>OZ037711.1:9283883-9905758 GCA_964035505.1 Watsonalla cultraria
AATTAAGAATTAACTGTTGGCCAATTAGTGAACCTATGTTACATTAACATCCTATAGGAGCTAGAAAATGGCATCATCCATTACACCTATTCATCTAATAATACTGGATGGACATTAAATATAATAAATTATCGCGAAAAATTCTGATTACTTCATAAGATCTCATAATTTATTGTAAGTATACTAATCGAAAAGCTCTTAATATTATAAATCCTTAATTTTATGTATTGTAAGAGGATAATGTAATTATGTACCTAAAAGTTCGCTCCTCGTTTAATTCTTACATTAAGTGATCGTATAAATACAAGAAGCGTTTTAATTCAATTTAAAATATTTAAGCTCGTAGCTAATCGGGCTATTTGTGTAAATGACATGTTATTGTTAAAAGAGAACGAATAAATAGGAAGAGAATTAAATTTTAATGGCACTTAATTAAACAATGATATTAAATCAATACGTGTGTATATCGACACAGATATGTATAATTAAACAACAATAGATGAGTGTAAAGATATTATATATAATAATTGATACTGTGAATTTGTAATATTCAATCTTATATGAACACGCTTCCATCTGGACGGAGAGGGGGCAAGTGAACAAGGAAAATGTAACAACTGTTACGCATTAATTAAAATTGATTTTACTTATGTTGCCGATGCATAAATATTTTAACAAGTACCTAAAATGCAATGCTATCAAAATGGTGTTTTTTTAATAAGTAAGTATATTATTTGCTTAGCTTGGCATTTGGATCAAGCGCAATGTCACGCATAAAGGCATCGAGAAAATGGCACTTTTCGTGTTCTATAAAATTTGCAAAACATATACCTACATCTGTATCATTGTAGAATATAATATGCTCAGTCCCAACGCAGATTCCAGAATTCATATAAATTGTATAACCTCGTCCCTTAGCCGACAAAACGAGCAAAATATACAATAATATCGTGTACCATAATAATAAATAAACAATCCGCTTAATCTTTTGCAGATATGACCTAACTATAAATATTAAATAAAATCAAATTTACACAGATTAAATACCGATTACAGTTGTTCTAAGACCGTATTATAATATATAGTCTGCCGTAACGGACATTTTCAGACTTCTTAATAAATTTAAAATTTTATATTTTCCAACTCCATCCTAACTACGAGATTGATAATACTCAAGTAAATAGAAAATCGTGATTTCTTCAGCGAAACCTATGTGGTATCATTCTAAAATATGATATTTTAATAATATTTGAATTGAAGTAACTCAGTGTTTGTAGTGTGATGTGGTAAGTGTACCCTTCGTTCATATCGGGCCCGAGTCTTGCCGCCTCATTGGTGAAGTGAGTCCAAATGATCTTACGCCTTTTGTGTAAGCAACTTACGCCTACGGTAACACAACATTTAAGTATTTTAATGTAACATCGTTTGGAGTCACCCTTATATTCTAACACATATTAACTAAATAAACTAATAATACTGTGCGAAAATTATAATACGCCGTTACAGTGGCGCTATTAAAATTTTGGCCGTTACGAGATTTATTCGAGAATACCAATAGAACCTAGTGTGAATTTATGGAAATTGACTATTGATAATAATAATTTCCATTTAACACAAACGTTTTGTATGGTTTGCGTTTGGTTTGCAGGCTGTTGTATATGGCTTCACATTCCGTTCACATATTATATATTGGCAATCAACCTGAATTTGTTAATTTGTGCTAGAGATAGTCTGTCCTGTCCATTGATACGTTCGCACAACTGGGGATCTGAAAGCCAGCATCCGCAGTGGTGACAGCAATTTAACTCTGCATGTCTGACTGTCATCATCATTTACTTGCTTAGAGATAGTGTTTCATTCGCTTTCATTTCTTATTACGTCTATCTTATTCTGCCAAACATATTCCACAACAACCTGCATAACAGACTCCGAATGTAAGCCCTCATTACTATTACAATATTTCCAGAGTTCCTTTGGCATTTTGGTAAAAGTTAGGTAATCGTCGACATTATGCGTAATAATGTCCCGCCAGCAAGATTTTATGAGGACTTACTTTCGGACCTCAGCAGAACCTTACAAGGTACCTAGATCACTATTCACACCAATTGCGATACCAAAAAGGCGACGCAATAAAAGTTGGGTACATCGAAGCATAAGAAATCACCAAATAGCGTTACTATTTAGTACGTACTTTGTAAATTATTCACCGAAAATGATAGTCATACGAAATTTATTTATAATTCGTGCAACTTAAACATTATTGTTCTTTAGTTTAAACTTTGGCGCAAAATTCAAAGTGATATCGCCCGTCACCATCGCCATCTTTGCCTGCGGTAGCAATTGGTTGTCCCGTTGTTACATTGTTAATAAGTGCTCATATAATTTTGGCGTCGCCTTTGGTTAAATAAATCACAATACGATCGCACTTAATCAGACCAGTGGTCCAATCCATTTACATATAACGTGTTCTCATAAAATATCATTAAGTAAATGACAATGTTTATTGTTATTACTTAAGAATAATGGTCGTGGCAACAGTCTCGACTTAGTATAAATAAGGGTACGCACTAACGACGTACAACCTACAAGACATTTGTACTAAAGTAGAACAAATTGACAGACATACAATTTTTTACTACACCAAATAATTTAACAATTACACGAAGATTCGTAATTTAAGGAACGTAGACATTGATTACTTTAACAAAATAAAACTAATTTGTCCTTAAATCTAATAAAATGTTGGGGTCTTTATTGTCCTATCCGTTCCTGCTTCCTTCAATTGTTATTAGTGGACACATTCATAAGATCTCGTTCCTTTGTCTTTTGACACTTGATAGGTATCATATAAGTTCTTCTATTATTACCAAACTATTTTGTTTGAATTAACAAATGAGGCTATTCAAAAAATGCCCAGACAATATAATATAAATTTCTAATTGACTCAATTGAATATATGAAAATGTATATGATGACCATTCATCGCTAATTTGATAAAAGAAAAAAAATATGATCACGTATTTTAAGTAGGTATATGTGAACTGTGAATTTTGAACAAAGTGTATAATTTAGTAAGTGGTCATAATTTTTTATTTGAAAATTATCATGCAAAGTACTTTAGCTTCTACAGGGCTCAAGCTAGCTTACTGTGTGGCTGCAAGACTGAATTTGCAGGCGCCATTGATGTGGCCTTGCCAAAACTCATATTATAAGTGCCATTCGCGTAGTTAGTGTGAATTTCAAGGGAGGGGGAATATGGGCGCAGAACTTATAATACAATTGATTGAACCTCATTTTTGGTTTGTATTACGCAGTCCTCTCCAGCTGCGCTGATAAACTGAGCAGATAGCGTGAAATAACCATTTTAAACACAACAAATAGTTGGCACTTAGTCGCCTCGGGGTAACTGCAATACGGGCATAAACAATGATCTTCTTACTATTTACACAAGAACTTCATTTCTATATTGGATTTATTTAGTTATGTACAATTATTAGCATCGTTATTCTGTAATACAGCGAAAAGACATTTTTTTTTATTTTTCCTATTGTTTTTTGTTAACTATACAACATCAATTTGAAAGAAATACGACAACAATACATTTATCCATTTCATTTTTATCATTAGCGGGGAATGTTATTGTGGGTGGCCGACATCGTGTTGGGTACGTCACAATCGGAGCTTGGCACTGGTACCTACCTACGACACTTATTGACCTCAACCTGTGAAAAGGCAACTGTGCACTATTAATATTTGAGAGTGTCCATTGCAAGGCTTCAGAAAGCACTTAAGATTTGGTCCTCGTGTCGTGTGAATGCCACAAGCTCGTGAACCGCACTACTAGGGCCGATGGGTCGCGACCCTCCCAACTGACCTAAGTCTGTCTAGCGTGGAATCCATCCGATGAATGATCGGGCAAAACAAAAGCCCTGTATAAGGGCTGCACTTAACAACTAGAACTTATTAATCACTATATAATCTACATTACACTTACTAAATATATGGCATATATTGTTCATGTCTTTTCTAAACACTTATTAAATGCTATGAAATGTGTTTAATGATATGATGAAAATTATCATTCTGAATGTATTCTAACTGACAAATAGTCATTATAACACAAATTTACATAATTTGTCAATTAACGGGCTGGCGATGATGTTAAACAGTCGTATTTCACAATGCTCGTTCATTGATTTGCTTACATAATTGAATTACCTAACCTCTACTTTATTTCAATAATTCTTTAAATATCCTTGAATTCACGCTTCTTAAGAAGTCTACTGCAATTGGCGGATTAAGTATTTTATAATATCTATGAATTGAGAGCCAGCCCGCACCGTACTTAACTTACAAATAAACATACAGTAATAAATTCATGCCTTACTGGATATGTTAAACGCTTATGCGGTGGCGACGCGGGCGGAGCCGGCTTCCGCACCACCCCTACCTGTCACTCGTGTGGCTCACACCTCACAACCCTCTTCTGTGTATATATCATTAGGTACGATTAACATCGATGAATTATTATTAACACAAAATCGATTATGATAGTGTTACCACCGTACTATGACTAACATGTATTAAGTGTAAGTTAAGAGCGAGATGCGCCGAGACTGTTGCACGACTCGTCCCCCGGGAAAAGAGGAGACTCTGCTCGTGACAACGCAGTAACACAATAATCCAGTAGAATAGTAAGACTAATGTACAATATATCGCAGTGTGTGGGCGGCGGCGCAGCGCACGCGTCTACAGTCCAAGCGATCGAGCGACACTCGCGAACATCTTCCACTTGCGGAACGAGTACAATAGGCCTATTTTTCAATTTTATTTGTCACAAAGAACCTTCCTAATTATTACACGTGTGTCAAAATGTAGGTATAAGGTGTATCAAGCGGTAGTGAAGCGGTTTCAATCTATTTACATTGGAGGCGAGGGCCGCGGCGGGTTACGCTCGCAGTTGAAGCGTATTTTAAAATATTTTTTTTTTATTTTATTTTTTTATGATTATTTTACTGGAGTCGAAATCACTTCATCACTAATATACTTTTTTATTCTAAGTAGTGGGTCGCTCCGGGAGTGGTTGGGTCGTGGCTGAGTGTAGCTGGTTCAAAGGTAGCGAGCGTGGGAGGGTGCGTGGGTGCGCGAGGGTTGTCACACGTGGCACGGCGGCGGAGACCGCGCCGGCAGCCGACCGCGCCACACCGCACTCCCGCACGCCTTGCCTGCAACATTGAAGCACCCCGAGATGCCAGCCATCACATTGTCATACTACTCACACATCAACATACAAACAAACATCGACACTACGAGTACACGAACAGGCGACCAACAAAAAATTTGAACTTATTTTTTTAGTTTTTTTTTGTTATGTATGATATATATTATTATATAATCTAAGTGAAATATTCTGATGATTTAAGTCTAATATAAAAATGAAAGACCTGCTATCACGTTCAAAATGTTTAGATCGTACCCTGCAGAAAATAGTCGCCGCTGGTAGCGGCATAGTTAGGAATTTTAGTGAAATGCCAAATTGTAGTCAGTGAGGTAGTGGTAGGTACGCGTAAGTCAGTGGGGATGAGTACCGGTCGATGCGGGTCGCGACCCCGTGCACCGAGCACGTGCTTGTGCCGTAGAGATGTGCCACATTTTTGTTTGTAGATATCGATAGTAAAATCAAGTGAAAATTTCGATGCTTGAATATTAACTGAGCTTCAAATTCTATATTAACGTTTTAACGCATAAACAACTGATTTTAGTTTTCTTTCATTGATATGCAGGTAGATTGAAATCTCGATTTAATGCAAGTATTATACTCAGATATTTTCTGTAATAAGTACTAACTATGCCTCGTGGATTTATTCACGTACGAATAAAAGTATGATAAAAAATATCTCTAATTGTTTTTTTCTTAATAAAAGTTGCTTAAAGTGTTCGATGCTAATATATATTTTAATAGGTACTTTTATGGGAGAAGTTGCCCTTACAAAGTTATAGGAGAAATTGCATTTAAATTGTAGTATTGTTAGTTTTATATGTAGGGGAATCATTTCAAAATCGGTGTGCATAATGTGGTTGAATCGATACTCGATAATATCGATTAACAATGCTCACTCCTACTGGACTCATTCAAGACGCGTCAGCAACTCTCCACATCGATGTGTCCTACTAACAGCGCGCCTAGTCAATGGTGCCATTCACCTACGTGGCATCGCATTGACGGCCGCGAACAATGTCGTACTTACTACCGCACCCTCGCCTGTTCGTAGAATCAATTAGACGCACCGTAGTAAATACGATACTATACTAGTTACTCATTACACAAGTTTGGTATATATCTTTATTTCCATGAATATAATAAATCTTTAAAACTTATTTAGGTGAAGTCTAGTTTCATGATTTCGGTATTTATGAACAGTACCTATATTATCTGGTTGTACACGTGTAGCCTAACGAGGTCGTCCCAGTATATATCTATCTATCGTGCAAGCGTCTATAACGTAAGGTGTATTCACCTCGGTAAAAAGCATCTATCAGCTGGTAATATTTTGTCATGCAATTTGACAATTTATACCCGACCGCCAAGCATTTGGTAAGCGGTTACGGTGAACGAATAATTCCCACATTTGGCACATTTCCGTAATGTATTTGCAAAGATTCGCTGAATATGAAAATAGTTACAGTCTGTATAAGCCGATGATAATTGTAATATTATGAATAATCAACAAAGACGGTAAATTCACCTAAAAACTGCTTATGTTTCGGTCAGGGAATACGAGAAAAAACATAGTTATAAATCATTTCATAAATTAGCGTACTAGATGCGGTGTTTCATAGCATAATACAAACAAAATGAAAGTAACAAACTTTCGGTTACATGCACTGCAGTACCAGTAATTCACTTGGCAGCAGTTATGCACCGGGCGGACTTTGTCGGGCTTAATGTTTTAGGAAAACTTTGACGGAATTTAATGAACGCTTCAAAGTTACTAATTTTACTGAAGAAACGAAAGTAGGAAAGTTAACGTGTATTCAATTTCCAATTTTAGTGTTCTACTTTACATTAAATTACGTCCTTAAATTGGGACATATCAATCTATATAGATAAACAAAATGTAAACGTCTGTGTTTTAATTTCTAAATTAAAGTTTTTTTTACTAAATGATTAATAATATATTATTATGCAAGTATATAAGAAATTATTAAATTATAAAAAAAAACAAGTTTTAAATGTTTTCTCTTTCTGTCGGTCTGTTTGTTCCGGCTACTATCTGAAACGGCTAGATCGATTTTAACGGCTCTTCCCTGGCAGATAGCAGATGTTACATGGAGTACCTCAAAGAATCCTGGTGGTACTTGTTTTCCGTATAATACGATTTCTATTTATTTAAAAGGAGCAATTTCAAACTGGTCAAATAAGTATTACTTAGTTTATACTGTTTCTCACTGAAACGGATTAAATTTTACTTGATTGAATACAAACGTTAAGTTGGCTTCCATTAGAGAAAATGTATTTATTGAGGAAAAAGGAGAGCAAAAATCATTTGAGAATATTTTTATGATCATGAATATTTCCCCTGATCACGTCTGCAAGCAAAATTCACTCGAGGATCTATCTAGTGCTCCCTGGAGTATTATATTGCAGTACCTACGTAGTCTACTTGAATTTATGAAAATTCAAGTTGAAATGGCACGGAGTTAATTTAAGTTTATTTGAACTTTGTTCTTGGTTGTAACTTAATATCTCGGAAAAATATTTAGGAAATGAAATGAAATTTTTAGTAAAAATAATCATATTATTATCATGGTAACTGCCTATGGTAGATTGCAAAAGCAGGGGCACCACGTACCTACATTACTTGTTGACGGGCGTATGGTGATCGACTTTTACGACTTACGTTACTAACATTGAATGGCTTTGCAAACATTCAGGTAATAGTTTATCGGTTTACTAATAAAATTATTATGCGCAGTAAATATTGAAAGTTAATCATACTGATTGTGATATTTTTTAGGAGTGATAGTGACAATTGTTTAGCATAAAGTATTACCTGAAGCTTGATGCCGCACAACACTAACACGCACGGCACGACATGTATAATAAAGTGATGAAGATGAGTATGTACCTATGTCTCACCTATTGGTCAGACATCAGTCTCAATCGCCTCGGCGGCGTGTCGGTTGTTGACGCGCACCGTGCACGCAGCGCGGCGGCGCGTGGTTTGCTCGCGGCGTGGCTCCAGCGCGCGCGCCGTGTCCTGGGAGCTAGCCTGTTGACGCATCGCCACGCGGTGCGCGTGCGCCGCTTGCTTCTGCAGCTCCTGCTGTTGCAGCTGCAAAATTAAATACTTATACATACATGTATCTTATGCTTAGAATACATTTACAACTGCGGAGTCTGTAACGGAAAATATATTGTTCTTGAAGATTCCAAGACTAAGCTTATTATTCGCGGAATACAATTGGACTTCACACACAATCCCGCGCGCATAGCGAGAACGCATGAGAGGAGTGGAATAGGATAACGATCCATACTTGGTTAAGTCGGATCAAATCTTGGTGTTCGAGAGCGGCGATGTCATCGAAGGGTCCAGCCTCCATGACTGTTTGGCGCTCCAGCAGGAGCCGCTCCTCCTCGCGCAGCCGCCGCAGGTTGGCCTCGATCTGGGGCTCCCCCATAGCGCCTTCCTCCAGCTCCATCATCTCGGAGGACGAGTCTTCGCTCATCGATGACTTCTTTTGTATCGGACCTGAAACTACACACACCACCTATGTACCTACCTCTATCACTTACTTCTCCAATTTTTCATTTTCGCCTTCAATGCATCAATTAATGTTTTAATAGTTGTGATAGACTCATTTCAGTGCCATGCCGATACGATATGTTTCAATAAATTAAAATTATCAGTCGGCTAATGCAAGAACCTTCAATAGATCATTTAATTTACGTAATCGTTGCAAATCGTCGATTTCTGTTACAAAATTACTAGAGAAATGTCACTAGACAGAAATAAAAGATAATGTGTAATAATATCAAGTTTAGAGACATACGTTTGTTGCCCGTAAGGAAACCGCGATTATTTTTAGCATTGGGCGCTTCGGTTCGGGGCGACCGATGAGTGAAGGCAGAGTGTTTACAAACTGATCTTGAAAACTTTTCTCAGTTCACTTCCAAAACATTTGTAAATAAGAAACTCACATACAGACTTTGATCTAAACATATTATATAACCAGGCCGATTGATTTGTGAAGTCTCTGACTCTCACTTTTGGTAGCTACAACGAAGACAATTGGGAACATTCCTATATTACTGAAATGGCAGAAATTTAATATTTTGCTGGCAATTATTCCTGTAAAAGTTTAGTTTACTTCTAACTAGTTTGTTTGAAGGAGTGAAACATAATCCCCTTACCAGTTCTGACGGCCATTATTAGAAACAATAACAATGAATGAGGCTAGTGCACATTCAATAAGAACTAGAATAATTGTGAATTAAAGTTTAACATATGTAGTAATGTAAATCATATTGCAGATGAATAATAATTTAATGTGGAAGTTACATTTTGTTGATTAAATAAAATATCAGGTTCGATCAACCAACATGCTTATTCATGTATTAGTATATTAATTAAAAAAAGTGCATGCTAGACTATTTTCGAATCCTATTCATTTGTGATAAAAATTACAATATTTATGTAAGCACTCAATTACTTGTCTAATACAGCCTATCAAGTCTGTCGAGAGTAAGGAAAAACCGTGCTCATTATTATTGGTAAGACAAGCGACAGGTAGGGAATTAAATAGTACCAATGCCTTCAACTGTAAGTTTCATATTGTTTTATTGACTACCCAAGAGATTGGGTGTTTCAATGTTGTACCCTTAGTAGTCACTAGTAGCGGTGTGCACAAGCTTTAATCCCGAAGACTAGGAATTCCTTAAAGGCGCTGGCGGGTTGCCACGATTCGTGCTGCCCATTGCTGATTTACTGGTTAATTGTATGAAAGCATTCGGTTTTTACAATGTACACAAGTTTAGTGCATCTATTTAATTTTATTGTTTCGCTTTAGTTTGTTTAAATTACTGGCTCTTAATTAGCGCTCTCGTGCATCATAACGTTTACGTTCGTTACAAACTATAAAGCTATATTTGATTGCGCTCCCGAATTAGATTCCGCACTTAATCTTGTCCTAGTTTACATACAGAACGTATGATATTATAAATGATGTTTCTTATTCACGTTTGAATGGTTATTGACCCATTTTCATTTGAGCTTATGTACCGTAAATAAAGACTGAATTTTAGAATATTATTACATTAAAGTGTAATGAATTGATCTGTTCAGGTTACGTAAAATGTAAATTTTAAAGCAAATTAAAATGATATTTTACAGTTTCAAGCGTAGGAGTGTACACCACATTGGACATTACACAAACACATACATGGAGACAGCATGTTATTGAAAGCTCTGTGACATCATAGCTAAAGTAACAAAACCAAATAAACATAGTAAAAAATTAAAACTTACTGTTTAAAATCCGCAGCGACACAGTTGCCTACTAACATTGATAAAATAAATGAACAAGTTGCATACGTGTATGTATGAATGTTACCTGATGCCGAAACCTATAACGGCTCTACATTTGGGTCCTAGTTAAAAATATGAATCAAGTTAAAACTTCTTGTATAGCCCACGTGCTTGCTTGGCTCAAGAGATTAAATGTATAAATCCTAACGACCGAATTTGACGAATTTAAGGTTTAAATTGGAATAAAATCTCGATGTAAATGTAGATGTCGCATACAAAGTAACCAAAAATAAAATAAATAACAACTTTTTATTATCCCGCTTTAACATCACTTACGAGCTAATATTTACACGAATGCTATTTCACTCCCGCGCCTTACACATAATATCACAATGATCGTCTATTTCGATTAGTTTAGTTCACAAATGTCCCTACAGACCGGCACTGTCATACAGTCAGTGGTCACTGCCGACCTCGTCCCTTTCATCGTCCTTCCCACCTGAAAGTACCGAAAATCAACATAAAAGAACGAAAAACAAATCAAAAACATGCAGTCAAAATGAAATTGCCTAACCATGCATATACATATTAAGGTCTCAAATAATAAAGGTAAATGAAATGAATTTATATTTTCACATTACATTTTATTAACATTCGCTCCTGTTAATTTTTGATCTTATCGTATAAATATAAGTGTTCACATAAAGCGAGAGGGAGTGTTGAGAACTGTAACGACGTAGCCCAAGACAAAACGCAGCGGTGTTTTAGAAGGAACCGATAACTTACTGAGGTAGGGCTCGCCCATGGTGCCCGGCAGGTAGGGACAGCTCGTCACGTGGTTGAAGTTCTGCGACTGCATCTCCTCCTGGTCGGTCTCGCGGTGGTAGAAGTAGTTGAAGTTGGACACGATCACCGGCACGGGCAGCGCGATGGTGAGCACGCCGGCAATGGCGCACAGGGAGCCGACAATCTTGCCCCAAACTCCCACGGGCCTACACACCAAACAAATATAAGCAACTCGCAGCTACTATGACGGATCGTTCATCAATAGTATCCTTTAAAACAATACGAAATTAAATGATGATGCGTGAAAGATTTTGTTAAAACGCAATGGTCATGCGTTAGATAGAATTACATACCCTCGGCTCACTACATCTTATAGAAAAAAACGAGATACTTTTATACAAATCTAAAAAATTATAATAATAATACACAATTTCATTTATATGGGGGAGACCATTCGCCAGGGCACATAAGAGTGGCATAAGCAATACAATTTCATTCGTCTCCATTCATACTCGCACAGCTTGTTACGGAACAACCGTAACATGGTTTTTAATTGCAATGCTTATATTTGTGTTTTATAACGCCAGCCATCACATACTAATGAAGAATGATTGTCAAGTATTCAAGAGTGTGTTATCGGTTTTCATCCAAGTTGGAATTGGTTTTACTGTTAACACAATCTTCAAACCAATCATCTCCATAAGAACGTGGATATAAGATTAATGTTTCACAACAAAAACTAAATAGTAATTTAACCAAAATATAAGTCCTACGTCTTATACACAGAACTACCACGAACTATCTAATCGTAAACGATCTAAGTATTCTAAGAACCGTTGCAGTCATGCAGTCGAGACACTTAATGTGAAAATGTTCTCTATCGAAAATGGTGCTACAGCTAATGAAGAGAAGCCATGACGTAGGTAAATAAACAAGCAATGATATAATCTGAACACCAATTTTACATAGGAGTATTGTTTGTAAAATTTGCCATACCATCATCGTGACCAGATCGGGAGACGCGATCGTAAGGCATTACATGAACATCGAAATCGATTGGGTGATTAAAAGCAAAATAATTTTGATGCCCTCGGTGAAGATGTACTGGGGTCATGATGTCACTATGTGGGTGCACACTTGTGGATGATCACCATTTTCGATGAGCTAAATGCAACAGGGTTTGTAACAATCACAACACCGATTACAGTTAACACGAAGGTAACAAGTAACATAGATATTTATCAGCGTAAGCATCACATAGAGCACACAATATTCGATTGTGGATTTGGATAAGGTACATCGATTATCACTTCAACTCGATTGACCTCGATCCGGTAGGATGCGTGATGCTCACATTTAACATCTGAGTTGAAGTGAACTAAAGCCGTTCGTTTTATCTCAAACAGAATACGCTTTGGGGAGGGCGATTGTCACACCGACGACAACTGTCATGTACCAGTATATTTGTAGTGTTGATGGGAAATTTTACGGCCACGCTTCCATGTAAAATTGTTTAAATTCAGGAAGAAAAGAATGTTCAAAAGTAGAACTTCAACATAAATATTAAGACAATAACATTCGTTCCTGAACGTGCAATAATCTTGTGGAAAGAGTGAATAAAATCTTTGGTTAAGTTCTATGTGAACCGACGATAAAAAAGCAAATATGTAGGTATGTAGTTAAATAATGTGGCGAAAGAAAATCATCACAATAGTGTTAAAAATGCCGATATGTAAGATTGTGGGATAAAATGAAATGACGAGAAGGCATGGATGAAACTTAGGGTGAAGTCGCTGTATCATACGTCATGTCTCCGTAGCCTACGGTCGTCATAGTCACGACCGCCCACCAAAACGCATCGGGAATAGATTTGAAGAAACTGTTCTCACTCCCGGCTTCAGCGAAGTACACCGCAGATGAAAACAGCACCACACCTTTAAGAACAAGCACACACCAACGGAGAATACAGTGCGACATACAGTGACAGGGAGCGCTTGCGAGCGGGCGGGGGCAGACCGCGCGGCATGGGTTACCTCATGTCGCCATAGCCGACGGTGGTCATCGTTATGACGGCCCACCAAAATGCGTCAGGAATTGAGGCAAAATCAGAATCGTGGCAGTCTTTATCCGCAAAGAATACGGCACTGGAAAACACGATCACCCCTGCGAACACAAAGTATATTGTGCACGCGTATCCGCCAGCCCGCGCCGCAGATGAAGCGCGCGCTCGCCAGGCGGACTCCCAGGATGGGTCTTCGGTAGCATGCTTATCTTACTAAAATTCATTTTATTCTATTCTTTATTTCTATTAGTCTAATAACAGCTCTGAAATGTTTCCCTAATCATACCTACACTCAATGCTATATTGAATGGAACTATAAATAAATGCCTTCGAGATATGTTATTGCTCGCATCGTAAGGAGCGTCGCTCGCGCGTTGTCGATCCTAATCTAAACGACATAATATGATATGCGTAATAAATAATTTGAATCACAAGTGTTTCTATGAAAACTATAGATATAAGATATAACGGGACACTTACCAATAAATAGGAAAAATATTAGAAGTCCGAGCTCTCGCATGGATGCTTTAAGTGTCCGCCCTAGAATTTGTAAGCCCTTGGAGTGACGGGAAAGTTTGAAGATCCTAAAGACTCGAACGAGTCGAATGACACGGAGTATGGCGAGGCTCATGGCTTGGTTGGTAGACTTGTCCTGCGGTGACACCGGTGCGCGGGGTAGGTTCAGCGTGTCCTCTTCCTCGGCGACCACGGTAGCGAGGGTGATGAAGTACGGAATAATGGCGATAATGTCTATAATGTTCATCACGTCTCTAAAGAAATTAAATTTATTTGGACACGCCAAAAACCGCACTATCAGTTCGAATGTGAACCATATGATGCACAGGGTTTCAATCAGGAAAAATGGGTCGGTTATGTCGGGTACTTCATCCTCTTCGATCTTAGTTCCGTTGGTGGTGGTGTTGAACACCTTGTAGTGCTTGAATTCGGGCAAAGTTTCCAAGCAGAAGATGACGATAGACAGCAGGATGACGAACACCGAAATGATGGCGACCACGCGAGCGGCCTGGGAGCTCTCAGGGTATTCAAAGAGCAGCCAGATTTTGCGCTGGCGCTCATTGGAGGGCAGGGGTTTCTCCTCTTCCTTAATGAACCCTTCATCCTCGCTGAAATATGTACACCAGTTTAATAAATATAATCCAGACAAGAAAAAATACATGAATGAAAATGTATTGATTTAGTTACTCACCGAAATTTGTTGGTGGCTTGTTCTCCGAGTTCATAGAACTTAATTTCTTCGGAGAACACATCAAGGGGGACATTAACGGGACGACGGAGTCTTCCGCCGCTTTGGTAATAATATAGGATCGCGTCGAAGGATGGACGGTTCCGATCGAAGAAATACTCGTTCCTTTAACAAAAAACAACAATTAACGCCAGTTGTACAAAAGTAGTCCAATAGAGAGATATTCTCATTTTGTCCTTGGTTATTTAGTGCTATAATACTATGGAAGAAATGTCATGTACCGAAGAGGATCGAAATATCTTATCCTTCGCGTTGGGTCCCCGAGAAGTGTTTCCGGAAATTGGTTCAGGGTTCGAAGTTGGGTCTCGAACTTCATGCCACTCACCTGTAGACAAATTAAAGAAACAAATTATGTTTACGATAACAAATAAAGCTGAAAGACAAAAAATATAAGATAATTTATTTTTGCCATCTAAGTAGACGTTATTATACCTATCTCTATTTGATCTAAGGAAGGAAAGCACTTAAGCGTAAAAAAGTAATTCAAATCAAATTTTCCTCTATCAAAGGCTTTCGTAATAATCACGAATGCAAAAACAGATTGAAGTCTGAAAGCAAATATATATTACATTTTCCAATTTCCTTTTCCAATCATCTTTCATGATTTTTCTTTTCCATGAGTAGCGTCAAAGATATATTTTGTTTAAGATTATATTACATTGCTTTTTCATACATTTGATGTTTTATAGTCGAATATGCTGGCTTTCGGAGGGGGAAGAAGAAACGATGGATGGATTGTGTGAAAGATGATATGACTAGAATGGAAGTGAATACAGATATGACGGCTGATAGAGAGAAATGGAAGAGAAGAATACATTGCGCCGACCCCAAATAACATGGGATAAGGGCAGGAGGATGATGATGCTGGCTTTCGGAGTCGATAGTCCACAATCGATCGTACATGAAGCACCTGATGGCAAAATGCTGAGAGTACAATCGGTCCTTATGCTTCGCTTTTGTAGACTACGAGAAAAACTTCGACGGCATCGAGCACTGAGCAGTGCGAAATGATTCATTTCATTCTCTCTAGCGTTGCATGCGACATACCAGTCATAAGTGGATATGCACCAGTATAATTTATCTACATTGCATTGGATCACAAAGTTGGAGGTAAAATTATATCGAGATTTGTTGAGAATTGAAGTTAAATCAATGTGGTCTCCGAATATTGACCGCGAAAAGAACGACGACAAATGGGCAGACTACCCCCTACTTGATGGACAGACGGTATCACACATGGCAAGAAAATCAGGCCCCAATGCTGGTATTTTCATATACTGACCGATTTCCATTATGATTAGACCGGCAAGTTTCCCCCAAAATGCGTTTGAAAAGATTTATTAACGGGCTGAGTAAACTATGCCATGTGCAATGGAATTTCTGTACCACGTTAGTGAACACCCATTATGAAGAAATGGCCTCCAGGCTCTAGTGGAGACTAGTTCAAGATCGAGAACTGTTGCAAAAACCGGGAAGGTCTGCACCCAGCAGCAGTTGCATGGGGACTGAATGATAGTGACTTGGCGATTGAGCCAAGAGTAAATTATAAAGCGAAAGTGTTACTTAGCTTAGCGGAGATCATTACCACACGTCTGTTAGTGGACTAATTAAAGCTCGAAGACGTGAGATTCCTCACCGCGCAGCCCCTTGACCTTTGTTTATTTCTGGTACACTTGACGAGAGCGTCACTGAGCGAGTCGAGACGGAATTTACGCCTAGCCACTAACGTCATTGACAATTATTCTTTTCGAAAAAGCAATTACAAGCATTTTTTTTTTTTTTTATTCACAGTTATTAAAAAAGAGTTTTTGCACATAGTGCACGCCACTCTTATTGGTAACACAAAAAGAAAAAACAAAACAATAACTAGTTTCGTTACTCTTAACAAAAATAAAACTAGAATAGTAGTAAAATATGGACAAGCATTACAAGACAAATATACCGAAAACGGAAAAGGTACTGAAGGCCCTTCTCCTTCTTATTGTGCACTTTGGCACTACCATAGGCTGACACGCTGCAATGACAACTAACGATCACTATGCTCTTATGAGCGTACTATTTTATTTTGTAGACAAAACCTTAGTGAAGAGAAAAATAATCAGTTTGGTGATTGACTCATGACAAATTCTGTATTTTTCGTTTAGGAATTTGAAATGAATCAGCGCTTGCAATTGCGCTTTACAATACCTCTGTCGGCAAATTCCTAAAGTGGGGTTCTGAGTAATGCGTTTATGGCACCTAAGCGCTTAAGGATTTAATTTGATAGTTAAAAATAGTCGAAATACACGCAACTGTGCAAAATTCACGTTTATTGAACCAACAATGTAAGCTCACTAAAACTAACATGAGAATTTGTTGCTTCACTTTAGAACGAGTTCCAATTTACCTCCCGTGACTTAGCTCGCTTCTGATTCTGTACTAATTCTTGACTAGTGGAGCTTAAGGAAGCGCGATTTCATCCCCAAATATCGTTATAGTTCCGTATTCAGAAATACATCGGTTATATCGGCTGACGAAGGCTGCTTATATTATTAAATGAATTTTTATAGCATTTTATAGCATAGGTACTCAGGTCTAGGATAAAAAAGCTGAAAGTACCTTCATAGTCAAGAGCATAGAAGATGTATGAATATGGTATGAATAGTGGACGCCTGCTACCCGGAACATAAAAAATTATCATTGCCATATTCAACCTTATATTTTTTCTTTTTTATTAATTTTTAATGTGGTTGCGTGCAGTGCGTGCTGACCGACTACTCCAGCCTATCAACATGACCAGCAGCGCCCGAGTGTCATTCAGGCATTATCTACCTTACAAAAAATGGAATCACAATGCCATCATAGTAAAAAAGAAAGATTGGGGCTCTATACACTACCACAAAGCGACACTTCTCTTCTCGCCCATGGAGGTCATGGTGCACTGCCAAACAAGGTTATCCGTGAAAAGATATAAGAGAACAAGGCAATTGTTCCATTTCTGTTTGATTGAAATAGGTCGGAAAGGGCGAAATGGGTTTAGAGAGTAGTGAAATGTCGTGATAGTGGTGTAAATCCTAGGTTTTCGTGGAAATTAAAAGTAACCACTACACTTAATCAGGTCACTTAGGGTCAAAAACAAATGAAAAAAGAATTAGCTGGTAGCTTTTTTGATTGAGAATAACGCGTTGTCTAATCATCAGTTACTCAGAGAACAGGAACCGCGTACTTATAGTTGATAGTTAGCTGGATGCGAGAGACATGGGATTGATCTTATAAGGCAATTATTTTACCTTTTAGGGGTTACGAGAACCGTAATGTGTTCAGATTAAGACATACCTCACCATTGTAGCTGTATCGTAATGAATTTTCGAGAGATGCGGTTTTGTGGACCATGTTACTATTAAACAAAACAAAACAAAACAAATCTGCCACGTATTTGGCGGGAAATGAATTTACTATCGTCGCGAATAAGCTTACACACAAATTAATTTTACGAGTCCGCGGACCCAGCGCGCGTTCACACAATATTTCTTTCGCCGCCGCGGATGTAACTCTGCGGCTGGCAATGGACGGATCCAAAAATACATTTTATTGTGTGTTCCCCAAGGGCGGGCCGAGCGCTTACTGCAGATTTACACCGGCACGCGTTTATGAAGATATTTTAATTAATTTTCTGTTGAAAATGTAAACCGCTAATGGCTGTGTATTGAGGACAGGTTTCGTTTTTACGGCTGCCGTGACGTTCGATTTGTGGCGCGTAGCCCGACACCGGGAAGGTCCCGTTGCCACCTGCGTTACGACCTCGGTAACATTAGCGCGAGAGGTTGACTTTGTGTTTTGTACTCACACGTGTCCTTGTTATTTGAAGAATCGTACATTACACGCGTTTGGGTTCGACGTGCTCACGTTCGTAGCTTTTAAAACCTAGAAAAAGGTCATGCAAACCGAGCAACAGTTTGAAGATACGTACAAAATTGAAGCACAATTTAAACTGCAATTTAGCCACGCATGAGTTACGAGTATCCCGGAGGCGTCAAGCGGCCGACACGTCGGTAGCCGCTTCCATCAAGCAAGTTGTAATATTGTTTACCACTTTCGAAGTAACTCTACTACACTGTAGTGTGAGTTATGATACTAATGTTACTTCGATAGTTTAACAGGGGTGCTACCTAACTCCAGGTGTACCTATTATTAGTTTGACACATTGTCACCTGCTAACTGCAACTATTATCCATCACAACAACCGTAACCGTTTAGTTTTATGTCTTTGCAAGCTAATGCAATGTAATATTTAATTCTCTATTCAAATGTTTTCAGGCTTCGAGTCCCCTTGAAGGGTTAAGCATCGTGCTTTGAAGGCTAATGTACCTTTTTTAGCTAAGCTAACTAGCGTAACCTATTTGATTGTTTGATGGACAAAGGGGGCCCTCGAACGGCTTTATTTCATTGGAACATTGACAAACATTGGCGTAATTGCAATTACGAATTAAAGCATAATATTATCCTTTTAGAGATGGAGCTTTGGGAAATCCAATCTTAGTAGGTATTTGCAACTCACAAATTACACAACCTCAAAATATCAAGTCTCTGGAACCAATTAGGCTGTGCGTTGATATAGAAGTCAGTCTATCGCTCAGTCAGGACATTGAAATGTATACTTAGGTATATCCAATATACAACATATTGGTGTGACCGATTTATATGAAATTTGAGTATATTCGGTAGGTCTGCGAATAGGACGTAAACTATTATTCATACCCCTATGTGATAAGGGTAGTCCACACCAAAAAATATTACAACAAGGATTACCGGGCACAGCAGTACATTTAAAGAAATATCAGTACCCAAATGATGCCCAATGAAAAACTTTCACTGTCATATATTTAATCCGTCAGATTATGAACCTTCCTTTGCATGTTATGGTGTTTGATGATGACGAAACTAACGTAAGAACGATAGACATAAAACTGTAGATTTAATTCGGAGCTAAGGTTAAAGTGGGAGCGGAGTCATTTAGTTTACAAACTGAACTATTAACAGTGCCACAAAGTTCCGGATGCAAAGCGAGGGGGCATATTCAAAGGTGTATATTTACTAACAAGGTGCACGAGCTTTTATATACAGTCGTGATAAATCAACAGGTAAGTACGATAATTACGAGTCATTGACCATCGACCATTGTGTGATTGCGACGCAACACGCGAACTTAACTTTGCCTCATGGACAAAAATCGATTTTGAGCTGTGTTGCCGTTTTTGGAGCTAATAGATTGCAATATTCAATTTAATATTGTATTAGTGAAGTACTAGAAGATTTACCAAGGACGTGGAAATCCAGTCTTAAGAATTTCCTTGGTCTTAGTGATAAGCTTACTTCTACATACCATGGACCTCATAGAAGATTCCTGATAGTCGTATTATAATAACATTTGTCTCCGAAAAGTATTCCTTCCTTAAAGGTGCATCATGCATGTATTGTTTAAATGTTTATTCTACATGATTGCAATTTCCGACAAGTATAATAGTATGGTTAATACTAATAAATAATTTACACCAAGTACCTAATAAAATATGTTTTATTTTAACAAGACCCGGGCCGGAGTAGAATAGATGCGATAATTGTACGGTTAGAAGGACGCGCCAGGACCGGGTGGGATCGCCTTGACCCACTTACATCAGGGTCCAAGAGCTAAGTTTGCGTTTAAGAAAGAGACGGCAACATGCCTCCGATCCCCAGGAATGAGACAGCGAAGCGAAAATGGGTCATCAAATAACACTTTGTTCCAGTCTTTTCTTTTTACTACCCGACTTTTAACTGGGCACACATTTGTCAGGTGTATCAATTAGCTAGGAATGTGCTGCTCTGAATAACCGATTTATTAATTACTTATGAAAGACAGAATAAAGATTTTTGATATATTTTAATTTGTTTTTCGATATTAGGTATTTTTAAGTGTGTTTTTTGTTAAGATTATATTTTATGTTAGTAACTATATATGAGGTTAGGTTTAGTTACAGGACTTTTTCTATTTGATATTAGATTGTATGTCATGCACCTGATGTTTCAAAATTTTACATTTAGGTATGTAGAATAGGTACATAAATGACGTGATTAAGAGACAAAAATGACTTGATTGATTAATGAATAATTAATAGTTTAGTCCAGAAATAAAACTTTCGGGCCCAAAAGTGAACTAACGCTACTACGAGTATTTCCACGTTACAGCCAGTCACTGCCATATGAGTTGGTCTATTGCCATCGAGACTAATAAACAAATCAAACACAGAAAAAAACAGATCAGAATGATTCAGACGAACTATTGTGTGCTTAGCCCAGTAGCGCCCTCACATCCCAACACGTTCTATTTCTGAACAGACTTTATGTACGTAGGTACATACATAAGTTTTATAATATAAAAGCATCGTATATGCATGTAACGGTATCCTCATAGTAATTTAGTTCTTTTATTCTACTCTTACAATGGTCACAGAAGTAGTAAAACATGAAAGGGCGCACTCATCTAAAAATGAGAAACGTTTAAGTTACAAAATGACGACAATTTTCCCCAAACCCCCTTTCAGATCAAATTGTACACCAAGAACTGGGTCGGCCAGCGTTCACTTACAATGGACCTCAACCACAGTATAAATATAAGCTATACAAGCAGTAAGGTACGTAGGAACAAATCGTTCAAAATGACACACTTAAGTTCACAGACGCGCACACCTACGATATTATAAGCAGAATAGCAGGAGCGTCAATAAGGGGTGTCACGTTGTCAGTCGTGTCCGATCGTGTATACATGATTTACGTGTTTTACTGATTTTTTTAAAACTTCATGCATTGATAAAAATCTTAATTGTGTGGATAAAGACATTGGCTATATGCCTTTTCATGGCTGACGTACCGTACCGTTTTTGCTAAGCTTTATTTGCTTGGTTTAGAAATAGCTTTAGTGCGTGAAAGACAAAAGGTACAAATTAAATTCCAATTTTATTATTTTTATCTCGTACCTACGTAGGTACTTAATGTTATTTAAAATATTATTTTTTTCAAATTATAGCGTAGAACCAACAAATATTAACGTTACGAAATGAAATATAATAAATGTGTACCTAAGTTTAATAAAGTCAGTCCTTCGGCATGCGGCGTCACTTTTTGGATCTTTAGGGCAACTTATTCGCTGGCGAAAGTATATTTGTACAATTTGGATGTTATTATGGGACAATGTCAATAAAATTGCGAGAATATTTGCAAGTTGTAACCGAATCAGCAGGGATGGACCAAGACTATCCTCTTGGTTGAAACGAACACAAAAAGATTTGTATGTGTGAGAGGAAGTAAACTGCGAGCTAAAATAAACGGCCGCTAAGTGCTTGGGATGCGGTACGAGGCCGCTTTGATGTTCATTCATATCCATATACACACACTATGTCAGTTATAAAGACGGTATTCTTGGTACAGACACAAGTCAGATCTTGTTTTAATGCAAAAAAAATTTCTTCGGATTTTTTGAACCTTCATCCTTAATTAAAGCTATGTAATTTATTTAAATACCAGGTCATTTGAATAAGGATGTTTCCATTTTTTTAATTTAGTTATTAAATATTCACATAAAGCTTTCATAAAGCCCTAGTGATCTTTAGTATCATATAAGTGCATGAGTGTACTAATACGAGTGTAACACAAAGCGTAGGAACTTTTGGCGTCATAGAATTAATTTCTCCAATTGTACCTAATCATTGAATAACTTCGTATTTTTCTTTCACCGTGTAATATTTCTATATTCTTCAATTATATAAAGGTTCATTGGAACCTTCCCTAATATACAAGAAAGTCTCGGCTTAGACAAAGAAACGATACAAAATGTATACAAATTACTTAAACCAGTTACGTGACATATGTCATTCCCGTACTTTTAAGTATCGTTTCTACTAGCGAAGCGTGAGGATCATGTTACTTTGTCTACAAGCCCTGGTGTGGTGTTGCTAGCGTTCGTAGGCACAGTATGTTACCATCAATCGGCTTTTAATGTTGCCACCTTATTCCTAGTTTTCTACCTTCTTAGACTAAAAGAAAATCATGAACGACTTACGTTTATCACCACACGCTCGCAAAAATCGTGATCGTGTTGAATGGGTTCGAAGGTGACCACCCCGGTGGGCTGCTGTTTTCCAGCCTCCTCCTCTTGGCTGAACAGTTTTGGCAGTGACCTGCAAAGAAAAATATCGTTATAATGTTACCATAGCAAATAAATATCTCATCTTAACACGTCAATTACCAACTTCATTCTTAATTTGTGATTAATTAATATAACCTTATTTCTTTGTATTTAAATTAGGACGTTTATTTCCATAGAAGGGAATGGTACTTTGATTGGTTTTTCGAATGCAGACCATTTTTTAAAAATTCTTTCCCGTCTTTATTATATTATAATACCGAGTTGAAATTCGAAAAGTGCCTTCATATGCATTTACAATTTTATTCCCCTATTTAACTCTCGCAATGAAATCCTATTCTCTTTTTTTCTCTGTCTGTCTCTCTGTCTGTCTGTTTGTTCCGGGTAATCTCTGAAACGGCTGGACGGATTTTAGCGAGACTTTCACTGGTAGGTAGCTGGTGTTTCAAGGAGTAACTTAGGCTACTTTTATTTATCAAAAATATTAGGGTTCCGCGACAATAAGGATGAAACTAAATCTACGCGAGTGAAACCGCGGGGCACAGCTAGTTTTAAATAAGCTTGAGTTCTTAACATCATGACGGAGGGATTGTTCTCAATATTTATGGTTGGATTGCAACGAGAGGGTTCGGTATAATTATTGTATTCTTACTGTACCAATAGCCATTAGTATTAGAACCCTTTCATAACCATTTCTCATCGAACTGAATGACATTTTGAAATAAATTTTTCGAACAGCATTTTTTAATAATTGGTCAGTTCAGGGGTTGACTTGGTAAATAAATCTTACCTTTTAAAGTGACAAGTTAATGTATTTTACATGTATTTGAGGCAATCTCACCTTAAGGGCATATGGCATATATTTGTCACTGTCGAATCACCATCGTAATAAGAATTGATGGTTACGTCGGCAGAACACAGAAATACTGTTACACCTTTTATTTATAATGTACTAGCGACCCGCGCTCGCTTCGCTTCGGGTTGCGATTTTTAAGACTATTATAATGTTCATACAGAAAAAATATTTTTGTAATGTAATCGTGACTTCACTTTATACGTACCTAAAAACCTTAAAAAATATAATCTAATAAATAAAATATATTATTAAAAGGAGTCCCTGTAGGCAAGGTTCCGAAGATACTGGCATCATTCCCCCTTTCAATTTTTACTAGTTAAAGAAGATGTGATTAATTTATCTCCTCAAATTTCTCCAATACCTTTACAATATAAAAAGTTTTAACCTAATCGACGCAGTCATTTAATATATTATTCAACTGTTTACAAACAGGCGGTGAATAAATAAAGTGATCATATTACTTTATAGTGAAGCTCGTGAGTTTGTTTTGTATACAAATAAAAGGGAAAGTTGTCTGGTGTACCGCTCCAATCAATGTCAAGCAAACCTCCCCAGTATAAAGCAGTAGGTCAACATTATTGAAGCACTAGTTATTATGCTGTGGCATTGGCAATTTGCGGGCGCATGTGGTACCCGCTGCGACCTTGAACTGGCTACGATAAATTAACTTCATTACTTACAAATTTTCTTCATGTTTCTTAATTAACCGGATCGGAAATTTTAAAAGATTCGGAATTACAATGCAGCTTTGGATTAGTGCAAACTCATAATAAATTTGATTTACGAATGAAAATGTTCGATAGACGAATGACTTTCGGAACCTTGCTACGATAGTCGTAGCAATAGCGCTACGCCGTAGGCGTCACGGCACCACAGCTATGAACGGTTAGCTTAGAGGGTCTCGTCTTCAAACCATTTCTAAAGATGAATGAAGTAAAAACTGAGTATTAAATGTTTGTATACGTAAGATGGAATAGAATAATGATTAGTTATCTCTCTCCTAATATGGATTATTTTGTAAGAATATTGTGTACTTGGTATAAGCTTCCACCTGCGGCTTAATAGACGTGGTATACGTCCATGAGAGTTACATAATCCCTAATTTATAATCTACCAGCGACCCGGCCCCGCTACACTTTGATATTTTTAAAGATTATATTAAACTTTGACTTTTATATACTGCTTTCTGTAAATATAATATGGAATTATTTTAGATGAAAGCCTATTCTAGCTCAACTCTCTTATAAGTATGTAAGACCCTTATAAAAGTGCGTAAAGTAGTTTAGAAGAATTATGCGTTCACACCGACAAAATAATTTTGTTATAATGCATCAGAGCATTCGATATATAGTGTGAAGTTTAGTCAAAATCCGTATTGTAGTTTGTTCGTTTTTCAAATTTGCGTGGAATCGTAACAAATGTCACATTTTAATGGCATAAGAAAGTAATTCTTGTGTGTGATGTAGTCCGTTCCTTTACTAATTTTATTTCTTTTTTTTGTATTTCTAAAGAAATTACTTTTAATAGTCAGTGCGAGAAAATATTTTTTTTATTTCTTTCTATCTTTCTTCTTATTCTACGAGTAAATAATGGCAACAGATACAGGAATTATATCTGGTATATTATTTTCCTACATAGGACAAGAGTGTTTCAGTGAAGCGTGGTAGAGCGGGTGTTGTATTGTGGCGAGTCAGCACTTCAGCGAGAAAGGCGGCCCACTTGAGATGCTTCTTGAAACACGTTCTTATCTCTTCAGTCGGCTTCAGATAGGGGTGGACAAAAAAGAGCATTTTATGAATAAAATACATAACGACTCTCCAGCTCAGTGCACATTTGAGAGAAACACGTCAATTTCCAAATATTTGGTACTAGCTTCCCCTCGCGGCCTCGAACTTATATTACAAATGTGAAACTTTACTTTATTTGGATTTTTTTAATACTAACCTAAAATGATTAATCGAATTAAAATTTTATTTTCATTTTTTTTGCACATATTTGTAATATTATAAAAGGTCAAGTAACATATGCTCACGCCTGTATTCTCTGAAGGGGAGGGCAGAGATGTATCAGTAGTATTGCCTCATTTAAGTCCCATGTAATACAGGGCGATCATAAATGTGCATTAACCCAGACTCAGGTCTGTTGCTACGGAATAACGCCTAGAAAATCGCTAGCCCGACCACGTGGTCCACAGCGCTTGCGACTACGAGACCAACGAGCCAGAAGCAGGTAGGTTGTATTACTTGTATTGTCACATAATATATAAACGGACTCACTCAATAGTAGACAATAAAGGGATATGGTCCCGGGGATATGGGTTGATGCTCGTTGGTTTACTGTATCGGATGGTACATAATACATCCCGCATACATTACACAATGCTGAAGTTAGTATAAAACCAAGCGGCTCCCCTCTGTGTTACGATTTGCTTTACACACATAAATTCCACATGTTTCAGCTGAGAAAGTCTTTATTCATGTTATTGATGGCGTTAAACAGATTTTTTATTATTATTGGCGCACCGGGCAGCGTGCGCGGAGTAACGCGCCGTCCAAATATAAATCCCCAGCCGCGGAGGGTTTGCTCAGCTCTTGATTTATTGTTCCGCGGACTTCTCAATCATGGCATCGTATACAATTATACTATTGACGAATTACTTGATTAAAGGCATTTATAATAATAAGCAGTACTTTACCTAATAAAATAAGAAAATTATTATTAAAACATTGAATGATAAAACAAGCTGGCTGCGTCCCTTCGCTGGATCGATAAAGCAATCCTCTGACCGAGTAAGAAGCTAGACGGCCACCAGAGATCATACAATTATTATTAATCTTTAATTTAGCAAACTATTAACTATTCAATTTAAATCCCATTAGTGGTGTTTAGAGTTCGCTGAAATCATAGAGTTCATTGTGTGTGAAGGAATTCCTCGAAGTGGATTTACTTTAGGATATGCCTCACTTGTATATTGCTTTTAACGGTAAGTATATGCTCCAGTGATCCCGGGCCAAAGGACGGAATGGAAAGTTAATTGTATGCGGTTATTTGAATGGATGGGTCGGGTCAAAACGAAAAGATTACAAGGATGTAGGTACTTGGCAAATAACTAAAGGTGAAAGGGTTGGGAGTGGAATTCCGCAGTGGTTTATGTGTTAGAAAGAGTCGAACAAAGATGTCTTTCTGATTATTTATTATATCTTGATTTTTTGAGTGTAATAGCAGAGCTTATAGGTAGTAAAAAAAGTTTGTGGTAATAGGTCTTATTAGCATCATGCGAAAGCTAACCGCAGTTATCTGTGCAAAAGAAATCGCTTGACTTATACCGTAACATAGGTGAAAAGCCACCTACAAGCCATTCTTAGGTTTTAAATTTGTGACGTGTAAATCGATTAATTTATTCCGTGTCATGACAGACCTTAACAAATATTTATTCGCAAGTTATCCGGGGTAAAATTAAAGGTTGGCTTATTTAAATTTGCATTAACTTAAAAATTAAGCAATATTTTCTAATTAAATTACTAATAGGCATCATGTAATAAACAGTATCAAAAGTCTAGAGCACACTGGCGCACGTTGTATATAGAACATATTTAAGCATTTACAACTAATATTAAAGTATGAATCCGGTCAGCCTCTATAATAAGGTTGTGCTAATAATAGAGCAGTGCGTTTAACATGCCGTCGGTTTGGTTAATCAAAATAAATAGAAATACGGGGCGTGGGCGCCGCCCGAAGCGCGCGTGACAGCGAGTGACAACGACTGCCCGATGGTAAACGAAAACGACGCGCGCGCATCCACTAATTGCATACAGTTTACACGCCTGGCAACCGCTAGTCGCAATTATCGGTGTTCCCCAATTATGTCTGGATGTCTATACCTATTCTGAATCAGTTTATTATGAATTATGAATTAATTTTACGTACACAATTATTATAATTATATTGTTTTACTGTGCTTATATTGGAAATCGCAAAGGCATGTCGACTCACTATTTAGTTACCTATCACAGATAAACTGCAACGGTAAAAGGCTAAGACCTGCTGGAAACCCTTAATGAGATATTTAAGCTACCTTTGTCACGAAAACTTATTCCACGCTGTCGAAGGTACAGACAAAAGTATGTTTGTAGACAAGTACGAAATGTCTCATTTTTAATCAGAATGAAAATGATTTTATTCAGTTTGACCACGGTAATGTACCTACCGTACTTTGCCGAGTATTTTAATTATAATAAGCCCAGATAACATCCGGATATCACATTAATATTAATGACTGTTTATGAAGTTGTTCAATTAATTACCTTACACGCGCTTGTGGCCGGCAGTGAGTGTGACAATTAGCGTGAAACACATATCGTTCATATCACATTTTGTTGTTTTGATATTATAATGATGGTTTATACGAGTGTTGAATTCTAGTTTACACGTGTAATTTTATTGAGGTAAAAATTTTGTCTTATTCCACTACTTGCTAAGGCGCCTACGCATGCTTGCCCCTACAACATTTATTTATCAAACTGTTGTAGGTATTATGAAACCTACAAGGCCCTATGACGATGTGATGTATATATGCTGAAATTACAAATAAACTATACACAAAAATTCAATCCAAGTGTCTGTTTGTAATTCCAAATTTACAGTTTTTCACTTAAGTAGTACATAAGAAAGTTCATACGGTACTAACATAAAAAAACAACTTCTCTGTCCGTCTGTGTGTTTATTCCAGCGAATCTCTGAAATGGCTGGACTGATTTTAACGAGACTTGACTTGATTGAACGAGATCGTGTTAGGTACAAGAAGTAAACGAAGGTTAATTTTTTTTTTACCCTAACTTTGTTATGCGTAAGTCACGCATGAATTTAAATCTATGTGGGTGAGACTGCTGGGCACAGCTAGTTACAAATAATTTTAGTATTTATAACGTTTGTACTTTGATGATAGCATCCGAAGTTTCTCCTTGTAAAATGTCTTAATTTATACTCGGTGGTTTAATATGTAGTGTTATTGTTTCATTGTGAATAGCAGATAGCTGTTAATTATTGTACTGAAGTCAATTGATATACTATTTACTTCGAAAACGAGCTTTCGCGCGCAACTTCGCCTGCGAGCGAGATTTCATATAAAAACTTTCTACCCCCTTTACCCCGTTTAACCCCTTATGTGTAGAATTTCGATTTTTTTTAGTGTATACCTACACCTCACCAAGAGCACACTTGCAAAATTTCGTTACTCTAAGACTAACGGCTTAGGCTTTGCGTTGATTTGAGTAAGGCAGGTCATTGAATTTTATATGCATTGATATAATTTACATTGGTTAGTAATATCTTTAACCGACTTCAAAAAGGTTCTCAATTCGAGTGTATGTTTTTCAAATAACAGTTAACTTCTAATTTAGTAATAAATGCCATTGTCTTACTTATTTAGATTTTTTGGAACAATTTACACTGGAATAATTACCAACTGCCCAATTGTTGTATAACCAATTGATGGAACTGGATTGTTACGCTGGATTATAAGTCCAGTGGCAGTACTATTTTAGTAGTTTGTGGACAAATAAAGCCAATGGATACATAATATTTTTGGTGAACAAAGGCTAATTGAACGATACCAACATGCAATTAATATAATGGATAAAAAGCATTTTACATTATCCCCGTACATAGTACAATGCCCACTTTTACCGCAGGAACACTTAGTGCACTTTGTCAGTAAATATAGTGGTTAAGCATGCACGCGTACTAAAATATACGTATAATACAATAATAGATGAAGTTTGGAAATGCTTAATTAAACTATTATATTTTATTATTAGAGTGCTCTATCGGCCGATAAGTCATTTAAAGTCATTAGGACTTTTACCTTCTTTTGCATGATCAATTCAATTTTAGAAAGACGAAGAGGCCAAGTGTCAACATTCTACAACGAACCAACATTTGCAAAGAACTAAACAACAACTCTTAAATTAATGGGAGTGTGCTGCGAACCGGATTCTAGCAACTAACATTGTTTCATACATTCATGCTGTACTTGTACAGAGACAATATATTATACCCTTGTAATTTTTTGTTACTATTATCTAAGTTTACAAAACACCTCCACCATCCCTGAAACTACTAAATGGATTCTCTTTCGAGTTTTGCCATTCACAGATTGATTTACGAGGAAAGATTGCGTATAAGTCTTCACGCAATGGATCAGTAGAAATCTTGCCTGTGCGTAGCCTGACAGGTGCACTACTTATGCAAGTGGAATAAGAAATACGATAAAGTGTTATTTTCACGCCTTGTATTATACGAGCACACTTGAGAACTATATTTGCTCTAATCGACACAACCCTCAATTCGCTTGCCATATCATTAATTATATTGAAATCCAGCTTTCACCACGTTGACATCCCTAATACCTGTGCTATTGGATCACCATACAGTTGTATGGATGTGAAATGTATAAATAGATTTATATATTTTTAATTATATTTAAGTTCTTATGAGAAATAAATTCTTTAAACCATATACTAGAAACTGATACTTCTTGGTGTTAGCACCTGTCTATGATCCGCACCATAAAAAAAATTGCGATAACCATAGCGTCTGGTCCGCGCAGCACATCGTCTCTGTCGCATTATGACTGCTAGGTTCTTTGATCAGTGCTTTCATGCACAGGTAGAGCTCGGGAGAATACAGACACCTATGTCTTTTTCCATGCATGATCTTGCTTAATCTTCATTAAAATAAGTATATACTTGGCTTCTGTAAAAAAATTACAGATATTTTCCCACATTCATTTACATGAAACCATATCGGAAGCACTGGAAAGACTTAAAAAGTCTCAGTGCTTGAGACCAGCACCACACTCTCTTCGAGAGCCACTGGGCATAAAATCAAATTGGTTATCAAACATTATTCATTTAACTACGTCTCAATCCGGTCTTCTTATTATACTTACGTAAGTGATAACAGTAACTAGTGAATTTAGTCTTTAATTAGCTTTATACCGATAATCTTCTACCACAGTTAGTCCTCATTAAGAAATTGGGTAAATAACAGTGATTAATGCATAGTTTTGTGTATACAGTAAAGTGACATCTGCCAGCGAGTCTTGTTAGTCAAAATCGATTCAGCGGTTTTGGAGATAAACCGGAACAAATAGATCGAGCAAACAGTTTAATAAGGGTTCATGTTTTTGGTTTTTGTTGTTATAAAGTACCGTATACTCTTTCATAAGCATATGATACAAATCTGTATTTTGACTTAAAGCAGATAAGTCCGCATCATGTCCCTGGCCTTATCCCAAACATTGTTGGGGTCGGCACTTGATTCAAATCGGGTTAAAACCCAATGTGGCTGATGACATTCTATACGCAGCGACTGCCATCTTCGAAACCCCATTTAACGAGGAAAACCGGTACTCTAGGCTGAACCAGTTGTCAGACTCTCTGGGGCCTCCGACCAAAGATATTAAATTGGCAATCGTAAAAACAGATATGATTTAGTAGATTGGTAGTACATTCGATCTTTTAAGATTTTTAAGGAACACGACTATTAGTAAGTAGGTTATCCAAGTAATGAGATGAAATCGGGTCACGAACAACGATCCAAAACTTCGCAGAATCAGCCTTTTCAGGCAATTTTATTGCCGTCTTAAGTTTTATTAAACGGTATAGCCTTTCATTAGTCACTTACAATTTTGGCATCTAGTGCGAATTATGTGCCAATGTAACTCTTATCATATTAAACATAGGTACCTACCGGTTACATCACCCGTGCACTCATTACATCGCAAATAATTCTCTACAATTAAAACTGCAATGCCAAGGAATGAGCTTGTAATAACTAGGAGATCCATTATTTGAAGCGTTTTCTAACAATACAGTGAATTGCGCACGCTATTCGAAATTGATTAAAGATCTATTTGCGTATTCGACAACATAAATTGTGATGTGATGTGCAGCTGTGACAAGCTGCAAATTTTCCATAGTGGCAAAATATTATCCAATATGTTGTTTATTTCAATTCTATACGGAGAGTAGTACGAACTGAGTTATGTGTGTTATTATATCTTTATTGATCCAGATTGAGAGCTGTAATTTGAACGTAATCGGCCCAGAGTGTGTCCGACGTACAGTTTCCAGCGCGTTACGTTTACTACGTCAATCATCGATATTTTTACAGCTTCCAGAGATAGTTACCTAAACGAGGGATCTATGTTGTATTGTCGTTAAATGCTTGTCCGAAATCCAATAAACCATCGTCGAAAGGCAGAAGAAAGGCGAATAAAATACGCTTTAAGGCAATAGATATGCGCCTCGTGACCTCGATATCTCGTGAATAACACCATTGTGCCATCAACTTCGTAGAAAGACCGGAGACGTGAACCTTTTGTAGTGGAGCTGAATACTCTGCAAAGTCTTAGAAACGGGTGGTGGCCTAGATAATATGACATGAATATGAAAGGAACTCACGAAACGACACTCACCAGAAGTAAATTCACTATGTTAGGCCGTTTAGTGGTGGTAGTAGGTTAGTCTGGAATGGAGACCGGCGCTCGAAAGCGCACTCACCAACACATGTCGAAGTATTCCATAACGACGAGCCAGAACATGTGTTCGAGGGCGGAGGCCGCGAGGTGGCGCGTGCAACGGGCGCACCTCGGCTGGCGTGTGTTCTCTGCCAGCACAGCAGCGCGACCGAACTATTGTGACGCAAACAGGACACATCCTGACCGCACACCGTTTTACGACCGCTGCATAACGCCTCCACGTTCATCTACAATGCCACATCGTTACTTCTATGTGATACGTACCTCTGGTCCCCGCCTTCCTCTTGGGCCCGGGGGCATTCCTGCCTCGGCCTGAGGACAGGCGTCAGCCCCCATTTCTCGACCAACTCTATGCGAGCAATGATGGCTGTTCAAGTTCAATGTGTCATCGGTTTGGAGCGGGTGCAGTGCAGCGGGGACGCGGCGGAGAGGCCGGCTGGCCCGCGGCGCCCCCCGGCCGGCTCGTGGCCGCCACCTTACTCGTAAGCCATGGCCGTGCCCGCGCTCGAAGCTGCCCGTGTTCTCGTAAGCTCGCTCCTGCGCTACGCGTGCTGCGATAGCTCTGCAGCGCTCCACATAGTGATCTTAGAGCCGGTAGCGGGATGCTACGGGCCGCATCGCGCGCCCGCCGCGGTCACTGCGGCACGCCCGTGCGACGCCGCGGCCCGGCTGCTGCTTCGCGTACCGCGCACTACCCGACAACAGAACTGCGCAACTCCACCGCTAAACTATTATTCACCCGCAACGAGCGCGCGATCACGATTTCGGCACTCGGTTCTGTTTTACTAGAGTTACATTGAATAGAGAATAATTTGATTATGTGAGAAAATTCCGATATATAAATTATGATATGTATAAGTTATCGACCGCTTAAGAAATTTAGGGCTTTTAGAGAAGTCTTTACGTAATGTATAGCAGGGCGCGTGCGACGGCGCCTCACCGGGTGCGACGAGTCATGGCCTCAACAGAGAGCCGCGTGGCGGTCGCAAGACGCGAGCAGACGCAAGCAGTATGATGTCGCGGCGGCAACGTACTGACTAGGCGAGCGCGCGTGCGGCCGCCCTACCCGCGCGCCGCCCGAGCCCCGCGGCCCGCACGCGTATCGACACCGCCCGCCAACCACTGCATCGCACCAAGCGCGCCCCGCGCCCGCACGCGCCCGTCACGCGTTGCACACCCGCACCCGCACTCCCGCACGCAACCCCTTATACCTACACCACTTCCTAGGAAAACATTCGCTTTTCATGCCCTTAATCGAACCATTCCTGGAATTTATTTCACTTTCAAGCGCGGTCAGAGTTTACGTCAATCGTTACATCTAGATCTATGTTTACTATTTACTTATAATTACAGATGCTGGTGTGACATAATAATATTTAAATAATTAAAAAGTAAATTACTCACCACAACACACACTGCTTAATAGCGGAGATCGAGAAAATTGCAAATCCTTGCGCAGAGCACAGGTCGACCGGCCTTCTAGTCACTAAGTACTTACACTAAGAAGGTTTGTTTAATTGACCTTTACATTATTTATAAAATATATCATTTTAGTCTCATCCTGCCTGATGACTGATTGATTTATTATTAAATATATATTATGTTCGAGATATGTTGATATAGTGACTTATGAATTATATACCGCGCCGCGATATCGGTCGCTCATTTTTAAGTTCCTTTTTTAAGAACCTACCCTATTCATTATTTTTGTGGTCAAAACTATATTTTTTAAAGGAATCAGCAAATTGGCTTAAACTCACTTAGGCCGTCACGTAGACACGACCTACATATAAAGATAAAATTTCTATTTGCAATATTACTTAGGATAAAGAATCTAAAAAAATTACATGCGGAAAGGTGTGGGCACGGTCGATAGGTCGGATGGCTATGCGGCTCGGGCTAATGCTGTGGTCCGCTTCTAACTCAGCCTTCCAGACTGCACGGTGCCGTTACTTTAACTGATCCCAATTCCAATTTACCTCGTTTCAAACTTGTGCAACTTGCGCCAAGTTTTAACTAGTAACGCCGCATCGTTCATGAAATTGACTGGACTGAACAGGTGATTTATATTTGACCGTATTGAACAAACATCGTTTCTTGATAGCATTTCCGGAGTCTATGGTGATTGGGATTGATTCTATTCACTATAAAAATAAAGTTTGTACAATTCAAACTACACGACGATATACGAGTAAGGACATAAATAGAAATATACAAACGTTCATCGAACACTATATCTACAAATACCACGAGTTTTTGCATATATTACCAGTTATTCCTTCTAACATCAGCCATCTGCCAGTGAAAGTTCCGGTTAAATCGGTCCTGTCGTTTTAGTGATTAGCCAGAACTAACAGCCAGGCAGACATAGAACATTTATTAATTGGGTTTTATATGTAAGTACCGTATATAATTTCAAACGTATTTAGTGAATTTTTTGTGAAATTTTTATGTACGATCAAACAATGAAAATGTATTCAAAATTATAGATTTATCGTGTAACAATAGAACAACAACACTACACAACTACTAACATTTATTAGGGAGTACACAAACACGTAAATGTGTTCCCAACAAATTGCTCCACCAGTAAATGGATACAGCGCCGCGGTCTGCCAGTGTCATGGTTTCATCCCCGAGGTTACCTTTATTAAGTGCCTGCCGCTCACTTAGGAACTCGTACCAAGCTCGACTTTGATTTCCATCTAAAATTTAAATCTCTCTTTATACATTTGTTACTCGCGGCTCAGCGACATAAGAGGGATCTGGTGTATCAAATTCAAGACAGCGATATTAATATTTGAGTACGTAGATGTTTACGCAATATGAAAACTCTGAGTTCGGCATCTTTCGTAGTTACTACAGATTAAACAAAAGGACTAGAGTTTCGTAATAACCTATGATGTTCATAATTATAGTACAGAAATCGTAAATACTTATTACATTAAAAAAATGATTAAAAGGGTCAAGTCGAATAGGAAACTTTAAAAAAACTTTTCAATTGAAAAATATGTTCACTCACACGTCGATCAACAGAGGATCTAAATATCTAGGGGTCGTCTACTACTAATTAGAAATGTGTAGTACCTAATATAATTATACTGTGGTAAATAATAATTTATTAAAGACAACCGTAAATTTACGATTAGAAAAAATAAAGTAAAAATTACGAATTAAATAACGAGCTAATCGAAATAAAGATCAACTTGTAATTTATTATGATGGGAGTATTATGATCTCTCTCATAGAGGCATAGCGACTCTATTAATTTCTAAGGATTTCTAGGGATGTCATTGATGTAGCGCCCTTGTTGCAAGCCTTCATAGGCTGTGGCGGCCGCTTGCAATCGGGTTATGACATCAAGGATATACTTAATTATATAAAGGCCTATTATGGATCTATGAAAAATGGTTTAAGCGGCACTTCTGTTAGTGGCGGAGAAGGCCGATTCAGGATCGACAGGTCCGGTCACAGATTGAACACACATTTGACTGCTGAAGGTCTTGTGTTCATAAGGACATCCGAATGTTATGCTTATTTAGTGTCAAAGATTATCAATATTACAACAATATATCCATGTATATGTAGCCATATAATATTAATGGGAAAAGTGTCTTCTATCAGTTGAGAGATCTGGAGAACATTTTATGGATTTAAGGAGGGTTGCACGATAATAGTTCTTAAAACTATAGGTAAATACGGATTTTACGTTGACAGCAGCCATCGTTTTTTTGCCTGCGAAATGAGTTGCACCAAATTACGTTTTCAATTGTTTGCATTTTGTGTATGTCAAAAGTTGTGAATTTAGCTATAGTCAGTTATATCAGTTAAAGTCATGGCGTTACCTGAGAAATTCAAAGTGGTGCAATAATGTTTTTGTCCAACTATAACTTTAACAATTAGTTATAAGTAAACATAGACGGTGCTACACACCCTTAGAATATATTTTCCTTATTAGCTTCAGAAGTAGTTAGGAAAATAGGCATTTTTTTTAAATAAGAAGGCCTGCTCCTTTGATCGTGAAGGTAAATCAAAAGATTAAAAAACATATTTATTTGCATTCGGTTAAGATAATTTAGATTTGTCGTTTTGAAGTTTTGAAAAGTCGGTAAAACAAAATAAATTGGTGTCTATCTGCCGACTTGTCGTTGCTGAACCGCTGAGCAGATTAAGACCCAAGGATATTTAAGTGTATAACTACCTAATTAACAAACGTCGTACATGATAAACAATCACCTCAAACCTGCTTAGTTGGAAAAGAAGTTGCCTTAAGCGAACAAGATCCGTTTTAAACACGATTAGCCTCAACATCACCCGGTCTAATCAAGTTTCATTCATAATATTATTAAGGCAGGCAACTTTAACTCCATTTCCTGCGTCAGAGCATGAAGCTCTAAGTAAACCAATCACGCATGGTATCCGGTTTCGGTTAGTAAGGCACTCACCGGAGAGTATACTTGATTAGTCTGCAACAGGGCCCACCACTGCCGGTAATAGCAATTACTTGCCTTTATACAAACGGAAGAGGCAATATCCACTTCGTTATTAACTTGAATTTTCTAAAAAAACATGAACTTTAAACAGACAGATAGACAGACAGAGAAAAATTAAAAAAAAATGTTTTTCTATATCAGTACCGTGAACACTTTCATATGCATTTAGTGAAAAGCTATTATTTTGGAATTACAAACAGACACTTAATTTTATTTATCTGTATAGATTTCTCAAAAACGACTTAGTATCATCAGCAACGTAGCTGATTTTAATTCACTGCGATAAGATTTGTCTACCGACTGGTATTTTCCTACCTAAGTATTAGCTATCCGTTGCCTGGTATCAAGAGCATACTTTGTTTAGATTGGAAGAGTCTAATCTATTATTACTCTATATATAGTCTCTGATATTTTCTCACTAACTCGTCGGGTAAACTCGATCAATTTGAGAAAGAATAAATGTAAATAAAGTTATCAACGTACCCTTCGCTTAATGTTGTTTCACGTATTTCTTTTAACAATTTATTAACATCACGTTTCTCGAATAAGGGGGACGAAAACCTTATTAGTAGTAGCGACGTGAACAACTTAACTTCGTTTTCGTAACGATGAAGTAAACAAAGTAACAATAGCGAGTGCAAAACTTTCTTGTCAAGCACTTATTGTGACCGACAACTCCTTTACATTCGATATAATGGAACGCAGGTCGAAGTATTTTAATATCCTGTTCGAGACGTGAACAGCGATACAGGAGTACTTACAGTACTTACAGTACGCTCATATTTCGCCAATAATGTTTAAGTCCCACGTAATAGGGGTCGAGCCTATTGCCATCATCCGGACTCCGGGCTGTTACTGAGAAATTACAGCTGGAAAAGGACCAATTACACTTTATCCGACCCGGGGATCGAACGTAAGACCTCATATGCCGCAGTAGCAAATGAGACCACTAGGCAAACTAGGTCATGATTTAACTCTCGTAAATAAAAAGTATGACAGGGATAAGTGTTACCTTAACGCGGGATTTAATTGCTGTTACATAGTTTTCATAATTCAGGTCATTAAAATAATAAATTAATTCATCAGTATTATTTCAATTTCATCTAAAATTTGTGTCAAACACCTAATTCATTGCTTGGCGCTGCAAGGGTCTGTTTTCAAATATATTCAATTAACATGATTTAAATCATTTTGGGGTGTCTGAATTTAGGACAGATTTCTAATTTTTGGATTCAGTCGGGGGAAATAGGGCGCTTCCGAGTGACGTCACGGCTACACTCCGCCCGCCCCTGCAACGCGGCGCTGGAAGGCGATGCGGATTTTCTAAGGACGTCGCAAATCCAATGCAAACATATTTACATTTCTACATTCGTAGCAAACTGATAAATCAGGTCGATAAGGGAAAACAGTGTGGGCGAACGAATCACAATCTGTATACCTCTTCTTTTATTAAATGCCAAGGAGGTAATTTTTTGAGACATTTTTTTTTTCGTATCTAAAATAAAGTAGCATAAATTAAGTATTTGTTGCAACATCAGCTATCTGAAACTGCCAGTAAAAGTCCTGTTAAAATCAGTCCAGTATTATAGGAGAGGTTAAACATTCGAAAATGTTAATAAGCTTCAGGGATGAAATAAAAATAGGGATGGTATATAAATTCATCTACTTTTCACAATAGACAAACTAGGGACATTTTCTGAGTTTTTTGCATACACATATTGATATATTACGAGTAAATCCTTACTTTATAAGATCATATCTGCGAAATCATAATATTTATAATAAGCAAGGAGATTAATCTAAGAGCCTTGGCTTTCAGGGCCATACTTTATTGGAAATGCTCCATGGAGAGTTCACTTTATCAGATTCAGAATCAGCATGCACGTGTCGTGCAATAAGCACTGAAGAAGAAATATCCGCATTTATAAATGCACTTATGAATTTCATTTCTCTTTTATATTCTATTGAGGGTACAGTCACGTCTGGGTACAATAAAACTGTATTTGAGAAGTATACTATTAACCAGTGACTTCATTTGCAGAATAAAAGTGTTTTTTTTATATAACACAGCTTTAAAATTATCCGAAAAGTTACCTTTAAGGGTTACGAAAGTTACATACACTTTCGTAACCCATACCGTAACAAACACAACCAAACCATACATTTTTACAAATGTCAAAAAAATAAAATTTGTTTTTCTTTATATTAATACAATAAGATGCTGAGATTTATTTCAGTACGTTATACGAGTGTGTCTACATATTTATATCAGTAAGTCGTAACTTACATGCTCCCCAAAATTCTTTATAATTATACACTCTATCAAACAAGCAAAACAATGTAAGGTTGCAAAACACCTATTTTGTACCGAAGATACAATGTAGGTCGGCGTTACAAATGGGAATCGTATTGATATCTTAGTTTCGTCCTTATCGACCTGTAAATGTTCATGAAATGCAGTGTGCGCGCGTCTACTAGGTTCCTCCATCGGAACCGCACTGCTGTATCATTCCCAAAACCGGGGGTGGGCCTCCCCCGTTCCTGGCGGGCGTCCCCCGCACCGCGGCGCCACGCTGCCTCAGTCGCGCAAATTTCACGCCAACCTGCTAGCGTTATCGTTAACATTATTTTACTTCGATCTCAATCCAAATGGAACACATACGCATATAACGTTAATGTTTTAATTACTTAACCCTCATTCCAACCCTTTGTAATATAATTACATATTGAAATTTAGAACGAAGAATGTTATTTGTGCATTATGACATAATCTTTTTCGTAGGCGGTCTACGTAAACGTAGCAAAAAATCGTAGAGAGAGAATTCTACCGATCTATGCTAGTTAGTGTAAGAAAAATTACATTCAATGAGTGTTCCAAGTGTCCCTTATGTTGAATTTTATTTTTGGTTTGATTTGATTTTGATGTGATGCCGCAAGGTAACTGAAGCCGCTTGCCATCAGATGCACAAATCTTATATTTGGCATTAATTTAAGTCACTGAAAGAGACAGATGTTATTGACGTGAATGCATTTGTCACTGTCTTTCAGTGAAATAACGATCGCAATAAAATTGTAAGGCTATGTTTGCTTGTAAAATAAAAGCAATGTACGCAGGTGCGTATGTCATTGACAGTTGTTAAGCTAGGTACCATTTATTACTGTTGTTAAAGTTCGTAACAAGAGAGTCTTGCACGCTTGTAGTTACGTAGGTTTATAATAAGCACTGAAGATATTATGAGACTAATAAACTACTCCTTTACTTCTACAAACAATTTGTCGTAAGAAGAGACACCTTAGATAAGCACAGAACCGGAGAGTGTAGTGTGTAGGAGAGGAGATACAACAGCTAGTAAACAAGGTCTGATTACATCAATAGTATAATTAGTCCGCAGTTCCACCTTTATCTAATATTGTCCTTTCATAAGCCAATTTGCCAAATACCTACATATCCTCAAATTTAGTTATTGCCTACAGGACCCAATACCTATACCCAATACCATTACAATACGAAAAAAATATTTGCTAAACAGAGGGCCTACCATCATCGGTTTAAGCAGAGCGTATTAAGAACTTATGACGTTTCATTTCGGTACTGTAAAATTAAAAGTCAAATCTAAGGAGTCTAAGAACTCCTTAGATTTGGCTGACGCGACGCTCAGATGATTATAGTTGACCCCCAGCTATGAAAAGATTCCGTCGCATCAAAAACCTCCTCTTTTACTACAGATGGTTAAAAATATTGAATGTTATAACCATGAACTCAAACAATTTAAAAGAACTTCTCACTTCATTTTGGGTTACGATTTTATAAAATTAAATTAACGAAAATTGATGATGCAAATTAGGTAAGTATTGGTAACGGTGAGGGGTAACCTTGGTAGCGGTATGTCACTCACCCACCAGAGCTCGACAAAACCGTATCAAGATCCCAAATAGCTTAGAAGAACAATGTGTTGCAACGGACAAAATAATAATTATGTAGAAATTGCGAATATATATTATACAGGTAGTGTGAGATAGAGCTATACGCTACAAAGCCGAAATTATCCGAATGTCTCTTTCTTAACATCGATGTGCAATTATTTTTGCCGTTTGTATATCAACTTATTCTGAAACAAGTTTATCGGCATCTCGTCATGAAATGAGTCATCAATTGTTTAAAATTATAATGAATAATTTTTATTATTAAGTTACGATAATATTGTTAACTTAAATAAGTTATTTATGCGTAACAGCATAATCATGTGTGGCGCTTGTATTGATCACACTAAGTAATTCAACTGAATATTATAGTAAGTATTTAAATAATTAAGTGAGCATTTAAAATAAGACCACAGTATAAATATAAGCTTTCCAGGCAGTAACGAATCTAAGAACTAAACGTTCAAAATGACACGGCACACAATCAGGCACATCTTCGAGAATATAAGTAGAATCTATACAGATAAATAAAATTGAAGTGTCTGTTTGTAATACCAAAATAACAGCTTTTCACTAAATGCATACATACAATTAATATACACGCTACTGACACTGATAAACCTAAAGTTTTAATTTTTTTTCTCTGACTGTCTGTCTGTCTGTTTGTTCCGGGTACTCTCTGAAACGGCTGCACCTATTTTAATGGGACTTTCACTGGCATGTAGCTGACGTTTCAAGGAGTAACTTGGGCTACTTTTATTTATTAAAAATATTAGGGTTCCGTGACATGAAGCATGAAACTAAATCTACGCGGGTGAAACCGCGGGGCACAGTTAGTAGCTATATAAAGTGACACCCTTTACTGACGCTATAATACTAAAATGATTCTAAAACAAATAATTCATAAAATCAATTCAGCCGCTTTCGGTTATACTTATATTAAAGAAAAACAATGTATACTATTTTTTTAATGAAGTCTTATTTCTTAATTGCTAAGTGGATAATATGAGTCTCGAGCGGTTCCAGTTGCGTGCGAAAGCTCACTGTGGAAAGATTTATCCATACCCGACGCCCGACGGTATTAAGGTCTATGTAGCTCTTTTGCGGTTATTTGCACGATTAGAAATGTATTCAACAAGGATTGAGACGAAAGACGGGAAATAAAGTATTAAAATGCAAGCGCTTTTCCAATCTGTAAAATTCAGAATTTATTAAGTAGGTAAACGTGTCAACTAAAAGATACCTAGTAGTATAAAGTAGGTAGGTATATCCTGAACTATCCCATTTTATTCGGTCAAATAGAAGTCTTTGACTCTTAGCGCCATCTATTGCAGAGTTGCTGAACTACACCGAGTAGCGACATCTATGGCCCAGGTGTGGTACTAATATAACAAAAGTAAATGTCGCTAGCTGTCTTAGTTTCCCGATTAAAAATATTGAGCGTGCTCCTTGTAATTTCATGTCTGTGCAACAGTAATCTGCCTATTTAGTATAAGTATTTCTAATAATATAAACTTAAAAGCTTTATATAATTATAAGTCTATTACAATGTGATAGTGAAGTAGTCCGTTATAATAGTTCCACTATCGCCCGCTAGAGGGCAGAAACTAGTTTCGTCTTTTAGTAAGGCCGGTGTTTGTAATCAGTCTTACAATATTATAAGACATTATTTGGAGAACATTGAATATTGTATTAATAATCCCGTCTGGATATTTTTTTCAAATTGCGCATTGTACATATACCTACATTTACAAGAAAGTTTGTGGTACTTCTTCCGTAAACTAAAATTAAATTGAAACTTCATTTCATGTACATTAAAAATAAAATACTTGTGTCTGACTGACTGTTTGATACTCTGATTCATCACAAAGTGGAGACTTGAAACTTGAAGATATGTATTTATCGTGATCGGTAGAGGCGCACTAAGGAATGATTTTGTGAAATTCCATCTTTAGAGGGGTTAAAAATCTGTATGAATAACCTTCATTTCTATTAAATATAGTCCGTACGCTCCGATCCTCACCAGGTCGTTGGGGGCCTACCCACACTGCGCCTGCCGGTACGCGGTCGCCACTCAAGGACCTTTAACTATACCGTTCCACTATACTAATGTAACGAAACTGCAGGTTATTCCTTTATTAAAATTCGCGGATGTAGCCGCGGTTGCTAGTATTAGATAGAGTAAAATGTATCCTGTCGTTTCTATTTTGAAGAGAAAACGTTGGAACGTAATTGATCATGCCGGGAGCCTCACGGGGCAGAGAAAAACGAGCGCCAGTTCACTTTAGACTTACATAACTCTTGCCACATTAATCAATCACTTCATACATGGCTGCCGGTGTCGGATACTCGGTTCGTGACCGTCTTATTGTGACAAAAGTCTAATAAACTTATTGCGGTAATAGAGTTGGATGGTAAGTCTAATATGTGATTGTTCGATCGATTTGATCTAAGTAGTTGGTACATGGTACCAACGTGGTACGTGCGTTTCTCGGCATTCCAGGAATGTATGAAATATTAAAATAAACCATTGGCTGTAGATATTGGTAATACCGTTTTGTTTTATATACTTTTCATGTTATTCCCATAATTCATATTTTATTTACGTCCTCTTGCATTGCAATATACATACATATTTAATTATAAAGTATCCTATGTTACTTCTAATACCTCCAAAAATATGTGTAAAAAGTTTCATGATGATAAGTAAAGTAGTTTTTGCGTGAAAGCGTAAGCAAAGAAACTTACAGACACGTTTTTAACATTAGTAGGTATTTTTTTCTTTAAAACTTTATCCACGATCAAATACACGATGACATGTTAATTGGATGTAAAAAAAAGTATACTAAACGTACAAGAACAAAACTATTATATAGTTATTGATATGTGGAACCGGCCCGGCTACTCATAGGCAAGTTAAAAAATTGCAATATTTTGTTCCTTGGTTTTCCCCCCTTGAAACCTCTACGTTAGAGCGAACAAATTAAAATTAAAATATAAAGTCATTTTTGAGTTTTAGAGGGACTAACGAACAGCATTTGACTTTTATTTATAAAGAAAGGATAATTAATAGCAATTATTTGGAACGTTTCTAATATTCCAGCAATATGTTCAAACGTCTTGGAAATCACAAAGGAGGTGAGAATACTCATGGTATTGGAATTCCTTTGAGTATTGTAGGTTTTTACTTTTATTCGCTTGAGTGGTTTGCAGGCGAGGAGACGCGATGTCTGGTATGCCTGCTGGCACAGAGACCGTGTCGGCGATTTATCTACATACAATCACGACGGTTATACGTTTGTTAACCTCTTCATATTATAGCTTCCATTCGTGTGGCCTTATTCTGTTCACTTGTCGATTAATTTAACAATGCTCTGAATTTGAAATATTTATTTTTTTAGTGGCTATTTATATCCAAAACATTGTTTTCATTTGGAGAAAATAATTTACTATATTGTATTTAAAAAACTACTTAATAAATTTTAATTAATTGTTTCAAATTAACTTAGAATAGGTTTTCAGCGTGATTATCTATACTAATATACAAACCTGTTTGTTTGTTTGCTTGAACTCGCTAATCTCAGGAACTATTAATATTATTCTTTTGATTTGAAAAATATTTCAGTGTTAGACGGCCTATTTATCGAGGAAGGCTATATATAATTATTCTAAGACCAATCGCGGTTCAAAGTATATAATAGCAAAGTATATATTCTACGCGGACGAAGTCGCAGGCAGAAGAGAAAATTAATTTAAAAGAAGCATCATATTATGCCTAAGTGAATGAACTGTAACACTTGAGAATTATTTTCGCTTTCACATTTCCTCTCCGCTTTCAATTTGAAGAGTGCATAGGAGAGAGCGAGAGGGTTTATAATTGCGAATCAATTTAGATGACTACAGGGTGTGCGCTCCGAGCTCCTCGTCGCTCCAAGGCCTTGAGCATTTCGATTTTAGACCTGACTTCTTACCGAAAATGTACTTATTATGCAGTCCTCTGTAATTACATGAACTTGACTAGAGCAAGTTTATATATTATGCTAGCTTAGTCTTGCGGTTTTTTCGCATAGGATTAACAATAAAAAGTAATGTTTCTCGATTTTTTCCCCGTTTTTGTTACATTTTCTATTGACACTTCCCATTGGTCGCATCGTGCTGATGTATAGCTTAAAACTTTCCTCAATAAATTAACTATTCCAAAAATATAATTCTATTCCAACCTAGTTCCTGGTAATAGCGCGTTCAATCAAATAAATAAACTCATCAACTTTATATTATTATTAATATGCAAAATTTTATAAGCAGTGGAATCCATAATTCAGGTCATCATAATCTTAACATATATTCAACGTTCCGAATAAACATGATTATATTTAAACATACAATATAAAATAAATTGTATTGAAATAAAATCTTGAGATGTGATTTAGTTAGTTAATGTAATGATAATTAGTTATTGCAGAGCTCGTCTTTCCCCTTGACCTTGAGGTGGGGTGGGGAAGGACCAGCCACGTTACGTAACTCAACCCTCCCGCTATGTATGCAAAATAGCCTAACGTAAACCTCTGCCACTTAGGGCTGTCACCAAGCACTCGTTTATAGTAATACTAAATGTAAGACGATCGGAAATTAGTTTTTCAAGCAGATTTATATTTTTTTGCTACTTAATCATATAAGTCACTATAAAAAGAAATCGAGTACGCAAATATTGCGCAAAATATTTTGAATTAAATTGATTGAAATCGCGTTCTAAACATGTCTTTCATTACGATGTTATTATAAAGATTGACATGTAAAGATGGTTTTTGATACCTTTCATACCTAATAATTTTCTTTTCATAATTTTATTTTAATAAGTAATTTCGTATAAAAAGTGTGTCGAGACTTAATCAAATACAAACTAAAGTCCTTTAGCTAAACAAAGCTGATTTAACATTATCATATTAAGTTGTGAATGATGACAAAACATAATAATTGGTATCGTACGTCCCTTCCTTTCATTTTGTTTTACTGATATTCTATATAATACACTATTCGCATTCATTTTCATTCAAATACGGGTAGTTGATTAAAATGTAGGGATAACATATTAGTTTCAAGGTTTAACTAAACTTTATTCACATCGCCCTCATTTACATATATACAACGTGCCGGGTTCCCCACGGGAATGTGATAGTTATTATACCACTCTAAACGTAAATAGTTGAACAGTACTCCTAATCTATATTTAAACTGGTATCCTAATCAATCAAATCAAAAAGAATCACTGGTATCGATTGCGTAGCATTAATCGTAGCAAACGTAGCCTCTGATCGTAGCAGTGCTACGGCGTGCTACGAATCCTGCTACTTTAGTTTCCTAAGTATATCATGTCTAACATATTATTTTTTACTACATTCTACCAACGCCTTTGTTACATTAATTTAATATTCTATCTATATTTACCTTTTTATGTTTACTGCAGAGCGCACAAACCATGTAATTCTTAGATGAGTGATTTGCTCCGCTATTCTAAGTGTAACTTTAATATAAGGAAGACAAGTATTTATAGGAACCATACATATTGTCCGTACTTTGAAAGATCACTTAAATTTTTTGTTGCTTGAAAGTGTTAAAACTACAACACCTTCGCAATAATATTATTTGGAACGGATGTCCATTTTATAAATCTTTGCTGGTCAGAGACAGTCTAACAAATAACAATATCATTTCGATTATCTTTGGTACAGCCCTAGGTTTACAAGAAGCATAAGTGCCCTGTTTCATTTATTGCCAAAACGGTTGGCATGAACGAGATGGCATTGCCGAAGCTGACGCAGCATGTTACTGCAGTGCACGGTGCCGGTGCTGTGACTTATATAGCTTATTAACATATCCCACTAAGAACTTGTCATTTCAACTCGTAAGCAAAGTTTGATTGAATAATTCACAAATGTTACTATTATATTTGAGCACAGGCTAAGATTTATGTATATTAATATTGAATTTAAATTTATTAAACTTATTCAATTCAATGAACATAAATTTAATTTGATTTTATTCAATTTAAATCATTTCGTTTCAAACTTAGTTGTTAAAGTAAATTTAGATGTTTTTATCCACAGCGATTTGCCTAAACGTCAACGCTTACTCAGGTACCGTACTCAAATACAAAAATAAAACTGATATAATTAAATTGTTTACTGAAACGTTTGCAATTTTCTTCTAAAGCTAAAGGTCCATTACTGCGCTTGTATTTGCAAAATGTAATAACGAAAAACAGTAACTGAACCCACACACTTTTACAGGTAAGCGGATAAATCTCATCCCACTAAAAGCTTTTTCGATAATTATTAATATTTCATTAAGGGAAGTAAAAATATTCCCAGTTTGTTTGAAATATTTTTGTTTTAGAGTGTATACTAGCTTACTTTATAACATACTAGCTTCCACCCGCGGTTTCGTCCAAAGGTTAAAATTGAGCTTGAGGATAATTAGACGAACGAACATGTATTTAGTAAAATAAGTGTAAATTATGAATGATTAGAATAAAAAAATGGTAATACTAAATATTTTTTATAAAACTATAATTTATTGATTTTAGTATTGTTTATTGATCGTGTGGTACTCGGAAAAATCAATCAAGTAGGAAATGTTTTATAACTTAAGATCATTATCAAAAGTTCGTTCTAATGACGTAAAAGCGATATTGTGACAACTTTTTACGCTTGACATTAGAGAACAGGAACAGTGCCCCGATTTACGTAAAACGATTGAAAATTTCATTGGATCGAAATCCTCTTCCAATGTGGTTTCAAGTGACCCGAAATTGTAGTTCGATAAGACTTCAACACGATAGGGCGTTTTGCATGAGCAAATGACTGAGCTTATCCGATTTTTCATTTTATAATTAATACAAAAACATTGCCAACGACTTAGTCGCTACGACATTGTTACGGTAAATTGCGTTGTTTGTTTTTTTGTATAAAATAATATTTACATGATACATTGTGTACTTATCTATAAAACTGTGACTGAGACTGTGACACAAAGACAGATAACCACCACGGCAGATAATGGCGTCCTACTGATAATTATACGCTTAAAAGAAAATATTCCCTTAGTAATCCTTCGGGTATTTCACCTTTTAGGAGAATTAAATTGTTCATTTTAATCCTATCATCATAAAATCTGAATCCCCTCGGGTGTTCGTAAGATAAAATAATATAAAAATATTTTGACAAAACAGCATTATTTTTAATTGATGTTATAAAATTTTTTTCCAATACTGTAAATATACGCGACGGCCCGAGTAGTAGGGTTTTGGTTTTGAGTGCATTGATGATGCTGCATGTCTTTGACAGAAACTGGGTTGATAGACTATAGCTATAACGAAATGCTGAGTCGTTAGATTCTCTTTCAATGTGTGAGTGGTAAATAAATACAGCGTGTTCCAAAATTTAAGGACAATATGCATCGGTATCGAAAAAAAGTCGCCCAGTAATGCATCTGCAACACAAATAGATTACTAGAAGAACAAAAAGAAAAAGTCGATATATCGATTGTTAAGGAAATCTGATCACTTAATAATTCGAATCATACACTTTAAATATATTCTGTGTACACTTGAATCGATACACCTGTATTTGTCTTTCTCTCTGTTTTAATCTCTCAAACGAATGGAACGAATTTAACAGGACTTCACCGGCAGTTAGCTGATATTTTTTTTTTACAAAAAAATAGTTACCTAATCTAACATAGTTACAATAAAAACTATTAACGAACTCCTACGCTGGTCAATACGCGGGGCACAGCTGGTCATAAATATTTATCGTTGCAGTTTTAGCAGTGAGTTTTGAATTCCTCTTCTATACTAACATAAATAAAACTTCTATAATAATATAAAAAAAAGGAAATATTTTTATGTAAGCGTGATAGATTTGTTTGTAACGAATTGTAAAGAAGGTACTGGACAGATTTAAAAAAATCTTACACTATTTGAATGTTTCATTATCACAGATTAATATAGGCTATATTTTATTTCCGTTTTCCCACGAGAACGGGAACTACGAGGGTGAAACTGCGTGACGTCCGCTAGTTGATTTATAGCTTACTTTACGACACATTCTGAATTCCTTCAACTACAATTTATAATAATGTACCAGCATGATCCACATTGCAAGTGACATATTTGTGGCGACGTCGAGCGCCCTGACTACATATCTGTGGGGCTATCTAAGGGACGGAGCACGACCACGTCAAAGGAGTATTTTAATTACATTAATTATCTCGACTACTTCCTGGTTTTACAGTTATGCCTACCAACAAAGATAATAAAACTATACATTAAAAACAGCCAATCAAATTCACATCAAACTATCCTTATCGGTGTCTTTCAGAACCATTTCATGACCTGATAGCATTATATATATCTTATAAAACAAAAATGTGTATAATGAATTCGGCCACAATAAGTCACCGAAGTACCTAGATTATTAGAAATTGAGCTGATTATGTTGTTATCTGTGTATTTAAGAGAAATGCAGACATGGCTTTGCCTAAGGGATTGACAGAAAGAAATTCAATAAGTTATACCCAGTGTAGGTCTGGTCTACCACACTATTACACTACCAGCACCCGCCAGTGTGGCTACAAGAGCGCGACACAAATATTCAGGAAATTCACGGTGTAAGTTTAATCTATACATACAAGGCAAATAGGTAAATCATACAAGGAGTAACTTAGGCTTATTTAAAAAAAACATAAGGGTTCCGCGGGACACCCATGAAACTAACTCTACGCGGGTGAAACCGCGGGGCACAGCTAGTGTTATAGTATAAATAAGTCCACTTCAATGCATTTAACTGGACATGGGCACCGCCAATTCCATAATATTTGACAACGATCAGAATGTACAACTTGTTGAGTGACTAGTTAGAACTTATAGAGAGGACGGCATTTAATAACACGAGCAACTTTATATGCAAGTACATTATATAATAGATATCACAGTACACGGAGTTTATTTGTATTACTATCGAAACAAATACAGATCATAATGGTAAAGTATACTCGAATCTATAAACGAGGCTCGTTCGCGCGAACTCGATGTAACATGGAAGAAAAACAGCAGAGTAAGACCTTAACACTACAGAGATCAGTAAAAGTAATGTTTCTCAAAGTGTCGACCTTTGTTTGATTCAATAAGACCTGGAATGAGCTAATGAAAGTAAGACTGTGTGTGTGCATGCATGTGTGTGTGTAGTTGACTTACGCCTCGGTGTTGTCATCTCTGGACTCGGAGCGCTCGGCGTTAGCCTGGCCGCGTCGGTGGCGTGTGCGCTGCTCGTCGCCCAGCCCGTACAGCCCGGCGACCGCCGCCATCGCGCCCGCTCACCCCCGCACCATCACACAGACCGCACCCATCATCCCACACTCACCTAACATGTCCTACACACCCTCACATCTCAACACTACCTTAAACCTATATTTTAACTAATTTGGACGCATATTTTGGTACAGTACATTAGTTTTACTAAAATCACAATTTCAATTATTGTATTTCGTCATAAGTATTATTATTTTTAGCGGATATTGGTGTTTTCTAATTGTTATTGTTACGGCGTATGCTCGCTCGGAACTTCTTTAACGGGCGCGCTACTATAGATGTCGCTTTTTGTTTGCAGCATCTGCCGATACATTGAAGCGTCAATATTAACGGCCCCTTCTTGAATTCCCGGTGTTTCCCACGCAAAGCAAAGTGTACGGATAAGTTAATATTATGGTCAAGTGTAAGCACATAATTTATTGCCCATAAAACGGAATCTCTACTATAACAAAAGAATTATATGTGGAAAATAAAAGAAAATTAAAAAAAATTAAACATATAATATGTGTAAGAAATTAATCTAGGAGATAATGATTATAATGATTTTTATTAATGAATATATAAAAGATTCGTTGAGTTAATTAATACCTACCGAAGATTGTTCAACGGTGAATCATGTCGTCGCATTTCACCGGGTGTTTTATTACAGTCGCAATGAGTTGCCAGTTATACGGTTATAATAAAGTATGCATGCGAGTGACCACACCGTGCGGTGGGTCGCTGGTCGCCACGCGCGCCGCCATCCAGTTACGCCTCACATCACACGCAACGGCTAACTGTTTCATTCAGATGTTACATTAAATGATACACGGTTTGCTTTCAATTCCAAGTAGAAATTAACCGTAAGTTTCAAACTAACACAGAGAAATTACAAAAAAAATGTTACGGAAATTAAACTATTACTAATGGTTTGTAAGTATATTGAAATACGTTCCTTTAAATTCCTTTAAATAATACGTTCCTTTAAATTATTAAACAAAACAAAACCAAAAAATATAATTGATCTATACTATCACTAGACTCAAGAAAGATTTATCAAAGTATTTCTAGCCAATAGCTTTTGCAGCAAGTGCTAGACCGCAAAATGCGGTTCGGGAATTTCAAAGAATCTAATCAGATTCATACAAAGCGTGCTCGTAGTTCGTAATACGGAAGTACATGTTATTGGAACATGTAGTACATCCAAGCAATCCCGTGTTACTAAAGCATACTTCCACTGACAATGTGAATATCTATTATGTTTTTGTCGCACTGCGCATTGTTATATTTATGTTAAAGATTGCGTCTACCTGGCCGCATGCTGAGCATACCAATATAAAACATGTGAATGAAGATTCACAAGTTTTAGGGTTCCGTTACAAAAAGGTACCAAAGGATGACTTATCTTTTACCACTAGTCTCGCTTCGATGCCTGTCTCGCTCGCGGGAAACGACATAAGCGTAATAAAAGTACTGTAAATACACGAGCCTGGCGCAGTGCAAATAATTAGAAAAATATTATTTGTTTATGAAATTTTACTAGATATATTTATCAGCGATATTAAGTTTGCAATGTCTGCCCGACTGTACTCGCTAACGTCGATGCAAAATTATATTTTGTGTGTCAAATTCTAGTTGGCTCTGCGTACTGTGCCCTACAAAATGATGTTACAGCGTCATTGAGATTGAGGTAATTGTACTACAACATTGAGCTACCTTCAAATGAAAAACAAGCTGACCTGACTATATTTTTTTGCCTTTGCCGAGAAAAAGAAATCCATTTGCGAATACTTGTACAATCTACAAAATTCCAGTTAATATATTATAATTGTTATTATTATTGTTAACTTACCTTGTTTGGCTTGTTTAACTTTTATAATATGTGTAATCAACTGTTTTTTCATATTACTTGCGGTATTTGCCTATAAGTGATTGTTACACTAGCATAAAACAAAAAACCTATGTCTAAGCTCTGTAGTACACACAATTGTTAGTCAAACTTATAAAAAAACAAATTGACTAGACATCTCTTTAGATGTAACTACCAACGACTGAGACCACGTAAGGTCAGGCCTCGGTGACGCTCTCCCGAGAAATGCAACAAGATAAACATAGTTTGCAATGAACTTGACCGAACTTGTACGAATATAGTAAAACAATCGACATTCATGCGTATTCCAGTATATCCGGTGAACAAATATGAATATAATAATACATATAAAAAAATACCTATATTTTACTAATTCCGTGCAGACAAAGTAGTGGGCAGAAGGTATAATACATTTAGTGAATCTAAACAGATAAATAAAATAGAAGTGTCTGTTTGTAATTCCAAAATATCAGCTTTTCACTAAATGCGTATGAAAGAATAAACGGTACAGACATGAAAAAATTTTTTTTTTTTATTTCTCCGCCTGTCTGTCTGCGAATCTCCAAAATTTTAACAGGATTTACCCTAGCAGATAGCTAATATTACAAGGAGGAACATAGGCTGTTATTTAAAAAAACATTAAGGTTTCACGGGGCACTGCTAGTAAGTAATAAAGTTTATCATCATCATTGCTGAGGCCTTCATAAATAAAATGAACAATGGAGAGCTGACGAGGTGCAGCGAATTTTAAATGTACAGTGTAGTTTAATTAAACTGAAGACATTACGAAATTGTTGTGCAAGTCAAGCGCTTGTCCATTTACGATATGAGAACAAAGAAATACTTCGTTGGTATTTAAAAGTAACAGTTTATTTACTTAAAATTCACTCAAGGATCAAACAATTACAAACAATACAATTTATAGAAAAAGTATTATTAGGAACAGAGAACTCGTCAAGATAGCTATTAAATAATCAATATAGTGGGAAATTATGCTAATAGTTAGAAATTCCTTCGGAAAAAGACGCTATTGAGAAAAAAGGTGGTAGAATGTGCGACTGATATTAAGTCTCATTAGGAAAAATCGATTTTCGAAATGTAGAGTACGCACTCATTATTAGTAGTTGCAATATAATGGATATATGATGTCAACATTTGGAAACATATGCCGTCAGATGCACCTTGCAGCCTACGTCAGTACAGTACTACTCTAAGTAATTACTAAGTGTAAATGCATTTCATGCCTTCATCGTAACCTTTCTCTTACTTAAACATATCGCGAGAATAATTTTAGTGTGCTTATTAAATGTGAAATGTAAATAATTAAAACGAAATTGAAATAATTTAAGTCGTATTTCGTCAGAAACTTTTCTCATGAATATATTTTCATGATTCAAGGGATTCCGTCAAAGCGAAATGATAAATATTATTCGATTCTCATCATACATTTCTTTCTAGTTTCTGCCTCGCTTACTGTTAGGATAATGATTCAATAAACATTTTATATCGCAATATAAATTGTCATTTACATTTCCAATACAGTCATTTGGAACCGATGGTGTGAAACAACGTGAATGTCAATAAAATTAATTGCGACGACACACTAATGTTACACTCGGGTGGACTACGAGTTGCCTTCGACAGGTGAGACCGTATTTAAATGTGTGTTTATTATTGAATTTGGGTTCGGACTTCCAAGGCAAGCTCTATGCGAGAATAGCTAAGTACTTCAATTTAATATAAATATGAAATAAGAAAAAGTTTATATGTGCAGGCTACTAATGAAATTATTTCAAAAGTATTTAGAATATACTTTCAGGATGGTCATTATTGGTCATAGTAAAAATGTACCACGCGGTCGAAATTGCGGATGTAATAATACTTAAAAACACGCAGTTGTATAGAACAACGAATGAAAATAAAATAATAGTAAGTAGTTTTATAAAATATTAATAAACTCGTTCGGATTTATGAAATATATACAATTCTCGAGGCGTTGTGACGCCTCCCAAACGGTTAGACGTTGTATGATATGTACACACATATCGGATAGGTCAACCAACATCTATTTTTCACACCCTCATAATGATGAGGGTGATCCAACTCAAAAAGAAAAGACATTACAACGTTTGCCGGGCACAGCTAGTTTATGTTAAAATATAGATTCTAGCTCTCACGTATCAACAGAATCGACTCCAGAGAAACAATATTATATAAACCTATGCAACATGAGAATTTTTAGCAGTCAATATTTACGTAATTTATGCGTGAGAACGTTATAAGTGGCATGATAACATGCCGCGGATATAAGTCGGTGTTTACACAAAGGCAAAGAGCGTTCGCTAGAAATTAAACTTAAAGTTAGAAACAACAATTTATACCACTCTGTGATTTCAAACTTAATATTGCCAAGCTCACGGTATTTTCCAATGTAAATTTCCATTAGATTCGTATTGGGAGCATTTCGTCTGCCTTTAGGCACTGAGAACTGTCAGTATGGAATTTCGTAGAGAATAGGAGGCTCGATTATGGATAGAAATGACGATAAAATGTAATAGTTGACGTTTGTTACATACAAGCTTTTGTATAAGTAATAAGTACTACGAAGAGATCTCAAGGCGCAGTAATGAAAAGTTTCTATAATATTACTTCCAGTGGCTGATATCTGTTCGGCGCTGATAAACAGAAGGGGTGGCAGGCCGCTATCATGTTTACCCTTCATCGTACAAACATAGGGTTTTTAATATTAGCAACCCTATATTATATTGGCCTGGAAAGTTGAGATTAATTCTTTGCTTTATCATTTCATTGAGCTGTTCGAACGAGCGGATTAAGGTCTTTGAGCCGGAGTCGTAGTATAAAATGTTACATTCATGCAAGCACTAACTTATAACAACAAAATTTAGGTACCATCAAGCTGGTCTGAAAATGGGTTAAAAAATCCTTAATTCGGAACTAGCAACGTGTCATCCACCGTAAACAATGATTTAAAAAAGTCGATTTACCCTAACTGAAATTCAATTCGATTCGACTCCCTTAGGGGATTAGTTTTGAAAATATATTAACCTATTTTGAAAAGTGATAAAAAGACACTATACTATTAATAATATTGGTATATATTATATAACATAAGTTAGCTTAACATCTTTGCAGATTTACCTTAAATGTACGATAGCAATGTCGTTGAATGATTAAAGTTATATGATCAAGCGTTCTTCCAATGTATTATTTACGTGGTTCGGGACGACGACTGAGCTATTCCAATTTATCTAAATACTTATCCCCGTACGGAAAAGGAAACGTCGCGGGTGAAACCGCGTGAAGTCCGATATCTTTGATACAATTAAAACGAACTAAGTCGCTACGATATAGCTGCGATATCGCTACGATGAAATACGTTAATTGAGCTACAGAACTGTTATGGTCATTTATTTATATGAAGGCTACTTACGTCAGTAAAAATAAGCGTTTATGATCTATTAATAACCAGAGTAACGTCACATTAGATACTTAGTATCTGGCCGGATAGTAAACAACTTAACCGGGGCTAATGAATTGCTTTTTCGACATAATTATCTTGAAAGCAAACTCCGGATATCACAAAAATATAACGTTAATACGGGTAAGTTACTGCAATTAGTGTGATTGGCTCAGCTCAGCTTTCAACTCCAACACGACAAGATCAATATTATTTGGCACGAAATAAGTTCAAACAACTATCACCCACCCCTTATAAATACTCTAAGTAGGTACAACATATTAATGCGGAACATGTTTTCGTAGTTCACGATATTCAGTGCGGGACCTTCCATCATTACTTCTGTTTGTGAAGACACTGAATTAGATCAAACGCAATCAAAATCATCCACCAAATAAAAACACCCTCGCCTATAAGGATAACTTATCAAAGAACAAGACGATCGATTTCTAGTTCATAAATAATAATAGATGTTTTTATACTCTTTTCACAAAATATAACTTAAATTCCTACATCCACGTGTGAGTGTGAAAAGGTGACGCTTAAAGGTTGCGACTTTTAGTAGAGCACGCTGGGCTAATTCTGTTTTGTAAAGGTAGGCTTTACATGTACCACCCCAGGTTATTTACACAATCAACAAATAGCAACTAGCAAGATAAATAAGGTTGACGAATGAAACTTTGCCGTTATTGATAAACATTTCACGTAAGCGTAAGTGTTTGGTAAATATGATAAGGAAAACGTAAAAGAAGATCACTGTCTCGGGGGCTACATTAACATTAATTTATTACAAGTACGTCGAAGAAACATTTTGGAGTGATTATGTAAATTAGCATGAAGAATTATACTTATTCCGTGTTGGAATGTTCAATTGCAAATGGTGATGAGAACCTAGCCCAGAAGCACAACTGGACCCGCTTCGTTATACAACTGGACCCGCCTCGCTAATGAACTGGACCGGCCTTGTTAGTCAACTGGACCTGAATCATTATACAATGAGCCTATTTTTTTTTTCGAGCCGTTTTAGTAAGAAAATGCAGTTGTATATCTATATCAGAATGTATATCTATGAACATTCATATATCACAATAATTTCTCAGCATAAATGGAAATGATACAGCATTGCTAAAATTTTATTTTTAACTTTTATAAACGCAGAATTAAAGGCTCATTACATGAAAAAAATTATCCATAGTTTATTTTATTATAATTAATATAATAGTTGTTCATCTGCTAAAGCTCTCTCTTCCAGCTCCCAATTTCCAAGTTCAATATTTAATGGGAGTACATATTATCCAAAAATGTGGGATAGCAAATAACATGTTCCTGTATGAGCGACTTTATAAACACTAGAAAGATGCATATCTTCTTGTTTTGATAGGGTGCGTTGCCGTATTCAAATATACGCTCTATGAGACTAGTAGGTACGAATAGATACTCTAAAGCACTTGGCTTAAATGCAATGCGTCTTCAGCTAGGCTCTCACATGTTTTCACGATAATCAGGCAATTTTATATAATCACTTTATATGCCAACGGATCCAGTCGTCTAAGCAAGCCCGCGGTTCCCATTCGAGCAGGTCATTGACTAAAGAGCCAGTCCATCGGGTATCTTTAGGGCATATACCTGCTTAATTATAAAAAGAAATTACATCTTTACATATAAATGCTGTCATAAATTGTATATTAGATTAGACGAATACCTTTTGACTGGCATGGCGGATGAGTTTTCGGCAAACGTAATGACACTTGTCTAAAAGTAGGTCGCAAATTGGTGGAGCCTTCAAAAGGTGTTATCGTTGCACTCTGTAAAGCGTAACTGGCCATGTACCGACAATTGTGGTCGATACAAAGGCGTTTGAATATTATAACGGAATTGTTTCGCGACATGTTTACTCATGTGGTTTTGCCGGTAAGGTGAAAATAATATTTTTTTTTAATAAAAATATTGAAATATAGAAATGTTTATGGAAATATAGAAAAGTTACATGTACTGTTTGGGTTATAAATCATCAACGTTAATTTGAGCTTTTTACGCGTCTAGTCCCGTCAACATTCATGGTTCGATTATTGGAATTCAATTATAATTTAGTCAAACTAATCAAACTATTAAAATTATAGGCATTGAGGTATATTTTACACGATTTGTATTGTTTCATTTTCAAGATATGACGCATAAAAGCGGGATGTTAAAAGTTTTTATGTGAGATTCCCTAGGGATCTGAGCAAGTATTTTATATTAATTCTAATTTGATACGCGTTCCTCAGGAAAGTTGGTTGACGAACAGACAAATAACAATACAGAAAGACGGACAAAGAAATACACTGTGTAATATCTTACACAGTTTATTTCATTGCCGTCAAGTAATTTTACGTCTACATCCGGTCAAGGTTAGTGTTGTTTGTCCCTTGCATCAAGAACGATAGTTCCAATAAATATAATATGACGTTGCCAGTTTAATATCGATCCATTGCACTTGTGTGAAGTTCAAAGTTGAGAACGTTCAATTCCTTATTATTTATTCCTTATGGTGTTAATTGTTTCCTAATGGCTCGAATAACATCGACAGTCCAAAATTGGGGAAATTATTTACTAACTTTCAAGGTATACGAGTTTCCGGAGGAAAGGTGTTATTAAGGCGGTTTACGAAACAAAAAATAATTAAAAACTTTTTTTAAGATAATAAAGAAAATATGTGGACGTACTTGATTGCTGACTCATGAATGTTGAGCTGAAACTCGAGTGTGTTGGCGATGAATACTGGGTTTGTATTGCAGGAAAACATAATATTTTTTCAGCAATACCGGCTTAACATATTTGTATGCTACCATACATGCATTTAACGAAATATTTTACCATGGTGTAAGCTGTAAGTTAAGTGGTTTTTAGAAAGCAAGATAATTCAAGATTATAATTAATATACAATATTAAAAAAATACAATATTATCTATACCGATTAATAAAATTGAAGTGTCATTAGGTAATTCCAAATTAACAGCTTTTCACTAAATGAATATAAAAGTATACACGGTACTGATACAAAAAAAATATTAAAAAAATATCATATTATGTAACATTTGAAACTAGGCATCTTTTAATAAAAAAAAACTGTTCCTTGTATATATACTTAAGTTTTTATTCAATAAATTAAAAAAAAATAAGTTCATGCGATACTAAATCTACGCGGGTTACTAGTTTTGCAATAAATATCCAAGACAATTTAATCTCTTTAGGGATATGGGGCACAATTTAATCTCTTTATGGATATGGGGCCGTGGAATTCTTACCCCTCAGCTCTTACATCTTCAACATGTATTAAGTAATCCGTATTAATTTTATTATAAAATGGGAAAACTGCCTCGTTGGTCTAGTGGTCACAAGCGCAACTGCGGAACACGACGTCCTGTCGGGTAAAATTTTATTCTTTTTCCATCTGAAATTTCCCAGTAACAGCTGTCTGGCTTAGTGTACGGTTAAAGACAATAGGCTCGCCCCCTATTACATGGGATTTAAACATAAATGCCTACCCCTTCCTCCGTCTACCACAAAACTGATTATTCAGATTTTTTTTTATTATAAATCAAATATACCATAATATAATTTATTTATTTTTGTGATTTTTAAGAAACTATTCTCAAAAGGTTTATCACCTTTAAATTCATCCCTTTACCACAGCCTTCAATGGGTATAGAAAGGCATAAATTCTCTTCATGTCAAAATTAACCATTCAAGCCCTACGCTTATCACAGCTTGAGATTTGATCTAATTTAGTGGGCATTTCTATTCATGCCGAGTGTCAGCGTTTTGCGGACAACCACCTTTTGACAATATTTGATTATTAAATTAGGTGTTCAAAGGAAAAGATTATATGCAGCACTCTGAATAGACTAATATTATATGGATCTCAAATGGTTAGTTGGGAAAGTAAACTTCCTCGTTGGTTTAGTGGTAGCACGCACTTTTACGTTACGCACTTAGTTCGATCACTTGGTCGGGCAAAATATTATTGCGTTATTCCATCTGTAATTTCTAAGAAACAACCTGAAGTCTTAGCACCCCCTGCCCCGCCGTTATTTCTCGTCATTCATATCACAATGTAGTTTTCAAAGTTTTCAATCAGTGCGTCCTACCCGTAATGACCTACGGAGCTGAGACGTAGGGCTCACGGTAGGGCTGGCCCACCAGTTTAAAATCGCTCAGCGAGCTATGGAAAGATCTATATGCTCAGAGTTTCTCTGAAGGATAGGATTCGTAACGAATACATCCGACAGAGAACCAAAGTAAAAGACACAGCTCAAAAAATTCAGAGCTGAAGACAACCGACAACCGCTGGGGTAAACGTGTTCTTGAGTGGAGACCGCGACTTGGCAAACGTAGTGTTGGTCAGGTGGGATGACGATCTGCGAAAGACTGCAGGCAGATGCTGGATGCGGAAAGCTGAAGACAGGGCGCTATGGTGCTCATTAGGGGAGGCTTATGTCCAGCAGTGGACTAAAGAAGGTTGATGATGATGACGAACCTGGAGTCTGGAACAGTGTCCGGTTAGTTGCAATAGGCTCGCCCCATATTAAATGCGACTTAAAAAACTAAACTTAACCTTCGAGGTATACAGACGTGACAACTGTATGTATCAGAGAGAAATTTAGAGCAGAGATTATTTTCTGGAAATATAAATCGTTTGCCATTCCCGAACTTGTTCTTATAGTAGTACATACATATATCCATTTAACTTTAAACATGAAATAATTACAAAATAATATTATGTACTATACCTACCTAATGTTACCCTTATATATTTTTTTATGTCAGGTTTATTAAACACTGGACTAATAGCACCGATGCTTAATTAAATTTATTCCAGTGTAGCAATTCACTTCATTTCAATAATTGGTAAGGTTCATATCAAGTGCCTTGTTTGAGTGAACTAGAGTTTGACGCTAACTGGAATGTGTGAATGAATCCCCAACTTGTATTCAGTATTGAAAGCGTTTGAACGGGGACGTTTAATTAAGGGAATGTTGCTGAGACTTTCGAGGACGTTACCATGTTTTCTAGATCACAAATCGAATTCACATTAAACGTAAAAATCATAACTTGATGTTCAATTAAAATTCGACTTGTTGTTTAAATGTTAATTACAATTTAGTTTACAACATTTAATTATTTCATCCACTTCTTATGAATTTTATAAATTCATATTTATTGCTCACGCCTTTAGTACCCAAAGGTGTAGGCAGGGGTGGACTAATAGTACATGTGAGTTTACACTCGTGTGAGTTCACAACAGCTGTTACCAGCTGGTGTGAACCAGTTGCGGTTAAGTCCCAATAAATAAGGGGCCAGCATACCGACAGTAACCGGATGGTAATCCAGATTCCGGCTGTTACTAGGAATGCATCTTGGAAAACCCAATAATACTCTGCCCGAACCCATGGACTCGTGTACCGCAGAGCTTACGACCAGTACAACAACAAAACAGATAATTATAGAAATAATTTTCTTAGTAACTTCCTTTCACATTGAAAATAACAGCTCCTCCAAATTGTATATGCTTAATCGGATTATGCCTGCGAATGTTAATATTAGTATTTCATGCACTTCTTGTTATTGCACAAATTAGACCCAACATAAGCTTAGTTTGAATTTGATATCAAGTCTCTTGTGATGAATTTAACCGACTTCACCAAAGACTAGTCACCGAAACGTGCAAACATAATACTTGAATGTGAACATCACGTTCCGTTCGTCCGCTGTTGCTATCTCATTAGGTTTCATACTTTAAAATTAACCGAAACTATCTTGGATCGAGAAAGAATTGATGAAATATGAATGCAAGACATACGTCGCCTGGATTTTTGCTTTTGAAAGTTGCGTGTCACCAGTGACTTACAATCGAGTTCTATTAGTAATTTATTTATGCAATTCACTGGCGCATTGCACAAAACGTGTCTCAAATCTCTGCACTAAAACGTGGTTAATGAAATACTATAAGGTCGCTTTTCCTTTAATAAACATTTATTCAGTCTTCCATAAGAAACTATTTTCAAATTAAAAGAGACATATTTCAAACCAAATATTGTCTCTTATCAATTACTATTATATATAATATTCTAATATTCATGCAACTAGTGTAAATATACCTACGAAATACGCACTTTATCCGCAATCATATAAATTGAATTTATTTTCCTTACATTTAAGGTTACCACTTAAAAATATGCATGATAGTAAATAAGTTTATCAATAGAAAATTCGAGTTTTAAGAAGATCAAAATATATAAAAAGAGTTTCACGTATGTGCAATAATATTATTATTATTGTATTATGTTCCTATAACTGTTGCTAGAGACACGTTCAAAGATGTATGAAATACATGCGAATGTAACACGCGGCCAGAGGCCTAAATGCGATGATTAGCATGCCTCATTCATAATTGAATACAACTCGAATTTATATTACGACCTCAGAGCACGGTTAATGCTTTTAAAGAAGCTTCTTGGTAACAGAGCTATGGTCTATCCCATTGAAAACCGCTATCGCGACTTAAGAGGTTTGTGGTATTCAAGTTGATTCCCAGATTGAATTGTATGATACTACTAGAACATGGTCAAAGCAATAGCATGTCAATCCAAAGAAGGGGTCGTGCCATGACCGAGGGCGGAGGCGGACTAATCGATCGGGCCGTCACAACAGAAAGCTAATAAGCAACCTATGTTACGCACTGCTGCAAGGGTAACGACATTAACCAAGGTGTACGCTACGTTAATGAGCTAATTTCTCACAACGCTTATGCCAACATTCAAATTTAACTTTAATTTATCTGTAAACTAATCACAGAATAACCTAACATAGATTATACACGTTATATTTAATGATTGAAAAAAGCAAAATAAGCAAATGATATCTAAAATTTCAGGCTGTCACTAAAGAGTCTTAAAGTCAAATTATAGTCGATTGGCGGTACAATTTCCAGAACTTCCGAAACTTAAAAACTATGAAGTTAGACAGAAAAACTTCGAGGAGACGCTCGTTATACCGTCACTCAATTTAACAATATAATGTGTACAAAAATTTTTCAGCATGAATTAAGTATAAATTTGTAAGTATACAGGTACATAGTTGGAATTAATTAAATATGTACATAAAAAGTGCTTCAGGCTCAATGCCTGCACGTGTGCAATGAGAACTAAGCCAAGGCCATCGATCTTGAAGTTAATCTGTACTTAAGAGGTTTCTTCGCCTTACCTAGTAGTGTACTAGTGGCTACCGAGAAATTGAATTAGCTTCATGTAAAATGGAGGTTACAGAGAGCAATTCTTTGGACGTGTTTCAAAAAACATATTTCAAGTACTATCAATTTTTTGCCGTTTCCTTAACCATATAATATTCGATTTACATAACTTCATTTCCTACTAATGCTTCCTACTTAATTAAATAAATGTATTGAATTCAACACTTGCGATAGACTTCACCATCTGACAGTTTGGCATCTAATCAGCTTCGGTGAAAAGTGGGTGTTGAGTTAACAAAAGTGGGTGTTGAGTTAACAAAAGTTGTGGCATATGCCATGAATTCTTTTTCTCTTTGTTTTCAGTGAATAATCATAACTATTTTTGATACATTTGTAAGTCTGAAGCTGTATTTCATTTTTAAACTGGCTTCTTGTAGAGGTCGATGCATTAACAAAATATTGATCAATAACAGCGCATACCGCCGGCGGTGGTTGAGCTCGTGACAAAAGGCATGGGGTTTTAAGTACTTCATCCCGTTTCGTCGTGAAATTTTCAAGAGTATTATCCGCAGAGTTATGCAAATGCAAAACACATTATTTCTCAATCGTGACATTAAATATATTGTGCTTTGGGCTTTCGTCCTTTCTATATATTACCAAGAATATATGACTATGTCAGATGTATATGACTTGTAATAACCCACCACTCTCAGAGCTTAACCTGCATGTTAAATACGCTTGAAGATTTATTGAATAAAAAGTTTATTATATATATATACAAAGAACGGTACTGAAAACTAATTACAAATTGAAAACTCTCCCGGGACTTTGCCAAGAAGGCTGGCAGCATTGCCGCGCTGAATAGCACCGCTAATCAGCATTCTGAGCGAGAAAAGCACCAGATTATAAATTTAATTTATTAGTTTTAAGCAATCATCTATAACATCAATGAGAGCGAGAAGTTCAGTGCATCCTCTAATATAATAGATGAATAAGCAATTTTTTGTTTGGATGTTTGTTTGAGCATCTTAATATTTGCGAAGAGTTAAAATCTACAGACGACGATAATAACGAGATAATTCATACGTGATACGAGACATACGCCCAGTGGTAGGGGAGTGAACCCGACCGTCAGTAGTTATTCTAAATTACAATATTGTCTATTCCTATTGCATGCACGCGAATACCTCCAAGCTAATCAAACAAAAATACATCGTAAATTATTGATCTGAAGCTATGTTCAAGTGAGACATTCGGAACAGACGCCAATTTATAGTGATAATCTCGGCTTTGAAACCTACATAATATCGCTAAGAATGACACTCAAATAAATTTTCCAAGAAGCCCTAAATACTGATTACTTATGAACAAAAGTAAAAGAATTTGCATAAAATAAGCCTTTTAAACTTTGTCACGTCCATAGACTGCAGTAGCCGCTTACCATCAGGACTACAAGCTTTTGCCTTATTTGGCAGAATAAAAATAAAAATCTCCGTAGCTTGCAGCTCTGCCGTGTTTTGCACAACTTTGATTTTTTTAGAACAATAACATGTCTGCGTACATATGTACGTTTGTATTATATACCATTATAATGTAAATATCTCAAGGTTTTGGGTCTTGTGCTCTAGTGTAGTGAGGTCCGAATATGTTGGCCACATGCCAACTCGACTTAAGGTTCCGCTGCTGCAAATACTGTACACTTTAATGTTTATTACGTATATTTAAACGGAGCCCGGTATAATTCATTGAGTACAGAATCCGGTGCCAAAGTAAACCGAGGTTACGCGAACATGACACGGGAATGGTTTTTAAAATGACAATTATTTTTATATTTTTTCAATACGCAACTTACATCTGTCGAGTCGTAGTAGGTTTGAAGTAGGGATCTATAGAACTCAAATGAAATTAAGTAGAATATTTGGATATAGAGTATTGCTCTCAAATAGATGTAAAATTTTAAGAAATGCCGTATCGTCTGCACCTGACCCGTAGATAAAGAAACATTTTCGCGCTTGACCTTATTGTACAGTATTATGTTTATTCTTGGCCTCTTTTATATTTTGCTTTTCATCTATGATAATCTTTATGAATGTGTCATGGCGTAACAAGTGGCCAATCATCTTGCCTCTCTTCCAGGCTTCAATTGTGTGTATTCTTAAAGTATTATTTACTCACCCACTCTTTTCAATACTTCGTTACTTATTAACATTTATATTAAAGAAGCTTGAACACATGACTTTTACAACTAAACAATCGCTATACGGACGAAGGTTTAATGATTTTTAGCCCGATGCCTATTCCGTGGCTTAAATAATCTCAAAATGTTACAGACAGACAACGTATTTACAAATAATTATGCGTCACACGTGGTTCTTTTATCGAACAATGATAACTTTTCCTTAAATCTGTATTAGAAAAACCAATCCAAACGTCGATCGTATGTTATACAATAGTCACAATGTAATCGTGGGAAGTCCTGAGAAACTACAGCTATGAGTCCTCTAATGAAATACCTAATCCATAATACTTACTATCTTCATAAAAACATTATTTTTATTTTTGAGACCAGTTACATAAAACCTATAGGTACTCGTACAATTGTGTTGCAAATAAAAATAACAGTTTACTGAATAGGTACTAAAATAGCGTTTCTGTTTCTGTGATACGCTAATACTTCATATTTCCAAGCAAAATACGAATGTGTCCAATATAATGACTTTTCCTGCCATTATAATTGCAGTTTCCATTTGAAATTGTAGAAATGTATACAGAGCTCTTTCATTCATATTTCACAGTATAGTCATTAGCGTAGTTCATTATATCCCCGGGGATATGGTCGCTGTTTTCTCCGTTAAAAATGAGCGCCGAGAAACTCTATATTTAAGTTGGACTCTATAGGAGTGTACGTTGTATTACTTTTTACATATTATACGAATAACAAATGTTCTAAAAAAATACTAAATTTGACATACATAGTGTCGTGCGCCATCCATAAAAATATATTTTGGTAATTTCTGTATGTCCAATTGTTTAATAATCGACACATATAAACTTAATTTTATCTTGATGTTTGTTACACCGCTTTTTTGGTGTCACCACTGAGTACTTAATAGGAATCAGTGCGGTACTGGGGCCTTCCTCCTTATTCTCTCCTTGCCATCATGGTTCCACTGTGTGAAGGTGAGAGACTAATACACGTCATATACATCTGTATCATAATAGGAGTTCAGTTAAGAATCATGGTATCATAGACCCCTGTTCATAAGATTTCTTAGCAAAAAAAAGTTTAATAATGTACTTAGTCGAAGAAATTCAAAGATTTTCATAGTTAAGACTTGAAAAGTAAGTATGTACTTAATATAAAAAGAAGCTGAAAAGAAGACTGGTGACCTGGAACGGAAATAAGCTGTCTACCTATATTTGTCGTAGAATCGCTAAATTATGGACCGAATGAATTTGTGCGCGCAAATGTAGTGAGACGTTCCTCTGTCCAACGGACCGGCGCCCTAACTTTCTCTAACATTCTATTGGCAAAATAATGCATTCACTCAATCTAGATTTATTCTACTGAGCTAGCGGCCAAATCCTGTATCATTTGTCATGAAGTTAAATTGAAATTAAAATGATTTAAAAGCTGCGGTTGTTTGAAACGTGTTTAATGATTTGCTTCATTCAGAGTATTAGAAGGCAAATAGAAACAATTCTATTGTATAGATTTACGGATACGTCATGTTTTAACAATGATCGTGCTGTAATACATTTTGGCAATCGTGATTGTAATCCTTTCAGAGACGTGTTCAAGCAAAACCGTTACAATTCAGATAACAAATCGATGTTACATTAAAGCAGTGCAGAACTCGCAGCAAAAGTACGGAAATAAAGCCGAGACATTAGTGACATATGTAGACGTACGTCCTGAGCACTTCTGTTCGTATACTTAGCACCATTGGTGATGGTCTAAAGTCTAAATAATCTTATTTTAGTATTTAGTGTTAAAATATAGATAATGTTATAAATTGGGTTGTGGAGAAAAGTGGAAGGAAATAAAGACTAAACATACTCACACAAAACCATACTGAAAGGGTAAATATGAATAAAATGTAATAAGATACCTGTCGCGTATTTTCCCCTGACCCTTTGGACCGTTAGCCTTCGTTCCAACATGATGTTTTTGAATCCCAATCTCTCAATGATACTCGGCCACGATGCGCTATGTGGAGGCCAAATATTATTAAAGGAAGTTTTCGGCCCTGTTGAAAGGTAAAACATGTGCCTAAAAGATTGCTTCCATTTACTGCTGTGTAATGTGAAGTCACTGGAGTATTGCACGGCGTATTTTAATAGCGAGAGCGATATACCGGCACAAAATAATTATATGGCGCTAAATTACTCCAGCACTGGCTTACTCGGGTTGCTGCCGGTGGTTCGCAGAACATTTAAGGTTTATGTTTACGTTCTCCCACTTGGTCTGGTTTCTTGGCAGTACTCGAGTCACTTACGATGGAGTTTTTTACACGTCATTAAAAGCAAACCAATGTAATATGAAAAATAACCTATTATATTATTAGATACTAGTTTTAGTCATCAAAATTGTATTTACTTCAATACAACTAATTCGAAGCTACTAGCTATTTCCCGCCAAACTTCTTTAAAACAACAAAAAGTAATATGATGTTATAATATACTACTTGAATGACTCTAATCCCGGTACAGAATTTGCTACTTATCGTTAAGTTTACGGCTGAGCTATATTCCGTGGCCCTCAGTGTACTTATGTTGTAGATAAATATTTATTGGCTATCTTCTGCAGCTTTGTGCTTGATGACCGAGTCTGATTATATTATTTAACAGTTATGCAACAAAAGAACTCCTAAACAGTTTTGGATCATCTCCAAGCCAAAATAATAGATTTGGCGATGCGCATAGAAATGGCCTATATCATGTAAATTTCACTCATCGAGAGCTATAATGTGGTACATCGCATTAAATATTATAAAAGCTAAAGTCTGTGTATAGCATTGTTTTCACAAGCACCCAGCTTGTGAGATTTCGGTGAATTCAATTATACTTAACAGACAGACTTACAGATTTTATTAGATGGATCTAATGAACCGATTTGAATATTATTTTACCAATAGAATGCCACTTATTTGTGAGTGTCAACTGTGTATAAATATTAACCTAGAAGATGAAAATATTATTTCTGGTGAATCCGCGAGGCTCAGGAAGATTGTCATAAACGAGATCCATCCAAGAATTTTGTTTGTATGAAAAAATTAGGTTTTTGGGGTGGATATAGGTTAATGTATATCTATACGCCTACCCTACAATTTGTTAATTAAGATGAAATAAAAGCGGTCCCGAAGTTTCTTTACTGTGCATCGATGCAGACTTCACAAATTTTAGATACATAATTAGAATTCATAATTAAACGTTTACTATCGGTTTTATAACGGTCTAATAGCGGACTTGCTGATTTTGCTAGATTATATTCTGTAAATTTTCTTACAGCTACTGAAATACGTAAGAATTTAAGTTGAAAATAAAATATTAATCCAATATAGTTCATAGTTACAATTACATTTATAAATAAATCTACATAATCGTATTATTTGAGGCCCGAAATAGAAAAGAAGTAGAAAAATTGGATTAATGAATTCAATAGTTCATCAATCGAATTCTTTTCGCGCGCCTTCATTTTGTTAGATTATATTTAAGTCAATTTAGCTTTAGTTAATGAAAGACGTAAAAAATTACGTTTAGAATAAAATATTAAGCAAATAAATGTTTTTTTAGTTTCACTACGGGGTTGAAATAATAATTGAGCGATCTTTTCTTTGCATAAACATACTGGGAAAAAATAGCCATATTCTGCGAAGAGGGGAGGTTTGCTCCGTTCAAAAATATCAGTAGCAATAGAGCTGCCATCACAAGACATGATAATACGATTTGGACGAACACTAAAGCAACGTTAAGTATATTATAAAAAAATACGGCTTCTACGAAACGGCGGCCAATTTCTCGACAAATTAGCAGCGCCTGAGGACACTTTTCACACTGGTATACACTTTGTGGATACCTTTAATTTTAACAATAACTTAACTTTGTAAAAAATACACAATTATAACTTAAATAGCTACGGCCTACGGCTCCACCAGCATCCACTATTTACCACATTAAATATTGGATAATATTCCTTTTTTTCTTACCACATGTAAATGCAAACGCTTTATTCACGTTTAGGCCCTTATAAGGCACTTATGAAAGTTTCTGATCCGTATAATTTTTACCCGGTAACCAGCATAAGAAACGAAATCTGAACATAAAATTTATTAAAAAAATATTTTTTCTTATTATTCATATCTTTACGTTAGACGCTAAAGGTTAGACAGAAATGTTAAATAGTACAATTTTACTGAAGGTCCAAAAATGCTTAAATTTTAAAACATGTAAGTAAGGGATTTTTTATTGTGTGGTGTTGCGCTTTATTTGGCTATACTTTATAAAATGGATATTTTGCCGAAAAATTCCCAAGGAGTCCCCCGGGGAATCTATGCCAGGGGAGCCTAGGGGCCTCTTTATGTGTTCAAATTATATTATTGGGGTATCTAAGCTAAGAAAGAGACATCGTAGATCAGCAGATTCTAAACCTACTGATTTGTCTCGTCTTTAAGTAGTTTAAACTTTAACATTGAAGTCGCCATTTCCTTATGAAATTATGGTATCTGTTAGAACACGCCATTCTTTTAAAATACTTCTTGATACAGGAGTTGAATTCCTTTGGGTTTAAAGCTAAAACATCAATGTCATATTTGTAGATATTAGACAAAAAAATTAAGTATTGCAATAGTTTTAAGAAAGCGTAACTCATAGCGAAGCGAACACGAGGGCGAGTTGAGTTTACATAAAGTGACATCTAAGCATTTCGAAATAGTTTGTTAAATAATAACTGCGTTCAAATAAAACGATGAATTAACTTTTTATTTTTAAATAGTTTTTACTTTATCACAAACATTAAATTAATCTAATCCTTGTTTAACCTAAAACCAACCCACGAGTAATCCGAGCAAGTAATGAAGTGTGTAACCATAGCCAAGTCCGACATAATTTAATTGTGTAGAGCATTTAACTTACACGCGTTACCTCACGTGGTACCAGCTGGCTTGGCTTGCAAAACCGCCAATCAGGGTTATTACATGGCACCCTGGCCGCTGGCCATGCTGCAATGTATCGTCTTTATGGTTTGATACATATGTCCGACATAAAAAAACAGCTGTTATGTACGAGTATAACATGTCCTGTTTAAAGTGCTTTTATAATTAATAATTTCTTGGGTATGAATTGGAGAAGATTAATAAATAATTACAATGTTCGGCCATCTAGTCCCAAACTAACCAAAGCTTGTTTTATGGGGATATATATTTTTAGTATATAATTACAAACCAAACACCCAGATACAAGACAATCACAAATGCATATAAGTTAAATGTTTGCCCTGACGCGAGAATCGAACCCGCGACACCTAGTATAGCAGTCAGTTATACTAAGCACCAAACTAACGGTGTCGTCAAACAACTACTAGTCATTCTTACTAAATAACGTTACTACCCTATTTTTATCCTGCAAAAGAGAAAAAAAGTATTTTAGAATCATAAGGGACCTAACTGCTTAAATCCTACGATCCCAGAATCGCTCTATGCAGAGATATATTGGTTGCAGGGGAAGTATACGTAAATATTCAATGAATACACTGACTTTACTTTCTTTACTTACAAGGTTACAAATGCACCACGCCATTTATCCATCTTTAATGTACATTTGATTTATCAAGCAAGCATGACATTTCATGCGTCCTGGCAATTTTATGTCAATACTAATGCCATAAATCATATTTGTGCATATACTACAATATACATGATAGACATGAATGAATCCGGATAATTTTTAATAGCTAGTAAAAATTCTAGTGTTGCTTGCGGAAATATAAGGACCAAATAGATCGACTTAAATAATACACGTGGTAAGACCGCATTGTTAACCACTGCTCGAGAAATAATTTTAAGTTTTGACGGAGCTCTTAAGTTATCTTATTGTTGCAATAAAATGTCCTTATCGGTATAAATCTACTTCGTTATTGGAATTGTTTCACACAATAAATACAAGCATGGTGGTAACATGTGTGAAACAAACGACGTTGCGGATATTAGTTAAACAAATCCCAGGGCAATGCGTAATTAGCTTGACAGCAATTTATGGAAGCATAAAATAGATATCGTAAAAAGGGGTAGCGTACATGAAAATGGGAGATATAAATGTATTTTTGACAAATGGGTCGCGTTGGGTAATAGAAGTGTCTATTTCTCCGTCGGAACGAAAATCTGGGAGCACATCCGCCAAGGCACATCGATTTCGCTAGCTAGGTACTTCAGAAATCAGATGGGAATTTTCGATTCGGAATGGAATGAGAAATTACGTATTTTGACCCGCGACAAGGAAATTATATATGTTATACGGTATGGTGTGTAATTGAGGGAAGAGATTTCCTGTTTTTGACTCGTGTAATGTTACTATTGTCCCAAAATATTCTACATTTCGATCGCATTTCAGAGATTGCTAAAGAGCAAACCATCTTGTCTATTACATTATTATTATTTAAAATCTGTCCAGCGTTACGTTTGAGAACCCTCTTCCACAATTATTTTGCGAAAAAAGGGCTTCTCATCTCCATGTATGAAAGGAAGGGATATTCAATGCATAGGAAGGGAAATGTACAAGGATTTTTCGGACGCTTCTCGACCGATTTGCGCAAATCTTGTTTTCATAATAATGATGAATGAAATAACTCAATATCGCATTTTTTTACTGAATCATATATATGAAATCAAAAATATTATAGCATTGAAGTGGATCACCGTGGATTTTGTTTTAAATAAAAAACAATATATGCATAAAAATTCATCACCCATCGTAAAGGGTTTCACCATTCCAAATTAAGCACTAACACTTGATTTTTATAGTGTCATTTTTACCAAAGCCCTTTTTACGAGCGCAATGGGTCGTTGCAAAATACATCGCACTGTCAGAAATATTCATAGCTTGGTAGTATCAAGTTTTTTTTCTCTCAGTACAGACATAATTCAGCTTATTTACTATGAGTCCGTTGTGTCCCACAGCTGGGCAAAGGCCTCCCTTGCGATCACATTGCTTATCTTAGCCAATTGCCCAAATATTATATATATGCCCAGTATTTAAAGTGTTTAGATACATCGTGGGTGCCATATATACCATTAACACTTTAAGTCAAAATTAAATGCTTTGTATAAAATCATAATAATTGTTTAATCAAAGATCAATCTTCTGTTATATTCGCAGCGGCTTAAGTTTCATATGTCGATGTTGTTATACAGCCTTTAGTATCTCATACGACACATTCCATTCATTGTGTTGGCATCCGGATGCCGCCGACCCAATGATTTATCTCTAAATAGTTGAGAACATTCGCGTCATACTTGTGATCAAGTGTTTCTTGTCAATATAATACTGGACATCTCTAGAAAGATCATTTATTTTTATGCCAATATTACACGATTTTTTCAAAAATTTCTTTGACATATATTTTTAATTAATTCTTGACATTGGTTGTATTGATCTTGATCAAAAGTGTATTTAGGTTTGCTAAAAGTTTCTAAGTTTTGAGGCTTTTATAAAAATAAATATATTTTTATATGAATTATGATGGAATATATATGGTTATATGTTGCATGGCATGCTATACTACGTATACTAATTAGTAAATTTGTAATAGTTTCGTTGCGAGTGACAGTATTATTATCTAAATGTGACTTACAGACAATATGCTAAAAATTTTTTTTTAATATACCACTACAATGTTCGCGGGTACGAGGTTAATTAAGAGGCAGTAAATTTTTCTTTATCGCAACATAATATATCCCGAAGTTTATATCCCCAAGACCTTCACCGCTCAAGAGTTAATAAATTGTTCGACAACTTTAACTATTTGTTAATGTTAACTTCTACGAGATATACAATATTTTTAATCAAACACAAACTTATTTCTTACTCAAACTCATTACTTAATAGAATTAAATAATTATGTACTTCTTATATTTATTCATTTTGTAAATTGATAAACCTGTGCACAGATACAAAATGTTCCTTCATTAAAGTAAATACATTTATATATAACATCTCATTATAGTATATTCTTACTGCGATAACCATAAAACTTCTATTAATTAAAAAATACCTATTAATATATTCCACGAATAAAGAAGAATTTTAAATTATTTCGTAACTTGCCTTGTTAAGTAATTTAAGCGGAGATGATGATTGATTATTCAACTGAATAATATTAGAAACCGGACTAAGTTAACTAGTGTCGCATTTGATACCAATCTTATTAAAATTCTTCTGCTGAGTTTGTCTTGATATAAGTACTGGGTGACCTGGGCCTCTATCTAAAGTATCAAAAAGCTGATCCCTAGGCGTAACTGGCGTAAGCTCCTATTACCAACTCGATGCTAGCGATATTAATTTTACTAAAATGTATCTTGAGGTGCCAAATTAAATTCAAAGATACTCGTATAATAAATACATATGTTCTCACCTTTATTCCCCGAAGGGATAGGCAAATGTGTACTTATAATACACTCACATTTCGCCTGTAATTTTTACCATGTAATTGGAGGCGAGCCTGGATGAATGCCCGGTTAATAGCCGCTCACTCATCCCGATTCTTGGATGCTACTTGGAAGATACAGGTGGAGAATCCCAATAACATTTTTCCCGACGAGGTGATCGATCCCAGGACCTCGTGTTCCGCAGAGGCGCTTGCAACCACCAGACCAAAGGGGAAGGCTGATTTGTAAGATCCAACATATGCCATCATTAAGAAGTTATAGTTGTAATTATGTTAAGTTACATACAGCGTTATGTCTGTTAAGTTAAGTTGAAGTTGTTTTTAACGTTGGTTACTTTTTCCAACTTAATGATAATAATATAGGTATTGTAAATTGTAATACAGTTAAGTGTCGTTACGTTCCACCTATACCGAATTAAAAGTTCCCAGTAACTATCACCTTCATATCGGGGTCGTGATAATATTTTAGATGGCGACAATTTCAATAAATATATTTATTTTTCCTTATTAGGAAGAAAATAAATAATATTCGTAAAGCAAGGGTAATTATTGAGGAAAATATTTTATTCATCGATTGCAAGACCATGTCATTAGATGTTATTAAAACCACCACAATGCGTTCTTATTTACTGGGCAAGCTTAAATCTTATAGCTGACTCTTGTAACGGTATGAAAATTGCTTGTAAACTCTTGAAAACTAATTTTTTTTTTGTTTAAGTAATTAATAAGTTACCGATGACGCAATGCTATACAAAATGAATTTATAGCTGAATCTATTGTCTAAGAGACATGGTTTTATTACCCATTATAATGAAAGGTATCTGACAGAAAACAACTTTGGAAGCTCGCGTGTATAAAACAGGTATTAAAAAATAGTTTATCCATTAATAAATAGCAAAGTTTCCACTGACGATCTGAAAGGAAAATACGTTGACATATTGCAGTAGGTTAGTCAGTTAATACTTATTATGTTATGAAAAAAAAATGTAGCTATTCCGTGAAATGAAACCGAGTAAGTTCATCGCATAAATGAATGCATGAAAGTACCTTAATGCTCATATACTTGATTAGCAAGGACTTAAGTCGGGTATTATTCTCGAATCATTCAGATATACATATAAAACTCGTGTCGGCAAAGAATACATTTTATTACAATAAATTATGTCAAAGCGGAAACTAACGTGAATGTTTGTTTCAATAAAAAGGACATTTAAAAAATACAGACGAAATTATGACGCGAGTGAGAGGGACTATCGTTGCTTTAATGGCGCATTTAGTGACATTCATATTTGTGGACTCTAGAATCTTGGCGGAATTTCAACAGCAACTGCAGAATAAATTATACATATACTTATATCTGATGTGACATAACAGAATGAAAGGTGTATGTTGCGTGTTGCAAGCGTCAAGTCTTCGCCAGCTCTGGGCGCCGCGGTTGCCGCACTTGGCTTGCACTCACCACTGACCAGGCACGCTTTACTCCAACCTTCCACCGGAATATATATCACGATATCAACGACGCCTTCTATTCTACTACCTTCGAATTCGTGTGCGCCACAGTTTGTGTACCCCAAAATAACTGTTGTTATTGCTGGTACTTAGTCGTGGTATTCATATAATTATGGTGCATTATTTTCATATGACAGTGCTATAAATCAATTGAACTTTAAAATGGTTATGTGCAACTATAAGTACCAGCTTCAGTCGACTGGGCTTTGTTCCAATTTTTTTTAAATACTAGCACTTAACTTGACCAGAGTGTACACCGTGCTGTTTGCGGTAAGGGATGTGAGAAGCGCGCTAGTGTGAGCGTGCTTCACGTGGGAACCACCGTCAGTGGGAATAACTAGCCTTTGGGCTGAGGGCGCGACGAGGCTGAGTCGCGGCGATGTGTCCGCGCTCGCATGAAGCGGCGGGCGCCGAGCGGTGGCGAGTGGTGCCGAGTGGCCGCGGCGGCTCCTCCACGCTACTGCGGCACGCGCCCGGCCCGCGCCTGCCCCGCGCCACCGCGACGCATCCCCCGGCCCCTCACCCCTGCCGCACCGGCACCCGCACGCACGCCGCATTCTTGCGTTCAGCCCGCCCGCCCTCAGAGTCGGCCCGCACAAAGAGCTTACACTGTTCTCCGCCTGCCAGCGGCACCATAGCAGGTGACAAACACTGTGGCATAACCTTACTGCATGCCAGGAACCTACCAAACACCGCAAAAAGCAACAAATCTTCCGTCTGAATTATACAGGGTAAAACAGGAATCTTAAACCAGATGCATGGATCGTCAACAGTAACGAAACTTCTTATAGAGAAGGGGCATAATCAAGGTTTTTAAGCGGTGACTGTACTAGCGCGATACCATACCTATCGAGTAAAAGTTGGCGTTTTTGGGACTTTGCGTTTTAGCCAACAGTCTTATCAACGTTAATTATTCTCAAACAAAAATATATTTATGAACATTCTATTGAAGTGATAGATGGTGAATCTCAGAAATCTAAACGGGTTTCCTAATGTTTTTCTTCGTCGGAAATCGTCGTAGTGTGAAATCACTGCACTTAAGTTTTAACAGAAATATTTCTTAAGCCGCTTACTTATCGGGCGGCAGCTCAAACCACGGCTCTTTCATATTATAATTCAGGATACATATATTGAAGTGTTGCTTTATCCAAATTAGTTTCGGTATTTCGATCTAACACCGAGGCGCAGGCTGCGCAGCGCGCATACTTCGCATAGACAATTTATTTCGCGTAGTTTTGTGCGCTCTAGTAAGCACCACAAAGTTGAGTTAAGTTCCTAAAGTATGCAAAAGTTGGCTTTCGAGAACTTATGAATCTTAGATTATTTATTTATGTATAAATCATGAGAATGCGCGTTACTTATAGATTTGTTGTCTACTTACACTACGAAAAAGACTACGTACAAATTCGCTAGCGACTTTACCCGCGTAGTGAATACTATATAGCTTATAAGCACCCTGAAAGTACATTCTAATTATTGTTACAATCATTGATTATGTCAGCACATACGAAAAACGTTACCACTTTATAATAATTATTATAGAGTTTGCTTATGAGAAGTAATAAAGTAACGTGCTTAATTTAGTAATGATTCATATACCGATCAATATTATAATAGTTATAAGGAGACTTAAAAAAATAGTAAGCATTTATTATGCTACATAAATTATTCCTGCCTTAAAAGCGATCCTATATACGGTTCACATACAGCTTTATAATATTGTACACCATAAGGAACTCAGACGACCAACTAAATTCCAGAGTAGCGTAACTGGGTCGTGCAGTTGTCTAAAATTCCAATTAGGTATTAATGTCAAAACTGACATGGCTTTCATTAGAGGTGTATTCGAGAAGCGCGGATAGTCGACTGCAAACGTTTTCAAAGGTAGATGGAGTTATACCATCGCATAAATATTACTAATAATAAACAAAACATGTAAGCTACCTTTTTAAGAAGTTGGATGCCACCTTTAATTAAACGCTTCATCTAAGGATGCCAATGTTCAAAGCTTCGTCTTGTATAAGCTAAGAGGACATCCCCGCAGGGAAGAGCCTGTTTTCCTCGGGTTTTGGATATATGTGTGCATCAGTACATTCGCCTCTCGAAAATGCGCACATTCTAATATAGATATATAATTTCACCTATTATGCAGGTAGTTTTGCATTGGTGCCATATTTACTTTTGCTGATATATTCACTGAATAGAACATGAATGTAATCAAATGATAGGCGTATTTCTTCAAAGTTTTGTACTAGCAAAAAGTAACGTTCCCGGCTGACCTTCACGGTCAAAGTCACGAGCAAAGTGCGATGCATATAATTTTTTTTTAAATGTACTTTAAATCAAACAAATCTTTTTCGGTAAAATTTTAAATAAATATGTCTAGCATTTTATGATTCATACATATTATGTTATATTCAATACCACACCAACCACCGTAAATATGTCACCAATGCAAAATCACACCCTGTATATAACATATTGGATTTAATTGTGTTTATGTCTATATATGTAGGTATTTTTAACCGACTTCAAAAGAAGGAGGAGGTTATGAATTAAACTGTATGTTCTTTTTTAAATTATATTAGATACTAAAGTTCAGGCGGCGGTGCCATTATTTACTTTATACGTAGCAGTAAGTAGTATAGCTTAGTTTGTGGCATAGCCTAGTCACATTAAGAATGTTCGGCTATTGCCCTCACACCGCGGCCTATGAACTGCATATAATGTTCGAGCCTTGAGCTCATTCTCTATTCTATGTTGTACTATTCTTTGGCGTATTCGTGCAGTGCACTTATGTAGGCAAGCCGGTTCAGGATCGATCAATTCCTTTATGTCTCTCTTCCCTTGCCGAATTTCGGTGCTATTTATAAAGTGACTTCAGAGCTCTATATCTGGCTGTAAGTGATTTAAGTAATCTAGTGTTTGGTTTGAGCATGTATTTGTGCAGAAGTGCACAATAAAACAATTTGTTCGCAGTAAATTAGGATCTAAGTAACGAAAACCACGATTACACGGTGAAAGGAGAGCAAACGTTCCCTTAATTAAAAAGGATTAAGATTTCTGGAATGATATAAATCTCATTACTTGAGGATTCGGAGAAGGATTTAAGCGTAATCACCTTACCGAATTGTCCTTACGTAAGATTGCATGAAAACTATACTAAAAAGTGTATAAAACAAATTTATGTATTTCTACGTAAGTTATAAATTCTTACAAAAAACTTACAAGTCACCATCAGGTGTTCATGCGAGTTAATACGTATCATAGGCGCACGCTTGAGGGTGTTACCACAAAGTATTACTTGTCTGCTTGGCTTGCTTCGGCCAACAGCCTTAACACGCTAGGGTTGCCTCAGGGGAAACCATTAATTTATGAACGTGATAAACTAAAAAATACTATTAAAAATGCTCACTATGATGCGGACAGCACGCTTTTGTAAAACTAGTGGACGAACGGGTAAAATTATATCCTCTTTGCATTTTGCAGTCCTTTTGTAGTAGGTACTAAAGCAAACTAGTTACATCTAGTGCCAGATGTGTCGTAATAAGTGATAAGTGTAGGGTAATTAATACTTGCGCAATATTTATTCCATATAACCGTTAGTAGACTGCTACAAAGGACTGTAACGATTGTTTTGATGCTCACTTAGAATAGATAATTATTAAAAGCACCTTCTTAAACTTTGGTGACTACAAGGTTTTTGATCGGCTAATATCAATAAAATACAGTGGAATTGATTTAATATCCCTCTATTTTATCAAACCCAGTGAACAAGTACTTAAGTACAATCCCAAGCGACGAGAGTGAATGAGGTAAGTATAGCCTTGGTAGTTTCAGTTAAAACGCCGTAAAGAGCACTCAGTTTCTAGACTCATTACTTTTCTTACCTTGAATTCTCGGTGACTGATTTATAGAGTTGTCCACAAACCTAATTGTACAATAGTGTCCTTTTTACATTGAAATGTATTTCGACGATTCAGGTTTTGTCATCCTTTTAATGAGAGTATTACATGAGGAAAACTGAATCTTTATCAATAGAAGCGCACATGAGTAAATATCCTAGAGACATCGCGTCTTAGCATCGTCGTGCATATTTTATACCTCTTTTCACGGGGTTGTTGCACGTAAAAATATAATCCCCCTTATAACAACATGGTTTAAACCAAGTGTCGACCAAACTAGTACTAAAACTATGTCCATCCTTTTTGTCACAATCCGTATCACAAAAATAGATGGAACCACTCATAAACCATGGGATTGTGTTTATAACGCCACTACTTCCCCCGGGAAACAAATAACCCAATAAATTATTATCTTGTTACACTATTAAAAAATACACAATTTATACAATTACAAATATATAATTGCGAATAAGATTCTGTGATTTAATATATAACCAATGAATTTGATATTTCTAATACAACGAAATCCCTTCTATACATCACGGTACATAGCAAAGGATGTCCACCCCCACGTGGATTATTCAGGTGGAAATCGACAAGAAAATCGACTTCAATAAAACTCAAATGGTTCTATTATTATGTAGATCGCGCGTGCGCGTCACGGAACTATTAAAATTGATAGTGTTGCGCTTGTCTGACGTGGTGTCTGCTGCGTGGGCCAGCGGCTTCTCGTTTGTAACGTCCCTCTCTCATCGTCGGTCATAACGGTACATCTTCAACAGTGTCGTAGTCTCCCGGCTGCGCTTATTCATTTATGTATCGATTTAACCCGTAGCTGCTTGCGTCTGTATTGGTGCAGTAGGCTCACTGCACCAAAAGTCTCCTATCATTGCACGAATTCGCGTCAATTGCCAAACAACTGTTTTAGACAATTTATTTCTGCTACGATAAATATGTTTCTGTCCCTCATAATTCTGATGATAAAAATAAAAGCTACACTCAGTCAGAACAACCTTTTGATGTATAATATGTTTTTGTATATACTACGTATGTGTAATGGTTCATTTCGGATATTGAACCCCGTAGCCATAAGACTAATCGGTTTAATTTGTCGGTATCCTGTTAAAATAAATCGATGTATCAATATTGTTACCGTCGACGTATCCAGTTAAATACGCAATTTTCAATAACAAATTGGCAGGCAATGCAAAATACGGTGAAAGCAAATCCTGATCAACAAGCAAGTGGTGATCACCGGCGATCCAAGTTCTTGAAAGGAAGGATCAAGCTTGAAGAGCCCCGGGGGATATGGCTCCTGGAACTTGTAACGTATTTTCGCATCGGAAATACATAGTTTTGCTGATTCCCACTGGCGGATGTCAGCGAAGTCTATACTTTCATAGCAACAGAAATATTCCGCAACTAATCAATGGCATAATACGTAGCGAGCAAGTAATATACCTATTTGGAAATAAAAAATACATTTAACTGTAGACCTTTGTGTTGGAGATTTATCTGTACATAAATATAGACAAAAATATATAAGTATACTAAATTCCATAATACGAACTTGACTTGGTTTGAGAGTAGGTCGTTTGTGAGGAGTCGTCCCAAGTAATTATTAATATAATAATTATACAATACTTAAGTCCTTCAAACATCAAACTCGAGCCAGACAGAAACCTGTAACGAGTAAGTATATTACACGAAACCGTATACTTACAGGTTGTTCTTCCAAAGACTTTTCATATTGTGGCAATTAATAGGGAGCCAACTTGCCGTTAACAACAATTAATTTAGTTCTAATGTAACGGAGTCGTTTTCTAGGCAACACGTACAAATTTTAATGTATGTTCATAACTTGTGAAGTAGTCTGATTTTGATAAAAATATATTGAAATTATTGTACACTTTTAAGTTGGTCCTATTGCAATAATCAAAAGCAAATCCCGTTAGATGATTGATTATTTACCCACTTAATTTACCGCTTTCTATAATTTTTAAGAGAGATCTTAGATCGTAGAGAACCGTTTCATTGCTAAATGTAATGTTTTGTTAAGATTTAATGGACAATTTAGGTAGAAAAGAAATATTTAATTTGAAGTTGGTAGCGCAACCACTTGTTCTAGTGTGTAAATGTGGAAAAATTATTGGACATAAACTTATAACTTATAAATTTGTTTGAATGTTCTTTTCTGAATTTTTTGTGACGAAGCCAGCTATGTTTTTTCATACAATAGTTATATTTTATTTATTTTTAAACGTATTAGATCAGAGTACAATTTTGTTGCAAACTCTATAGAACATCATCCTATATTTAGACGCGTAGTTAATAGATAATATTATATTAATGTAACGTAAGTATATTATAGTAATGTAACCAATTTCTTCAGAAATAATACGGACTGTTGGTTCATTTGTCATGAAAATTTAAGAGAGGGTTATTATTTCGAATTAATTAATAGTGAATGAAATCTAATATTTTACAAAGTACTAGATTGCCTTTTAGGTTTGACAATTATTCATGTTTTGGACAAAGAAACGGATGGTTGCGTAGCCAGGTGTGTCTATTAGTTTCTATTAAGAAGATATTTAAGGTTGTTGAATAATAGGTACATATTACACAGACATAGGTACACACGCACAATTAACCTAATCATTCGTGTACCTATAAATTAGCGTAGGAACTCTCTCTATGACGTCTCATCTTACAGGTATTTTTTTCTAAAATCATCCCCAACCGTTTTCCTCACTCTACCCATTCATAATTTTTAAAAACTATATTTTTATAACTCATCCCAAACGTGTTCCTAAATCATCCCACAGTCAAATGTATCTAATTCGTGAAGGAAGGTATGGATAGCATACAAAGTACTTGGAATAAAGTAGAATGGGGTTGCTATTTAATGTTTTCCTCCTCAAACGTGCTGTTAAGTTTGAATCATAGACAATGTATCGATTAAACGCACTTCCAGAAATCGTAATTTTATTTACATTAGACGAAAATAATCCAAAGACAATGTAAAAATACACTAAACTTCTAATGGGACACACTCGCTCGAAATACGCACGTTCATATATTATATTAAAATACGTAGTGTTCATTTTAATTTTGTGGCGGGAATTCTGCAACGATGTTCAATTTAATATCTTGGCGCGCGGTCCGCGGCCAGCGCCGATAAGTCCCGATATAATGTTTATTTAATGACTATACAGTTGGCCATCATTTAAAACACTAATTAAATCATAAACTGCATGCTACTTGTATTCGAGGAAATATAACGCAATAATATATTAGCATTACTATTATACTGCAGCTATCAATACATTGTATTTATACGGGCCTATTTGTTTAGTTTTATCAGAGTTGGTTAAAAAGTAAGGAACCATTTTTGTTTTCGATGGTACTCACCTAATCACTAGAAGATTTATTTTCTTTCTAGGTGGAATTTGAAGGAATATTGAGAAGCCTGGCTTACCATCATCGGCTTCAGCAGAGCGTATTAAAACATCTAAGTTTTGACGTTTCATTTTGGTACTGTAAAATTAACAAAGCTAAGAATTACTTAATACGCATTACTTGAACGATCATAGTTGGCCCGCAGTTTTGAGTTCTTACACCTAATAATGACACTGAACTTAGAAAAACATAAAGCAATTGATATTCTCCAAAAAGAGGATATATCATATGTAAAAGAAATCAAGTGCATAATATATGATAATAAATAATATTATTATGTATTAATAAGATTGACAAATTTTGTATTTCATTAATAACTGAATAATAGTAGCTGCCTAGAGTAGTAAGTAGGTTGGTACGTTCTTTATCGTAAACATATTATAATGAGCCTCATGCAAAGTTAAAAGGAAAATCTAAAAGAAAATCCTACGTCGTAAAGAATTTTAGGACTTGCTCGGAGACCTCTCCATGCGAGTGTAACTCGTACTTGACCGGTTTTTACTAGGTGCCTCTCGGAAATGTACGCTTTAAAAATAGCGACTAATATTTTTCTTGGTCCCGTATATTTAAAACAAATTTTCACAAGAATTGGTACAAGTGTTCACGCCAGCGTTTTTATGGGTTTCGACCAACTATTTGTCAATCTTCTTTTTTGCAAACCTCGTTTCCGGCGTTTCTCTTTACGTCAGAGAATGAGACCCTACTGCTAAATGTTAACAATAACTCATAGGCCCTGGTTCTAACGGGCGAAATACTATCGAATATCACATTTGATTACGGATTAGCGCTTTAATTTAAATTCTCTGAATATTTAAAAATACGTTTTTTTGTTACCTCATACTTTGTTATATATGTTACCCTACATTGTAACCGACGTGCTTAACTTCCAATCAAGACACAAATCACAGATATTGATGCTATATAGAACTACCACTAGGTTTAGGTATTTCATAATTGCCATATAAATGAGAATAATTATTCGTAAGTTTTTATTCCGTTACAAATTATTCAAAACATAATAATTACTTGTTTATTGTCTCTGAAAAAAGTTTGAACTTATTACGAAAATATTCCTATCATCTAGCAAAATGAATTTTCACACGTTCTCAAGGAGGATTAGTTCATCCTGTATCTGGCAAGATGAACTTGGAACAAATAAGCTTGCAAATACTGCCAGCGCAATGTCTGAACTCCACGTTCTAAATAATCATTTTGTGCTCTTTAATAATGAGTATATATCTACTATTTTACTTATATTTAACTAGATATATTTTTACAAAATGTTTGTAATGAATAAACTCAAAAACAACTGAGTTTCGTAAATACTTACACTATTATTTCTTAAATACTTATTAATATAAATATATATACATATTAATAATGTTAATTGTATGAGTTACTGAGAGAGGTACTGAGTTTTTAATATTCGTTTAAATATGAAAACTATAAGCAGTGAGACGGAGATAGATATTCCAGATTTACAAAAATGTGTCATATACGCATTAAATAATCTGCGGAAAAATTCGTCCATCTTTTTATCCGAGTGAATTAATTTACGATATAAGACGAATCCTTAGTTGGAGCACTTATAATGATTTCAGTATAAATATCTTATTATATGATTGAGTAGAAGAAGCACAAGTTCATGGTTCATATGTGAGCTTAATATTCAGTCCATGAAGAAGAACTTAGTAATCTATACATCTATACATCTATCTATACATCAATACAGATAAATAAAATTGAAGTGTCTGTTTGTAATTCCAAATTTACAGCTTTTCACTAAATGCATATGAAAGTATACACGCTACTGACACTGAAAAACCAAGTTCTAAAATTTTTCTCTGTCTGTCTGTCTGTCTGTTTGTTCCGGGTAATCTCCGAAACGGCAGGACAGATTTTAACAGGACTTTCACTGGTAGGTAGCTGATGTTTCAAGGAGTAACTTAGGCTACTTATATTTATAAAAAATATTAGGGTTCCGCGACAATAAGGATGAAACTAAATCTACGCGGGTGAAACCGCAGGGCACTATTGTTTTTGGGCATTATTGTTTTATTGGAGAACTCGCGATGTGGTGATAATTGTACTTGCGTAGTATAGTTCTACGAATTTATCATTGATTTTGTGACTTAATCATAAATTTAATAAACTGTTTTATCTGGCTTAAGATGTGAATATAGGTTGATGATAAGCATACCTTGGAGCTTCGTCGCCAAGATTTGCATTACTGTTCAAAGACACGATTAATAGAATTATACATTGTGCTCTGACGCTGAACGACATAGTGCATCATTATAAGTATAGGAACTTACGACACATAGATTTATAAAGTCGCAAAATAATTCTACAACACAGTTATTTGATTTCGAATATCGAAATAACAAATGTTTCTTACATGTTTAATGTTTTTAGCTACTCCGGTCTGATCCACCTTACTTCTTTTGACAAGTAAGTACGGTCAAGAGAAAAACATTTGTCTGTCGAAAACAAAATAATCTATACATCTATATCTATTCTTTATTCTATACAGATAAATAAAATTGAAGTGTCTGTTTGTAATTTCAAAATAACAGCTTTTCAATAAATGCATATGAAAGTACTATATATGTCTGTCTGTCTATCTGTCTGTTTGTTCCGGGTAATCTCTGAAACGACTGGACCGATTTTAACGAGACTTTCACTGGCAGGTAGCTGATGTTTCAGGGTCTAACTAAGGCTACTTTAATTTATTAAAAATATTAGGGTTCCGCGACAAGAAGGATGAAACTAAATCTACGCGGGTGAAACCGCGGGATACAGCTGGTATTTATTTAAATCTTTCAAAACTTTTCGCACACATTAATAACATTTTGCGAATGACTAAAGTTAAGGCTGCGGCATGTGACTATCACGAATGGAATTGGATCTAGTGAAAAGGTTAAAAAGGTATTTGTAGTATTGGAAATCGTTGAGTATGTCCGGGGGGCGAAATAACTGAACGGGATGGATGCCAAAGGAAGGAACAACATTCACTTGCTTTAAAATGAAACTTTTCAGACTCGGGCCATAGCATTTACGTATTCGTTCCGTAATTTTTCTTAACTTTTTATGCTAATTAAAATAAATATTATGAAATTCTTACAATAAATTGTAAAACCTACTACTTATGATGCTTAGTACGTGAAAATATTGCAATGTTTTCCCTTCATTAACATGAAGAGCGGTGACAAGTTGGAGGTGGTATGCAAATAGGAATGGATATTAAGGTGAGTGGAGGTGTCAGGTTTGAGGTTCAAATACCAGGGCGAGGAGATATTTACTATTTAGGCCTTACCATCAACCCTTATTGCGATGGTTGTTCGAGTGAATGACAGTGACGGATACCTACATCTGTCCCTTACAGCGGGTCGGACCAATGTCACATTAAGTGTTAATGGTGTTGGTAACACATATTAAATTGTATTACTGTTGGCTACAAGGAATTTATCTTCTTCGGTATTCCAGTACGTAGTGCCGCTATAGTAATAGTGTGTGGGACATTTAAATTAGATTTGATACGTCATCGTTTATTTCAATCACAAATCAACAAAATAAAGTTCAACTTTTTACAAATGGTAGGGCCTCTGACCTGATTGCTGTACAACACTTATACAGCGACGGGTCGCGCTCCTTCGGTGTGCGATACTCTTCAAGATTCATCTGATTCAAGTTTACACTTTCATTAGGTTTCCAAAACCAGGTGTTTGCTGAGGCTGCTGTATCTGCCTTTCCGTTTCTTTATACGCTGAATATTTTACAAGTTCGTAGTTATACGTTTAAATTTTAACGAAACAACGGCCTCAAAATAGAGGACAAATAAAAAATAAAAATTTTCATACTGTTTTATTGCTAAAAGCCAAATGTGATAGAGAAAAGTTAGGTCGCAAAGGAATTACTACTTTTTCTTATTTTGAATTAAAGCGGCTCACCGCGTCGGTATTAATGTTTTTTAATCCATTTAATATTCTGGTTAAAGTGCTCACGATGCTAACGATTTGATGGGAATAATAAGTAGAAGTGGAAAAGCCTAATGTCATATTTTTAAGCCGACTTAAAAAAGGAGGAGGTTCTCATTTCGTCTTATTTTTTATATTTTAGAACTATAGATGGGTGAAAGAAAGCTCGTGCTTCCCGGGAAAGAAAAATAGCCCGCCTTAAAGAAAAGAAAAAATAAATCATTGTATTTCACAAAATTAAATTTTTTGCTTCCTTGTGATTGACTTTCTTTTGAAGTTGGTGCCGAATGTAGAATCGAACTGTATCAAACACTAACTACAAAAGTAAGTAATTTATTTCATATAATTTAATTTTTTCTTTCCGAAAACATTTAATTTTGTCTTAAAATTATTACATTTATTTTTGGTAATTTTAGTTACAGACTTATCAAATGAGAAAGTTCTTAATAACATCTCTACCAATTTGGTTGGTTTGAGTTTTAGTCTGTAGAGCTTGGTCCCTAGTGATTTGATCCATGGTGGCCTTGGCGTATTCTTAGAAAATCGATAAAACTTAAGCACTTAAAATGTGAAAGGATTTTTCTTGCCATTTATTTGTTGAATTAATATTAACATAAATTATTTGATTGATTGGATTGGATTGAATCAATTGAGGGGGAGAGGTTTTATTTCAGGTCTGTATAACCGAAGAGCTCTTTGCGGTGCATTAGCGTTCACTTCTGTGAACATCATCTATTGACATTTTAGACTGCTTCAATCAAATTGAGAGCTTTATTGTAATACAAGCTCTTAGATGATATTGATTGAAGCACTAGTGCAGTGCTTTCTGGCTCTTCCGGGAGCCGCGGCTGAGCATTCTAAACACGTAGTGACAATGAAACCGAATTGCGCTATTCACAACCAGAGTCTAGAAGCACTGTAATAGTACCATTAGGCAATTGGTGAGCATAATGGACTAACCAGAGTCTTCGTCCAGATTGTTTGTTATTGCAATTCTAAAAAAGTAAGATGGTTAATTTTTATATATTAAGCATGGTCATGATTTATCGTGCCTATAAAATATAGGGTGTATTTATATCGAATATAGAATACTTATCTATATAGAATAATGTACATTTTGCATTATAAGGACAGTGGTGAAATTATTGCAGGCCCTGAGATTGCTTTATTTTTCAATGAATCACCAACCTTATCTTCAAATGAAACATATTAATTATATTTATACTAAACAAGATGTTAGTGGGCTACTAGTGTCCGAATACGCACGTGGCACGAACGTAATAGGAGTAAAAATACAAGCGTAACGGCCTCGGAATTGAACCCACGACGGATATATAAAAGTCGCAGTAATTCGTTGCTGGAAATAAAATATATAATATAATTCGTCTCCAGACAAACTGAGGGAACGAGGACGTAGCGACGGATTTACAGACAGCCAAACGATCAGTGTGAACATTGCGTAATAACTACTGATTGCTACTGAATGAATACATAGTGTGTTTTATATTATGTCGCGTATTCGATTTTGATGAGATAAAATGATTGTGTTTATTTTTGAATAAAACTCATTTCAGAGTGGCGTCTGTCCATAACTCTTGGTGAGCCACCTTCGGAGCGCTTCAGATTGAGAGGCGTGGAGTTTTACAATAGTATTTGCGCACGCAATTGAACACGACCCGAGAAAAACCTATCTAAATAATAAAAGAATCTGTTGACAGGAAATTGATTGGATTAATATTGACAGGTGGTGAGTGCTTTTTCAGAAATTGAAAACTACTGGAAGCCAGTATATTTTTTTACACACCAGCGCTTGACCCTGAGTTCATCTGCTTGACATTAGGTTATCGGTTAATTATCCCTAGAGGCTGGCGTCGAGCGAAATCAAGGAGAGAGCGAGCAAATTGCAATCGAATAACAGGAAACCAAATGAAAATCTGTGAAATAGCGACTTCTGAGAAAATACCGCGCAGGTATATGCGGGCGTGGCAATAATTTCGGTGACTTTTATATTAGGTATAATATTAGAGTCGCCCACTTAAATTTATACGTAAGTAGTCTCGTCATTGTGGAGAAGAGTAAGACGCTGGTGAGCGTTATGCCTGCCTCCATCACACTCATCGCCCCGAAATATGACTTCTTTGATCTCTTATATGCCCAGTAATTCCGCGCAAGAGCGCCCTTCCAACCGGTATACATTACAGGTACACATCATTCGTCTGGCGGAAATGTATCTGGTACCAACCACGTACACTCAACAACCTACGCTAAAACATGTAAAATTCTTAACTACGCCTTTTAACTTCTTAAATTACTTATGATTCATTATTTAAGTGTATCTTATAGTCTCTAGTTATTGAAAAAAAGTGTCAAAAATGGTATCTCGCAAACACTTAGACAGATCACAATACTGCCTGGTTGTGTCCTTTGTAGCTATTTGCTTATAGTCATCACATGGTGAAAGCACAAGAAAAAATAAGCACAATTATTAATTTATAAGACGAAACACAATGACACCTACAGAATTTTATATCGAATAGCCAACTGTGTGATCTTTAATTGGCTATTTGATATTCAATTCTTTAGGTGTCACTTGTTTTTCATTGTTGTTCCGAGCAGTGGATGTTGTATTATTAGAATCCAATATAGAATTACCTCTGAGGGTATAAACACCTGCTACACGAAAGAAAGTTGAAAAATGGTTATGAATATAATGAGTACTTACTTAAACCTTTATGACGAAAAATTCATGAAATATGCGACACATGTGTTATCACCAAAGGGAAAAGGGGAAAGTTTCTTAACGTCTGATTTCGTTGCGGATTTTACGTCACAGTGAAGCTTATCCCTTAATCCCTCCCCGCAATGAAAAATAAACGTAAGTTTGCTATTAAGTGTTTCAGAAGAGATTTTTACTGGCGCTATGCGGAGAAGTGAACGTGGGAGTTTTATAATACGTTCAGTATGATGTTCTGCGCCAAGGTTCCTTCAAAGTAACTTAACTTCATCGTCAATAGCAACTTTTCCTTGCAATTTCAATGAACTCGTGAAATTAGACGCGATCACGTACTCAACTCAAGTCGAGAGTAATCTTAGAAAAAGACATTTGATCCAAACATAGGCGACGCGATAAATACTTGCAGCATATATTATTATATAACTATAAACTTTAACCGAAGCAATGACCTAGCTATGGACATTGATGAATTGAGCAAATAATGCATTGAAGTTTTTATATCACAGTATAAGGTTTTTAAGCAGTAAGGAATCTACGCTTATATTTTGAAATAAGACTGTTTGCTCCATTGAGCGTGAGGGTGGTCAATGAGAAAGATTTAAAAAAAAACTCTTTTATTTACTGTCAAAATAATGTAGAATTGTCGTTTTGAAGTTTTCATAATTTTCGGTAAAACATTTGAATGACGTATGCACGATCCGCCACGACGTGACACCTCTTACGGTCATTACACCCACTCTGCTTAATTTCTCATAGATGCGCGCGGGTTATCTGAGTGTCATTTCGAACGATTTGTACCTACTTTCATTCAGTGGTAAAATTCCAAAAGATTGTCTAGCATAGACCTTTTAATTTTTCAAACTGACTAATATCACTTTACCAATACAATTACGTATAATGAACGATGCAAGTCGCCGCTACATTTGTCTGACTCAACCGCGTGGACGGCGCGGCGCCGCTCGACGCGCCGTGCTTCTATCCAACCTCGTTACTGTTCTTGCCAATGCTCGGATCTGGCCAAAATTGCATTTGACCTACTAACCTTGCTCCACACAATGCTACCAATATATTGATGTTCATATAGTTCCTAGCCAGAACATTACAAAAATATTTAAATTTTTTTTTATTTTATTTTACTTATGATAGTTAGCGGCCACTGCAGCATATCGACGCATCAACACGAGTGTCGCGAAGCGTGTGCGCGCGCTTCAACAACTTAATTTATATCCTGCCATATTTCTTTAAAATCAACCGATTCGATTAACCTCTATATCTATGAATTAATTTAATGCTCGGATTGCAGTTTATTTATTCAGGGTTACCGAGTATTTATAACATGCCAAATAAAAAAACAACGGTACTTTTTTCACTACTACTAAAAGACAGACATACCTAATGAGAAAATAAACACAGAAATTGTGCTTCCGTATCTTATACATAAAACTGATTACATAACAATTTCGTAGCCTACCTACCTAAATATGTTTCCCACGACAACTTTTTCCGTGCAATATTGCAATAAGTATCAATGGACGTGGTAAATCCGAGAAATTCAAATTTGGCGGTACAAAAGATAAGATTATGCATTAGAGTTCGTGAGAGTTCGAGGGAGCTGGCAAGGCGGGTGACGTAAATATTTACAAACAATTATTGTATGTAGATTATTTTCGTATAATGTTCCTGTTGATAGTGGAATCTACATTATCCTCGATTAAAGCGTCGAAGGCCCATGTTGCGCACGTTCGGGATCACAATAATAAGCCAGCGCCAAAGCCTGCACACTTCGCTTGTCGCACGTCTTCTTTAAGCTTGTATCCGCGTCTTAAGTGCTGTTTATTTGCATGGAATAAATTAAATTTTATCTCATGGCAGAAATTATAGGAAATATTGAAAATTAACAGGGGACTACCATCATCGGTTTAAGCGGTGCGTTCTTACTTAGAACTTCTTAGCTTTGACGTTTCATTTAAGGATTCAAAACATAAACATCAAAGCTAAAAAGTTAGTAAGTCACTACTATTACGATGACAGTATTCCCCTTAATTGCCTTCGTCATGATAGTTTGTGTGACAGTGACAGACTTACACACGTAGTATAGGCCTTGACAGCTTATCATCAACATGAGGTCATAGGTGTCGGGAAGTTTTGCGGACCGGGACCGCGGTCCCCATCGCCGCCTTGCATAGCGGGCAAATGGGACCGCTAGTGTGGTCTCCAACGGTTATTTGGAATACAGAAATTATTTTTAATGAAAGTAGGGCCCCTGTTCTGTATGATATAAAAGTCGATATAATGCTGAAATAATATCATAACTCAAAAACGGGTTGAAGCTGATATTTTTTTTAGTTTGATGTTATATTCACTGGCTCCTGTGGATCGAGCGTACAAGACAAGCCTTGTGGGCTCTCACAAATTTGATTGTTATCTCTTTAGGTTATCTCTGAGTTTTTGTTAACTTAGGCAGACTGTGGAAGTGACAAGTTTTATTCATTGCCCTAAAGTACCTAGGCTGTTTTATTATACGCTGTGGTACCAATTCTCGCTCGATATGTAAAAGTTGAGTGTGGCACTAGGCACTTACTATGTCATCTCTCTAGGTGATTTGAATAAGTACAAATAACAATAATCTCAAACTTTTTTGGGGACCTTAGTGATCACTAACATGTTGTGAGTTTAAAAAATATGTTTAATGACGTTCGTTATATTTATGTCTAATTTATGCTACGACGTTGACATATAAATGTCCAGTCCGCTTGATGATATACGTGTGTGGCTGATGTAGCCTATGCACATTTAAAAAAACACTTGGGATATAACGTACGCGTTACCATCCATAATAATGAATTTAATGGCTGTGCTCCGAAAAATACTCACTATATCTACCAAAGAGCCTCCCCTTCTCTTCCTCCCCGTTCTGCATGGAAACAAGCGTGTTATTCACCGCAGGAACGTATTAACACTTGTAAGGTACGCATTATTTGCTTAAAATCTTCTGTACAATGGAGGTTTATTCACCAGTCGATATTCCGACTGATCCCGATATGTCCTATCTCTCCTAAGAAAATATTTTTTTTACATAATAACCCTAAGTTATTTCATGACATTCATTGTCAAATTTTCTTCTTTTTAACACGCTTTTATTAGCTTCACCTGTATGTATGTATGTAACCGACCCCTTTGAGCTCGATTTTGTCCTACTTTGAACGATCAGATTTAATTCAAACTTTGCACACCTGTCAAAAGTCGATGACAATGCAATAATCCGATCGAAGCATCCGATTATCCTAATTAGATTCGCCAGGATTAATTAATTTCTTTCCGCATCCTTTGCATGCGAGTAAGAGAGATAGAGCTAGTGCGGGCGGTTTGTGGTATTGAGGGCGGTTGATAGTTAGCCAATCGAGCTAAATAATATATAGTTTAAAAAATTTAACTAAAAAATGAAAAATAAATAATAGTTTAAAAAAACTAAAAAAACACGCTTTCATAAAAAATCCAACTAAAAATCAGAAAATAAAATTTAATAAATTTGGATAAAGAATATTGTAAATTAGAAATGAATGTACATTTTTGTAAAAAAGCGTGGGGTGTATTCAATGCGCTTTTTAAGATATTATATTATCAAAGTGATGATTCTTCTACTCATTATCTGTCAATAAAATGTTTATAATTATTAACACTATGCACCCCACGCTTTTTTACAAAAATGTACATTCATTTCTAATTTACAATATTCTTTATCCAAATTTATTAAATTTTATTTTCTGATTTTTAGTTGGATTTTTTATGAAAGCGTGTTTTTTTAGTTTTTTTTTAGTTCTAAATTGAAACCATAATTTCCATAAAAACAAAATTATGTTTGCTTTTAAGTCAAAGTCAAAGAAGTCTGTATAGTGCCTGAGACAAAGATGGACTCGCGCTCTGTCACGCTGGCACTGTATAGCGTGAGCATATTTTATTTTTAAATCTGTAGAGTTTATCGTTGAATAAACACATTTTATAGATTGATAGTAGAGAAAAGTTAACGTTTTATAATAGTCTTGACAAATCGTATCCCGAAGTGAAGCGAGGGCGTGTCACTAGTTATTTATAAATTGGATAAAGTAATGTCGATACTTTGCATGTACCTACCTGTTCTATATACAAAAATATTATCAAACTCAACCGATCCCAGCGTGTGGCTCTCGAAAATAATAGATATATATTTTCTGAAATTACAAAAAACATCGTCAATTTTCAAAAGGCAAATTTCAATCTATCGGTATCTCGTATTACGTACTTACATAAGATATTTACACGTTTTCCTCAAGGATGTATTTAAATATGTTTTATTATTGCTTTCAACCAGCCGATATCGATATCGAGATAGCTGTCAATTTTACAGGAAATATTGCGGAACTCGATCGCTTAGCGCAAAAATCAAGTTGCATTTAGAAATTGATGCGACGATTGCTGTTAACATGTAGCATCTCGAGAGCCAGCCATATTTCACCTTAATATTGATTCTTACATATTGCCCTATTATGTCTACTGAGGTGGTAAACTACCAAATTTATTATTTTTATAGGCTACTATCTGTAAAAGGAGCCAGATCATATTATTACTCCGCGAAGGAGATCTTAGGGAGATACTTATAAATTTAATACAACTACCTATATAAAATAATATTATGATGAGTACGCATATAAGTACGCATACGCATATAGCATATGCGTACTTATATGCGAGTGATTTTAATATATACTCAATAATCTTTTTGTAATTAAAATGTACAACCACCCCGGTTCAATACAAAGTAAAAGCGTCACAGGCATTTAAAGTAGAATTATACTTGCTTTTGTATGCATACAAGTATTTAAGTATTATATAATTCAATCGATATTATACGTGATACTAACAAAGAACCAATTGGTATTGGTAAATAGTAAGTGTAGTCTTTGCACCACAAGAAAACTAGATCTAGTTATGTAGCTAGACATTCATAAGTGCCCTACCAGGGCTCAAACTCAATAAATCATTATCAAAACTGGAACTAGATTTGCACAATAATAATTTATGAATATGAACAAAAAGTAGATAGAATGTAGATAGCTAGAATTTCGTGATCTTAATGCCGCTGTAGAGATTATGTCAAGCCAAGATCCTCTTAGGAAGCCGATCCGACAAATCAAATAATCTTCCGAGTTATACTTAGCTACTTAATCCGAGTGATCCGTTAGATGAGTTCGTCGCCTATTTCCCCATATTTACCAAACAAATACCTAATTACCCCCAGAGTCGATTTGGGTGTTTGTAGATACTCTTACCTCCCCGTCATTGTGGACTCTACGGGTAATTAAATAGATTATCGATAATTATATGTGCCTACTTAGAGAAAGAAACGCGAGGGCTTAGAATATTACTGCGATAATGGTTTGTGCTTCGGAATACTGGTAATTAGTCGATGGAGTAGCATTTTAGAAGTAAAGCAACGTTGCTTGGGGTTGGTAACGGATGGGTGACCTTTAACACTAAGAAGTTGGCAACTAACACATTTCGTCCAATATGGTATATTCTGTAAATCATTAGGACTGTTGCCCTAAACTAAAAGTGTTCCAAGGGTTTAAAATATTTTCTTGTTCGGTGTTTACTTAACGACTTTTACTTAATTGTAAGAAAGCTTCTCATTTAAGCCGCTACATATATTAAAGGATTGATTTTAGGAAATAGTAAACTATAGCCACCTTATAGATCACTTCAAATTCAACGTTATCTCAGTCCAAATTAATCGTCTTTTTATTTTTTGATATTATTTTCGGTGATATGAAGTAGTCATACAGTAGTTTCGGGGATCAATAAAGAATTGTACACTTTAATATTTGGGAACACATATTTTTCATGAAACGGTTCAGTAAATGTAATATTAACGAAGATATTAATACAAGTAGTAGTGTCATTAGCGGGAGCGGCCGTATCGCGTGCTCAGTTCCAAATGCCTTCAAGTGCCCGGAAGGCGGTAGGAAGTGACGATTAGATTCGTCGGCCCATTTCCTGCTGAACTCTTTCCCTCGATAAACCATCGACGACAACTTTTTAATGACGCTTTCGATTAATAGCCGTGTAGCTTTGACTAATCCTTTTGTTCCTATGTTATTTGAAGCGTGAATTATGAGTGTCAATTACATCATTTTTCAAAATATTAATGAGAACGTCTACCTTACTGTTTCAATATTGTTTTTATTGTGGAACACAAGAAATGATTGTAAGTTAAAATCATGCATACTTAAAGTACTTGTAAACTGAAAATGTAATTATGTGAAATTTCATTGAAAACGATTTATTGAGTTTGAGCCCTGGTAAGGCACTTATAAACGACGATGTAGCTACATACCTATTATCTATTGGTCTTTTCGTCAGCTATTATTTGAGCGTTGGCCTTAGCACGGTTAATTAATATAATAATGGACACACTCTCTATACCGAGCGGCAACCGAGTGACGACCGATCAACGGCAAAGACCTTTTTTTTTTTATTGACGAGGGGGAAGGCTAGGAAGACCGCCCTGGGAGAGGCAGATCGGGGTATGTGGGATTTTTACCGCACTAAAACCCCCCCGGTGGCCATCCTCAGTGCTCTGGGGGGACTCCGGGTACTCTGATAGATCGCACCGGTGTCCCCCCACACTTTGCCGGGGCACATCCCCGGGACAGCTATATCGCCGCCCCTGGAGACCTCGCTGTGCAGCGCGAGCCTCATCGCGCTGCCACCTTCCCAGGCCCGCGGCTCGGTGGTCAAAGCTCCCACCCCGAGCACCGCGAGCAGGCCCTCCAGCCCTCTTTTAGTCGCCTCTTACGACAGGCAGGGGATACCATATCCAAATTCTAAGACCCTGGCTATTGAGTGGAACAGCAAAGACCTAAGCTAAGGCCGCACTCGGCTCGGGCCCGGATAGGTCTATCGTGAGTGATCCTTAAATAAATTTATCTTATAAAGGTAAACAATAGCAAGTATCAAAATACATTTTAGGTGGAATTCTATCAACCCGAGCCACCTATATTGAACCGTAACAACGTCGGGAAATTGCATGTGGGATAGTAAGCGCGTAATTATATTCAAATTGAGCAGCTAGTAACTCATAACACGTATCAATGTATAATAGCTATTATACTTGATATTGTGAATAGTTAATGCAGCCCTGCACCGATCCCGATATCAATGATTTGCAGCATGCCACTGACAAATATGTCGCACCCTACGACATACTGACATCAGTTCGACATGTGAAGGCACATCAATCTGGCTATAGTGGAGAGGCTTCACAAGGGCTGAGGTGGTTATCGAGGATCAATAATACGAATAATACGTATTTTCTTTTGTTACCTACAGATCGATACGCTACCTATAGTCAAGAATAACTTGTTTTGACTAAATAAGCCAACTGAATTTTTACATCTAATAGAAATTATACAGGAAAAAGTATTACCTCAACGCTTATAATAACTACTCATAACTCACACCTATTGTCCAATACTGCCCACAAGTACGTTTACAAAACAGTTTTAAAACTCAAGCGATACGTTTTTAATACAGCTGCCTTAACAGAATTCCAATAAAATATGGAAGAAAACGTAGTAGAAGTATTGTATCTATTCGTAGTTTATTCGTAGCTAGATCAATTTGAAGTACCGGCTCGTACATTTCAGTGTAGACATTCGCAAGCTTCGTTAGAGAGCCGATTGAATAACAAATAGAAGGCGTAATTCACCTTTTAAAACAATGCCAACTTACCAGCTCACTCAATGAAATACAGCGAACTTACCTGTAACAAAAATAAGTATTAATAAAAGTTTACTTACATCATGCACGTATTGATACGTGCTTGATTTAATTAAATAAATATAAATAGGACGCGATTTTCCAATCATATACTACTAAAAATGTACGGCAAATTTATGAGTTATTTGATGCACATATTGTTTTCTTGATTTCACATAAGTGGGTACCCTCACGCATCCAAATATTTACAAATACCTCAATTAAAACCATGTAAATTAAATATGACCTAAAATAGGTTGGGTGTTCTTGCAAGTAATCAAGTGAGCCTGTGTTTATATCGCACCCAATGGCCGGTATAATACCGCCTATTTAGAGTAGTCGAGCCTTTAAGAATTAGCTATCGTATCCCCTCCGGGTCGAGCAAGCAGCTTGCAGTGCGATGTGGCTAGTGTTGCCGAGTGCACGGCGAGGGCACATGAGTACGGCCAGCGTAATCGTTACCCCCGGGACGTGCTCAAAGTGCTCTGCATTCATGAGAGTTCCTGGGGCCGTCTTGCTTGGATAGCTTCGGCTAGCTTTAGGTAGCTTAGGTAGCCTTGCATTCCATGCATATATCCCCCCAAAGAAAGTACCTACCTAGCTACCTACTCACTGGTACGTAGAATACCTACTTGCCATCAATTACACAATGATCGTGCACACGCTAAACCTCGCGCTGCTTCAAGGACAAAACGGTTATATTCTTGATCTCATTCGATAATATGCTTCGATCTTGTCATTCATAAAGAAATTACCTACAAGTCGGGCAACTTTCCAAAGTCACGCAAATAGTAGAAACAGTTCAATAATTACGTAAGTCCAGAAACGACATCAAAGCTCTGTTTGTTTCTTCCTACTATTATGAGAGAGACAGGTACTATTACAACTAATGAAGCTAGGGACACGACACTTATTTTAATTTGGTAGAGTACGTAGATACTAATCTGTTCGAGTAGGTATATACCAATAATTAACCCAAAACTTTTGAAATAAGGTTAATTCATTTTAATACACAGTGTTGTCTCTTTGTGCATTGTCGACGTCACCTAAGTCCTACTTTCAAAAAACTATCTGTATAATACAAAGCCTGACTACCGAGCTTTACGACAAATTGTTGCTAAAGCTAGTCGATACTATTGCTGCATACTATTTGCGCCATCTATCGTCGAATAGAAGAACTATAGTTGAGTTCAGCGCCATCTATAAAGTTGCTGCTGAATATAATTTGAAGTTCTAGTAAAATGGCAATATACAAGAGATGGCGCTAGCTTCCTAACAAATGGGGAGAGGTGATGTGCGGGAGATGGAAGTGTGCGAAGTTCAATTCGTGAGGCACAGATGGCGCTGCCATATATTTCGTAATACTTATGTCAGTGCGAATCACAAACTTCTGTAAAAGTTACAATTTAGTGCCCTTACCAGATTAAAAATATAAAAATATCACTGAAAATACAAATACCGCAGCCGCATTTAGCAACGTCGGGTGGGTGTTGAACCCAGAGACATCAAATAACATTTACTTAGTGGAACCCATGAATGGAATACACAGGGGTGAACAAAATAAAAAAAATATGGACAATAAAAATCACATTATGTAGATGTTATTACTTGCGTTCTCTACCATCCGTGCCACGAAGACACGAACCAACTGAAAGCATTTGAAATCGAATCGTTTGTAATCGAGTCGAGCATAAAAGATGGAAATTTGTGTCGGTTATTTTCCGACAAAGTAATAGTTTATTGCAGGTTCAACCAGCGACTATAATGCTTTAGATTAGGCTCAATATTGAAAATCAGATTTACCTCGACGATCGTATCGTCGTTATGTATTAAATTACATAAGAAGGATTAGTGAAATGGAATATCTTCACAAACAAACTAAGAACCTAATTGCTAAAGACTTGGAACAAGACACGTCTCTCCGTGTCTGTGTTCGAAACCAATATTATCCCGACGATAACTTTTAAAACTTCAGGGGCTTTCTTGTGAGAGAAGTCCGAGCTAGGTTGAAAGTCGGAGCTGATTTTTCTTAGCGCAGTGTGAAATTACTGAAAGGACTAAGTATTTTCTTACCTATTTTAATAAAAAATCTGAAATCTGTTGGTGATCAATCAAGCAAGTCAATCCGTCAAACTGTAAATCGGTATTTGCAAGCAAATCGTTTTGTTTCAATCTAATTGGCTTAAATTCTGTCATTTTAATTTTGGTAGATATTTAAGTACATGGCATTTAAAGTAATCTGTTATTTTGTGGTCTCGATATTTATTATACATAAAGTAATCCAACTTAAATGATTCCATATTTAGGTACTTGTTTGCAAAGTTTAAAAGATAATTATACATTCCTAGGAAAGGCTTCTACAAATAACATTAAAAATTAAGGACAAAGTAAATTCATCAACATGCATTAATACCTAGGTATACCTATTAATAGTCCCTTAATTCACACCTTAAGGAACCTTACATTCAAATATAGAGTCAGCGAATTTATAGCCGTCTTCAAAAACGGAGGAGGCACTCAAGTAGACTGTATGTTTTTTTTCCATTACTAGTATTCCTTTGACGATCATTTGCTTTTCTCGATGATGAAGTGATCTGATTAAGTTCTCTGATCTGATCTGATTCCGGTATCCTCTTATTTAATAACTAGCTGTGCTCCGCGGTTTCACCCGCGTAGATTTAGTTTCATCCATTTTGTCGCGGAAATCTAATATTTTTAATAAATAAAAGTCTAAGTTACTCCTTGAAACACCAGCTACTTGCCAGTGAAAGTCCCGTTAAAATCGGTCCAGCCGTTTCAGAGATTACCCGGAACAAACAGACAGACAGACAGAGAAAAATTTTGTAAAACTTGGTTTTTTAGTGTCAGTAGCGTGTATACTTTCATATGCATTTAGTGAAAAGCTGTTATTTTGGAATTACAAACAGACACTTCAATTTTATTTATCTGAATAGATATAGTAACATTGACTCCTTACCAAATTGAAACAGTGGTAGGTATCGTGTTTGTGTCCGACGAAAACTGACAAAAGACGATTATTGTAGCGATAAAGATAAATAAGAAAATACATTAGTGAAAGATTCTTAGATAATATGAATGGTTTAGTGCACAATACACGGTATTTATGGTATTGTATTAACGGCCAGCAAAAGTTGGAAAAGAATGAAAAAAATTTTTACGGTTATTAAAATCAACAGAGAGGACCCCTAAGTAAATAAAAATAAATTTCAGTCTTTCATTATTAGCGTTTGCTTAGCAGTCCCATAACGCGTAGACGCTTGAAGCGAGATATTTATTCATACTTTTTTTTAATGTATACTATTTTATTTTTTATTACATCATCATCTCCCTGGCCTTATCCCATACATTGTTGGGGTCGGCACTTGATTCAACCCGATGTGGCTGATCACCTGATTTTTATACGAAGCGACTGCCATCTGACCTTCGCAACCCCGTTTAGGAGGAAAATCTGTGATTTGGGTTAAACCAGTTGTCAGATTATTTTTAGGCCTCCGACTGACCTGTAACGATTGCCAAAGATGTTAAATTGGCAACCGGGACCGACGGCTTAACGTGCTCTCCGAGGCACGGAGGGAACTCGGGTGGTCACCCATCCAACTACTGGCTAGGCGTATGGTTGCTTAACTTCGCTGATCGAATGATATGCGCAATAGCAACTGTGCCACGAGCTCCTCTTTTTTTCCTCCTTTATTTTTTATTACATATGATTTTAAAATGGTATTTTTTTTAAATTTATATATTATTTTAATTGGGTGTTGTTGAAGCATTGTGTTGATATTAAAAATAATAAATTATAATTTTAAAATAGGTATTGTATTCAATCCTAGCTATTTTATAACAGCGAATTCTATAAACGTATTTTTAGTAACATTTAACTTTAATGAAATTTCTATTTTTATGACACCGATTCTATGAATTGAAATCGAGAGCTTATGAGAATCGATTTAGAAGCACCTGATCTATTATAATTAAAAACTTCGTTTGGCACCATTTAACATGCCACCCAGTTCTTAGATGTCTCAAGTTTCAACTGAAAGTCAGTTTAAAATCGATTGCAAACTTGTACCGAACAGGAAGACAACGTAGAGCGACGTAATAAATGGTTCACTGAGCACTCTCTAATCATTCATCTAAGGATGTGCTAACGGAAATCAAGCAGATAACGATAAAATTATATCTGTGCTTGTTGAAGAGAATCAAAAATGAGGTTCTTAAATTAGAATCCTCGTCCTTCAGTCATGTTTGTCGATATGTTTTATTATCAGAATTACAATACTTACCAATGCTACGGATTTATTCCCAGAGCGTGGACTAAATGAAGATAATAGGATATTACATCACCAATGGAATCAAAGAAAGAATTATACATGACTTCAAGAGCCGTCGTGGCCTTGGTTTGAGTAGTCGCCCGCTACGCAAGCGACGCAAGTTTGAATCCTAGCCCCCTGTCCCTATGAGGTTTCTAAAAACTTATGTGCGGTGAATTCACATCGTGTGATTTACGGTGAAGGAAAACATTGTGAGGAAACCTGCATTAGTCTGAGAAGTAATTCAAAGACATATGTGTACTCATCATAATGTTGGCTAAAAATTGGGGGTTTTTATTACCGTGAGAAGAGGTGTACAACACCTCGTCTTACACTTTCGGTGAGCATATGTAACGATTTCAAATTAGATAGAGCTGTTCTTTAAGGCACGTTTTTATATTTCATTCTATTCACTGACTTCACGACGGAAATTGTTAACTTTTACCCGCCTTTCCGCTTAGTTAAGTAAATGCAGTATGCACGTTTAATATTTTACCTCAAATACCCTATGTCTGATCTCTGTGTTAATGCTCGCTCGACAATATTTAGCAACATCGGTTCAGCGGCCACGGACATTAAAAGAAGTATTAATTACTCTTCGTGTCGCGGCTACGTCGCGTGAAGTTATGTTACGTTTATATTACGTTTACGTTATCTGTGATAATATGCTCTCATCTGACAATCGATAAGACACTTTTCCCTTTTATATACAACGAACAGCCTCGTTTCACATCGGGTAAAGTTTTTGAGACTATTACATAACGATCATTTTTGTCTGCTGCCTACAAATGTAAGATATTTTTTTTAGCTATATATATACCTATCGGAATTCAGCTCCTGTATGTAACAGTATCAATATCCGAAACATAATTTAAGAAGAATAATTCGTTCGAACAGACAAAACAATACTTTGCATACTTCCATTTATTTAAAGAGTTTTTATTTAATTTCCTTAGACAGTATAAAAAAAGAAATTTTATGAAAGTAGGGATAGTTAACATATTAAGCAAGCCACAAGGCCAAATCTGGTCGCTTCAGTAAGTAATGGTCGTTTTAACACCCATGTTCAACAAAGTAAGGCGGGCTGGTGCCAATCGGTTTGGCAAGGCAATGCATATTGCATGCATGTCCCGCCCGCGCGCCACATTGCATGCCAACCGCATCTGGCTATATTGCCGTATAACTACACACAACCTGCTACCATTATAATCACCATAGATATTTATCTCAATTTGATTGTTCATTTAATATACTGTTAAATATGAGTATTGAATGAGACATTGAAATCATTTCGTGACTTCAGCCGACACGGCCATATCAAACAACCATCGTTTCGTCCAAGTTTTAGTGCAAGAAAATTAACATACGGCACCATCACGGCAGACGCATGCTTTTTCCCATTTTTTTGTTAGAACTATCAAATCATAGCGTATTATTCCAGAGGTGTCGGATTCCTTCATCCATCTAATATTATACATTCAATAACTAGTTGTTAGTATATTTTTTTTTACCAAGTCCTTATCAAACAGGAGTGGATTGCTTCTATTTTTATTTGTGGCAAATGAGTTGAGGTTTAGGTTGTATTATTTGAAATAACAAATGAACAACGTAAGTGAGGGCTACAATCTGGTATTTGAATATATGAAAAAATATAATACCAGATTATTCCTCGTAATGACATGATTACCCACTGACTTAGGAATTTTGTAACGATTTCTTTTTTTTGCAATCAATTAGGTCTCGTCACGAGTTATGAGGGCTGACCATGAATGCGTTGTAGTTATTTTATGAGTATGACTTTGTCTCTATGGCACGACGCGAATAAAGTACATGCGCAGGTATGTCCACAATTTTCACTGAGCGTTCATAATCCATGACGGCACCTATACTCTGGTTAATATGCAACGGCTCACCTGTAGTTATTATTTTAAATAACTAACTAAAATTCGATATAATTTTGTATAAAGTAATGAGAACATCAAAAGTCACAAATGGATATAATACATACCCGCCTCCTGCAGCTAATATCATCTGCATCCTCCCAACTAGCAAATCCTCCTTTCCATGGAAGCACTATCATTTCACTATTCACACATCACAGTGTAGTTGTTATTAAATTAGGCACTTATTTTTATTATCATTTATTCCCGTTCAAAGTAAAATAAAACGGGAGATTCAGTTAGGAACCTACATTAAAATTGGTTGAAACGAAAACCTAGGGGCCAATTATGATCATTAGCAGGGCGTATAGGTAAATAACTACTTAGCTTTGTCGTCTAAAATTTAACTGTACAAAAAGTCAAAGATCAGGAGTTTTTAATAAGCTCTGTTTAAACGAATGATGGTAGCCCCTTTTATGATCATGACATACGGAAGCAGGCAGTCGATCTAATTGAAACGGGGAAGTAAACCTTTGTCCAGCAGTAAGGCTTCATCGGAAAAGATTTTTACTTGTGTTTGTGGGTGCACTCACCATGTTGTATTGCTATCGCTAACTAGTACCTATTATGTTTATAAAAATATAATAAATATGGTCACGCCATCTCCGATGGAGTAAACAGCGTTGTTGTCACAACAACACCCACATTTCACCGAATACGATTAAGTGCTAACGTTAAGAGCGAGTCCATTGCCGCCTCAAACACATAATATGTCTTTTGAATTACTTTTCTAACATAAAGTAGGTTTCCTCACGATGTTCTTCTTCACCTTAAAGCACGTGGTCTGAAATTACTGATCATAAGTTTTTAGAAAAACTCATTGGTGCAGGCCGCTGGGATTCGAACTTGCGTCGCTTGCGGAACAGGCGATTCCTCAAACACCACCATGGCTGTGTTTGTAGATAAAATATAATGATGGTGGTTTAGCTGGTTAGAGTAGCCAACGGGCATATAAGGATAATTTATCAGGAGCACGAAGTTTAAGGCTAGTGTAAACATCGGGAATAAAGCAGTTCGTCTAAGAAGACATTAAAGGCATATTATGTAGGCAAGCGCTCTCGGAGGAACACCTTGTTTGTCGGGAGTTGGGGGGAGCATAATGATCTTGCTTCGGATGCGGACCATCGTAACATGTTTGTGTGTTCTTTTGGAGAAGGTATCTAGAGTTCTTAAGATTTGGCGTCAGACTCATCATCTGTCGTGTTACATAATTATCTTCGATTATCTATCCATCTATACGTCTAAGCAGATACATAAAATTGAAATATCTCTTTGTAAATTCAAATAAACAAAAAAGTATTACTGTACTTATATAAAAATAAACAAATTTTTTTCTGTGTATGTCTGTCTGTTTGCTCCGGTTGATCACTAATACGATTGAACCACTGGCAGATAGCTGATGTTATGAGGAGAAACTTAAGTTACTTATAATAAAAAAAAATCTGCGTAATATAGCCACCCATTAAACCAAGTCGATTTAGAATAGACGTTCATAGAGTCGCTTGAACTTACACGAAATGAATGCACGATGTAAAATGTAAGTAAAGCAGCGGGCCAGAGTTAATTGTTAACATAATTTTCGCGTACTTATTTGTCATCCTTAGCGTAGTTGAACTTAAAACAAAACCCATTCAAATTAGCTTTTATTCACTATGGAAATGAATTCCGTGCGGGATTTATTCGAAGGCGGCTATAAATATTTTAGACTACCTTCATTTGCGAAGTCTTAATTAAAAGCATTCTCTAGTTAATTTTTTGTTCTCATTTCGAAAGTGCCAGGTAAACGCTAAATATATTCGTAAATCGATTTTCACGATTTAAAACTGTGAAGTTTTATTTGCTAGTGACAAACCATTAAATATTAACTGAATGAACCACTATCGGTATATAGCGTAAAAAAATTGTGTAGTTTTTATCCACAAACGTATGAATAAGATTGACGCGCAAAAGCAAATTTATTCGAACATATTTTTCCAGACTTTGACGAAAAAATCGCTATCCGGAACGTTTATATACACAGACGTATTTCGGGCGAAATGTAAAATTTTTGTTTAAATTATTTTCTTTATTTTTGTATTTAGCGAAAAACTGTAAATTTGGATTTCAAAATAGAACACTTACATGTTACATATGTATATAGATAATTCATATAATAGGTAACCGAATAAGAAAGGCACACAAAAATAAACACATAAAGGTATTAATTCCAATACGATTATAATAGAAATGGGATTATGAACACATAAGTGCCGCCATTTTCGCGTGACCGTCAATAAAGAATAGCCGCGGCGTAGACAACACACGAACTCCATTTGTGTAATTGAATAAAACGTTCCATTTAAAACAACTAACATCGTTATAAACGCTCAGACTTGGTACGTACGAGTTTATCGATTTCTTACTTAACGAATTTGTGGTGTATCATGTCCATAGGTACTTGAGTTTAACATTTTAGTAGACATGTAATCTTAGTATAGTTTAGGTGCTGGCACGAGTTAGCGCTTAGAAAACCAGTAGTGGGGTTGCGTATCTATTTGTTCGGGTCCGCTACGTACAGAACCCAAATATGGTAGTTTTCATTTAGCACTTAAGAAGTTGTGCTATTTAATTATACATGTAGGAACTTGTTCTAATTCAATTATCTATATACTCAAACTCACAAATATCTTAGTTTGACATGTAAACAGGATTATAAATGCTACCGCCAGCTTCAAAAGGTCACATTGCGAAACAATTATACAAAATTTGATAAATCTTATATATATGTATATAAACATGAATCCCCATTTCCCTTGGTCACGGAATCACGCGTGAACGGCTGAACCAATTGTACCGGGTATTTACTGGCAGATAGCTGAAGTTTCAAGGAGTGTGCTAATTTTATTAAGAAAAAACAGCATGAAGCACGCGGGTGAAACCGCGGGGCACAACTAGTAAAAAAAAAAAAAAAATCACAAAAAGCATTAATTTGCTCGGTCGGTTGCACGATAGTTAAATAGTAGTCATAACTAAATTCAAATTTGACGTAAAGAGAGCTCATATAATTTATTCACAGCCAATAGATTTCGAAAAATTATTGACGCTAAAATAATTGCTATATATACCTTAAGCTTTGACTGTGAAATGCGTTGCACCAAATTAAGGTATCAACTGTAATTCTTTTCTGTCAGTGTAATTAGATGTTGAAAAGAAGATAATTTAACAATCATACTCCAGAATAAACTAAAACCAGATAATATTGGTTAAAGCAAACAGATAAAGTCATGACATCTTCTGATAATTCGTAATTGGTAAAATTATATGCCCGACTACACTAGCAATTTGTTAGGTAAAGTTGGTGCAAACCACCCAAGGTATCTTTGAAGGTCCTTTGAGTTAAAGCTAAGTTATTTTTTCCTTAAGCAAAATCATTCCAGCGTTTCAGTCGTGAAAAGGTAATAGAGAGACCGCACGGATTACGTTTTCTTCAATCTGTAAATGGTCTTCTCATTTGGCAACTGAAAGGAGACTCTTCCCATTTATAACATTATTAATGCGGATTAAAGTATCTCGTTGCGTATTTCCTTAGATGCACGGATTTATTTCAAAAGAACATTTTAAATGCTTCACTCAATAACTGATACCAATCTTCAGGCTCCTCATCTCTTGGTCTTGATTTTCAAAACGAGTACGCGAACTCATCTTGATATTCTGATTGCATTGAACAACTTTTGTGGCATCGATGGCAGCCCGGGCAATTTCTATGCGGGTTTTGATCTCTATATCGCTGTCCCAGTCCGGTCAGTCCAAGTTAAAATAAAGAAATTAAGGTTTAAGTTAATACTTATATCAATTTAGTCCTATTCCAAAGGTATATTGAATACTAGTAGACGTTACGGGCTTTCAACCACGTAGTTCCCGTTTCCATGGGAGTAAGGAGCTACAATATAGCCTATATTATTCGCAAATAATGTAACATTAAAATGGTGAAAGAATATTTAAAATCAGTCCAGTACTTTTTGAGCCAATTTGTTACAAACATACAAACAAACCTTTCCCCTTTATAATATTAGTAAAGACTAGTTGTGTGTAGGTTTTATTTCGCGACACTGTTAAGTTACTCCTTCACAGCAGATATCTGCCAGTGAAAGCCCTGTTCAAATCACTCCTACTGTTTCAGAGATTACCCGGAACAAACAGACAGACGGAGAGGATTGTTCCTTTTTATGTCAGTACCGTTTCTAATTACAAACCGGCGCTTCAATTTTAATTTTATATTTGATTAAAAAAAAGTATTTTCATTATATAGTTTTGATCTCAAAATTACACAACAAATGAAATATCGATTATATTTCATAACATTTTTTACGATACTCATAGATACTTTAAAATAACTGTTCCTCTATTCTCAGTTTAGCTTACATTAATACTTAAGCAAAATATGACTGGTATGTCAATTAGATACACGTTATAATTAATCGCGTGTACTAGATAAATACCATATTGGCCACTCTATTAATTTAATATGTATCTACCCATCGACCCTTCGTGCTCTCTATTAAGGCGCCGTGATAATGACACAGCACTCTGGGGTTATAAAATAAGTGACTTGTTTCATTCATAAGCTCGAGGTCGTGACTTGCCTTATATCACTAAGTTGACTTGGCTTGAGAAGAGTGATCATCATTTATATTTGCATTACAATGTCAGATATATATAAAAAAAACTTTCTAAGAAATTTATTGCTCTTAATAATGGTGATTGAGTCAGCTATTCTGCGTAGCTGGTGACTTTCAATCACCAATGAGTTTCTCATAGCGACTCAAACTCAAACTCAAAAATATCTTCTTTCGATTAGACTTGTAACAAACTACTTTCAAATCGTCAGAATTACATTATTACATAGGATTATACATCAAGAGCTTCACGGTGAAGGAAAAGGACGCGAGGAAACCGGCTTATGTGAGAGAAACATCAAAGACAGTATGTATATTGCGACTACGATAGCAATAGATACATAATCTGTCGTGTGGGTGCTTAATCATCTCTGTGGAAAATTGAGTTTTATAAACCTCTTTGCTAAAGGTGTGAATGCATTATTTAAGTATTGAGTAATCTATACTTATTCTGAGGTGCTTCTGGATTTAATTGAAAAAAATATTTCAGATACTTCATTCATCGTGGAAGGCTTTAGGCTTTATAACATCACGCTACGACCAATAGGAGCGAAACAATGAAAAATGATCACTATATGGGAAAAAATATCACTAAATAGGAACATTTAGTTTTGATGGTTAATTCGACGCAGGTAAAACCGCGAGGCACACCTAGTTACTCAAAGAACTGTTTATATAAATAAATATAAAGCCGTAACTCCGTTACGAAGAAGAGAAAATGCCGTAGAGAAAAATAAGACTTTCTTTCTCAAAATACACAAATGATAACAGCTGCAAAAGTTTCTCACACAACGGAGCAGTTACCGGCAGCATGTAAGCGCTTCCTAAAATCTTTGTGCTTGAAGACTTACGAGGTTTTAATACTGCGTCAGGAGCTTAGACAGCTATTCTTATTTGTAACATTGCTGCTATTTGTAAGGTATTAAAATTTTGTTCTAAAGACTCGATATTTAGCTTTTTTCCCTTATGTGTGTGTGTTCACGTGTCCTCGTATTATTCGTATGTTCATGTGCGGCCATCATGTACACGGGATATAATGTAACACAATAAAGTACACATTGTCGGTGTCGTCACGAGTTATAAAAGCTGACTTTGAATGCGCACTGTATTAGTATTTTTTTGAGTCTCGTTGATTGAGAGCGCCAATAAATACACGCGCAGTAATCTCCACCATTTTCGCTGAGCGCTCATTACTCATGATGGCTACTATATTGTATGCTGTATTAATATTAACCATGTTGAAAATCTCTGCCAGCTCTTATGATCTTTGATAAACAGGATTTTGATATAATATTAAAATGAAACCTATTACAGTGTAAAAAGGCTATATTAATTTAGATTGAAAAGGTTCATGATAGTCTGTTACCTCTGCGAGAACCTCTACATGATATATTATGTCTTTGCGCCTTATAACTCAAAAAAAATATTTATCGGAATTAATTATGAAGTATCGTGGTTTAATGGGCTTGGATGAATACGCCTGCAACGCAAGCGGCGCAAGTTCCTCTCACCGGTCTGTACCCATGAATTTATGATGAATGACTACCTACATACATCGTGGGAAACCACATGCAGTCTGAAAAAAAGGCAGATATGTATTTATAGTGCTAATTAGTGCCTGAGACGATGATGTTTGTTAATTACCATTTGCTGCGTTGGAACTTAATCGACTCGGTGAGAAGTGAGAGTTGAATGTAACAACTCTGGTTTAACCTGCGGGCGAATTGTATAAGACGGTAAAGCTCAAATCCAATGAGTGGTTTAAGTCGTAAAAACTTGAGACATATTAGAAGTATCAAATGACGTACACCTTCATGTATCTTTCATCTTTCATGTCTAGGCAGTCAAGCGTTTAGTTTCAAACTAAATGCTTTACTTTCGATTGACAACAAACAATCTTCGATATAATACTTGGTCCCGAGCCACTTGTGAAGTAAAAGCGATCATATTGTGTGAAAGCGAAATGGTATTTATCCCACTCGTACTGGATCCTTAACAAAAACGGAGACTGGATGGCGCCGTCGCGGCCAGACTGTATGGCGACTGGCCTCCACGAGCCGCTTGCACACTGCGATCAACTATACGCACACACCAACACATTTACGAGCAAACGGATAACGCACGTTGCGTAATCGATACAAAGATGCTCTATGTTCTGGACACATTGTATAAGAACTTTTGTTGCCTACTGGATGAAACATACTACCGTCTTATCTTTCAACGTTCCCCAATGAAAGTCCATAAATATTCTGACTTGTCTTTTAATTATGCGGAGTTTTATGCCGTTTGTTCTAGCTTCCGAACCAGAGGTCAATTCTTCGACGTTCATGAGTGCCTTAACTAAATAAATCATTTTCATAAGTCTAGTTTATTCACAGATAAAACTGGCCTCATAATTGCGCATTTCACTTAACTAACTTTCACTACTTGCAGTCGTGTAATAATATCACCGATAAAGTCCAGGTACAGTGGAGAATACTGCAAGCGATCATTAACTGTGATTTAAACGCATTCTATCAACTGCTAGCCTGTCATTAAATCTAAGCCACGTTACAATTACTGACCTTAACTAAATATACCAAATTGCTATAGAACTGGTTAGGCAAAATATAGTTGTACCATTTTAAAACTGTCAGATGACGATATAACTTTAACTATTTATGCTTTAACTGCCAACGTTTTGCTAGTTATAGCTTAAGTTGCAACTCTTGCATGATAAAAATAACACAGACAGTGGAATTTCCCAATTAACAGTGTAATTTGGTGCAACGCATTTGAACGTCGAGATTAAAGACTTTCTTAAAAAAATGCCTTTAGCTTAAACAAACATTATAGTATAACCAAGCCTAAGTATTACATCACTGACTTTATCATTACGTACCATACCATGGACATTAAACTTTTCATGATAGATACAGATGTATCGTATCATAAAAGTACCCTGGCATAAGCACTTTATTCGCTCAAGGACAGATTAGCTTTCGCTATACAGACACATATACTTTGGGGCAGAAAACGTAGTATTATGGGAAAAATTATGCTGGAAGGTGATAATTACATTGTATCTCTTGTTAGTCATGCTTACTTTTTTTTTTTTGAATACATCTTTGCTTATAGAAGATGTATGTATTTCTTATTCTAGCTTGCATTGAATAAATCAAATGCCATATAAATATGAATTGTATATTTAGATTTCTTTGAAGTTAATCTTCCACGATAACCATAACCGGTTTCTTTAGGGTTGTAAAAACATAGAGATGTAAAGCTATTCTATTTCGCCTGAGGGGTGGTGACATGAACCACCTTATGTTTTGGACACAGAAAAGGTATTATTTAGTTCATTGTCCCATGCAAATAATTTTAACTAGCTTTTCTGCATTCTTAAGTGCACCTTGTCCACCATGGGGTGTGAATCTATCTCTATAGGTAGGTACCAAATTTCATCAAAAACTATGAAAAGGTCTGTCCTTTTATTTTCTTCTATAAAAAAATTATTAGAATGAGATTGTGAAAATAATGTCACAAAGAAGTAGTTTATCAAGTGAATATAGGAGAATCGATGAGCTATGCAGCTATCTAAAGGAGTGCTGTATAGAATTTAATCAGAAGAGAACTTGTAGAAGCGAGCGAAGCTACTTATGTGAAAACGTTAATTATAGGAATAAGGGTGGTGTGTAAAGTATAGCGAGAGATCTAGCTGTTCCAGTTTCGCACTCTTCCGAACAACAAAGCACTGAAAACAAACAGGCTTATTCATGCCAATTATACATAATGTTTTTATTACTTTGGTCAACATATGTTGTCATAGTAAATTTACAGTTTCCTAACTTCAATCCCATATTTCACCCCCATGGGGAATTAATTTGTAAAATTCCTTCCTTATTGGATGCCTTCCTTTTATGATGACGATGACGATACTGCGAATTTTTTTTTTTCTAATCTTCATGTTTTTTCCTGTGTGTTGTGAAAAATATTTATTCAATAAAGGCCCTGGTAAGGCACTTAAGAATGTCGAAGAATATACCACTAGTTGTTTGTGTTTGATTTAGGTACTTATCTCCTGTTCGCTTTTATATCTATAGATTACTTCATCGATGGCGTAGTACCTCGCTATTATAGCCAGATAAACCTATCTCACTTCCAATTTTTATTTAATCGAATTCGTAACGTCACACCTAGAACGTACAATTGTCAATATAAATAGCATCGCGTATAAAGTTAGCAACAAACTTATATAATGTAATATGAAGAGATCTCCGTCGTCGACAGCAAACAGCAGAACAGCCCGCGAGTTCAATATGTTTTGCACAGAAATTGAAAGCTTTGCCAAATACACGGCTCGGATTCGAACTTTTCCTACATAATACCATATTGTGCAGATATTACGTAAATAGAAGGAGGTACGAAAAGACGGTAGTATATTCTGTGAAACTTACAATGACCGTACGATTTTTGTTCTTATGGGAAAGTATATTTGATAGCTCCCGAGGGGAGATAGTATATGGGGCGCGTGGAGGGAGCCCATTATTCAATCGACTCGTAAATAAATTATTTTCAAGTAAATCAATGACTACCGAAGTGAGCTTACCATACGTCTTAACATATATATATATATATAAGATTGAAGCATTTACGCATATGAAAGCATATGCGGAACATAGATAAAAAATCAAATTATAAAAAAACTTTGACTGTTTGTTCCGGCTAATCTTGAAAACGGCTGGACCGGATTTAACGATACTTTCACTGGCAGATTGCTGATGTTTCAAGGAGTAACTCAGGCGAGACTAAAAACAAATAAGGGGTCAGCGAGTTGAATCATCAAACTAATTCTACGCGGTTGAAACCGCGGGGCACAGCTATTTTCAATAATATAAATTATTTTTCTTACTATAATATTTTAGACTCTTCATTTGTTACGTGACACCATATTATTTTTATATTTATTATTATCAAATACTATCAATATAAAAAGTGTATAAAATATATATCAAAAGCAGTACTTATAAAAACGTGACAGGTCACCGCTGCCGTCCCGTAGGGGCCCAAACTAAACTTAAAAGAACTTCTTACCGTTTCATTTTGTGATACCAGAATTAAACGTCAAAGCTAAGGAGGAACTATGAAGTCACTGCTATAACAATGATAGTAAGCCCCCTGCAGCTTAACTTAGCTCGCGGTGTGGATACGCTTTATCATCGCACATTTATCTAGTTGGAGAACATCCCTCATTGCAATGTGTGTCAAGGATGAGAAAAAGAAATAAAGTATATTATATAATAAGCATGATATGCCGAAAGCAGGGGCTTTGTATTTGTATTGAAGAAAGAAGGCGGAGATTATAATAAAACTAGCTTGGTACCCGCGCCCTCATCCACGGGAATATCATTTTCCATGGATGCTTCGTTCCTTATAGTTGGAGCATTTTTCGATAAAAGAATTTAACAAAACTATTATCTTCAATTTAAATCCGTAGTTCCTGAGATTTGTGCGTTCAATCAAACAAACTCTTCAGCTTTATAATAGAGAAGATGTAAAAGCGCGGTATGTAATATTAAGTTAATAACTTAATTAATCTTGATAGCATAAACATTATAATAGACTAACCCTTTGAAGTTCTACTGGTTATTCACGTGCGCACCGACGAAGGCTCTTCATATCTTACAGGTCAACGCATCGACGCACTATTGCGTTCAACTAGCGAAAATACCTCGTATATAACGTTATCATTCTGATGTATCTTTGTGTAGAGATAAAATATAAGTTGCCTAAGCCTCACTTAGGCTGGCAGTTTAACAATTTTTTCAGACGATTGCGATTTCGGTATAATATAATAAACTAGCTGTGCCCCGCGGTTTCACGCGCGTAGATTTTAGTTTCATGCTTCATGTCACGGAACCCTAATATTTTCAATAAATTAAAGTAGCCTAAGTAACTCCTTGAAACATGCCAGTGCAAGTCCCGTTAAAATCGGTCCAGCTGTTTCAGAGATTACCCGAAACAAACAGACAGACAGACAGACAGACAGAGAAAAATTTTAAATCATGGTTTTTTAGTGTCAGTAGCGTGTATACTTTCATGTGCATTTAGTGAAAAGCTGTTATTTTGAAGTTCCAAACAGACACTTAAATTTTATTTATCTGTATGTATAGATATATTGTTATAATATAATAATATACAATTCATAAGAGAAATTTTTTAAATTAAGCTGTCCTTTTTACAACTCACGCCATCCCAGAAGGGTCCACAAAGGGTAAGCAGACGTGTTACAACACAACCACTATTCACCGTCACCGTGTCAGGCACTAGGTAAACATACGCTTTGAATTTCTTCACAGATATATGCAGATTTCGTCACGATGAATAACAGCTGTTAAATCGAGTAAAATATAATAAATGTTTTTATTTAGATTTCGACGTCAGGATTGAACCTGCGAGCACTAGGGACACACGGAGATTCAAGCGTACCTAATTGCGTAAATTTTCAATCAAATTTAGTACATAGTGGATTATTTAGTAACTAGTTATTGCCAAAAGAGAAATATGTAATACTGAACTGAATCGAGTTAGCGAAGAAATTTGACCCTTTACCTACTTCTTTTAAACAAACCATTTTTAAAGCTGTCACAAGATAAACACAACCATATCCAGTATTTTTACATATAAAATACTTAGTTCAAATTGATAAGCACGTTATAGATTTATATTGGTAGGTAAGTATTATTTTGATTGAGATACATACTGGTTCATAGTATAGAAGTAGCAGCTTTTCTGTAACGTTTAAGTACCCTGTCATCGACATAGTAAATTGCTACTGCTCGCGACGTCAGATCGAGTTTTGACCGCTCTTCCGCCTGAGTCTGATAACTTGCCAATATAGCAGAGTTCGAGTAACAGCCTCGTGCTTAAAAACGTTTGATAATTTAGTTCGTTACTTTTAGTATCTCTGCGATGTAAAAAAATCTAAGTATCTTCGTAAAATTAAATAATTTTTAAGCAGGGTTTTAATTATTAAAAGTAAATCAACGAATATGTATTTGGGTAGTGCTTCACATCACATTTATCACCAGCTCTATAATACCCAACATTGTGGTAGATTTTTCCACATATATTTAGGCAAGACACTGGGGGTCAACTAGTATCGCTTACGCAGCAAGAAAGAAACGTCAAAACTCCGAATTTTCTAATATGCTCTGCTTATACACATGATGGTAGGCCCATGGTTATTTCAGTTGTATAGGATTACATCATATGATACTTCCATACTAACACGATGATTATAAAACCTACGTTGCTGAAAGTTTATATAAATAAATCACTATATCGATTAGTAACAACCGTGAAGCTAGCCATTATGTTCCATTATGATATTATTACAGCACAGAATAGCTCCCAATAGAAATACGAGCTTCAAATAGTGCACTTAAAAAATGTAAATGGACCAATTATCATAATACAACCTCTTTTTACCTTCTCGTGCATAGACGGCGACTACCCGAATGGAATATTAGATAATGACTGATACAGAGGCGTGGACTGGTTATTGGATGTAGCAAATGCGACCGATGGTCGATAATTACAGAGAATTTGCAACGAGTGCTACTAACTTGAAACATTACTTGCACTCGTTGTACGGTCAGCATCAAAAAAGCAAGAAAATCCAATTTCTTACAGAAAATACGATATTTTTCTAGAAAGTTTCGTTGCTTCTTTCAATGTCGTACAAGTTGGTAAAGGTCAAAATTTATATTTTATATTGCCGTTAACCTCATAGTTCTCACAAATTTCCCCGAAGGAGTAGATCAAGTTGTAAAACCAATTTTATTTCTTCATATAGTCGTACAAGTTTTGACTAATCGCAAACGTTCCCTCGCCCCACAGTTTTACCTAGAGCGTAGACTGAATTTTATGGATGGCCCGCGGAATACTAATGTTTTTGTAAAACAAAGTCTGCATAAGTTACTCCCTGTATAATCAGCTATCTGTTAGTGAAAGTCTCGTCAAAATCGGTCCAGTCGTTTCAGAGATTACCCGGGACAAACAGACAAACGTAGAATTTTTTTTAAAGTTGTTTTTTTCATGTCCATGTCGTATATACTTTCATATGCATCCAGTGAAAAGCTGTCATTTTGGAAATACAAACAGACACTTAAATTTTATTTATCTGTATATATAAATCTGTATAACCTAACTTATAATCTAAAATATGCTTCTCATGTCGATGTCTGGATACAAATTATTTTTGTGAACTGTACAAGGGCCCTACGAATTCTCTTCGCACCCTTCTTGGGGCATTTATTGCTGTACTCGCTCGGAACAACCACGTGAGGGGCTTTGTTCCACAACATGAACATCGGGGAGAGGAAACCGTTATAAACGCACAGTGCATAGCTGTGCCCCACGGTTTCACCCGCGTAGATTTAGTTTCATGCTTTATTTCATCTAAATAAAAGTACCCTAAGGTCCAGCCGTTTCGGAGATTACCCGAAACAAACAGACAGACACACAGACAGAGATTTTTTTCTAAATTGTCTTTTCTATATCCGTGTATACTTTCATATGTATTTAGTCAAAAGTTGTAATTTTGAAATTACAAACAGAGTCAATTTTATTTGTCTGTATAGATATATTTATATACCTATGTTAAGTAGTGCATTGGTCCTTGAATATGCCCGAGAGTTGGCTGAAGATACACCATCGATCACACAATTCTCTTTTCTGTCGTCGCTTTGGTAACTAATCATCTTAGAAGCAAAGTGGGTGCTGTAATACTTTTGCGAACCCGTTCGAACGCCCTTATGTATGGCGTGAATATAATATAAATATATGCAGCTCAAGAAGAAAGTGAGTGCCTCCGTTACATACTTTTTACGATTCAAATTCAATATATCTATCTTAATTTGATTAGATTTTAACAGGGTACTTTAAAATCGTCAGAACAGCATGATGATACAGAATATACGAGTACTCGTAAATGTTACAATTTCGGAAGGTTTATTTTACTGAAAACATCATCAGTGTGTGACTTCATCCGATTCCATAAAGATAGATCGATAGTAAAGCTGTTAATAATATCGGCTGTTTCGTTAGAACCTGGGTTCGATTCCCGGGTCGGCCAAGCCAAGTGTTATTCGGTTTTCCTACCTGCAATTTCCATGTAGTGACCCGGAGTTTGCATTAGTGCCCGGTTAATAGGACTTAAACATAACAGGCGAATTTTACTTGTACTATTAGTATACTACTGTGTAAAGTTACAAGAAATATAAGCGTGAGCATATGAATGCATGTATATATCTAATATTTTCCGTGTCAGAACCTACCCACCTCTTACATCCAAACTTATGAACAAAATACCTGTTCATAATACAACTGTCATGGTTCGGAGTTGAGACAGTGAGAAGGGTGACAGTAGGATAAATATTTGACATGTCACCTAACTTTATTTAGCTTGCATAAACATTTAACTGAATAATTTATTCAGCGAATTTATTTGTAGGCTAATTTACTCCAGAATAAAGTATTAAGCCGAATTCAATGATTGAGTGTGTGGTCAAAACATCCAACGTAATTAAATATGTCTGATAATTGACCCGACTCTCAACTCCTATCGAAAACATTTCAATGTTTGCCGTTACAACTGTTATATCCGAGCCAATGAATGATTGACGGCTTTTAATACCATTCAATTAGTTCGAGTGTATGCCTGCGTATAAAATAAGTACTACTCTCTATTGAATGTTGTATACGAGTATAAATGATATCCCCATTTAGAAGTTTATAGCACTGTAGCATGTGCATAGTTGAGAGCGATATTACAATGTAATAACTATCTAATAAATCATGGAAGCGAATTCAATTTTATATTAACGAGTACTTATCAGATTTTAAGCCGATTACTGGAGAGGACCCACAAACAAAACATCAAACTCGTCGAACTAACTTTTGTACAATTAGAAAATACTCTGCATTGAAATAACCCAAAACACCCCCGTATCATCGTCTCAGCCACATGGTTGCACATACACTACACACAACACCATTTTGCATATATTTTTTATATTTTGTGTATATTTTTCGCGGGATCTTTTTCTTGGGCGCATAGAGCGGGCGCCTCCCACAGTCTTCATTTGTTTACTGAATTACAAAACTCTCAAATGGGAGCGCGTATGGCAGGCAACGCATGCGCTATGTAAAGACTATTCTACATCCTGACAACATACTCATTAGGCGTACCTAAGTACTCTAAGTAATAAAATACAAATTTCCACTTAGAAATTGTTTAGTGCAAGTGTATAGTGACTGTCAAATGGTATATAATTATTGAATTGTACGTAATTATACAACTTTATGCTATGGAATGCCTTTGAAATCATTACCGAAGGCGATCAAAATTATTAAATTAATATGAGGAAATAAAATAAACACTTTTATGTTATTCATTTAAAAATAAAAAAAATACGTAATTATTATAAAGAGAGCAAAATATAAAACTATTGCAATGTTTTTTAATAACCGTTGTAATTGGTATGTTTTCCGATAGTACCTACGTAGTTCCTGCGTATATCCATTCTTTTCGCCTATTTTTTGTTCACTAACCATCTATCATGTGATCGATGGGTGACAGATGTTGCGATGTAGTCACTTTATTAAGAGTTATGACACAGAATAATTATAAGCTCTCTACTCATATGATGGATTGTGCATGTTACTCATTGGATAGCAAAACACTATGTATTTTCTTATAAAGACCATATGAATGTTATCAATGGTTTAGCAGTAGTAACTTTGAAGTAATAATCTGCTAAATATACTGCAAATTAAAAGCGTTAACGCCACAATAGTTATATAGCGAGAATTTCTCTTGTAGGTAAGTACTTCGTTCGAATAATTCTTTGTTATTTTCCCATTCACTTCAATACGTTTCAATCAGATCAGCTCAATTGCATAGCATTTAAAAACAAAGTATGCAATTTATTTAATTCCCTAACTTTACTTTTTCTACACCAGTAAACATGGCGTATGCTTACTACAGATCAGCCCAATCAACTGACTGATTTTACATGCATTTAGAAAGTCTGAAATCGCCAATTCGCCGCATTGCCTGCATTCTCTCGCTGATTTCAATCAGGACTTATATCGTTTGACATGTAACAAAATTACGGCATAATTTTCTTAACACTTCCATGTTTGCTAAATAGTCAACAGAATATTAATATCATAAGAACGTAATTAGCCGTAAGTCTACTACTAACAGTCTACAGCTACGGGCTTCGTAATCCTTATTAAACATTTATTTTGTATTTCTATCTCAGTACTTTGCAAAAAATTGCCGCATTTATGGCAGATGGAAAACAGCATTTATTTAGGGGACAATATTTGATATCAAAAACGGTAAAAGGAAGTGAGTACACTGTTTTTTTGCTTTGCATACATTTTAAGAGATGCAATACATAGTAAGACAGAGAGATATAAACTTTATTTCTTAATTTTCTTTCTCTCGTCGTTTTTAAGAGGACGAGATTAAGTGATACTTTGTAAACCAACTTGTAACTTGTGAAATGCGGGATGTTTACATCAAGTATTATGTCGCTGTATGTAATATGCGTAAAGAACCAAGTTGAGAAGATACAATGTTCTTCAGAAACGGCAAAGCATATCTCTCAGATCATTAAGGTTACGTTCCAAATAGATAAAAACGGGGCCCTTATGGTCTCGCTTCGATGTCTGTCTGTTACACCTAGGAAACTACTTAAGCAATCGAATTTAAACATGGCAAAGTTATATTTCTAGTAGGTATATACAGACTCTATACCGTGTCCAACGAATACGTAAACCTGAGATATAGCTAAAAAGTGATGCCCTATTTATGCCGTACCCTTTTAATTATACATCGGGAATCGATTCAACTCTAGTACAAATTGATATTCGATTTCGTTTCGTATCTTGTTTAGAATTTAGGTGTTTCACTTGTATTAAACTGTCAAACAATACATATTTTCAGGGATACTTATTCGTTGGACAAGGTATTATTCAATCAATTTTATTAAATACTACCTGTGCCCCGCAGTTTCACCCGCGTAGATTGAATTTCATGAGCGACTTCCTTCGCTGAAACCAATATAAAAATAGCCGAATTTATCCTTTTGTCATTGTAAGTAGAAAGTGGAAGTCGTTAAAATCGGTCGAGCCTTTTCAGAAATTAGCAGGAACAAACAGGCATATAGATAGGCATAGCTTTTTTTATGTAAGTACCGTATATACTTTTATCACATGCATTTAGTGAAAAGCTGTTAATTTGAAATTACAAAGAGACACTTCAATTTCATCGCTTCTGTACTCTCTTAATGCTTCTGTACTCTTAGTGCGCGAATAATTATTCGCACTTGACCTTCCATTATCTGTCATAAATTTAGATTCTATTTAAATTTCGTTGACCGCTTAAAGTTATTGTTCAGTATATTTATATTAAATTCCCTGATCAAGCATAACTGGCCGCAAATTATACGAGCATTAAATGGAATAAATATATTCACGCCATACCTGAAGGGTGCCTGAGGGGTAAGCAGAGGTGTCAACAACACCCATATTTCACCGAATATGATTAAGTGCCAACGTGGCAGAGGGTGAGTCCATCGCCGTCTCAGGCACTACACATTAATGTAAAGACATATTGAATTACTTCACAGACATATGCATGTATCCTCACGATGTTTTCCTTTACTGTAAAGTACGTGTGGTGAAATTACTGCACCTAACTTTTTAGCAGTTTGTAGCAGGATCAAACCTCGCAGCCACCAAGGCTACATGACACGGATTATCCGAGCAGTGGACTACTGTACTTATAACAAATTATTACGCAAATATTGCAATGAGGAATAGAAGTAGGTAGTAAGGAATATTTGATAAAATTATTTACCGCCATATTGTTCAAATTTCAGAAGATCACCACAGCTTCTTAGTCTACTGACTATTATATTATGTCTGCCCAAAAAGTATTTTATGATGTTATATTATAAAAAAAGTGTTATATTATTATTTTCTACGTTTTTCATTAAATAATAAAATACCAAGATTCCAAATACACATATTTAAATATTCAATCAATAGTCAACTATTTTATATCACTCACTGATGATGAATGACAACTCAAACACGAAATGAAATGTAGAGTACACACTTAAGAGGACGAAATATATGAAACATCCACGACATACCACGAATATTTGACGTGTGTTAAGTCACGTGGATACGTTACATGTAGAAATACGAGTGTATGTGAAGTCAGGCAAGAAATTCTTATAATAAATAATAATTTATTATTATTATTATTTATTATACAACGAATATATCTTTTGTAACATTTTACAGGATAACAAGTTTAATTTTCGGTTACAACTTCACGTGAATAATATTCGTCTGAAAGATGTGTAGACTCTTGTCTATCCTCCTCCTCCTCTTGGATTCAAGCGATTTTCATATAGGTAGTGAAATTTTGATTAACCAGAGGTCGTCAAAGTACTTTTCTGGCCGACCTTACCCAAAATTGTAGATAGTACCTATAGTCACAGTATAGATATTATTATTAGTGTATGTATAGTAACAGTAATTTTCTGTACGTAAGTTTGACACATAGTAATTAATGCATCTATAGGATAAATACAATTTTGCCTGAAACGCAGGTCATCTTCTACGAGTACTACAGCCCCGCACCTTATGTATATTCATCCTGTGTTTTATGAAAGTATTATATCGATTGTATGGCTTTTCTTATTCCGATAATTGATTGATACTTCTGTGATTTATTGACTGCTTCGTATTTCTTATTTTATAGCAAATTTTTTTCACACCCGCACTACTGATACGAACTCAAAATACTTTCTCTCAAACCACTTGGTGAAGAATAAAAAAAAAGGTTTTTTATAAATTCTCTTTACACGTGATAGAAAGGCACATAGTCAAAATATTAATCCCCATGTAAGCCTCTGTCTCAGTCCAACCTCTTATCCGTATGTATTTGTCTCGTCCCGTTGTATATCGAATAATAAATACCGCTCACTTCAAATTCATTTGGTCCTGAAAAATACGTGCCGGTTTGAATACTATCAACTATTACATTTTCCAGAAAAGCACTCAGTAAAATGTACTAACTGAGTACAAAAAAATATTAACTGTTGATTTAAATTTTAGTTTCCCACTTTGTCTGCTATTTAAGTTTGAAAATATCAACGATCATTTTATTATTTTGCCTACGATGTTTGAAGCGTTCTATTAAAGCTTTTAGAGGACTCTTTGTGTTGCAGTGTTTTATTTGGTTCTCTCGTCTGTGCGGTAAAAGCGGTTTATTTTGTTGGTTTTAAATACAGTTTAGTTAGTTATGGTTTTAATACGAATAATAATAAACTTTTTATGTCTGCCCATGATTGTGTATGCAGATTAAATATGTGTATTGTATGTTTTAAATATACTACCATAGTGGTTACTTAGTTAGAAGTGTTCTAAGGATTTTCTGTTCACTACTTTTCGTTCTACAAAATGGTGGAGATTTGCATGTCGACTGACAGAATTAGGTATAATGTAAACGAGAACTAAACAGATAAGATACTTAAATTTAAAATGTTGTATAGATTATGTACTTATGTGCATATTTGCCACTTTGCCAATAATACATACGGCCCACCACGATACTTACCACCGCGCCTAATTCCACTAGGGTTATCACGTGCGCTTTGTCGATCCTAAAAGTATGATGGATGTACTGTTCGGGTAGCTCTAACTTTGGAGCGATAAATCCCGCTTGGCGTAGGTAATTATGCTCAAGTACTCGCTCGATCGTGAAATATATGGACGGGAAAAACAGAACAGTAGGTACATGTATAAGTGCCGAGTAGAAGTACGGCCCGTAATACCGACTTTCAATGACACCCCACTGCCTGAATAGTAACGCCGGGGTGGTACGCGTCCTCGCGAAAGTAAACTTTAGGTACTTCCTCAGTTTAATTAAATATACCTAACTATAAGTAGATAGGACCAAACGCCAACTTTAGTTAAAACTTGGAATGAGTTGTTTTTTGCTCGGATTTATTGATTTCCTTGAAACGTGTGGTTCAGTATCCACCCAAGTGTAATCCTACACAACAACAGTCTCTCCCAGTAGGTACCATAGTAGTTCCAAACAGTGATTTGTCAAGTTTGCTGCGAAGGAAAATATTGGATCTTGCATATGTCTGCGTCAAATTTAATAACTTATGAGAAGTCCTATGTGTGAGACGGCGACTTATAAGCTTCTACCCGCAAATAAATATTCGTGGGATAAGTTTTCATAGTAAAAGTAGGTAATTCTCCAAAGTTAATTTTATTAAGTACTAGTTAAGTAATCATTATGAAAAGATACTTTAACATTCAAGGTCGTGCAGAGATAAATGTAATATCAGTTTTCACAGTAAAAGTACGACGCAACTAGTTAATACATACAATATCCATAAAAATACGTCAGTAAGTGCCTGGATATACACGAGTAAGATTAAAACTTATCGAAAATTTACCAATAAGCGGTGAAAATCTTTCGCTTCGCGCAATACGAGTCTCAGGAGTTTTGGAAATTTCAAGGCTATACAAGGCAGATACAATTTGTTCGTATTAAAATACGTTATTATGATATAATCGTCGCCATAAAACAAATTAAATTAAGTCATAATTGTAGTCTATTAGAATTATTCTACGCGGATAAAGTGGATACTATTTTCATTTTGACAACTGGGATGTCCACACAATACGACGTCGTATTGTTAATTAATTAGAGAGTTACTTACATGGGTTCTACTTAGGCAATCTGGCAGGCAGTGCATTGTACTAACATCAAATCCTGCGGCGGGTAATTAGACACGTTCATCGATACGTGTGCACTAGCACATACCAAATTACCAGGATATCACGCCAATTACTTCCTTTGTCCATTACTGTCAGTACCGTGTTATGTGCTAAATTGAATTAATCGCATGAATTAGTTATGTGATGTGGCAGATAGTTAACTAATTAATCTTCCTATTCCGCTAATCGAACGATAACTGTTTCGTAGGACTTCGACCAAACGACTTTAAACGTCTCATAATATTTCAACTGTTTTGTGAACCGGGCTATTGTTCAATAACATAAAAGAACACAATTATATTTTCCACGTTTGGCATGTATTTACGATTTCTTACCAGCTGAAATAAATTACACTTTACTTACCTTTTTACTCACTTTATTACCTATATTGATACCTACGAGCAGAACCTCGTAGAACTTGAAGTAGAGTCTTTGGTATCATATATTGGATTTTTCCATATCTATCTCGGTGAAAAGTTAAACGTGTTTGGAACTGTCACCTACGCGTACTTACTGTTGGGAATAGAATTTTCTGATAGGGCTTCACGCCATTGTACGTTAGGAATAGGTAGGAACATCTCGTTATGGCCATGGCCCGGTAGTTACACACGGTAAATTGGGTTTACTTAAGTCTATATCGAAGGCAACGTAATTGCCTTTTAGCTATTGAAACAAATACCAAGCAATAAGCAGTATATTAGGTACCTTTATTTATTTAGATTAGAGGTGTTTTTGTAAATTGAAAACATATTGCTATATTTTTTTTGATAATGGAACGGTGTTTAAAATCGGATATCTGGGAAAAACAAAAGTTCCTCTAAACAAGGTTCATCGCCCCGACCGTTACGATACCCGATCAAATCTTATCTTTTCAAGCCGGGTGTGTTGCTGTTGCAACTGATGTGATCCAATAATATGCGGAATAACTACGAGACTAGCATCTCTATAAAAGGCTGCCTTTTAATTAATGATATTTTATACAAATAAAGAGGCTCTTAGTGCGCGTAAAGTGAACGCAACGCTATACGAAAACGTTTTCATATGGCGTATCTTTTTTACGTGCTTAACAGTATAGAAGTAGGTACTTACCATGACCTGTTAGTGACATGAAAGTTTAACTCGTATTATGAGACAGATGTATATGACTTCTATAAGTCTGATATAGTCAGACAATAGAATTATGTTGGCAATAAGAGCTTATGGTAAGTACATATACAATTTTAAGCGTTGTCTACTATACAATATTTGTATAGTGTTACAATTTCGTTGGTTTTAATTCATAATTTTAGCGTAAGCATATAAAATACAAGCTGTAATGTTTGGTGAAACCACGATGTTGCGGTTATGATATTATTTTCAGGGACTTTTAGGGGAAATATAATTATGATAGTGAATAAAGCTTTGGTTAGGGCTCATGAGTAAGTAATTAAATTTAATAACTTGAACCCAACTACTATCTGAAAGTTTCATTTCGAGTAAATATAATATCGGTATGCAGTTGAACAAAATTTTGTTATTTGTGTTGCACTCAGTTAATTCCGGAGCGTGGTTACCACAAGTAAACATTAACTTAGTGAAGTACATCTTTGACCACCCGCCGTCGGCCGGCGCATGCTGAACTTTGTGAGTGGACCTGCCCGAGCATTTCGTGTTTGCACTTTATTAATAAACTAGCTGTGCCCCGTGGTTTCACCCGCGTAGATTTAGTTTCATCCTTATTGTCGCGGACACTAATATTTTTAATAACTAAAAGTAGCCTAAGTTACTCCTTGAAACATCAGCTACCTGCCAGTGAAAATCCCGTTAAAATCGGTCCAGCCGGTTTAGAGATGGAGAAAAGAAGGGAAATGAAACATGAAACTATAACTACGCGGGTGAAACCGCGGGGAACAGCTAGTGTAAAATATAAATTGTTTTTCCCCTACTTTATGTTTGGTTAACTCACTAGCCAGTCATACATTTAACAGACTTTGTAAAAAAACACGCCACTAGTCTTTAACATAGTTATTAAAGCCCCTTTGATCAGTTTTAAAAGGCAAATACAAACTGAGTTCATTTTAGCCCACCAAGCTCGCAAAAAAAGTGTATGGTAGTGTCAAAAACTAATCCAACTTCAGTCATGCATGGTATTGCAATATTTTGATTGCATGAAAGGGAAACTGATGGGAGTTTTGAATGCAACAAACTTTTTGTACTTTATTTACAATATGGATTTAGAAAATAATGTTACTATAAATCACATCTGGGAGCAAACTATGATCGTTTAAGTAGCGAATACCTATTAAGAACTTCTTAGCTTTGATGTATAATTTGCGGTACCAAAATGAAAATTCCAAGCTCGGAAGTTCTTAAAACACCCTGCTATCACCACGTTAGTGATTGCTATCTTCTATATATATATAAAAGAAAGTCGCGTTAGTTAGACTATTTATAACTCAATAACGGCAGAAACCGATTTGTCTGAAAATTGGTGGGGAGTAAGCTTAGAACCAGGAAAAGGACATAGGATGTTTTTTTGTTTTTAATCTTTTTATCCCATTCCCGTGGAACGTGACGTAAAACGTGGTATGACACAGTAATACCTACGCGGGTGAAACCACGGGGCTAGTATTGAATAGAATGTCACAATAATGCAGAGATCTTGTTTATTTTAATAAATCCTTGTTTGTCTTGACTGTCTCATATTCATCAATTCATTTATGAACGCGAACCCTACGATATAATACAAGTTTAAATATCGTTGCGCATACGCTTTAGCCCGCTGGTCGCAGAAACTTAAATTTTTAAGTTGGATCTCTACGAAATTTAAGCGAAATCGCTGCGCAGGCTTGGCCAAGAGGGGTATCGGGGAGACCGACACACTGAGACACATTGTCATTCATACTATTATTTTTTAAATTCACTCATATGCTTTCAATGTATTCAGTAAAATAAATGTATCGTGATGCTAAGTCGAATTATACATATTTAAGTAATATAGCTGTATAATAGTGCAGATGTAAATATATTATGTACTAACTTAACATCAGTACTTGCAATTGTTGGTTTCGTATAGTATCATAGATTGTATTCCGTTAATTAGTGCGTAATAATTCAACAGGTCAGTTATATTGTGCCTCAGTAGGCAAGGCTAGGAGGTGTGAAGACGTAATATAATTAGAACGTTACAACATCGTCAAGGCGCTGTATTCCGTTGGCTAGTCAAATAGCGTCTAAGACCCAATCAAATTAGAGCCGAAGCCCTTTGTTAGTATTCAGTCACGTTGCAAGATGTTTGATGTTAGTGCACAATTGATGCGTTCACTATGTGCCGATCTGATAAACCTGTACGGACCGATGCGCGCATAGCCCTTCTGTCTGTATCAACATTTGCGATTTAGGCTTCGTTAGCTTGATTTGTATTGTCAAGCGAAATTTAATAAAAGTCCATCCATAAGACTCCACGATGAAATTCTATTCTATATCTGCTTATAAACTAATCATTTGTCCCATATACATTGTAGACGATAGCTGAAATGCGAACTAAATTCGGAGAGAGCACAGAAAAAGCAGCTGACATGAAATACTTTATTTTGACAATTTATATTTTGAAAGGTATAAAAAAGATTAATAAAAACTATATATAAATTACATCACACAAATGTAGGTAGTTTTCAACAGATATTCATATTGAACTGTGTGACTTATAAACTGCTTGTGTGTTCTACGTGGTACCACCCGCATCGAATAACGTAAAAAAATTTACATTTAGGTAGTGCTAGCTGAGTCGTTTATATTGGTCAAGATTCTGACCCTTGTTATTAATTAGATAAAAAAGTTAGAGATTAGCACTTAAAAAACAATATGTCTTCAGTTTTATTATATTATTGTTTAAAATTACATTCTGTCACACATGAATGAATGTTCCCCTATAAGGAAGGCCTTATGTTTTTCTTTTTGAGATAGGGGTTGCTAATTTCGTAATACCGACCAAAGCGAGAACAAAAACGAACGACAACGACCTAAATTAGTTAAAGTGGTTCCTCGGCGTTAAAGGGGTGAGTTAAGGGACGAGTAATTATCCCGTATCGACCTTTTAACACTCAATGTTGGCAATCGACGACATAAACTTTTAATTCCCTATTATTACTAAACATAGATTAAGATTAAGTGATTAAAAATAGTTCCATCTCGCTTTGTCATATGGATTTGGAAAGAGATGGAAATAGTTTTGCTCCAAAACTATGTTTTCTAATAAACGGCTTAGAGTCTTAATACCTCAGAGGAAGGGACACACCTAATCTAATGACGAGGATTCCCTTCAAAATAGTTCAGATGTAATGTTTACCATTGCAAAATATACAAATATTACCTGGTTGGTAAAAAAATATTTCCTATGACATTAGATAGTATTTATATGCGGAAGACAAACAATCATTAGTTAGAAGGAATAGATTTAGCATAAAAGTACGTCAAATTAAGGTATGTTGCTGATAGCGCGTTTAAATTAACATTGCGTTATGTGTAGAAGACAATTACATTTATCTTATAATCGTTTCTTCTCTTCCCCACTTTTACAACATTCCCGGCTCTGCGCCTCCGTTATTTTTAGGTATAAAAGTCACCTCGCCATCTGCGGAATGACCTTGCGCGTACTACGATCAGAGGGAGTGATTATTCCCCAGGAGTGGTCCGGCATGCGGCAAAAATGGCCAGCTCAATCCAGCTTAATCAGTTCAATTAGTTAATAATTATATTACCCTTAACTTTGTTATTCTAAAAAAATGGCTAAATATGTTCATACGTAGGTATATTAAGATACATAGTAGGTAGTTTATCTCTTTACAGAAAAACGCGGCTCTTGCAATATATTATATGAATAATTAAACTTTTGCACGAGTTTATTTCGAAAAGATATTGTGTAATACTGGTACTTTTTGAGCCTATTGTTTAAGTAAATCCAAAAGTTATCTATTCATGAATAGGCCTATGAGGAACTCCAAGTGAAACCTTAGCATGACTGCTTTAATATTGTTTTGCATCATTTCCGAAAGATGGCGCGACAATGTACAAACAACTTTACGGACAAGCAACAAGCTTCACTTGGTTTAATATTTTCTTGGTCGCATATTTTCATTAAAACAATGAGAATATACATTGAAGGGACTGAACTTCTAGAATATGCAGCTATATTGGACCGGCTTGATTGATATCTGTGTATTATACTTTAGTTATTATTCTACTTGAAAATAGATTAGTATGTAGGAAGTGCCGTGTCGTGCCGTGGTGGACTGGCTTAAGAAGTCGCCTGCTTACGAAACTTGTAGATAGTGCCTGAGACGGCCATGATCTATCATGTTGGCTCCTGATCATTTTCCATTGGTAAGTCAGTTTTGTAATACTTATGCCAACTTTTCTGGGCTTTTTACGTACGTAGGTATGTCGTAGATATTTTTATGTTTCGAGATGATGGTACACGAGAAGGTGTAGATAATAAAGTTTATAATTAACTTAATACCGAATATAATTTTCAAACTTCAGATTAGTAAAATACGTAAATAACCGAACTTAAATAAATTCAAGGTTTCTTCAAGGAGTGTGTGAAAAGATTTACAAGGTCTTTTGAAATTATTAATAATTCTCATAAATTTAAGAGTCTGACTTGTCGGTGTAACTGATACAATTTCTTCCATTCGTCTCTATCCAGTGCCATCTCATTGACCTCCCTATACGACATGACAGACCCCTTTTCCTTCACTTGTCTCATGTATGTTAGCCTGGGTCTTCCTCTTCCTCTCTTTCCTTCTACTTTTCCTTCTAATATTTTTGAAGAAACTGTCATGTCGTACAAGGTGACCAATTATATTTCAGAAATTTGTAATAATTCATTAATTTCTGTATTTAATAGAAATTTGCATGAAATGTCCAAATAATTTATAAATCTTTCTTCTTCCTTGATTTTAACAGATTTCATGTTACTATAACATTAGTCAAACTACTAAAATTATGTTAACATATAAGTTAATGTTTCCATCGCTTGTCTAGTCACACTGGATATGTAACAGGATTATGATGACGACATAAATTGAATTATTGTGACGGCGTTCACGCTGCTACAGTTATAACGAGGTTACTGTTCAAATAGTCTGCTGGTTAATACGTCACTTATGACGCTACTACTAATACTGCACTTACACCAGCAGAGTACATCCATGAACGTCTCTTGATTATAATGTATCTTATTCTACAGCAATTTAGCGGGACCCAATTCGCAAGAGTAATATTCTAAATAGTTACAGCACCTGCTTGATAATCATTATGAATTCAAACTTTTTAAAAGTTACGTTTAAGAATGAACTGAAGTTATTTCAACTCGGGGAAACAGGCAAAATATCCCTATGAGTTTGAGAAATGCTTGAAAACACAAATACAGTGACGTATTATGAAACCAATGGGAAAGTGATCCATTCTTCGACGTCCAAAAGAGCCTTACCGACGAGGGTCTAAACTGAATAAATCATTTTTATTTCTTATTCAAAGTAATTCCGATTTTAATCTCCATCAATGCCTTATCCCACACTAATATTACGTGTACGATTTATTTGCTACGAATCCCACCCCCACACTCTAAGTCTACTTGACCGAAACAAAAAAAATCTTTCACTAATAGAATGCTACATTATCGCTGAGTAAAGAGTATATTCTGAATATGGGCTAATTATGGAAACGTAATAAAACGCGGGCAAAGCCGCTTTCGGAAGCTAACATCACATAAACTGCTAAGAATAACTGTAGTACGCGTGACAATGTCAGTATAAAAAAGACAAAAGAATTTTATTTGATTTCATATCCATGCGAAGTTATTCCGTGATTCTATAAATAGCCACTCTTGATTTGGAAACAAACACCTTATATAACAGCCTGCCGGTCAGACGATACAATTTCCACTTTGACTTTGAACTAATGCTAAACTATAATTTTCATTATTACGATTATAGAGCACGTTTTGTCCTTTGATGCCCTTTACATGTCTCATTTTAGAGGGCAAACTTAGTTTAGTTACCGAAATTAATTAGATATTGATATTCGAGTTTTTAAATACAGGTGTGTCAATTTTTGATTACAAATGTGCGTTAAACCGCTTTCCCAATTTAAATACGGTACTGGAATTATTTATAAAGTATTATTTTAAATAAAATTACTAATTTAAAATATCGAAGTATATTTATTATATTTATTAGATTTGTTACATAGCGCTTTCTTTCAAATCATCAGAACGAGCAAAAATACATTTACTATACAACATTATTAATGCTACCACCGCGCCGTGCAGGATTCGGAAGGTTGCTTTTCATATAAAATTAAGTTGCATAAACTCTTTGACTGGGACTGGATACTTCCACTGTTCTGTTGTTACAGCAACACTGTTAAAGACTTCAATGCAGATAGTCTGCATTCAAGTTTTAGTTTTATAAAGAAATATTGAACTATTAAAATTATAATTCAGTATTCCTTCCGTAAGTTCAGTAATATCCTTAGTGCTTTAGACTAAGAATACTGAAAGCTTTCGATGCATAATACAACGCTTAATTCCATACACGTAAAAGGTCAAATACGCGATTAACCAAATTTTTATCATGCGTTATAACAAAAACGTATCTAGCAAGCAAGCTGGCAAATAAAAGCATAAATTTGAATTTGTCGAAGCTGCTCACTATCAGTAGGGCTAGCATGTACGCCGCGAGATATTTTTTTCGATCGCCTTTGTCACGCAATTATTGTGAGAGTGAGAGGGATAGGGTGAGCGAGAAATAATCTCGTAGCGTATGTACTAAGCCTCCAGGAGAGTTGTATGCTTGTTCACTATACTTGTAGTAGGTACCTATTATATGTGTTTACTAATAACAAAAGATGTGTCGTACTGGCCGAGTGGTTTGAGTAGTCGTCTGCTATGCAAGCGATGGCGGTAGGTGTAGGCACCGTGAGGAAACCAGCATCATCGTAGGAATCATCCAAAGACGCATGTATCGTGTCTGAGCACGCGATAGACCCAACATCTGTATGTAAATATTTAATTAAAATAACGTAATACAAATGCTTTGACTATATTTGAACATATATCGAAACGTTGGATTCCATTTGCAATAAGTACCTTTTCCCGATTCAGGTAGCAATAGACTAAGTCAAGTGATGCATTCATCAGTTTAGTGCGATGCTCCGTACCGTGATTGTACCGCGTAGCTACTGGCGGAGGTTTTGGCACCCCATAACATTACCAGGCGCGCCAAATACCCGACATATTCCCCTTAACACCTCTATCTCTAGGTATACGAGATATATGTGTTTCGACTCACAATTAATATTGTAGTTTTTGATAATCAAAGTGAGAATCCTAGTTTCTAGTTAGTTCCAACTGCTGTTTTTTGCCTATTGACAGATTCCTACCCTTCGGGTACCCACCCTTTTATTTATTTTTCATGATGGTGATTGCGACTTTGTCAACTTATTGAGAACTTGTTGTGTCCCGCGGTTTTACCCGCGTACAGTCAAAGTCCCGGTAAAAGTAGTTCAAACGTTTCAGAATTAGCCCAAACAAACCGATAGACATAAAGAAAAAAAATTTTTTTTTATTAATCCCGTGATATTGTTAATATTTTCCTTATTCACTGTGATAAAAATGACTAAGTACAACAAAATAAAACGAGTAAACTATTGCCCGTGCATTTCAGTATTTGATAAGGACTCGTGGTTCCGAACGAAAAATATTCTTACGCAAAAAGTTGGGGTAACAATTTTAGTTCTTGAATGGACCTATGCACGAAGAGCATGAAAGACACACAAACTTGTGAAACAACTCGAAATAGTTTATTGCGTCAAATGTAGGTTGCACAACGATTCCACTCAACACAAAAGATCGGCAGTGCAAGTGTCGCCCCTGTCGTTGCAGGCGCTCATACTCAGTACAATGCACAGGTCATGTAATTCAGAATTGAATATTCATGTTAATACTCACTAATGAATAACCGTCAGAAAAATATTTTATTTAATTAGTCCTGTTGTTGTGGTAACCCGAGCTTAAATTTGCTGCGTTCAGGAATTCCATAGTAACATGATTTTAAATAATTTACTGAATATAGTCGAAGCTACGGAAATAGATATGCTTGGCATATTCAAACATACTGTGATGGCAGACGGTTGATAATGTGACAATAATTATGATAGTCCTGATCCCACAAGCTCCTAAATTAAGCCTTTGGCACGTATCTTCGATTATCGTGTATGTGGCTATATACACAACTCTGTATAATGGGGCGAGCGTCATATTCAAACACAGTGGTACAAACATATCAATATGAGGTCATGGAACAAGAAAAAATCTCCGCTTTGGTAAGATTTCGCCTGGTTGAAATTGTCTCATACATCTTAAGCAATGTCAGTCTGCCAGGGAAAACCCTGATGACTCGGTGGACGTGATGAAGAACAAAAACATATGCTCTAACACTACGATATCCTCACTGAACAATAACAATCGAAGGGCCGAGGTATAAAATCAGATTGTGCACGAATGTGATTTCCTTTTTATTAAAATGCTGTCGCCGTGAAGTCACAAATTGTCGCCAATAAGCGGAAAAATTGAATGTCCGCTTTTAATTAACATCACACGCTCATGTTCATGCCTTCTCTTCGGAAATTGACAGATAATTGTTTTTTAGCTCGATGCATCGGTTAATGATGTGAATATTCATTACAAAGGAAAGGTACTCGTAATAAAAGTAACAATTAATTTGATTAAAAACATGATGTTAATTATTGACAGTTGAAGAACCATTTAAACTATCATTTAATTTCCCAAGCTGAAAATGTTATTTCAGACAATGAGCATAAACTCACGTCTTTCTAGAAGGGTTCCCGAATGGGTAGGCAGAGATGTTACAGCACTCTGCCAAATTCTAATAATGTCCAAGTTATATATATTATTCAATCTTATATAATAAATAAATATAAAAATTTGTATTTAGTAGTAGTTGTGGAATAAAGTTCACTACGTCTCATGCATCGCCTATATCTCACACAGTTTCTTCGATGAAATAAATAGAGATTTCACTAACACTGTAAAACGTTTAAAGAAAATAAGCAATGCGAGCGGTGGGGGCTCTAAGCAATTTTATTCAATTACAAAGCAACTGGCCGGCCGCCATGTTGCCTGTTAATATTATTTTATCGATGTGGACAAACAAGTACTAGATACAATTAAAAAATACTTTGGCGAAATAAATTGAATCAAATAGGTAAATGAGAAGTGTTTTCCAATAAATATCGATGTCACTAGAAACTGTATTATTAAATAGGTTCGACTCAAGTTTTAATTAACATTCTTGCCTAATATTATTGTTTTGCCGATATGTTGTTGTAAGATAGATAATTATATATTTGGGATCCCTTAAATTTATCATTAACAAATCCAATCTGGTGATTTTGTTTGGTAGTTACACAAACATATGGGACGGCGAAGCTATTATGTGTCTGAGGGTTGTAATCATCGCTTCAAGACCGCGAACAAAGGCCTTAACATCAACTCTCATTGCGATGGTTATTCGACTGAGTGACTGTGACAGATGTATACACGTCAGATACATCTGTCCCTTACAGTAAGTCACATATTTATACCTATATTAAACTGTAACTGGACTGTTTTAGAAAATAAATAGCTGTGCCCCGCGGTTTCACCCGCGTAGATTTTAATTTCGTGGTTACCCGCGGATCCCTAATGTTTTTAAAAATCTAAGTATCCTAAGTTACTCCTTGTAACATTAGCTATCCGTCAGTGAAAGTCCCGCTAAAATGCGTCCAACCGTTTCGGAGATTACCCGGAATAAACAGACAGACAGATAAATTTTTTAACACTTGGTTTTTTTGTGTCATTAGCGTGTATACGTATCATATGCATTGTAATATGTGTCATAGTGAAAAGCTGTAATTATGGAATTACAAACAGACACTTCAATTTAATTTATCTGTATATAGATATAGAAATGTATAGATTAAGGTCAACGTGAATACTTAGTTGACGACCTTCGATTATGGAAACCCATATTTTCGGATTTTCAATCTGCATCACGCATTACCTGAAACTGCAGGACGGCTTTTGGTAAATGTTGCATAATATGCATAAATGTAGTTGAAAGATTCTTGATCCAGCCTTTTCTCATCGAACTTTTAATACATACATACATCTCGCCTTTATTCCCCGAAGGGTTAGGCAGAGGTGATGTACTAACAACACCTACTTGAAATACTTCTCAGATATATATCCAGGTTTCCTCTCAATGTTTTCCTTCACCGTAAAGCCCGTGGTGTGAAATCACTGTACATAAGTATTTACCAAAACTCACTCAGGGAATCGAGCTTGCGTCGCTTGCGTAGCAGGCGACTATTCAAACCTCACGGCCAACACTGCTCTCTTTACTTATAACTTTTTATTATTATCGCGTATGTGCGTCCCCACTGCAATGGGCAAAAGCTACCAATAGATTCCCCGCACATTTTTTTTCCTGCAGATTTTTATCGTTAAAGCAAAAGTGTAAAGATGGTCGTAAAGAAAGTATTTTGAATTTTTAATTTGTTTACATAACTTGGCCAAAACGTTTGCTTCACGGTCGCTACACGAGAGGATTACATTTAACTTTTGGCAGCCGTCCAAGTAAGATATTACTGTTCCTTGCAACTGATAAGGAAAATCTGTGGCCAAGCGGTGACAGATTGCGATTCTATTCGGTAAAAGTGGTTCGATGAAATAATCTGATGAAGTATATTGGACATGATGTTTTAAGTTGTTTGTCCTTAGCTGCATTTAAATTACTAACGTATTTATTTGTTGAAAGTTTATTAAGCATTGGAAATCCTTTTTATAATCCTAAAATCAAATAATTTATTTATTTTCAACAGTACAGTAGATTATCTTATATATAAAAATGAATCCCCATTTCCCTTAGTCACGGCATCACGCGTGAATGGCTAGACCGATTCTACCGGGACTTTTACTGGCAGATAGCTGAAGTTTCAAGGAGTATTTTAGGCTAGTTTTATTTAAAAAAACAGTATGAAACTAAATCTACGCGGGTGCAACCGCGGTGCACAGCTAGTTTATTATAGTTTATACTTCACATTATGCCATATAAACAAGGGGCTAAGGTACTGCAACACAAGGTATTACACACTTTGGTAAGTGTATATAATACACTTACCAACGTGTGTAATACCTTACCTTAGCCCGTTTCGGACCGAACTTAGACCACCAAGTTCCACAACAAAACGACCATAGTTTGCACAAGACTACAAAGCCACACCTGCACCCACAAACCACTAAAATAGTGACCAGATTTTGTGGAGTTAAAAGTGAACCTTTGATAAAACCACTTCCATTTAGTGATGGGAAAGGTTGGCAATATTGCTTTTTCCCAAATCACATCATGTTCACTCCGGTGTCAGCGCTGGCTTTATCGCGGCTGCACTTTAAAGTGCTAGTGCTTATTGATTTTTATCGGGATAAAATTTGATTTTCACCTTTTACATAGTCTATTGTAATACTACACAATATTTTGCTTTAATTTCAGTATTGTATGTGAAACATTATATTATTCTTGGTTCGTAACTCTAATTAATTTTACTAAAGCAGTTTGTTTTCATGTTAGTGTTAAAATTTATGCAATTAAACTATTTTGAATACTGCCAGGTGAAAATGTCTTTGCGAAATGTATCTTTACCAATAAACATGGTAAAAAATCCCAGTTTTTAACGTAAGAATATTCTATTTGCATTGAAGGTACCATTCGTTATGTTGCCTCTACTACTCATTTGTGGTAGATTACTATCATATCAGATCAGATTGTTCACAGTTCGAGGTCCACAGACGAAGGAACGTTTCTTCGAAAAGTCTCTCTCAAGACCATCAATGTATCCATCGCTTGCATCAACCAATCATACATACATACATATGCTCACGCCTGTATTCCTCGTAGGGGTAGGCTGAGGTGAACTTATAGAACACCCTCATTTCGCCAGTTATGTGTAAGCATGCATGCTTGTAATAGAAGACAATTTGCCAATTAGCCGGACACGAATCTAAACTCTAGGCTGTTCTCTAAACTCGGAAATTACAGACGGAGAAACTCAATAATTCTTTACCCGACTCAGGAAAGCCGACCGACTAGACCACCGAGACAACAACCAAGCTATGCGAATCACTGTTGTTAGTTATTCCAGAACAGGACAACGGTCTACCTGACTGCAGGCTGCTACACTGCAGTTACCGTGCGTGGTACCCAGGACTCATATCATCAATCCGTCAACAACAACGATTTCGTAAGATAATAATAATTGGTAATTGAGAAGCTCAAGTGATCCATAAAGAAGGGCGGGTGGTAATCAAAACGGTATATTTTTTGTATTCGAGTTATCTCTGGCATTTTCCACCAATTTTCTTTTTTTCGCTTTGTATCATGGTGATCCCAATTTAGTTCTAAGAATATCTGATGAAGCTCTTCGCAGATATAAATGGAATAAAATGTAATTTCTATTACAATTATTTTTCTACCAAGCCTTGTGATTGGAACTCGAGACCAATAACTCAAATAACACCAAATAAAATACTGTATCTGATGTAATAAGAATATAGAGACTATCTCGAGAAATTGTTATATTTCAAAAAAGTAACAATGAATTCAATATAGACGTACAATAACCGCTATCGAAGATTATAATTATACTTTAAACGTACACTGTATTAAACGTATACTTCGCGAATGTGTAATATATCGCGATGAATATTTAAATTAAGGTTTCGTTGTCTGGCTCTCAAAAAAATATTTGTATGTGTTAATTGCCTTTAACAGAAGTCGAAAAGGAACTTTTATTCCATAAATACTAATATGTATGCCTAGACAAGGATGCTCACAAAGTCGAGGAAAGGGCAAAGTTACGTAAGACGTACACGAAATAATAAAGTGCTACGGGACTACGGCGCTACGACACTACGGCGTAGACCAACTCTTCAATCGATTCTAAAAACATACCTAACTTACTATTGAGAGTAATTAAAAAAATAATCCGCCACAAATTACTTATATATATATGATACATATTAAAAACATGTGACGAATATTATTGCGAGTATATAAACATTGTATAACGCAAATACGTATACATGCTATTAAAATTTTCCTTAATGGTGTTTCTCAGTGCTTTGTTTCTAAGATATTCTATTTGTAATATTAATAATGCCTTGGAATCTTATAAAAATGAAGTAAATTTTACGTCAGTAAGCTTATTCTCTCGAATTCTCGACCACAATCAACCATGCCTATAAGGGCCGCACATAAATGTAATCTGAATTGCTTACATAACTCTAAAAGAGGCCGAGCTATCAATCAGAGGTATTGGTGCCGTACAAGTGATTACTAGCGAATAACGTGTTTTTGAATGAGAATTGACGAAATACTTTAGTGATAAGCCGAAGGACTTTGTGCATGTAAAATTCACAAATCGACGTTGGACCGGCGCCAAACAGACGCGTGGAAAATTGGCTATACACCTCACGCTGGCGTCTCGAGTGCTCATTCACGCTGCACAGCGTATTGCTACGTGAAAAATGCTTTGTTTTACGATTTGTTGACGCTGCCTGCACTGACGGTAATTTCAATAAGCCCACCTTTGTTACCGTCACTTTAGTGGAAGTAATGAAGCGTTGTAGGTAAAGCAAGTGAGAAGCTTACAATATTGCACTCGGGTTTAACGTATTTCGTAAAATTAGGACAAATCGGAATCCTCTCAGTTTCAAATTAGTACTTTGTAACATGTCTGCTAACAAAGACTATTATTGCGATGAAACTGGAGAGTTTATGTGTTTTCCAGTAATTTAATTTCAAAGTCTAATTTTGGATAGGTTCAAAAGTAAACAATCACAGAAAAATATTGTCTTAAATAAGTGACAGAAACCTACTTCAAAAGCGACAAAAAAAGGGGGCCGACTACTCGTATAATCTAATTTACGCAGAGAGGGTTAAGAACTTCACATTTTTGACGTTTAATTTTACGGTACCAAAATGAAACTTCAAGCTAAAAAGTTACTATCACGTCTCAGCTGTAACGATGATAGTCGGCCCCCACTTGAAGTTAAGTGGCTAACTGTTGCCATGCAGCGCCAAGGATGCTCTACACGCATGTAGCTACGTTTCTTTCACCTATCTTGTAACGAAAAAAACAACGCAACAGATGGTGCGTCTGTCGTTAAAAAATGGGTTGATGTAAATTGGTACCATTTTTAAAAAATCGCATAGCGAAATATAAATTGATATATGGACTAAAACCTCATGGTTTGATATTAGAACAATTATTTTCATGCTTGGTGGGATTGTAATTTTGGATCGCTCGCCATCACGACTGGCTTTGTAATATAATATTTTACGATAAATGCTGCATGACAATCGCTAGTGAGCCTAATATAAAAGCTATGACCATACCATATAGGTATAATTTTCTACATGTATATATATTCTAAAAATACAGTTAAAAATGCAGTTGGCTGGTAAAAATACTGCGGCTATTTAATCAAATTGATTGCAAAGACTCAGTCACATTGAAATGAATGTCTCATGAAATCATAATTATTCAATTTAAGGTTTATCACGTGATACAGGAGTATATAATTTAAAAATAAGTCTCTAAATCAGAAGGCCACTTTCCGAACCGGTAGCAAATTTTCGACATGTGTAAGTGTCTTACCAGGTCCCAAACTGAATAAATAATTTTCATTTTGATGTGTGGAAAAGAAGGAAGAGAAACCTACAGCCTGAATTTACTAGGATTAATTATCCGGTTGAGCACACTACGTATAAATTGAGTGTAGCCTAGTAAGAAGCCACGAGCAACTAGTTAGTAGGCTCAGTGTGTCCTCCCCCGTGTTGCGCGCCACCATTCCTAATGATAGCATGCGCTGAGCCTGAGTCACGCTACCTTGCCAAGGTCACCGTACACTCGTGCGGAAATAATAATGTTTACAACGAGACCTCCTACCGATACCGATCGTTCCTTAGTAACCGCGATAAATATTATTTTGTTATATTACAAAAGTGGCAAAGAAGCGTGCAGTCCACCTGATGGTAAGCAGCCTATGAACGTGAACAACATAAGTGCCCCTCATGCATTGTCTGACTTATGCCGGTATCATTGTGGCATCATAGTTAGAAGCAAAGGGGCCCTACTATTAATAAATTGCTTAATACGCCGAATATTGCTTTTGCTTTGATTAATGCAAAATATATTTTTTACCTTAATGTCGATATTATGTAGTATTCGTGTAGATATTTTATATTAGTAGCAGTACGTAGTTACGCCAATAATATAACCTAAATAGCTGATTATAATGTACAGAAGCTTGTCGTGCCATACAGTAATTGTAGGTTTATTCAAGTCACGTTTTGCGTGTAAAAATCAGGTCATAATAATAAAATTTTCAAAGCAGTCACACTTTTCGCTTTCCAGCGTTAGTTTAATAACATAAATCGCCTGAGCATATTTTTATCATATACCTTATGTAATCATTTGCACATATATTCAAAAGCACCAAATAGCTACATTATATTTAATATTACATCCAATATATTTGCTGTGGCCCGCAGCTTTACCCGCGGATTAACAATACCGTCTATGGTATTCAGTTATTAGTCTATAAGTGAAAGATTCTCCTCATTGATACATTACAAAAAATATCTATACAAATGTTTATACTTTTAATATTTGCGAATATATTTACAAGAAGACTGCATTCCCTGCATCAATAATATTATTGACAAGACAAGTGAGTACAAAAGCAAAGGCGTTTTTCAAATGGACCTTTACCTTGCTCCCAACAAGTTTTCAAATGGGCTTGATATATGCTTGAAAGTCAACATGTTTGTTGATTTTCGCGCATATTTAGAAACAAAATGTAGAAATTAATGATCCGATATCGTAATTAATAGTGATTAATGATTAGTATATGAATAAGCACTTACGAAATATTTAAAAGTCTTCTGTATTATATGCGGATTGTATCCAACAGATCTAAATACGATCTGGCATAGACTTGAGTTTATAATACCATGGTGATCGCTTGCGTTGTTAAGGCGTAATAGCGATAACAACAAACAAACAAACTCCCAATTCGCAATTATAATTAGTAGTACCATTTATTCGTATTCTTAATACTTTAATAATCTCGAAGCTATACAAATAGTTGGGTGAACTAATCCACGCCCACGCTGTATTAATAAAAGATAACTTAGTAAAATTTAAATGAATTTAATCGCTATTTTCAATGAATAAATCATGCGTTACTTCTTAAAGGCAGATTGCCTTATGTTTGCAGATTAAGAAGTAACCACATCAGATCAGAACGACGACAACTCAAATACAAGCCGAAATACTCGCTTTATGGCACCATTCGAACAGTGAAAGTACTTCCTAGATGAGGACCAAGGTATACGGAATAATAATTAATCTAAAGTACATATACAATTACCATCTCTATTCATATGTGCACATGTAAAGCTGAGGCATTCAAACAATACTATTTAAACTCTTGACTAGCAATGGGCTTACCACAGAGAGCTTACAAATCTCATTGAATCAACACTCTGAATGATTTCATTAGTCAGAAAGCAATGCAGTCCATTAGTCATTGTAGTGCCAAAGGCTATGCTTTTCAATTATGCTGAGTAGTTCCAGGTATCTATTGGGAAGATTCACAGCTAGGACCACGAGGTAAATAAAGCATATTGAATAAACGTGTTGTAAGCAAAGTACCTACGACTTTGACTGACGCTCATGAAACAAGGGTTGCCAACTCTTTAAATAGAAAAAGAAAAATTAAAAAAAATTCCATGAATACCTGGAAGAAAAATGCCAAAGAAAGACCCGTGAAGGCACGATCTGATGTTCTACTGCAAAAAAAACAGATAGTGGAACATGCATGCAGGATAAGCGGTTTTACGCTACGGAAAGTCAAGATTGAACACGGTATTTCTCTTGGTTGGACATGTATTTCTGCTTGGAAAGCTAATGTCTCTCCTTAATGAAAAGCAGTATATATTTAGTAGTATCGCAATCGTTTGGGGCTATGATGTACATTGTCTGCAGGAAATGAAAATTATAAATAATCTTTTAAGAAATATCCTACACGCGACATTATTCACCAAAAGTGAAAATAACATTCAAAGTTACCAACCCTATCTGAAACCCTGAAACGTGAGGTGCTAATGGAAAATGATTCGCTCTCTGACTTTTGACGCCACCTTTCTGCTTCGCTCTTTGAAGCCTAGTTATTTGATGGAACTACTAATTTAATTCTGTTTCGCGGATTGTCTGATGGATAAGCCATTCAGCTACAACGCTAGAGTGACAGGTGTGACACTTCAAGGAAGCCTGCACACATTGCATTTTTATCTTTACCCATGCTATACTCGTAAACGCTTTGTTTTGATTAAAGATTTGGATTGAAACTTTAATTAGGAAGAAGAACCTTTCAACTTGACGCAGTTGAGCAGTGGGTAATAAGTGATTTATTACAGAATGTCCGACTGCTGGTTGAGCAAAAAAGAGTTGAGCTATGGAGCATAAAATGTTCAGTACAACTATGTCCTACTGCTCAACTAGTTGAGCAGTGGGGCAGAAGCGATATTGTCGTCTAGCAGTTCAATAATTGAGTGCCTTATAATTCCCTCGCCCACGTCGCGTGAATTAAGCGACCACAAACTAATACTTTATGAACTAGCATTTAACCTCTGGTACTTTTTTCGTTTGAGATGCGTAATGTGGTGAAGTTTATTTCAAAATGCAGCATCCTCGGTTTTGGAGATACCAACTTCTGAAAAAACATGACGAAAATTGCCCCGACTTTTGGGAAAGCTAATGATCATGTAAATGTTTATTCAAATTTAGTAGTGTCAGCCTAGCTTAGTTACAAAAAGACAACGTGGATTCAAAATGGAAAATAAAAATAAAATTTCTCAATATACATTCGACCCTTTACAGTACATTATTAGAAGTACACATACTGAAGATAGATTTATATGAATAGAATTAAGTAATGCCTCTGAATGAATAGATACACTCTAATGACTATTAAATTGGATAATGCATCCCTTTTCGCTACAGTGATTGGCATGGCTGGCAGCTAGCCTCCGGCGAATAAGTTCCTGTTTTCAAGTATAATTCCACCTATCGCAACTAAATAACTAATTTGCTGCATACTATTACAGAATACAGCGAATTAGTAGACACCAATCCAGTCTATTTTGCTTTTAGAATATAATTGACAGGTGATATAAAGTTCATATTATTTCAATGCAACTGCGCGAAAATAAACCTAGGTTAATTTATTTCAGCCTCATGTGTGTGTGAATTTAGGTTTGTAAAAATTCAAATATTATTCTAGCAGGCAATACAGTTCCCTTGTTTCATGCGGTTCTATAGAATTTTTTAAACAAAGCCCACGGATCGGTATGCACTCTCGCACAATTTTTTTGTATTTCATATCGTGAAATAATGTTCCATATTTGGTGTCGGTTTTAATAAAGTTACGTGAAACTGAACATTGAATGCTGTTCCGGCATTGAATGGAATATTTGAATATACGAAACTAACAGTATTTTCACCATTTATTTGAAAAAAATCTATACATATGAAATTCGAAGTCCTTCCTGACTGAAATCGACGCACAGCCCAAGCCGCAGGTCCTAGAGACATGTAACTTAAAGGATGTGTTCTTGGTGAGGTACAAGGCAAAAAGGGTTTTTCCAATTACGGCCCCCAAAGTTATGAAATGAGAAGTTGAAAATTATATATAAGAATACTGCCACGCAGGTGAAACGGCGGGCGGAACCTAGTAAGAAACAACGGTGAAACTAATACGTTGTTCTTGGATTTTCGTGTGGAGTATTTTAATGACGTGCGTAATAAAAGTTATGTTACAAAGAAAGGCGTACCTTTTGATGAAAAATCTAATTTTACGCTTATTTGGTTACGCTGGTTAACAAAAAAGATCACTGGATAGGATAATATATATGACGTACATAACATAATTAATTTGTTAAGACTACATTATTTTTCGTTTAGTAATAAACTCGGAATTCTACGTGGCAATTGCAGCGCGACAACGGATTTCGTTTATTATTACGTTTAGAACCTGACTAAGTACAAATTATTTTCATCTGCCACCTTCATATAAATTAAACAACATAAAGAAAAGCATTTTTGCTTTGCTACAAGGCAAACAAAGGTGGAAATCCTGATTCGTATCAAGTATGGGGGTTAATAGTTACGGCAGCGATCGCGCCGGCACGGCCTTGACCTTGCCGCCCTGGTACAATGGAACACATTACAAACATTATTACTCCTTAGTGAAACACTACCGCGTTTTCTCTTTATTCTGCTGCAGTGATTTAGTATAAAAGATATACAAAAGTAGACGTGTTACCTCATATAGTAAAAACTTTCTGATACATTCTTGTTGCCTTTCAGATAATCAGCAAATCCTCTTTACTGCCTCCGTCGCACAAAGTAAGAAAAGGAATTCAAGAGTTAAACGTTGAACGTCGCGATTTTTCATTTCATTGTACTTCAATATATCATTATCTGAGTAGTGCCATTCGCAATATTAAATTATAGAATTTCACGAGGGCCTTTGTACAATTACTGTATTCGGCTATAACTGTCAAGAATTTTGATACTTTGTTGATGTCATAAATTGAATTGAAATTGTAATGTTTGGCATTCGTGATTTCGGAAGTCAGATAGTAAAGGGCAAGTACTTAACAAAAAAACTTTTTACCAAATATCCTTAGTTATCACCGTAATACTTGTACTTGCCGTCACGCGAAGGACGGACACGTCCCATTTGCGGATGGACAATTTTATTCAAATCTCGTCTGGCGAGATAAATCTGTTTACGTAAAAAGGACTATCATTCTTTTGAATTCATAATTTGGAAATTCATGTCACACCCAGTTACAAGAAGCAGAGTACATTTTCATAATATTGACTAACGAAATACATAATATAGGACATGCATGCTGTAAATCTTTAGTTATAATAAAACTGTCATGAGATCGTGTATCTCCGATCACTGATTATTTTTGGAGTTTCTTGGCAGGAGAGTAATTAGTTTTCGATAAAGATACCGAAATACATGAAAATGGCTTTTTGTCTGTCCATCTTAGCAGGCGCTTTTCAAAAACTGACTGATAAACCGATTTGGATGATAGCTCAGTACCTACCCGTTTCAACATTTAAGATATTTTTCTGCTGTATCCCAATCCTACGAGAAACAATAAACGTTTCAGCGTAAATCTATGTACAATGGCCAAGCGTGTTGACCGCTTGATGATGATATTTTTATGATTTGATGGTTTTTTTAAAAGTGTGTATGTACTCGTGGGTGTACCTAGGTGTGTTCTTTAATGGTCAACATACAAAGCATCAGCAACAAACCTTATTAGTTGAGGGCTAGGTATGGCTTCATAAGATTAACGCGACATGGAGAAGTACCTTGAATCGGTATTAGTATAATAATTATGCATACATATTTTCGCTGTATACATATTATACATATTTATAATTTATTAAGTCGTGGGGGCCGTTAGGTTTGAGTAGTCGTCGGCAACGCAAGCGACGCTAGTTGGAATCGTCGGCCTGTACTGAAATCCTATACAGAAAGTGTTCTAAAAACTTATGTACAGACATTTCTTACCATGTGCAAGCGTAGGAAAACATCGTGAGGAACACTGCATTTGTCTAAGAAGTCATTCGAAGACGTATGTACAGTGCCTGAGAGGACGATGGACTCACCATCTACCACGTTGGCACTAGCACTAGTATCTTCGGTGAAAAGTGGGTGTTGTTGTTACAACACCTCTGCCTACCCCTTCGGGGAATACAGGCGTGAGCATATGTATGTTTATTTGCGCATTTTAAGGTGTTTAGCTTAGCTTATTTAATGCTTTAGGCATGTTTGTCAACTTCTGGGTGACGTAACGTCAGATTTGGAGAATGTGAATAATGTAGAGTTTACATTATTTTAATTTGTATATGATTTGATGAAAATCTTATACACCCATTTAGATGCCAACCTACAATATTCCTAAGAATAAATATTTCAAAATGGCCATAACATAATATTGGCAGATATGAACTATTTGATAGTTTAAAATCACCAATGTCTGATTTGAATTCCTAACTGGTAGGCCATCGATTCAGTAAAAATGGAATTTCCGAAATGACATCTATATACGGGTTAAACAGTGTAGCCACTTTCGTTGTTTGTCTATATTTATACGAATATATAAAATTAAAGTGTCTGTGTCATATCAAAGTATATGCGGTACTCAAATTGTTACAAAAAGTAACTTGACTACTTTTATTGAAAACATATTGGGGTTCCTCGAAATGAGGCCAATGAAATAATTCTACTCAGGTGAAACTGCAACTGGTGAAACTGCGGGGCCTAGTAAGTTCAAAAATAAAGAAAAACGTCTCCATTTTTAATGTCGGATTGTCAATGTTTAATAGATTAGAAAATCTCCGTCGTTATTACTGTACAAACAAATAACTCATACAATTTCCACACAGAGATATTCTAGTTTTATTATGATTTTGACTGAAGCTTTTAAGAAATAATCGCTTGTCAATACATCTATGAATCTATATCAGCAGTTCGAAAAAAAAACATAAGTAAGAGTTGCTTTCAAAAAAAAATTGGCATAGATATTCATATTGAAATAAATCTAGTAAGATTTAAGATTTGGTCTTTATTCAAGTTGTCATAGCACACATCATCACACTTAGTAACTAGTCTTGAGATCATGACTTAGTTTTCAGTCGATAGAAATCGCAGCTACAATTAGCATGCGTTAGACTGAAACTTTTTTTTTATTTATGCATATATCTTAATTAAAAACAACATCTATGAGAAATTATATTAATGTATGTGTTTAAAAATACAAAGTCGACTCAATAGTTTCATTGAATTTTATTTAAAACCAATACGACAAAAGTTTATACAAAAAATCGTGCACCTTTCAAAATAAAATTGCTTGTAAATTAGTAAGGGAATTTCCCAGAAACATGAAACTCGATTTGTTTGGAGGTAGGTTCGTAAATTGTTTATTTATGTAAGTTAAAGCATATCTACTTGATAATAGAATAAGATGGCCTTAATCAGTGTTCTTTGTTTATAAATAAAACGAAATATTATATGTATAACTTCACAATATTCGCAAAATTTTTAAATATATACAGTGAACAATAAAGAAAAGCGAACTGGGCTTCAGGGCAGAGAATCAGCGTTGCTGTTCCGCCTGGCAATGCTGCCAGCCTACTTATCACAATCCCGCCAAGTTTACTACTTGTAATTAGTTCTAAGTCTTACATTTTAAGTATAATATGTCCAATAAATGCTAATTCTATTAAAAGTTGCCTATTTTTGCTTCAATATTTTTTTTTTCTCATAATTCAAGTACATCATAATGCTTATTATATATTAAAGATATGATGAAATATTAATTACATTTCACATCTAGTACTAAAACTGCCATAATACATTGGTCAAGTAGCGCTCAATGTTAAACTGTGATACTATTCAAAAGATAGCCGATAAAAGCTTAGCTGTAAAAAGTAGGACGTACGTGGCATTTACAATGCATGGAAAATGTTTATGAAATTTTAAGTACCTATAGGCAATCACGATCATGCAATTTTGTGTTATTACCTCGTATTTGTCCTTGACAAGTTGAATGAGCACGAGGCCTTTGTAGAGGTAACTTGGTAAGGGGCAGTAGCGAACACGGTACTACGGTTACTAAACCAAAACGCGATAATAATTATTTCTAACAAGCTTCGGGCTGCAATGTGTTCTAGTTATAGAATCACCATTAACGCATTCGTAATTGCGCTAGTGACACCCTTAGTTACAGTACCTAATTATTTTCTACACGCTATTTTCTACATGTTTGTTTTCTATCTGTGTGCGATTAACAATAATATAATTATTAATGCTAATATATAATGAAACTAAATTCCAGAGAAACGATAGCTCCTAATCTAATCCGACCCGGTCCGCCTAGAGCACGGCAGTTGGTCTGTATAAATACAATTATTGACAATTTTATGCAGCAACATGCTGACTTGACCCTCGACCTATTTTATTGAGTAAAGCTGCTAGCCTAAGATGGACCAATTTGCTACAATTTTCTACTAGGACGATGCTTTGATTTAAGCCTTATTGAGATTTTTTTATACTGGATGGCTTATATTGGAAACTAGCTGTGCCCCGCGGTTTCACCCGCGTAGTTTTAGTTTCATCCTTATTGCCGCGGAACCCTTATATTTTTGAGAAATAAAAGTAGTCTAAGTTACTCCTTGATATATCAGCTACCTGCCAGTGCCAGTCCCGTTAAAATCGGTCTAGCCGTTTCGGAGATTACCCGGAACAAACAGACAGACAGAGAAAAATTTTAAAACTTGGTTTTTTAGTGTCTGTAGCGTGTATACTTTCATATGCATTTAGTGAAAAGTTGTTATTTTGGAATTACAAATAGACACTTCAATTTTATTTATCTGTATAGATGTATAGATGTTTCATTTATTCTGTAGTATTGAATAGTGAGTACTATCCCTCACGAGAAGATAAAACCTCCCCTTTCGAATGATAAAATTGTACTAATCTTAATCTTGATTTGCTTAACTCAAAATAAAGTAATGCCAAGATAAGATAAATTATCCTAATCAATAATCCTAATATGACAATAATTCAATAAATAAATGGTATCGTCGGCGTCGGCGTCGGCGCCGCGCGCTGGCATATTTTGCATACACGTATGGTAACCCGCACTATATGTTAGTCTGTACTTTGACCGTGCATGATGAACTACTGGTACACCCAGTTAATGAAACTTGGCATTGATATGGTATCTTCCTCAACCTCCATATTTAATATTTATAATTAACCTAGATTGATCTCTGACATATCGATGTAACGATACAAATCTATTCAATAATCGAGGTTTTTCGCAAAGAGTTATCGTATTTTATCCTGAAAATAAGAACGGTGTGGTGATGGAAGCAAAGTAATAATTGCTGAGATAAAATTGTCACGTATTAAATGGATCTGCAAAAAACTATATACCTTAAATAGCCCTATTTTTATGCTATGGCCAATATAGGGTGCTTAAAACATAATAACGCAGACGAAAACATAAGTTGCCACCAGCTTGGAACCTAGCCCTTTCATAAGAACCGGTGAAATAACTCAAAAGCAGTTCACAGTACAGTTCTTTGTGTTCGTTTATCAGTTATAATTGACCCACCTTATGGTCTTCCCCAACCATTATAAAGATACAGCCATTAATTATGATAGTTACAAAAATATAATGCTAACGCAATAGCAGATTCATTGAATAGCAAATAATGCCGAATTTGTATAATCATTTGAGCTGACAGACGCCCATTGCTGGGCATAGGCCTCCCCGAATATATTTTTTATATATTCTTTTTCTTTTTAATATATATTATAATCAATAAATAAAATGTACATTGAACAAAACATGATACTATTGATTATTATTGAGATTAATTAACAACAAATAACTATGAGAAAGAAAAGTGATATTTTAGCTAGATCATTATCCTACTTGTTTAAAATTGTTTCAGTAGAAACAGGATACTGCTTAAAATGGAATCAAAAAGTTTTACATTTTAAGAGTTAAGTGTTAAAGGGTGGAATATGACCCTTCACGCCCTTATTGTAATTATTATATTTAACATCTCTGCCTCCTAATGACATAAGTAGATACGCATCTAAATACGTTGTTACAGTTCGCTCTAAGCAAGTATACTGTTTAATTAAAAAACATAAATAGGCCTATGAACCAGTTTAAAAAAAATAAAAGAGAAAAAAGTAGTTAACTTCTATTTCAAAATTGTTTTCTAAAGTTTTTTATACAGTGAATTTATTACATTAAAGTGTTAAAAAAGTATTTTTAAGAAAGCTCTGAATTACTTCTTACATGTGCTTATCAATCATACGTCATAAAAACAATAAAAAATATTAATGCTGATAAATGTTATGGCTATTAGAATTTTTATGATTATTTTATGAAAATGCCAACTAAAAATCGCGCAACCGAAAAAAAGATTTTCCATACCTACTGTTGTAAACTTACTAGGTTGTTAATATTAAAAAAGACTTAGACAAAAGTGTTCAATAAAAGCTCAAAATGAGATCGATTGAAGGTCGGAGTCCGATGCGGCAGACCTTCCAACAGTTTCGCAAATAACTTATTACTATTTCAAGGTGAACACACAGGTTTTTACGTTGAAAATGTTCAATGTCAAAACAGCCGCAGAACTAAATTGGTCAGTAAAATGAGCTGGGTTCACACGCAGCAGATCGCTCGTGTACAATACATCTAACAACACTGATGTGCTATGAAACAGTAGTACCTGCAAGCTACGCAATTTATAAAAATAGGCTTTGTATATATGCATATTATGTATAGTTAATTCAAGGTTCCAGTTAGTTACTTGTGCGAGTGCAATAGAGGGCGCGCATGTGTATATGTGTAGTATTTAAGTATATGTGTGGAGTTTGTGCATGGGGTGTGAACTTACCGCTTGCGCGGGCGTCGCCTGGGACGTCGTGTCTCCAGCTCGGTGTCGAGACCTCGTCGGCGCGCACCCCCAGCCCGACGGCGCTCCATTTTGCTTTCTTGTGGACCCTCGCGGGCTTCTTCCACTACGGCCACGTGAGGCACGCATTCATCTTCCTCTATTGGTTTAGGGGTCTGCGGTGCACCCATCCGAAGATGGCGGTGACGCCACCACAGTACCCACGAGCTGATGTTATCGCGAATCTTGGCAAAGAACGACCCAAAGTCGAGATAAGCGGCCAGATTGCTCTGTGATCTCCTCCGGATCTGATTATAATTAAATTGAAATTCGTCATGATTGTTCTTAACTTTAACTTATCCCACTATTGAAAATAAAAGCTTTTCGTTATAAAGCGATGGGTGATGATTTTGTGAGGCAGCAAAAGCAAGTCCCCAACAAGTTAAAGTCCGTCACCGTCACCGCTTGGAAAGCAATAAGCGCTTCGTACACTACTTGTAAGGACTTATCAAAAATTTGGCAGGATTCTTTGGCAGTATCTTTTTTATCTGAACTATCATTTACGTATAGCCGTTCGGATGGCGCTCGGTAGTCATGGCTACGGCATTATTGTCGTCCGTATTGGTAAGTGACGTCATTGCGAGTGCGCGCGGGATGGTCAGCGGTGCAAGCGTGTCGCGAGCTGGGCTCGGTGCTCACTCAACAGATGTTGGGCCAGTTACGTAACGAGTGTCAGCGTACAGGCGCGCGGCGTGGGTACGCGAGGATGCCGGGCGCGCGAGTGTCGCGTTCGCCGGCCGGCTCCGCGCCGAGGAAACCCCACCCCGCCGGCTCGACACCCGCAGCCGCCTGGCCTCGCGTGCCCCCTACTTTCCTGCCTTACCTTAATACCTGTAGCCACATTTGATCTCATTATGTTATTTGGAGTCGACTATGATCAGATGAGCCTCCTGTATGGCCATCATTATAATCCCTTGAGCCGTAATTGGTAGGATATTATTAATCCAGTGATAAAAACCTAGTTACCATCTAAGGAAACATACATGCGACCGTTTTTTCTAGGTCAGACAGCAGAGTGTCAAGGTCAAGCGAAGAACATAACACTTCGATTTAGTTTACGAGTGTCCTTACGATGATGCAGATGGAATCTAAAGGACGCATTGCGTAACTTTTTTTATAGATTCGATATTTTTTTAAAGTGCGTATAATTAAAATATTAATAATTATAAAGTATTATTTTGATACGAACCCGTACGTGTTGGAAAGAGTTACCTATGAGAAACTTACTTTTTTCAAATAATGTCTTAATACAATTATACAAAAAAAACTTACTCACGAAATAACCAGAACTTTCAGTTGTATTATATATGAAATATAAACCTACCAATAAACATAGAACAAAGCTCAGTTTGAAATCCTCGTGTTCATCGCACAATGGTACTCAGGTATTGAAACTCTGTTCATGTAATGCAGTGAAAGTTCCCTCATTATTTGCATATAATGCAGTGGAACTGTATAACGGATCAAAAAATACCCAGGTAATATGAAGATTTGTTGAACAGTGGCTATATACTAACAACCAACAAAAGAATGCAATATCAAATCGTGTAAGAGATAGCATATTCAAATGTTATTATCAATTAATTACTTAAGTATAAAATAGTTTTTAAGTCACTATTCTTTCAGAACGAAAGTTTCGAAGTCGCACGAAAGCGAGCAGAGACTGAACCATAGGCTAAATTAACCGCGGAAGAAGTAGTTACTAAATGTATTATGTACTTACCTACCGAATACTTCGGTCTGGGTCAAACTCAACTAATTGCTTGGTACTTAGAACGTGATGAGAATGTACAAAATGTACGGCGTATCTTATTGTATTATGATGAAACGAAGACTCAAATACAAACATAATATCATATAAACTACGAATATCCTTAATAGTGATTAGTCCGTTATTTTATCATAGATTATATCATATCATATATACATACGTTTAAAAAGTAATTCAAAGACATATTATGTATAGTGCGTGAGACGGCGATGGACTCACCATCTGTCACGTTGACAATAAACTATCTTCGGTGAAAAGTGAGTGTTGTTATAACAACACCTGTGCCTGCCCCTTCGGGGAATACAGGCGTGAGCAATAGTATGTTTGTACGTATATTATTAAGTACCAGATACTGAACGACTTCCCGAATCTGCTCAATAAAAATTATTCCGCTATTTGAAATAAATAATGTTGAGTGAGGCATAAGTACACAGCGCGATCTAGTCTTTAGAATTAATATGTCATTATATTTTAATTCACAACTCATATTATACTCAAAAATAAAATGAACCCGCGACACCGAGCTGAGCAGGTTGTCTAACCACTTCACAAAAGCGCCGTCAATTTCTCGAGCGTATGCTATCAAACGTATTTCGTAACACGTACCACATTATCTTCTCAAAATTTAATGTATTCATTTCAATTTAGCTAAAGCACTCACATACTCTTTTAGTACCCTATAACTCGATATTATTATGATACGTCTGTGTGCACATAAAATTCAATAAACCATTGACCACAGATAATTTTGATTCAAGTATACTAATGTATTTATTTGAGGATATATGTTTCTGACATTAATGCATACTTCCTTGCGATATATTCCTTCGCCGTAAAGGTTTTTGTGCAACTCGATGCATTTCAGTTTTTAACAAACTCAATAGTGATCTACAAACTACTCTAATAATAATAATAATAATTTTACACAATAAATTATTATTATTATTACAAACTACTCTGTGTATGTGTGTACCAATGTATATGTGTACAACGTATGTATAAGTTCTCAAAGCAACTGTGCCCGACAACTATGAGCCTGTATATGTCTAATACTGGCTCCGATCGGGCGCTCTCGTAGCGCCGTAGCACAGGACGTAGCGCTCCTCTCGTAGCGCCGTAGAACCAATATGCAATTTTAGTTTATGCGTAGCCACTACCGTCGTAGATCGAATAAACATGAAGCGCTACGCCGTAGACTGTTTTCGTAGAATGATTATAATATTGGCTCTTTGTTTAATCTATGTTATCTATACAGATAAATTAAAATGAAGTGTCTGTTTGTAATTCCAAAATTACAGCTTTTACACATTAACATATTTTGTTTTTCTATGTCTGTCTATCCGTCTGTCTGTTTGTTCATCTGCCTGTATGTCTGGTAATCTGCGAAACGGCTGGACAGGTTTTAACGGGACTTTCAATGGCAGGTAGCTAATGTTACAAGGAGTAACTTAGGGTTTAATTAAAAAAAAACATATGGGTTCAGCGTGACAGCCATGACAGTACTTATAATAAAAGCCTATGGAGACCGCTTGAGTCCGTCCACTGAAGATTGTAAATATATTGTTGAGAAGATTTTGACTTTAATGGAATAGTTATCGATATGAATAACGTTTTTTTCTAAACCCCTCACGAACGTCTTCTCATCATTTGTAATAAATCTCAATTTAAACGACTGTCCAAGTTCAAGTCGGAATCGCAGACCGAGGGTAAAGTACAAAATTGTATTGAGAGACAACTTTTCCATTGTAAAACAATAGATATGAGCTTTCTATGTGAACTTTTATTGGAACGTGCGGGCGTATCAAGTTGAAATTGATATTGAATAGTCAGCAATCTTTTCGAACTAAAAAATCATATTAGACCCTCTCAACTCAAAATAATAAATACAACACAATTGAAAAGTACTTATAAGACAACTAAGAAGTAATAACTAAAAAAACGAAACGTTCAAAATAACACACGCGTACAGTAGTGCACTTCAACGATTATAAGCAGGGGCCTTACCATGAGCTCTTATTGCCATGATAGTTTCTCTCATTTATGAGTCAAATGTATGTGACGTGCATACATCACTGTCGCACAACTGAATTAACATTGCAATAAGAGCTCATGGTTGGGCCCCAGAGTGGCAGAAGCGTCAATAAGAGATGTAACGTCGCGTCTGATCGCGAATTAGTGTATTTGGCATTAAATAAATAAAAGAGTTAATTCTATTTATTAGTCTGATTTTTAAAAAATAAAAATTTGGAATTTGGAGGGTATTTTTGCCGTGAAGAGAAGGGGGACTAAGAAAGTTTTATTATGTATTCTATCTGTAAATACGAGTTGAATGCAAAACCATAATTTTTTAACAAACATGTTTATGAAAATTCGTAAATGTATTAAAATATAATGACGCGGGATTCAGGAATTTAAAAAATTTCTCCTTTACCTTCTAATTTCACCTTTTAGTTTGTACAGTAATCCTTCATTTTTTAAGAGAGGTCTATGAAAATTTGTATTTGAGTAATAATCAATACTAATATAACAAAGCCCCGGGACCATGCTATTAAAGATATGTAAAAACTAGCTGCGCCCTGCGGTTTTACCCGCGTAGAGTTAATTTCATGGCGGACCCGCGGAACTCGGATGTTTTTAGTTACTCCTTGAAACATTAGCTATCTAACAGTGAAAGTCCCGTTAAAATCGGTCCAGCCGTTTCGGAAATTAGCCGGAACAAACAGACAGACAGACTGTTTTTTTTTTTTTTAATTCTTTTTTTCCTGTCTGACCGTAAATATTTTCATATGTGCCTTAAGTGAAAAGCTGTTATTTTGGAATTACAAAAAGACACTTGAATTTTATTTATCTGTATAGATCTCTATACAAAGACCGAGCAAACGAGTAAGATTTAAGTACAAAATAATGGGGTCTCATTAGCAATGCTCCATCGAGGAGGCTAACAAAGTCCGAGAGTTGGTTAACCCCAGTAGTTAGCTATTAAACAAAGCCGTGCATTGCGTGGAATTAATAAGTTTCTAGACTAACGAACGTATTGAAAGTTAAATTACATTATGCTTCAAAATTGAGAGAGGAGTGAAACAGGGTGACCCACTATCTCCCAAGCTCTTTTTGGCTGTACTCGAAGATATTTTCGGACAGTTGGAATGGGAAAATAAAGGACTGCGCTTACATGGAAAATGGTTATCACATCTACGATTTGCAGATGATATTGTTCTTTTTTCTGAAGAACCTGAAGAACTGCAAGAGATGCTGGACTCACTAAGCGCAAAAAGCCTACAGGCAGGACTGGAAATCAACCAAGATAAGACAAAGATAATGACAAACAGACAAAAAGTACCTATAACAATCTCATCCGTAAATCTGGAGTATGTAGAGGACTATATTTATCTGGGGCACCTAATGTCATTCCATAAATGCACTGAAAAAGAGATCGATCGAAGAACCAAGAGCACATGGAACAAATACTGGGCAATGAAGGAAGTATTCAAATCCAAACTACCAGTGAAATTAAAGACAAAAGCTTTGGAAATGTGTTTGCTACCTTGCCTTACATATGCATGCCAAACATGGGCACTTTCTAAGAAGACTATAGAAAAAATAAGAGTATGCCAAAGAGGACTAGAGAGAAGTTACTTAGGACACAAAATAAAGGATAAAATCAAGAGCAGCGTTATAAGAAAGAAGACCAAAGCCAAAGATGCAGTGCGAAAAGTCCTCCATTTAAAATGGAAATGGGCAGGACATGTACAAAGGGTGCCGGACGAAAGATGGTCTAAGACATTAACAAACTGGTACCCTATAGACAAGAAACGTAAACCTGGCAGACCGCAGAAGAGATGGAGCGATGATATCGCCAAACTAGCAGGGGCGACATGGAACAGGGCGGCTAGAGACCGAGAGAGCTGGAAACTCATGGAGGAGGCTTTTACCGCACTTGGCGGCCCTTACACAACCAATAGTTAAAACTTAAATATGATATTAAATAGTAATTAAGAAAGAAAAATTAAATTGTACAAGTAATAGGAAAATATATATTTATCAAATAAGAAATATTAAATTGTTAACATAGTTTAGTGTAAGAGGGAAATAAAGCTATAAATAAATAAATAAATAATACTTAAATTACAATAATTTTCGTCATACAGTTTAGACCAGTGATGAGATAACTCTAAGTGGTTGACCAGAAAGTTTAAGAAATTTGAGAAGAGGGCTGGAATCGTATACAAAATGTATTTGTGTACGTTTAGAAAGACGTCCAATACTAAGATTTTCTTCTTAGAATCTTAGCTCCGAGTTGGCAATGTAATTACTAAGTAGAAACTTTATACTTCGGAACCGTGAAAATATAATTATCGCGAGCCATATACTGATAATGCATGATCAAAATTTATTATAATTGTAAAGATTTTAACTTAAATTTTAAAAATATTTTTGTGTCATGCCAGTTGTATATCAAACTTTGTTCTTCTGTTTTCATATTCCCACCGACATGCTGCTTATTTTATAGATGATTATTTATATTAGTAACTTAAACCTATTAAAGGTTTAAGTTTATCTATATCTACACATCTATACTCTATACATACACAGATATATAAAATTGAAGTGTCTGTTTGTAATTCCACCTTAACAGTTTTTTTTCTCTGTCTGTCTGTCTGTCTGTTTATTCCGGCTAATCTTCGAAACGGCTGGACCAATTTTTATGGGACTTTCACAGGCAGATAGCTGACGTTACAAGGAGTTACTTAACTTTTTTTTAAAAAACGTTATTGTTCCGCGGATCACCCATGAATTGAACTCTAAGCGGTTAAAACCGCGGGGCTAAGCTAGTTTTAAATATGTAAAAAAAAGGTTTGTCATAAAATTGGATATTTCCTTTACATAAATAAATAGTATTAATGTGACCATGACCCGCGGGCTGAATAAACTATTTTCATTCATGTTCACTTTCGCATGCCAAAGAATTGATAAATAGTCTACTTAAGATGGAGGGATGTCATCATGTTATTCCATTTAAAGGTACTTTATAAGCAACCCTGGTCCTATTATGTCTTACGGTTGCAACCCCTTATTCAATCCTCAGAAGAAAATAATATATTTTCCAGCATCTCAGCCGCGCAAACATGGTTTGATCAATTTATGAAATACTCTTGGGTTCATCGAATGAGTGTGCTCATTGATAAGAATGACAGTGAATTTTAGATTAAACACAGCAAACGTCAAAACAAAGACTTTTGTATTTTACACTTGTATTCCATTACTGTTTGGTTGAAGAAGTTTCAGTATATTATACGCTTTATAGTTCAAAGGACTCAAACAAGGGGTAGGGGGTCGTCCATTGTAGAGATATTTTATGAGAAGTTTAATTGAAAGAGATTCGGATCTGAAATGATCTTGAATATACAAATTCTATTTCATTTGTATGGTTTATTTATAGTCCTATCAGATTATATTTCGATACTATCTCAATTTATTTACACATGGTAACAGTTACGTAATTTTCAAAGTCAGAACACGCAGAAGGTACCTTACTACTTACTATACTTTATACGTCCATTCAGCAGCATAAAAGTCACATAGCTGTGACAAAGAATTCCTTGTTTCGCATTGATAACTCCAGTTACACTTATGTGAGTAATTTGGTCCGACTAGTTACCGCGAATATCATTGCACGACCAATTGGTCGTATGTTAGTAATCACACGAGTCTTAATATTTAGCCCTTTAGCCTGGTCAGTAACTTAACTTGTATTGCTAGCATCGATTTGATTGAAGTAAACTGTTAGAACTATTTAGACTAAGCGGCTGAACTAGTTATTAAACTGAATTCCGACGTGCAGTTTAATAATTGGGTCAGTATATATAGCTGCATTTATGATTCATATGTGGTCGCCACATGCCAAATAACTAGATTTGTATATCGTCGGTTGTTGGTGTAACAACATTATGGGTGGAACAAACTTGGTACAAAGTCAAAGTCAAAGTCAAAAATATCTTTATTCGATTAGACTTTATACAAAGCACTTTCAAATCGTCAGAATTACACAATTTACAGGATTATACATGCTACCGCCAGGTTCGGAAGGTTGCTTTTACTGAGAAGAACCTGGCAAGAAACTCTTTACAAAAATATTATACAATTTAAAAAAAAAACAAAATATATCATTTGAGAAATGTAAGCCCATGGACACAGTTCCAATGTACAAATGTCGATAAAAATTAACATAAAGAAAAGTCTAGTAGTTCTATTTATATATAAATGCGTAGCTTGAGATGACCAGCCCCCACAAGCAGCACCTGTTCACAAGTATGACGCGAATGCCAGCCATCGCCCTCCTCAACCATTATAGAGGGAAGTGAGCGACCCGTCACCCTGACGCCGCCGCAAGCAAAGGCATTTTAGTGAGCATGACAACTCAAGCCAGTCAAAACAAAGATCAAAAGAAATATTAAAAAGAATTGTAGCATAAGTACAGTGTCCATGAGACTACTTACAATATTTGTCTGGTAATACATTATTCCAAGTTTCCTTATCACACATATAATCACTAACTGTATAATAACCCTTTTTAAGTAATACAGATTTTACAGTCTCTTTAAATTTATCAAAGGGCAAATTTACAATACATGTAGGTAATTTATTATAAAAGCGTATACTTTGCCCTAAAAATGATCCCTGGACTTTCTGTAAGCGGTGTGTAGGTACTACTAATTTATTTTTATGTCTTGTGTTGACATTATGTACATCACGCTTCTTTTGAAAAGAATTTATATTTTTATGTACAAGTAGTAAGTTTGCAAAAATATACTGTTAAAATTCCTATTTCTTTAAATTTTTCCTTCAAAGATGCCCTAGATCCTAAGTTATAGATTGATTTTACAGCCCTTTTCTGTAATATAAATATGGCTTCTATATCGGCAGCTTTGCCCCAAAGCAAGATAGCATACGACATAACACTATGAAAGTAACTAAAATAAACTAATCGTGTCTACGTCAGTGAACTGCTTTACTTTCCTGACGGCATATGCTGCCGAGCTGAGTTTCCCCGATAGACTAGATATATGTGAGCCCCATTGAAGTTTGTTATCAAGTGTTACACCTAGAAAAACTACTGACTCCACAATATCCAGTTTTTCACCATTGATCATAATTTTGGTCGGAACAGGTTTAACGTTAGGTAAAGTAAATTTTAAGCATTTTGTTTTTTTCGCGTTTAAAACTAAGTTATTCACAGTGAACCATTTAAATACTTTGTCAAGGGCACTGTTTACATCGTCATAATCCGTTTTACCTCTGCTAACTTCGAACAAGAGTGATGTATCATCAGCGAAAAGTACAATATCACAAATATTCTTAACAAAATGCGGTAAATCATTGATGTATATCAGAAATAGAAAAGGCCCTAAGATTGATCCCTGCGGCACGCCCATCAGTACCGGGGACCCGGAAGACTTAACGCCATTTACCTCTACTTTCTGTTCCCTCTGGCTTAAATATGAATCAATTAAATCGAGTGCAGTACTTTTGACTCCATAGTGTTTTAATTTGAGCAATAATGTCTCATGATGGACGCAATCAAACGCTTTAGATAGGTCACAGAATACACCTATCATGTGCCGCCTCTACGTGCCAAATAAATACTTGCGCGGCAGAAAGCACAAGTTATTCTGTGTGCCCGCGAGCCGCACAGTCGCTCGGGCCCGGTCGCCGGTCCCGCGCACTCTCTCCGCATTCAACACTTTCCTGGATAATCATCCTGAATGTGATTTGTTTGCGGATGAATGGAAGAATATTTTGTCTGTATGTTTGGAGTTTTGTGAGGAGACTGCATGAAAGTGTTCCTTTTTTTTCCCTTTAGTTTAAGTGGCTTCAAGCCGTTCTATAAGGTTAAATAAATAAAAAATAAAATAAAAATCATATCATGTGAGTTCTCCCAAGCCCTATATACGTGTCGAAGAAGTGCAACACCGGCGTTTATAATAAACAATAATATGATACATTTAATGATTACATATCGAGTACGAAATGGGATACTGATTTGGGATAAGGTTTTATTTAGAACTAGCTGTGAAATTCCATGGGTGACCCGCAGCAGACTAATATTCCTTTTGAATAAAAGTAGCCTAATTTACTCCTTGTAAAATTAGCATACACATCATCTCCCTGGCCTTATCCCATACATTGTTGGGGTCGGCACTTGATTCAACCCGATGTGGCTGATCACCTGATTTTTATACCAAGCGACTGCCATCTGACCTTCGCAACCCCATTCAGGAGGAAAATCTGTGATCTGGGTTAAACCAGTTGTCAGATTATTTTTAGGCCTCCGACTGACCTGTAACGATTGCCAAAGATGTTAAATTGGCAACCGGGACCGACGGCTTAACGTGCTCTCCGAGGCATGGAGGAAACTCGGGCTGTCACCCATCCAACTACTGGCTAGGCTTAACTTCGCTGATCGAATGATATGCGCAATAGCAACTGTGCCACGAGCTCCTCTCCGCTCCGAATATATTATAGAAATAAAGTTTTGTTTTAATACAATTCACCATTAGCATAAAGTACACGCCATCCCAGAAATGTCCCCGAATGAAAGAGGTGTTGCAATAACAACACCCACATTTCTCCGAAGATGATTAAGTTCCAACGTGACAGATGGGGAGTCTATGGCCATTTCATGCACTATACATACGTGTGAAATCCTTGCACATAAGTTTTAAGAAAAACTCATTAGTACAGGCCCCGCTGGGATTCGGACTTGCGGCACTTGCGTAGCAGGCGACTGCTCAAGCCCCGAGGCCACCACGGCTCCCCTTTAACATGCTATATATATAATGTATGTAACATGTTAATGTCATCTTAATACCACATAAATGAAGAAAAACACATTTCTGCAATTCTCTGCTTAATTCGTATAAGTGGCTATGGACGGGAAGTGAACGTATGATAAAGGATCCTTAACATATTAAACAAAATACTTTTTATCATACACTGTGCAGCCCTTAAAAGTGACATCAATAAGTTATTAACGGAAACATCCATGCGTTGTTGATAGGATTAAATCTGGTGTTCAGGGAGGCCTTGGCAGGGCACTGATATGGGCTTTGACAATATTACCGAGCGTAATAACAATGGCGATATGTCGCTGCCGTCAATAAATAAATCTATACATCTATACAGATAAATAAAATTGAAGTGTCTGTTTGTAATTCCAAAATAACAGCTTTTCAGTAAATGCATATGAAAGTATACACGCTACAGACACTAAAAACCAAGTATTAAAATGTTTCTCTTTCTGTCTGTCTGTTTGTTCCGGGTAGTCTCTGAAACGGCTGGACCGATTTTAACGGGACTTTCACGAGCAGGTTGATGTTTCAAGGAGTTACTTAGGCTACTTTTATTTATCAAAAATATTAGGATGAAACTAAATCTACGCGGGTGAAAGCGCGGGGCACAGCTAGTTGAAAATATAATATGTTTATATCCTGCTGGCACGCTGAAACTATCGAACCACTAGTCAATCAGCCTGCTGCAGCAATGCAATGCAAAGTCCTGACTGACTTATATATCCTAAGCGGTTGATCCTAGAGGCAACATATTTGGAAGGTGTATTCTTGATGAGGTCTAAGCATTGAGGAAGTATTCACCCCTAAGGCGGTACAAGGAAGTTGACATTTTGCATTTAAAATCTTACTACCATGCAGTCGAAGCGACGGGAAAACGCAAGATAGCCGTAAATCTGAATTTATTGTGAAGATTTTCTAAACAATCGGTTATCAGAGCGTATCACACAGATAACACTCGGTATATAAAGGTAGAGATCAATAGCTTAATATTTACATCGCCCATCTAATATGTTTATTCATAATTTGCATTTCTACTTACTTAATTAATATTTATTCTGCAGTACTTAGAATATTTTATTAGTACTTAATTCCTTTTGAATGCAGAGGACACTTCTCTGAAGCGACGAAATGAGCGTTAGCTACCAAATTACCACGAATTGAATTATATGCATTGCAGTTTGAATTTCACCTTTACAGGGAGATCGTAGTCAGCCAAACGTATTACAGCACAGAGGCAGTAGTTTCACAGAAACACGGATGTTTCCAGGATAAACCTTCCTAGCATTTCATTATACGTCAAAACATAAATACGAAGTCAGTCTCACAGTAAACATAGGTCTAACTCGAATATGAATATACTACGCTCTCGGATGTAATACATGACATATTCCATTGCGTGATAGTGTAAAACTAATGCAATCTAACTCTTCTACACTTTAAACATTTGCTCACCGGCACGAGTATTCCAGCTTTATCGTGATTATTCAATAGTTTTCAAACTCACATTATTATCTTTTTTTAAAGTCTACATCTGTTAACTGTGTCTACAAGTTTATAACAAGACTGTAACGCGATCGAACATTGAACATTCAAACGGAGTGTTAATAGTTGTCGTTATAAATACAGTAACATATTTTTTGCGATGTTTATCTCCCTATGCACTGATCACAAAAAACTACAGGATGGGTTTTATTTAATCGCAACATTATTTGCCTCGGTAAAACAGTTTCGAGCTTAAATCAATGCACAGATCAAAAGCGCACCCAGCCACATTTGGTTTGTGTATTATTTATTTTATAAGAGGGATGGTATTTCTGTACTGAATGATTTATATATTATTTTGTTTTATATTACGGTTAAATAATGTTAAATTCATTGCTCTATATCACAAACAACTCACATTCAGTGTCTGCACTATCGAAACATTATTTTACAACTATGATTAATAACATATTTCCTTAGGTTATCTAACTGTGGAGTTTGGGGCTTATTAATTTATTGTTTCATAATATATCTATATATATAATAAAAATCTGTCTGTCTGTCCGTCTGTGTGTCAGTTTTTCCGGCTAATCTCTGGCTGGACCGATTTAAACGGGACTTTCATTGGCAGAAAGTTAATGATACAAGAAGTACATAACTTACGCTACGTTTTATTTAACAAATCATTAGTGTTGCGCGGGGCACCCATATAATTAAGTCTACACGGTTAAAACCGCGGGACACAGCTTTTATGTAATAAAAATAAATTTATGTGAAAAGCCCAGCAAACCCTGTTACCAAGTGTTGAGTTTATTGAATGAAGCAATTGATCGAATATTACGAGTTAAAATTGCATGTTATGCATTATTTGTTTCACAAAAGTAGGACATCGAGCAGCGGCGTATGCTTGTACGTCGAGGAGATACGAGAAAACCAATTTCCTTCAACAGGTCCGGGCAATAAAGACTTCCACTCACCACATCGTATGACAACATCATATCGGGCCAATCTGTTCGCGCTCGAGAGCTACTTGGTACTTTCATAGTTTCTGAAACACTAAATAAGTTTATAGGAGGTTTTATTAGGTATTAAGTGAATCCTTATCCCTCCCCATACCTTTCTGACATATATAATATGGGTGTACCTATACCGAGAATTGATTCTGCCTTTACTATTTTCTTAATTAATTGTAAATAATGTGAATTTACCCATCCATAAAAGTACCGCGTCGCTTTAAAACCAGTGACAATAGAGAGACAAAATTTGTGGAACCAAGAAAACCAATCTGATTATTTGCAAGTGTATTCTCCAATGACTCACCAAAAGTTAATGCTGACAAAATCTAATTACTCACATCATTCGTGTCATAGTAACCAGAATAATTGTGTTTTATTACCCCTACTCCGTACGTTATGATACATGGGATCGACAGATAAAATATAATACTTCTGCAAGACCTGATATAAAACAATTACAAATTTTAAAACAAAGTTTGATTATATCATAATTTATTCACTAGAAAGGTTTATTAAATGGAATAAATCATATAAACCATAAATATACTCACGCCATTCCAATAGGGTTCTAAGGGGTAAGCGGAGTTATTGTAATAACAAGTCTGCAGCGAAAATTTATAAGTGCCAACGTGACAGAGGGTGAGTCCATCGCCACATACGTCTTTGGAATACCCGACATATGCAGGTTTCCTCACGATGTTTTTCGAACACGCGTCGCTCAATCTCCACGACCACCGCCACCCTCTAATATTAACCACTAAGTATTATTAGGCAAAAGTATTAAAAATGACATTCAATGAGTGTTCGAAATGTCCCATATATTTAATAGTATTATTTTATTTTTACCTTTGTGCATGAAATTGGAAAAAGCGTAGATAAAAGCATAGCAGAACGACTCTAGTTTTGTAATAGCTTTGTACGCTCTGAATGCCGAACATGACAAAATCCAAATCCCACGTACGAAACTCAAAGGCCATTGTCTCGAATCATCGCCTAAAATGGTATTTAGGTATTTTATTTGCATACGACGTAACATACCTCACATCGATGGTACGCCTTTACGAACTAGCCTCTTACTTTGTACGCGTATATACGCTATCAGCACTATGAAAGCTCAGCAAACTACTTACATAGTTCATTTTCCTTCTTGGTTTACATATTTCACTGAAATTCACTTAACAATACCTACTACCGTTTTTTTGTGATTTATTAATTTTGAATAATAAAATGAAAAAGTTCTCCACATATTAACACTGTTTATACATACTTAACTCATAATGTGATCCCTTATTATTGAATTATAAGCTACATGTCTGAATGCATTAATTAGACTAGATTATCTCCCAGGATATTCCATAGTCGCATGAATAAATTCTCGTACATAAAGCTGACGTTACACCTGTGGCGAGTGCTGTTGGAAAGTAAGTAATTTAATTTGTACCAATGAGTTTTTTATAATGTAAGCACAGGGATTTATCTAACCAAGAATGTAAATGTGAAGTATTCGAAGCCTATCCACAAGGAACCCTGAAGACATGTGAACCGTAGCAAGTAAGCAAGTATGTTTTATTAGTTGGGAGGCGCTCGTGGCACGAATGCTATTACGCATATCATTCGATCAGCAACGTTAAGCAACCCTTACCCAAGCCAGATGTTGTATGGGTGACCGCCAGAGCTCCCTCTTTAGCTGTCGGTCCCGGTTACCAATTTTACATCTTTGGCAATCGATACAGCTCAGTCAGAGGTCTAAGAGACTGGTTTAACCCCAATTCCTCATGAAAGGGGTTACGAAGATTGCAGTCGCTCTAAAGTCTCTAAGTCACGCTAAAAATGAAGTGATCAGTCACATCGGGTTGAATCAAGGACTGACCCCAACATTTTATAGTATAAGGCCAGAGAGTTACTGTTTAGCGAGTATATTGTAATCACTTGCCTACGTCATCAGGCAGCCTATCTCACAGAACACGTTGAGACGTTTGCCTATCTGATTGTAGTCCAAAAATAAGTAGCAAGGGTGATGTCATATAAGAAATTCTTCAGCAAATCAAACAGGTTGCCTACGACCGTGCCATCTGCGATCCTTCAGCAGAACTAACGTAAAAAAAAGAAACGTCTTGTTCATTTTCTTACCCACAAAACGATGTCGCACTAATCTTACCTATATCAAGGATATACTCTACAGATTGAGACCCAATTATTATCATCATACGCTGTGTACGAAACGGTGTGTGAAAAGTTGATGCATGAAGCCATTCTTAAGAGAAAACCTGAACGAAATTCTTAAAAAAGTACTTCAGTTATATAGACATAATTATCAAAAGATTGTAAGTCGCTGACTTTAACATTTTATTAGATTTTTTTATTTTAGTTTTAAATATATTACGAGTGTAAACGTACCCTTAAACTCTGAAACGCTCGAGTCAAGAGTCCAACAAAAAAAATATCAAGTAGAATCGTGTGATATAAGTTTTATCGTGTATACCAATGATTGATTATATTAAAGGAACCAGGTTAGAAAATTTGTACTTCCTATCAGCGATTTTACGCAGGAGTAAATGTTTCACGTTTGCGAATTTATATGCTAGAGTAGTTGCACCTTTCTGCGAACCGTGTACGTGCGGAGCGCTTGCCACACATTTCAAATAGATTTATTTAATCATATTAAAAGGAAATATTAACATTATTAAATGAAACCACCAACATGATGTGTAAAGAGGTGAGGTACATAGTGGCATGCAATAACGTAACGTTATTTTAATAAACCTATATGAAATGTAATTATTTTAATCATTAATGTTTATCGGTTTTTCCTAGATATTGTTCATGTATGAAATTATTCTAAATCAATTTATTATGAGTTAAATTATAACTTATTTTGAATTAGATGAGATGAAACCTGATACAGTATGTTAACTATTTGTGCAGGAATAAAATTGAAGTTTGTGTTTATAATTACTAATTAAAAGCTTTCACTAAATGTAGGTATATGTAATTATATATGGTAATTTATTTTCCTCTTTTTTTATAAATGTTTCATCATTTTAAATGACCTCCTGCTGTAATCCCGTATGTTTCGCTTCCATTTCTCTCTGTTAGCCATCATATCTGCATTCACTCTTTTCTAGCCATATCATCTTTGACACAATCTATTCATCGTTTCTGAGATTTTCCTCTCGCCCTGTAAATATCCACATTCTTGTCTACTTTTATGTTTTTTAACCATATCATAAACAAAACATTTTTGGCAACATTATCCTTATCCCTCCGCATTACATGTCTTTACCACGATACCTGTCGGGGTATATAAAAGTAACAAAAGTTTATAAAGTTGTGGCGTACTTCACGCGGTTTCGCCCGCGTTGTTCCCGTTTCCGTGGAAATAGATATAGAGCTGAAATATAGCCTTCATTGCTCGTTTATAATGTAGTTATCCCTTAATGGAAGAATTGATTGAATCGATCCAGTAGTTTCGGAGAATATTCAATTCAAGCAAACAAATATTTCCTCTTAATTATATAGAAGTATACAAAAATATTTAATCTGATCATAACCACAATATCATGGTTGTTTCAACTTTCACATATCAATTAATAAAACTCCTGCCTTCCAAATTGCACAGAAAATGATAAATATCCCAGTACCTACGAAATTCCGCTCACCGAGAGTTTCGTACACCAACACAATTTATTCAAATTCCAAAGACGAATTGGCCAAATCAGTCAAAATACAGTATTTTAATAATTTTGAAAAAGACCGCTGTATACACAGCCAAATTAAGTTGATTTGAAAAGATTATAAATTGCCGTTTATAAAAATTATGTTCATTAGAGTAATGGTTTTAGTTTCGTGATATTTTGATACTTGTAGCTATTATTATAGATTTTTCACAATTTTATTTTAGGAGGCATTAATAATATTAAAGAATCGTGTAAGCGAAGCCCTTTAAATTGATACCCACACGGGTAGGGTGGTCCTATTTAAAATATGATTGATAAATAACTTTTACTACGTCGGCTCTGTACATAACAGACAGAGACGGTTCAAAAATACAATATTTCAGTATTTCAAAGTCCAAATACTCTGATTCTTGCAACGAATCGACATAACGAAAAATCCAAAAGTTGTGTTGTGTGTGTGACAGTTTCTTAAAGTGGTTTTACAAACCGAATAAACTTGAACTAAGCTTTCATGTAAGTCGTATAAAACGATGTTTCTAGAATAAATGGTTTTATATTTGTGGTCTGCACCAACATAATTCACTTTTGAAACATGAAAGAAATGCATAAGAAAATATAATCATTTTGCGATCTCACTAACATCTGGAGCCCTATTGAGGGTAAATTAATTAATTTATTTAATAACATAACAACATAAAGACAAATAACAATACAGATCGTAAACTAGTTGTCTGTCTGTCTTATACCTTTTCGTGACTGAGCCACTGGACCGATTTGACTAAAATTAGGCATATATCGCTTTAACTCCAGGATAAATATTACTTGACAATTAATTACGAGGGCGACCGATTTCCTCTGTCAGATCGACTCTAGTAAAGAGAGGCTATTCCTCAAGAAAAAGGGTTTCCACCCATGAAATTGAGACAATGTGATTAAAACTGCAGCAAAAACAAAATAAGATTGAAATATTGTATTCATGACTCAAATAATTTTTGTATTGATATTTATTACTTCAAACCCAAGACTTCAATCCTTTCTTCAAGTTTAAAAGTAATATGTAAACTGTAAAAAAAAATTGTTGGGTCTAAAAGTAGTAAGCAAACTTCGCCCTGATCCTATTAGCAATGGCCTGTTGGCCAACGGTAATTGAATTTTATCTTCACAAGTTTCCAGCAAAAATAAAATTGCTAGAAGATTTTTAGATCAACTTATTCGAAGTATTTCTACGCCATTAATTGGAATATCTTTATAAAGATATTTTCCATGAAAGTCCTTGGCTCGGTAAGCTTACAAGGGATCACAACTGAGGGTGAAATGAAACTTTTTTAACATACAGAACCGTAGAAGAAAAAAACTAGTTTATCACCTATGTTGCAGTCAAAACCTGTAGTACAATTATGGCGGACTCAATATGTGTCTAACTTTACAATGTTCTGCTCGTTGTGGCTAATGGGATATGAAAACATTAAAAAAAAAATTTTTACTAGAACCATTCTTTCTTGCCCATACTTTTTTATCTATAAAACATGATTATTATGATGATATGATTCTCGAGGCGGTATTAGAGTTGGAATTGTAATTTTGATGCGATTCTCTATACCAAAGTAGTCCTTGGTATAGAGAATGATAGTTCATTTTTTAATGCTAGTTCATTGGCGATGTTTTCTAATAATGGGGCTTATTAGAATAGCACAACATCACATCAACAGTCCTTCTTTTTTGATACGCACATCAAAAGAGAAGGATATAGTTTACCGTTTTATAGATTTTGGTCTTTATTAAAACCATGTTTTGTGATGATAGGGTATGACTATTATAATGAACTAAACCAATAGAAAATAATTCTTTTAACCATATTTTTAAAATTTGTAGCGGTTAATTGAAGATCTCCCAAAAATAGCTTACATAGGACTCACATATTTATTAATACAATAATGAAACTTATAAATTTCTTCAAGTTTTGAACGGTTTACAATCGGTCATACAATTGGCAAAATTGATGCTTGATAACATCTGGAACATATTTTTTAAGACAACAAATGTCAATAGTCAGCACTCTTGCTGCTGTTGGATTATACTTAAAATTCAGAGTGTTATTTTCGCTTGAGGTGTTTGAATTCGAAGCATTAGGTTCATTAAATGTAATGCTTTTAGCACCTGTAGCGACGTGAGGTCTTCAATATTCTTAAAATTAAAGCGTATTTCCGACTTCGCGTCGTCTGCGTCTGGTACTTATCTCGCTCATCCCGCACTCCCAGTGCAGTGAACGAGGTTTAATTATTTTATTGGCTTTAAAAGGCATTTAGTCAGTTATATTGATATACATATTTTTAAATGGAGTTCTGGGAAATAAAGCCATTATGTCACCACGGGTAAAACCGCGGGACACGGCTAGTATAATCCAATAAATCTTTCGGCATTTACCTGAATCGAAGACACTCCGTCATAATTTATATTATTAACATATTAATTACTCAAACATTATCTCATATCAGTTTTTTAATCATCTACAGTCAAGTATAATAACGTTATTATATATATCTATTCATATAAATATTTTTATAATAGGTCATTACAAGGACAACAATATTGTAACTGTACTAGCTGTGCCCCGCGGTTTCACCCGCGTAGATTTAGTTTCTTCCTTATTGTCGCGGAACCCTAATATTTTTAATAAATAAAAGTAGCCTAAGTTACTCCTTGAAACATCAGCTACCTACCAGTGAAAGTCCCGTTAAAATCAGTCCAGCCGTTTCGGAGACAGACAGAGAAAAATGTTAAAACTTGGTTTTTTTGTGTCAGTAGCGTGTATTCTTTCGTATGCATTTAGTGAAAATCTGTTATTTTGAAATTAGAAACAGACACTTCAATTTTATTTATCTGTATATCTGTATAGATATAACTGGTTATTTAAAAAGTAGGAAGATATATTTCAACGGGCTTAGAAACACTGTTACGTGGGAGGCCGAAAGAAACAAAATAACATTCTTTAAATTATTAGTCATATATCCGGTGGATACATTAATTAAAGAATAGGACAGTGTGCTATCAATACTCGGAAAATCCAATACCTACAGAAATGCATTCCAAATAAAACTGTGTAGTGTAAAAAGGTTTGCTGAAATAAATTTGTACCCAATTTCATTGTTCTTCAATCGAGGATTGCACTAGTGATGGAACTCTAACTGCAATTAACGACATGCCCGAAGGCAATCAATGGCTGGCTGTACTGGGGGGATTTACAGCAATCTGTATACGAGTACCCTCTGACACCCTTTAAAGCGGAAGGTGATCTTCAATTTCTGTTTATTGTGGATTGTTTTCCCGAAGTTATGGCTTATAATATATCTCCAGTATTTAAAAAGCACGATATACGAGTAATATTGTGTTATGAATTATTATCTCAGATATTCTATATACCCAAATTAATGTGTTTTTTTGTTTTTGTTTTTTATATGTCCGACGAAATCTTTGTCACCACTGCAAACTTATCGTCTAGTGTGAGGTCAGTGTATAATGTTAATGAATTTTGTTTGGAACAGATGTCCTCATTTACAATAAATGTTGTATTAAAATAATAGTAATTTCTAATCTTCTAATAAATAATTAGTGTGACGCTATCGCGTATTCAATATGGGTAAACCATTTTATGAAGATCCCTTGTCCCACTTACAGCGTCGATAGCTATGATTAACAAGATTGCGGCGTATTTATAATTTTACGACACCAATTATACATATATAATAATAGCTACTCACCTACTATGAGATATTTCAGCGTTAGCATTAGCATTAGCGCTCTCCCAAGGTGGTTTTGACTGCTTCTGGAAACCAGCTCCTCCTCCCGCAAACATTAATACTGTATAATATAACACCTGAACGTCAACAAACACTTTTTATTACTAACAAATGGCAATATTCGACCCAATCGGCATCACGTAACACTTTAAACTCTTGAAAAAACCTAGTAAATACAAATAGAGTTCAGTTTAGTACAAACACAGTTTGATATTATGTGTCATTGTTTATTTTGCAATAGGAATGAATGCGCGATTTTTAGCCGTCGGGCGATGCGACCACCGTCTCGGCCGTTCGCGCCGCTTTTCTAGTATATTTTCAGAAATATACGTAAAATATTCCGGGACTTCCAAACGCGCGTCTGTCCGTAGCGTCTGCCACGGCTAGATTTATTTTTGGTTCCGTCATTTTTTTCACGTTTGCGTAATAACAGAGCCCTCGCGTATGAGTGGTCAATTACGTTATTACTGGGAACGTAAGTATATCCGCTTTAGTAGTTTGTTATTACAAACACATCTTTGTGTATTTCGCGGTAAGTGTGAATAATATTTTCCTGACGTATTGCTATTGCAGTTACGGGGCCAGCTTGTATTTTATTATTTTAAATCATAGCCTTCCCACGCATTGTAAAACCCGTGTCTGACCGACTATAATATGACATATTTATTTATGATCTTCAACAATGCGATGATACGCCGATTGTTACTGATTTGTGTATATCTATGTATTAAATGGTGGAAATTACAAGATCCCTTATAATATATCCAAAAATGTTAACATAATTAGAAGTCACTTACCTCTACAATGACATGCGATTAAAGGATGCACTTACCTGTCAACAGCAAAATTTAAAATTAATTATATATGATTTAAATGAAAAAGGTTACTGAGTGGCCACGGGAATTTCTATGAAAGCATTTCTGATAATAAAATGTCTGTATCGATCGCCCTGATCATTGGCTTAGAAGTTTCAAGATACGCCCGGAGCTCTTCCTCTTAGCACTTATACAATATTATTGAGTTGAGAAAAAGCTTAAATGTTCTTATAAATTGATAAAATTATGGATAATGAATCCAAGTACATTGTTTTAATTATTTAAATGACACAAACGCGTTTGTATCAGCAGAAGGCTATTCTCCTAAGAATATCTTTAATTAACTAACTAGTCCTACTAATATTATAAACGCGTAAGTTTGTACGAATATATGCATGGATGTATCTTTCTTAGTCTTATACAGAAAAGCTACTGAATGGACTTCTATGAAACTTTACAAATGAAAATAGCACACACATACATACATATGCTCACGCCTGTATTTCTCGAAGGGGTAGGCAGGGGTGTTGTAATAACAACATCTTAACTTCACCGAAGATGATTAAGTGACAACGTGTCAGATGGTGAGTCTGTCGCCGTCTCAGGCACTATACATATTGCCTTTATTGTAACATTCAAGAAGGCCAGGACCTATTTTGCTGCTGGCCTTCGACAGTTAAAAAATAAGAATTAGTTTAAATTTAAAATAGATTCGATTTTCTTTTGTTTCAATTTTTACTTTAATTATTGCTGTTGTTATTGAATTCATTATTATTGCTCTTGAATTGAAAATATATTGGTCTTGTAAATTACTATTGCTCTTGAAGATATTTATATTGAAACCTATCTTATCATTTTTCAGTATTGGTTTTGTTGTATTTGCTTTTGTAAATATAATATTGAATATCAGCCATCATTTTATTGCTTGGAAGAAAGGGCTGCACTTTTTACAACAAGTTATCGAAGAATATGAAATTATTCATGAACAAACTTTGGGTTTATTCATTGGTCTTTGAATTACTTCTCAGATATGTGCAGGTTTCCTCACGATGTTTTCCTTCACCATATACCACGTGGTGTGAAATCACTGTAAATAAGTGTTTTAGAAAAACTCATTGGTTCAAGCCCCACTGGGATTCGAACTTACGTCGCTTGCGTAGCAGGAGACTGCTCTAACTCCAAGGCCACCACGGCTATTTTATTAATAACACACATAATTTACTCGTATAAAGATATTGTGTAAATTGACCATTGATACAGATGACGAAGGAGTCAAACCCTGCGCAGACGGAGTCGCAGGCATGAGCTAGTTATGTATTAATTTTAAGAAGCCTATATAACAGAAATTTGACTTTAAATTGTTTAAAAAAATACAAATCCGTACGATGAAATCTAGAATCATTTTTCAACGCAAATTCGGACTTAGAACTAATAACGTACCAGAATCGCTATATCTGTGTTGTTTGATATACCGTGTGTTGAGCACATCGTGACTTTTTTAATCGCTTTCGAAATGGAAACCGCACTCTATTTATTTATTTTACAAACTTTTATATTTTGGTGCAAAACGGCTATATAATTCCCTTAGTAAAATGCTACTTTTGCGCGGGGGGCAGAATCTAATGAGTTTTACAGTTCGTATCCTTATATTTGAACCATGACATACTCGTATAAAGTATTGTCTAGTTCAATCGTTCGTTATAAAAGGCCCAGTGTCACTTATTAAGACTCATCGGAAGCCATATTTATTATATTTTACAACTAGCTGTGCCCCGCGGTTTCACCCGCGTAGTTTTAGTTTCATCCTTATTGTCGCGGAACCCTAATCTTTTTAATGAATAAAAGTAGCCTAAGTTAGTCCTTGAAACATCAGCTACCTATCAGTGAAAGTCCCGTAAAAATCCGTCCAGCCGTTTCAGAGATAACCCGGAACAAACAGACTACAGACAGAAAAAAAATTAAAATTTAGTTTTTTTCTGTCAGTAGCGTGCATACTTTCATATGCATTTAGTGAAAAGCTGTTATTTTAGAATTACAAACAGACACTTCGATTTTATTTATCTGTATAGATGTGAAATGCTATCAATACCCTTTGTTAGCTTTCACCATTTTGCGCTTCATTGTTGATAGCTTGAACGGTTTCTATTCGTCCGATTAAAATATACAATTGCGGTAGGTACTAATGCTGTTTTTAAATCATGAAATTCAGTAGAATTAGAAACAATCTGCTATGAAAACGTTATCATCCCGTAGGAAATTTAGATTTTATATTATAAATCTAAGCATCTAGCGAATTGTGATAGTTGGATCTATTAGATACTACATTCACATATATTTATCATTTAATAATCTACATTTACCTACATATATCGTCAACCTACAAAATATATAAAAATATTGAGTGTGTACTGTAAATTCCGAAAATCGATATTTCCTAATGGCATTTAGTACAGTCCCATATTTTACCACAATTATTTCCTCTCTAGCGTCTTTTTCTGAGGGGATTTCTAACCATTTGCATATTTTCCCACTATGTTTAATAGCTTAGTTTCTCGACGAGCTTCTACCCACTCGCGAAATGTATCTCTTTATATATATCTCCAGAGATTTTCAAGAGACGCGAATCTCATTATCCTAATTTGCTGTCTTTATTTATACACACATTGATCAACCATTAAAGGAGTTATTTAACCTATCGAACTATCAGGTAAATTTTGCAAATATAGTGAGAAAGTATACTTCCTGTCTTTACAATAATATTTTCAAAGTCAATGTTTGTGCACCGCGGTATTATTTGGGGATAAAAAGTAAACAATGTGTTTTTCTATTCTTTATTTTGAGGACTAAACAGCAATACAATATTTGTATATTTGGAGACTAAACAGCAATACAATAGTTGTATACTTAGTAATATCTTAAATTAACTTATCTAAGAAAAACATATTTGCAACATTTTCCAATTCAACAACGCCAACCTAAGTACATAAAGTTATAGCATCATACTGAGCTTTTAGAGATATTTTTTTGAATTTCTCAATACAACGTTAGTTCTGGTTTATTGATAAGCCTATATATATACATGAAATTATGAATACAATAAATATTAAACTAGTCAGTAATGGTCAAATATAGCAAATTGAAGATATACCTTTATTGTTGCAATGAATCTTATAATTGCTGAACACGTTGAAGGTATCATTTTACTAAGAAATCTGAAACATTAAAAATATGTACAGGCTGACTGAAATAAATGGTAGCAAGCAATATACAAGTCTGACATAATTTCATTTTCACACCTTTCAATATAAAAAAATATAAAAGAATTAAAATAAAAAATTAAATTATCCTTAGCAAACCATTTTTAAGTGTCGATAAATTACCACTGGTTTGGAAGTTAGCCCTCTGAGAAGAACCAATATGAATAACATTTGTGGAACTCAACCTTGACCAATCTTCTTGAAGTAATAGCTTGTCTTAGCTCATTTACGAAAATTAGGGCATAACTGGACTTCCCGTTCGATATTTGGAGCTGCATTACTGGGGACTCCACGTTACAGAAGACTGCAGCCAAAAATGCTACCTTTGAGAAGTATAGTGTTACTGCGGTGGTTAAGGTGGCCAGTTTTCCACAGAGGGAAGGAGTAGGAGTATAAACGCTGTGCTAGCAATAGTTGTCATGTCATCTATCTATACAGATAAATCATATTGAAGTGTCTGTTTGTAATTCCAAAATAACAGCTTTTCACTCTAAATGCATATGAAAGTATACACGCTACTGACACTAAAAAAACAAGTTTTAAAATGTATCTCTGTGTGTCTGTCTGTCTGTTTGTTCCGGGTAATCTCAGACACGGCTGGTCCGATTTTAAAGGGTTCCGCGACAATAAGTATGAAACTAAATCTACACGGGTGAAACCGCGAGGCACAGCTATTATTTAATGAACTAACAGTAAGTTATGGTAAAATACAGTAAAATTAAGATGTACCTTTTTTGCTAAAATACAGGTTCTAATTGCTGAACGAACACGTTGGAAGTATCATTTTGAAATGGAATCTGCAACAAAACATTCATGTAATGCTATCTCGATACTAATTAATATGCTTGTATCATACACCACATACCCCTACAGCCCTTTCCCAGGGCTGGCGGGTACCTTTTGACGGTTTTCCTCACGTCAATTAAAGAAGGTAATACTAATGCTTGCTACATATTTAAAGTCAACCATGACCAACTTACATGAAGTTAAATATTAATCATAATGAGCCATCACTTCCATTATAAATCCTTTGTTGATTTGCAAGATTTATTTATATCGTATAGAATATTATTGAATTTACTAACAGTGAATAAAGTACTATTATATTATTATTATAAGAAGATAAGTAACTCAATAATACTCACCTATATAATATATATTATTTAACTACCCTATATATATTTATGGTTATATTTTCTTTATTGATTCATTGCGCTATTCGCATCGTCCGCAAAATAACTTTGCTGAAACAAGATAGTGGATTATTTATAATTATATTTATAGAAATATATTTATAGAAATAATATATAACAGGGGACCCTACCATGGCGTCTTATTGCCTTGATAGTTTAACTCTTATCATGAGAACCAAATCAAATCAAAAAGTTTTATTCAACATAAGGGACACTTGGAACACTTATTGAACGTAATTTCTCTTACGCTAACCAAGGTTAATTTACCACCGTTTCCAAATGTAAGCCTGTCAGAAGAAGAAATGGCGAAACAAACTGCCCGGTTCTATTTTTCCATGTGTCCCTTCACATAGGATTGTTTTACGAGTAGTACAATTTTATGGAAGAGTGAGCAACTCATTGCCATACTTGGCTATCATCAATATAATACTCAGTAACACTATAAGATGCTTTTTTCTGAAGAGACAGATGTACAGGTCGATCATTGTCACAGTGGAACTATGATAGCAATAAGTGCTTATAGTAAGGCCCCAGTTTTATGATATCAAAGGCTTCGTAAGAGAGGGGTCGTATACGTTAAAAAATCCTTTTTTACATTTTCGTTGTGGATAGGAAATACATAACCTAGTGAATATCCACTTTTTTTCTGAAGAAGTGAAGGAAAACATTGTGAAGAAACCTGCATATGTCTAAGAAGTAATTCAAAGACGTATGTATAGTGGCTGAGACGGCGATGGACTCACCCTCTGTCACGTTGGCACTTAATCATCTTCGGTGAAAAGTGGGTATTGTTATTACGGCATCTCTGCCTATCCCTTCGGGGTATACAGGCGTGAGCATGGGTATGTATGTAAATAGATATTACATGACTTTTTAAAATAAGGCATACTGGTATATCATTATAAAAGGGTTACAATATAAGGGCTTAAATAAAATGATTTAAGTTACGCTAAAAAAATTGCGTCCTGATGTAACAAAAAGGCGTTACATATAACTCTTTCCCGAGTTTCTTTAATACTTCATACGCACAACAATACTTAGAAGAGTAGGTATATGAGTGTGTTAACCTGTAAGTTACAACACCTTGTATCCCACTTTAAGAGATCGCAAGCTATTATTTATGAAAATTTAAAAGCAAATTTCTTTATTCATTTAGCTTTTTTCAACATGTTATTTCTTTATAAAGATAGAAGAGAATTTCTTCTTAAAGTTTCGGGTTATTTGGTCAAATACCATCGAACTTAAAATAAAGCCCAAACATTATTTATATTTAGTGCTGTCATATTTGTATTTATTTAGGGACTAAGTGTTGGCAAAAAAGTTATTCTCATTTATTTAGACACCTTCAAAAATGTTGTTAAATAAAATGACAGTTTAAATAGTTTGAAGGTTTTTTTTTTGGTAAGCAAAGAGCGTACTATAATACCTTCTACTATAGTTCTTTCGTTACATGTTCGAGTATGTGTCACAAGAATACTGGATTCACAAAGAAATTAAAAACTGAAATATAACATTACTAATTTTTGTCTCTCCGTAAGAATGCACTTTGTCTATACGCCCCTGTGTTATGAAGCCCTCGATATTAATACTGTACATAATAAATATACACATGCTTCTTGTTATCAAAAGCGAAATAAAAGTTACAGATGTAAGTATGTATTTACCCGCTTCTACCATAGTAAAATCCGTTCAGAAGTTTAGCCGTAAAAGGTAGCAGATGGACAGACCGCGAATAGTTCACATTTATGAAATTAGTATCAAATTAAATATAACAATAATGCAGCGTTTATACTTACGTAGTTCTCTATACTAGGGAAATAATAGGGTTATAAAATACATTATTAAATTGACATCGGGTGCATAGCACGGCTCCAACCCAAGCCTGGAAATGTTTGTCTGCGCCTTTGTCTGTGCAGAACAGAACTCTTCATAAGCTTGTTAATGTACACGAGCTTTCTTTACAACAATTTTGTATAGAGACAATTTGCATTAGCATTTATTTACAGTAGAAAAGGTATTTATATGTAATAGCTTATTGCCTAACAGGAACGAAATAAATAACAATTGAATTGACGCCGTGGCTACTTACAACGACAATATAACAATGGTTACATAAGACATGTATAATATTATGGAACATTCGCATAATTATCTATACACATAACACACATTCTATTAAATAACACATAATTAGGACGCACACAAACACAGCATTAAAATATAGACAATAAAGACACACGAACCACACTAATAAAATATATAATGTTGATTATCTTATTAGAAATTACTTTATTTATGTGCCTTAACAACATAATGTTTTGTATAATTTACACTTACCAGACGGTCAATCGCACTCAAAATTTTTTTCCGTGGATCAATATTTATATGTTTCTGCAGGTCATTCGCAAACTTTGGATGATAATAGAAATAAATGAAAATTATTGCAATGACCATCATAATAATGGTCATAAAAAAGACTATTCGTGAACCCATTGTCAGCAGTTTTCTGAAACAAAAAAATTAAATTATAAATTTTGTAAATTTTACTTTATACCCTATGTGACTGATGTGCAAACAATTAATATGCACCTGTATATCTAACCAAACCTTCGGTTTAACTGAAATTAACGTTGCGTGTACAATATAAGTTGGTACATAGATACGGAATTTTAAAATCCAAAAGTTTCAAATTATTAAATTAAGGGGTTCTTAAATTCTTCAACTTATGAAGTACCTAATCAGATTTTTTTATAGTGCAAAGCGCATTACTCTCTCTAAATCTCTCCGAACTCCTCATAAATATTTTAGCGTACTTAAATTCACAATTTTAATTTTTATAAAAATTACTTAAAACCAAGAACCCAATGCCGGAAAAGTGAGATATGATATATAAAATCTTCTTTTGAAATAAGTAGACACGCACAAATTTCACCACTCTCAAAATGATTTGTTTTAACGGAAAAAATATGATATGAATCCCACAAGTAGCTAAAGTGAAAAAATATTTTACTAGTACAATGAGTAGAGACGATAAAATATAGATTCTAACATAGGAACTCAATATAAGGCGTCACCAACTTCATAGTATGAATCAATATTAATAAATATTTTCATAAATCAACTCGGTAGATTGATTTGGTACAGGTAAAACAAACTAAACTATGATAATCTGAAACATAACAAAAATAAAGAGTGTGTTAAATTGGCACTTCATTAACACAAGTTCGAACGCACCCTGTCAGAGAACAAAGAAGCCGCCATTCAGGAATTGGACAGACTACAGCGAGAGTTAATGGATTTGTTGAAATCATATCAGCATTTAAAAATTATAAAATGTATTGATTTAGTTAAAATTTCATGAACTTTTATTATTTTTATTGTTTAATATATTATATTAATTAGATAATATAGGGACTATAAAGATATTTATCATTATTTGATTGTTCGTTATCATAATTTACTTTTCCAAGTGAATATAAACATTTTGTTTTTATATACGTATTTATTTCAACAGAGTCACCGTCGGAACTCAATTGAATAAATTAATCATAAGAGAGCAGGTGTTATAAAAAATGCCTCGCCTTCGTTGTCTGAAGTGTAGATACTTACAGTTTCCTAGATGCGATGTTAAAAATAAAAGAAAATTCATAGGGACGCACAAATGTTTATTACCAAGTTAGTTTAGAGTTTGTAAATTTAAATAACTGATCTGTAATATTGTATACCTATCATTTAAAACTTTTGTGTCACCGTACTCACTATAGAACAGGTGACGATACTTTAAAAAATAAATAGGTGACTATTGTCCAATTTAAAATATATTCATAAATTACGACGGCGTAAGTTGTACGAACCTTGAGCAAAGTTTTCGAAGTACACTGCGCGTTGTCTGCGATGCGGCGCAGTCACGGATCAAGTGAGTAAGGTTGTGGGAGCAATAGGTGTGTTATGTATAACCTCCTCACGGCGCCTCCCTCGGACGTCCCTCCCGGCAGTCCCGGGCAACGCGCAGCCTGTTAACATAGGTCAGGACACACTTTACAAGGGGCAATCTAGGTTACAAAATTACAATTAAAAAATATATTATACTAATAATGCTATCTCTTTCCAAATGGTGTGCCGGCACGAACATCGCGTTAAAAGTTGTTGAAACAAATTGAATTGAATATTTTTCTCTCAGGAGTTGTCTTTGATAATTCATATTTTTTTATAATTACATACCTATTTCGTGATTTTAACTGGACGAGAAGGTAGGTATTAAACATAGAAATTTTTAAGCAAAATTATTTTTGCTCAAACATTTACATACTTACATAGGCACATTCGAGGGTAATATAAAAGGTAACATAAATCTTCCCTGTCCATAACGAGGTAGGCAGAGGGAAAAGAGCACCATTACCGTACCATATCACTTTCGTTTCATCTACCTATTTTGGTCTTTTCATACACATACTCATGTTCAAGTTAGTCACATCGGGTTGAATCAAGTGCCGACCCCAAATACATGGGATTAAGGCCAGGGAGATGATGACTCATGTTCAAGTTAGGTACTTTCCTTTGTCATTCCCTCGATTTCATTTGTGTAGTTGGTCCTTGTTCTTCCTAGACGTATTATTGAACGAGCATTATGAAATCAAGACATGACAGGCAGTAGTACAAAGTCCTCACGGGGTGTTTATGAAATGGGCGTTAATGAATTCAAAAAATGAAGAATGAATGCTCACTTATTAGGTATGTTCTTGGCTTTATTTCCCGAATAGGTAGGCAGAGGGGTTCTTATAGTACACCCATATTTTATCTACTGTTAAGTTTTAATTCCCGTGTAAGTAATTAAAGGCGAGCATTTTTCCATTCACCGGGCACTAATCGAGCTGCTACTGGGAAATTACAGATTGAAAACCCAATTACTATTTGCCAGTATTTCGCGTTAGCGACTTCTAGACCAACGAAGTAGTCTAAACATTTTTTTTATAGGTATAGAGTACTTAATAAACTTACCTTAAAAATTTAATACTTAGGCAGGGTTTCGGGGTCTTCTCTTATATATCCGAAACTGTCAGACTATGAGGGTGCTCTGGCGTGTATAGGCGTATCTCTGTATCTTGTATCTCTCATACATTAGTTACGCGTAACAATGCTTAATCGAATCCTGGAACTGTGGTATGATTCCATTATAAAATATTACTTAACTAGCTGTGCCCCGCGGTTTCACTCGCATAGATTAAGTTTCAAAGTAGCCTAAGTTACTCCTTGAAACATCAGCTACCTGCCAGTGAAAGTCCCGTTAAAATCGGCCCAGTCGTTTCAGAGATTACCCGGAACAAACAGACAGACAGACAGACAAAGAAAAAATTAATCTTGGTTTTTCAGTGTCATATGCATTTAGTGAAAAGTTGTTATTTTGGAATTACAAACAGACACTTCAATTTTATTTATCTGTATAGATGTATAGATAGATGTGTACACTCATATAAAATAAAAAATACTAACTAATGAAACTTTATGTTTCTATGAAGCAACTCCAACCATTGAATGTATCAATTGTATTTTAGTTATATTAAATTGACATATAATATAGTATTACAAATTGTAGTCGCTCAAATCTCACTTGTTTCGCCTATTTCATGTAAATATTAATCCGGAAATATCATGTATATATATATAAGACGATATAGCACGTCGTATTGTCAACAGAATTCTTATGGAATTCAACGTAGTAACATTTCTTTTTAAACAATATACGCATGCTCACGCCTGTATTCGCCAAAGGGGTAGGTAGGTAATAACAACACCCACTTTTCACCGAATATGTATAAGTGCCAAAGTGACAGATGGTGAGTCTATCGCCGTCAGGCACTATACATACGTCTTCGAATTACTTCTCAGACATATGCAAGTTTCCTCACGATGTTTTCCTTCACCGTAAGCACGTGGTATCTATACGCATCATAGTATATTGAAAGCGGCTGTAGAAACCATATTAATATTTTTATTATTTTATTTAACAAAGTCGTGAAATATTTTTAAATTAGGTATTCAGTACAAATGATCTGTTTCTGTAAAAATATTTTTTCCATAAACTAAATAGATTTTTAGTTATGAGCAAAATTGATTTCGGTACTTTAAAGTAAATTTGCAAATACATTACATAGATGTAATACGGCAGCCTGTGCTCGCTACTAACTACCGTTTCGTTGTTCACTATGTTCTATCTATACGAGAATTATCGTCCTCCCTGTAGCCAAAACCGATTTGAAATAGGGATTTGAAATTGGACTTCTCGTTTGTATTTCTCGTGATAGGACCTTTAACCCAAACGTAATGATGTGCCCGCAGTGAGAATCTTAATGGTCTTATGTACTTGCAACATTGTTCTTGCATTTCTTCCGAACAGTGGGCGTCTATTGTATCTTGTTGAGATAAAAGGCGGATCTCAAAACCTCCCTCCCCCGCCCAACTGCTGCAGTGCTTCAACAGGTATGTACGTACAATATACTTATGTTTGATAACCCTACTGGTCTAGTTCTGGAATCATTTCGTTTATTACGGATTTGATACCCATACATACCGAATTTATACATTGGAATATAAGGGCATTAAGGCAGTCTGAGTGCAATATGGGTTCCATCCATCAATAACTTAAATTTTCTAAATCAGCTAAGGCAAGCTTGAAAAGTTTTTACTGACGTCAGTGGGCCTTGGCTGCGATAACTGCGTGCAATAGCTATCTATGCCACGAGCGCACCTAACACAACACGCTTTTATAACAACAATAATTATGTAATAAGGCCTTGGTGTATCGTGAATTCTGCATAATGTCGCCCGTAAAGTGTTTTAATAAGTATATTCATAAATTACATTAGTAGAACTAATCATATTAGGTGAAATGTGGGTGTTGTTGTTACAACATCTCTGCTTACGGGGACCTACGGGGACCCTTCTGGGATGGCTTGAGCATATTTATTTATTTTTATACATTAGTAGAAATATTGAGTACCAATCAAACGGGTGTTATATACTATGCATACTATGTATAATTATTATGTAGGCATTGTAGGAAACTTGGTAAATCAGCCGCGCTCGTTAATGATGTGCAAACAATAGACACCTGAAAAGTATCCACTCATCATATTCAGCCCATAAACACCCACTTTTGGATATGATAAGCCTCCTTATGTGGATTTACGATCATTCTAATATCTTCGCATGTTTGGGGATACGGAGGAATTTATTAATGTTGATGGTTATACAGACATAGGACGACTAAGTAATGATCGATGGACATTCACTTCTGTGTGAAAAATTAAATCCACACAGAAGTGAATGAAGAGTTGATTATACGTTGCGATGTGCTACTTGAGGAATTCAAACTATGGAAAAGAAGACAACTAAATTCAACTCAATAAGTTTTGTAATATTTAATATAAACCTACGTACCCACATACCATACATTACAATATACGCTACGATTTACGCTTTAAGCATAGGTTCTTAGTTAAATGGTTTAGCGGAAAATTAAAGAAAGTGACTTAGAATGTCATTATACGGAATGCTTCTTCTGCACGCAATGCGATTCGATACATCATTAACAGCACCGTACTTAAAAGGATTACAAATTTATAATGGAAGAGCATTTTGTTCACAATGAACAGATATTATATTCTACAAAATTTGATTTATTTTATCATTAGTAAAACCATTTTTAATTATCTGTCTTCATGCTATTGCACTGGAAAAGTATTGAAACTATATTGAAACATTTTGAAACCCATACGTTAGAAATAGCCCACCTAGTTAGAAACTATTGTGCTACTGATGATAGTTATTACTCTGTGCACTGATGTTTTAATGTGACTGTGACAGACTGACAGTGGTAGATGTCAACTTCAAGAGTGCTAAAATGTCAAACGCCTACAGACTTGAAATCATTGTCTCAGACCAAGGTCAACATTAAAGATATCATAGACCTAGTTGCTTAACTTTTTTAAGGAATATGGCAGGCCAGCTGAGTGAAAAATATTGTCTTTATCTATGAGCCAGCTTCAATCAACTTTATGAAGTTGTCAAATCTTGTAACCTTAAAATATAATGATTTTTATTAAAGTATCCAGTTTAAAACTGATCAAAAAATTAAATAAATAAAAAAATCGAATTGAGTATTAATACTGTACTTAAGTACAGCTTAGATATCTGAATCTGAAAATGCTATCAATAAAAAAATTACCTACGCTGTCAGCATCAAAAATACAATCGAAAATATATTTTGATTTGCGCAATGTAGTTTTAGAGAAGCACGTAAATAAACACAGTTCCATTAATCTAGTGAATTTATGCAAGTCGTTCTCTGTGTTACATAATTATACTAATAAGTCAAAACAGCCGGTAAGTTATGCGTAGCAGTCATTATCATTGTCAATATCTTTTAATTTATTATACTTCGGTAATAATTCAGTGAATGCCTGCGAGTTAGTAGCTCCTACCTGCTTCTAAATCTTGGCGTTAACCATTGTTACAGGAACTACATAAGTTCAATGCAGAGTATAAGGCAGCATGCTCACTACTAAGGAGATCAAATTTGCCCACTCCGAGTGCATTTGCCAATAGACTGAGCAGTCGTGGACTGCACACCACACCCGCCACATTATTTCAGCAGGATGATAAGGATAAAGTAATTATATTTTCTTCTACATACACTTATAATACACTGTACTATGTTTGGAAAATTCATAAAATATGAATGTTGTTGCTATTTTGTGCAATAATTCTAGATTCATGTATGTGTCCAAGCCTCAAATATTGCAGGCATATAGAGGTACCAAATTAGGTTGGTATTCTCGTCATAATTGTGAACAGGTGTTGCTTGTGCCATTTGGTTTTGTTATAATATCTGATGTTTGTTTTCAGGATAAGAAAGATAAAAACAAAAATGATGAAATACCATCCCTGCTTATGAAAGGTGCATTTTGGATGTTCACAACATGCATACTCATTATCATGAGTTCATTATTAGTTCCCGGAGACAATACACAAAATGAGGTGAGGCTTATATTCTTATTATATTATTATTATTATTAATGTTAACCATTTTAGCCTAAAGCCTCAAATAGTTTATTCAAATATAATTTATCTGACTGCAAGCTTAATTAAAATTTGTGAATTATTAAACAAAATACTTGGACATTATGAATATAGCGTTCAAATTCAGTAATGCTACGTGCCCCATTGTTATTGGGGTTGTAGGTATGATGCAATTGACACCCTTGCTAATGGAAGTGCACATTGACTGTTATAGCTACAATCTTGATGTTTGCTTAATTGCCATCTGTGTACAAAAAAAAATATTACTCAGTTTTTTCAGTCATATGGTAAAATCAAGTAATTTAATTGTTTCTATGTACTAAATACTTTTTTTTTGTACCCATAACAGTTAATACGGTATGTCTCGTGGAATGAGTTTGTATATTCAATGCTGGCCAAAGGAGAAGTGGAAGAGCTGATTGTGCGCCCTGACATGGAGGTGGTTACTATCATACTGTATGAGGGGGCTATCATCAAAGGGAAACGGGTATGATTACTTTATATTTTAAGACCCACATGACACTACCTAAACATTTATGCGGTCAAAACTCAATTCAACATAATGTAGCTGGTTACCTGATTGCTAGCGACTCCTATACAAGCCTTTTGATTATTCCATTGATTTTAATGAATGTTTATATCTTGATTACTGTGTAATTACAAGCAAGCAGATAAAATAATTGATACAGAATGTTATTTCCAGACAAGTCACAGAGTGTTCCATATGAATGTTGGTGACATTCACCGCTTCGAAGAGAAACTCAGGGAAATTGAGAAAAGCTTGGGAGTTAAAGAAGGTTAGTATAAAAATAAATTTATTGGTAATAATGGTATCTTTTATCCTTATTTACGAAATATCATTTAAGAATCAGTAATCAGGACAGTTTTATTGAACTACTAACATTATTATATTTATGCATCAAACTTGGCTGCTTACATGGTAGGCAGAGAAAAAAATCAACTCAATATGGAAAGTTTGAAAAGAGACAAAAAAGTTAGAGAATGCATTGAATTTTGATCAAATAGCAAATAAATCAGCGGAAGGTTAATATATGTATGTCCTCAGGTGTTCGTGTGATATACGACAGGAACGGTAGTGTCGCTGGTAAGGTGATCACCACGCTGCTCATTGGTGCCATCATTCTGTCCTTCCTGTACTCCACTAAGAGCATGAAGATGAATATCAACCTTGGAGGATTTGTGAGTATCAGTTTAGTTCAACAGAGCCGTGGAAATACAGTGGTTTCATTGAGTCGCAGTCTCCGCAAGTATCAATGCTACCATTGAGTTTTTCTTTAGAAACCAGTGCACATATTAAGACCACAATCTATATTGGTGTATGAAAACTTTGTGAGAACATACATAAGTCTCATAAGTAATAAACCAACATGCAAACAGTGAAAAAGTGACAGAATAAATTATTATTTACTTTCAGAACCAACTTGGTCGCGCAAAATTCACTCTTGTGGACTCAATGAGCGGACAGGGCAAGGGGGTCAAGTTTGAGGATGTTGCTGGTCTGCGTGAAGCCAAAATTGAGGTCATGGAGTTCGTAGACTACCTCAAGAGGCCGGAACATTACAAAAACTTGGGAGCCAAGGTAAAAATTTGTTAGTTGAGAGTTACAATGTAGGAGAGAAATTCTCGAACTTCTTCTCCAATTCGTAAAGAATAAAAAATAATGAAAATAGTTATATATTTATCTATATATGTATGTATATGTGTAGAATCTGCATCTCTGAAAAGGCTCCAACGATTTCCATGAAATTGTATGTAGGGTGTTGATTGATTGAATTGAATGAGAAAAAGGAACCGAGCACAGCTCAACCGGGTTCAGTAATCAATATGCGGTATTAAGAGTAAATATGTTTCAGGTGCCAAAAGGTGCGCTGCTTCTAGGACCTCCGGGGTGCGGCAAGACACTGCTCGCGAAGGCTGTTGCTACCGAGTCCAACGTACCCTTCCTCTCAATGAACGGATCAGAGTTCATCGAGATGATCGGGGGCTTGGGGGCTGCCAGAGTTAGGTATTATGATTACTATTAGAACGGCCAAATAGCACAGAGGCCCTACCATGAGCTCTTATTGCCATGATAGTTCTACTCATGTTAGGAAACCGATGCATATGACGTGTATCTGTCACTGTTGCTCAGCTGAACTGTCGTCCCAATAAGAGCTCATGATTAGGCCCCAGTGCATTAGGTAAAGGTTCTCAACAGTGGCGTATGCTACACGTACACTATACATATAGTTTATGAATTCAACTCGATTAACAATATAGCCTATGTATGCTAATAACTGCTAATTTATGTGACTTTTTTCTCTACACAGATTATTGAAATAATTTTGAAATTGCTCCAGACAAAACTTGCATAGACAAATTTGATGTCTTAATTTTTTTTAGCTTATTCATTGTATAAAAATTGTATAATATTAGTATCAGACGAAATTCGAAGCCTTCATGTTCTAAAATGTATTCGCTTGATGAGATAAAACATAGGCACAGGGTGCTGGTGCCATATTAGCGGGGTTTGATAAATTCATTGAATAGAACATTAGTTGTTGGGTACATGACAATACGTTTGCGTGCGTCAGGGATCTATTCAAGGAGGCGAGCTCCCGCGCGCCGTGTATAGTGTACATCGACGAGATGGACGCGGTGGGGCGGGCGCGGTCGTCGGGCTCGTCGGCGTGGGGCCCGGGCGGCGGCGAGGGCGAGCAGACCCTCAACCAGCTGCTCGTCGAGATGGACGGCATGAGCAGCCGCGAGGGCGTCGTCGTACTCGCCTCCACTAACCGCGCCGATGTACTCGATAAGGTACTCACAGTTATATCTATTCAGTTGGAGTGTGTAGATAAATAAAATTGAAGTGTCTGTTTGTAATTCCGAAATAATAGCTTTTTACTACATGCACATGAAAGTATATACGATACCTAAAAATATAACAATATAAATAAAACAAATTTAATTTTTTTTTTCTTTGTCTGTCTGTTCCGGGTAATCTCCGAAACGGCTGGACAAATTTTAACAGAACTTACACTGGCAGGTAGCTAGCTGTAAAAGAGTTTCTTGACACACTTAATAGTCGTAACTATAAGTTTGGTGCGTGCAGGCCCTCCTCCGCCCGGGTCGGTTCGACCGCCACATCTTGATCGACCTGCCCACGCTGCGCGAACGCGAGGAGATATTCGAACGACACCTCAAGAGTATTGTTCTTGAAGATCTGCCCGACTTCTATGTGAAAAGGTATTTTCTTATTATTATTACGTTTTAAATTTGTAACCATTAATTATTCTGGTATAAGTTTTCTCATATATCATAAGGACACAGTTCCAATGCACAAATATCGATAATAGCTAAAATAAAATAGAGCCAGAATAATTATACTTAGATATAAACTTACAATGAAAAACACTTTTTTTGGGTGTGTATTTATTTATTTCTCTAGTCACTTTTAGTCTAAAAAAAGTGTGTTCAGACTAGCGTACCTGACGCCCGGATTCAGCGGCGCGGACATAGCCAATGTTTGCAACGAGGCAGCGCTGCACGCCGCGAGGCACAAACAGACCATCGTGAAAGCCGCCGACCTCGAGTACGCCGTCGAACGAGTTGTTGGTCAGTGGATGCATCAACATCATCAGTTTTAACGATCATTTAATATCTTCGCTTCTCCTTCGTCATATGATTATTAACTGTTAAAACCTTGACTTTTCTCTAATATTCATAATATATAGTATAATAGTAATTCAAAGACGTATGTATAGTGCCTGGGCTGGCGTTGAACTCACACTCTGTCACTGAATTATTTCTCGAGCGCGACTATTTAAGAACTAAATCAATTTGAAACAGGCTTTGCTTCTTAGTGGTAAATTTAACCGAGAATACGCATATTTTTTGCAAAGTAGATTGATTTCTTAAAGTATTTTATTGTACAGTTAAGTTAAATAAATAAATTTAAGGCTGGGTCTATAATTTGTAAAAAAAATCAAAATATTAGATCGCACTTCCGAGTGAGTGAAGGGAATATTTAATGGTAATTATAGGTGGAACAGAGAAGCGAAGTCACGCAATGTCTCCGGCAGAGAAGCGAGTGGTAGCTTACCACGAGTCGGGGCACGTCCTGGTGGGGTGGCTGCTCGAACACACCGACGCACTCCTCAAGGTGTCCATCGTACCGCGAACAAACAAAGCCCTCGGCTTCGCTCAATATACCACCTCCGACCAGAAACTATACTCCAAGGAAGAGGTAATATCATGAGATGGAATAAAAAATATTCAGCATAAGGGAATATTGATCGTCGTTTTTATAACGAACTTAGGTTTATTACCATTTGTAAATAAAAGTCTGTCAGGAGAGGAAACGGCAAAATAAATTCCCCAATTTCTTCCACATGTTCTTTTTCTTTGTAAATGTGGTTGTTTTCACAGTTGTATTGAAAAGTGAGCAATTCAACAGACATTAGCTGGGCCCGTCACAGAGAACAGAACGCTAACTTTTTATATCACCCCCTGTCCCTTTGTTGTGGTGATCCCCGTATTACTCTGTCTATTTCATGATATGCTGTAACGTGTAGGACCCAATCCCACAGATCCCAAGTTATTGAAAGTTGAAATGATTTATTTAGTTTTGGCCCTGGCACTTATGAACGTCGTAGAACTCACCACTGATTTGAAAACCGACAAAGTCGACGGACTGAGAAGAAAACGAAACTCAGCCAGCATATTATACATTTCATCACAAATTAAATATTTAATAATAATAAAATAAATCATATAAATTATTTAAATTATGCGCTGCATCTATTGAAAAATTATGAAACCCATTAATTATGATGTGTAATATTAACGTGTGATATCGTCAGTTGTTCGACCGCATGTGTATGGCGCTGGGCGGCCGCGCCGCTGAAGCGGTCACCTTCAACTCAGTCACCAGTGGAGCGCAGAACGACCTCGAGAAAGTCACCAAGATTGCCTACGCACAGGTACCTGCTCATGCTGGTTGTCAACACTTCATACACATTCAGTCTATGAAGACATAAAATGTACGCCGTGATATGTGCCCTAGATATTGCTACACATATAATATAAGAATGATATCATGTTATAAATCACCACAGCGAATTCTTGCTTGTATTTATGTATTTAGTATGTTCGGTTTGCCAATTGCGATTTTGATTTAAATATTTGTTTACAACTTTTTAATAACTATACTGACATTGACTAGTTAATTCGAATCTTGATAATAAGATGACTTAAAATAAGCTCATTTCTAATAATTCATAATGATCTGCTATGTGCGAAGTTGCAAATGCGAGGGAGAGATAAAAAAATCATCAAGTAATTTTATAGTCTATGTTTGACGGTAATGTTTGATGTCAATTATTGTTGCCAGGTTCGAGTGTATGGCATGTCTCCGTCGGTGGGCCTGGTGTCGTTCCCAGATATAAAGGAACACGGCAAGAGCCCCTACAGCAAAACGCTCAAGCACCTCATTGACCTGGAGGCACGGAAATTAATAGCTAGCGCTTATTACAGGACTGAAGACATTCTTAGGAAAAATGAAGATAAACTTAAAAAGGTAAGTTTTAAACCGTTGTATGAACTATTTATCGTACGTATCGGGCCCGTGACACTAAGCATTCGCAACAGCCAAGTAAATGTAATGTATTCAAAATCCAGTTCTTTTCAAATTGTTTGTTCCACTCCTATGCAGATTCTCATCGAATTACACCCCCGGAGTAGTACCCCGCAGAGTGCAGTGGGCACAGTTTACGCACTGTAATCCGCGAAACTGTTCAAAATATAAGCATAACCCTAAAACTAAAGTGAATATTGTTTATAAAATATTTCAAGAGTGGAAATAATTTTATGTCCCACTTCACCTTAATTTTTTTTCCTTCGTTTGTTTTAGTTAGCAGAAGAGCTCTTAAAAAAGGAAACATTGAACTCTGAGGAGATTCAAGCGATCCTGGGGCCGCCGCCGTTCCCAAGGAAGAAGTTGATTGACCCTGTGGAATGGGAGAGTAGCCTCCGCAGCATGGAGCAGGCAGCGACCGCCGATGACAGCTCGCCCTCGGACGCGCCTTCTAAGAAACCCGACCCCAAGGTGTAAAGCACAGCGTATTTATGTAAATATTGTACACTAGTCACAATAAAATCACTTCAGTAGATCAATTTGTTTTGATGGCGCTTTTGCGCTACTGTTTTCTAAATGAGCTATGGTGGACCTACATGAGCAATGGCGTACTTGTTGCGCATGGTAACATTATTTTGATAATTTACCAATGCATACGATTTTGTGCGAAGTACATGCAATGGCTTTGTATAGATTTGGATTTATGAACAAAATTATTATTCATTTGATATTTAACTTGACAAAAAGGTATAGTGCGTGACCACATTCTTAAAGTCCCTTTTATTTTCTGTGGTTTTGTTGCAGTAGATATACCGTACCACAGATTATATTTAAGTATTGTTTATTGTTCTTAAACGGATTGCTCAAGTGCACTATGCACTTATAAATTGAATGCAAAGCTAGACTTCGTTTGTAATTAGTATTATAAACAGGTCGTTCTCTTATCTAACGGGGTACGAAATAAAAATCCATTTTTCTTGATCATTTTATTTACAATCAATAGATTCAAATAGGACACACGAGACAGACATATGTCGACAATCTTAGGTAGGTGGTACACATAGTCAGGAGCTAACAGTACCGTACAGTTACAAGACATTGACATTGTTAATAGGAAACACGTTATACTACTTGAACATGAATATCAAATAAATCGCAGTCTTCCACGTATAATTTAATTCAATATAAGTCGTTTCGAGAATAGGTCCTTAACTATCCCATATATTACCTAATATAAAAGGTTAAATTCGAAGATATTTCATACCACGATATGGTTAGCTAAATCATAATGATCATTGAATGTAATGTACTTATTTAAAATGAAATCTTTTCAAGCATAAAAATAAAGAAAAACAAAAGGGATTTTATAAGTTTTATTATAAAATTAAGTACAACATCCATATTGCACAATATTTTCTACGTATTTTTGATTGCATAGTATAATTCATAAAAAGATAGACGTTACAAAATATAATGTTGACAATTGAAGAAACTATAACATGGCTGTGATTTAGTTTAAACTAATGGCAACACAGACATTTGTGACGAAGCAGCGTGGACATAATATATATATTTATATACACATGGTTTTACAATGAACATTGACACGACATTGAAATATGTAGAACCGTTAAATAACTATTTTAGCCAACTGACAGAATAATCTGCGATTTACACATATATTACCTACTAAAAATGCAGTGATATCTTTAAACATTAGACATATTTCAATGTCCTAACTTACAATCTATAGATAAATGATGTCGGATGGTTGGAATCACTGAGATGACTTGGTAAAGAGAATATACAAAAACTTTCGACCAGGGTTCACACCATTCAGAATGTGGTTTAATCTGGTGCTATTTACTCCTCTTGATCAAAAGCAGGTATGGTTTGATACTGATGCACAGCAATCTCGTTCAATTGAAGCCAACGATTATCTATAATTCAATGATGTGATGACGACGAAGCTACTTAAAATATTTTTCCATATACGTTTGACATCAATTAATATTATACTTATCGATAAATGTTGACTAACAAGACAAAATGACCGCTCTGTTAATAAATATAAAACATTTAATATATTTTTAAATATCGAAAAATACTCGTCGACGCAGTGGGTAAACCAACATTTTATCAGATGGCATACAATGTATTACAACAAGATTGTCAAATATTAGTAGCCACACAGTAAAATTCTATCAACACCGAATTCCATTAAAAGCTTGTACTTTGAAGAAGCAATAATTGTGACATTATATGAGAGTCACAACGGGTATGGGTTGCGCGAATTCCGTAAAATTTAATTCTTACCTATTTTCTGTATTATAAGAAAGCCAACAATTGGCAATCTAAACAACATCACGACAATACATATAGATCATACAATTTACAATATGCATGTGTTGTGACTATTCGTAGACTAGAGTCTCAGTATGTTTATAATTGTTTGTGATTATTTGTGATACGTTTAGGTACATATCTCATTCTACCGAAAAAAAGATTACGTAGTAAATATAATGCCTTTTAATCAAACACGTGTCGTGTCACTATTTATTACCTCTACTGAGATATCAGAAACAAGACTGTGTCACATGACCTATTACTAAATAGCTTAATTCATTCTGTACTAATTATTAGGTAAAAGCTAATACGAAAGTAAATTTCGTAATATTAAACTTGATAGAACAGCGTCAATAATATAAAATAGGTGTGATGTGGTGTGGTTAAAGGTCTAGAAACAGTATGTAATAGTCCCGTCCCTTGCAATGTGCTACATTTTAATTGCTATGGAATGAAGTGAAGATATTTATGCTATGTTTACCGTATAGTAATGTTTGCAGTACGGCCACGCGTCAGCCCGTAGAGAGATCACCCCGAGATGGGGGTATAAGCGCGTGCAAACCGAGTGTCTGGTGCAAGTTTCATTTAACTATGCACAAGCACTATATATCATTATAAACGATGGCGTGGCCCAGCCATGCACTGGTCTTAACTAGACGCTCTATTTAGGTTTTCGTCTTTTGCCACTGGAAAAATGTATCTAAAATTATAATAGCGCTTTAAGTGATCCATCATTTACATCTATTACGTAGGAAAAATATGAGATAACAACATTGAGCAGGATTACTTCACTACTTTACTAAAAAAAATTGAGTCCATTAACTGATTTCGATATTTAGTATGTCTGGTGTAAATTATGAATACATTAATTCTTTAACCAAATACTTAGTAAGCACGAAAATGTGCAATATTTAATTTCCCATAAGAAAGGTTACGTAATTGTTGTATGGTTCAGTATTTATTGTGCCGGATTTGGAGCGTGGCATTACTATATAATAAAACTTCAATACATACATGAAATTGTTACAAAACATTGTCATTTATAAGCCGGTTATAAGTTATGATTTGTAATACCAGTGCCTGCTGGCATTACATGATAAAATTATATTATGCGTATATGCACCTATACTAAATACTTAACATAACATTATTACTCCTTACTTGTAAACATTGCTTGGACATAGATCACCAAGAATATGGTTTGCGTTGTTTGTTTGGTCATGTGTTATCTTTTCTATTAGTAAAAGAAGTCAAAACACCCTTACCAAAACAATGTCCAAGCAACCTTATAGGTAGGGGCCATTCCTTAAATATTTATGTGGCAAATAACAGCAATGTCGAAAACCTACCCATTAATTTCGCATCCCTTCCTAATTATAGATTGTGTAGCAGACATGTGTATAATTAAGAGGTGATAGCTCAATCAATACGGAGGGCCATAAAGACATACTGTGTCACTAGAAAAAAATATTTTATACTTGCCCCTGTTACCTCCAAATGTATTCAGAACAATCCGAATACGACACAAACATTGATCACGCATAATGATGCGTGTATACCACGCATAGACCAAAGAGGGCCTATGAGGTTCACTTCAGATAATCGCAAAATATTGAAACTATTCAAACATTGTTCAAAAATGGTACTTTTGTTTTATAAATCCCTGTAAAATGTTCACATACTAATTTTATAAAATGTTATACAAGTCCCAAGTAATACTCCAGCACAAGTCCATACTTGCACGATAAGTACAATACAACGAATGGTACCCACTAGCTGCGTACTCAGCGAGTTGACATACATCATGTGTATACATATATTGGTGGCACTAGGCATCCACCCACTCTACTCAGATATTAGCCTCGCCATGCTCGCCGACCTAGTACGTACTAAGGTCCCTTTATATCTACAGACATTTCCCTTTATGACAGAATATGTTTCAAACGAAGACTAGACTAAATTCGGACTAAAGTATGTCCATCCCTTTTGAAATCCGTATCGCAGAAAGAGATGGAGCTACTTTTATACCAAGGACTATCCATGTTTTGTAGTAAAGGGGAGTTCGCCGGACACGTGCCGTACCAAACTAGATACTAATACTAATAATGTCTACACATGCTCTCTCTTTTAACATTGTGTATATATGTGTCTGACACGGATTTATGTGTATGATAACGCGGCTCGATTCATCGGTGGACAAATGCCGCGGCACGTGTCTGGCACGATCATGCCTGTAGCTATTAGCGGACCTTAAGGCTGCCACTCCACTGGTCGTCCATGTCTTGTCAGCTCAGTTCCAGGAAAAGCACACAAATGATTGATTTTATTCCAGTCTACCACAACAAAGTGACAGCCTTTATGTGTTCGCAGATTAAGCCCATTCCATGTAAATAAATTAAAATTTGGACAATTTAATCGCCAATCACACGCCCCTTGTCGTTAGTTGGTGTAATTTTCCTAACAAGTTCTCGGGACTTTTTTTAATTTAATACTGAACTCGTTCAACATCTTACACAAACAATACGATCGCGCCATCCGCTCAAAAGGAGCGGCTCAATAATATAATATTATTATGACATTACCATCTTATAATATACTTAAATGCTATGACTACACTTTATCTAAATCTAACATTAACTGATTATGAGACTCCAATCCTATATTGTGAACGGTTTGTATCCCACTACTAGAGGAATATGTAGGCGCGGTTGTTACGCGCGCCTTAGATTTTTGGTACAATCAACCTTTAGCGACAAACTGTCTTAATAAATTAAAAGAAATAAAATAAAAACAATCTTAAAACACAACAATATCACTTAAAATTACAAAGTTAGTAAAAATAAAGCTTATAAAAAAATTAACCTATTCAAAATGATATGGCCAAAATATAAATTGTGATAAAAAAAACGAAATATTGTATAAATATTGTAAAATGTAAAGATATTGTAAATAAATAAAATATAAAGAAATAATTTGTACTGAGGTGAAAGAACCTGCAAGGTTGACAACTAAAATAGTATAATAATATAATTACATTCATTAATAGCTTAATTTATGAAAGTACGAGAACTAACTATCAAATTGAGAATCTAACCCGGTAGATCACATGTAATTTCATGATGCAAATAAACATTTTCTTAAATTTATATTTTCATGTCAGGAGTTTAAAACAAAACTATTACATCCATTCATTATAGATAATAAATAAAAATATCATTGTTTATCGTCAATACTAACACCTACCTAGGGCAGTACACGCGTTAAATCGATCCTGAAGAATGGTTTGACCTACATGTATTGATAATTGTTTTTAAAAAGCAACTTGCTATATGCTAGGAAAATAAGTTTGTTTTATGGGTATAGGCGATTTTTGCATAGCCTGAGGTCTCAAGAGTCATGTGCTAAGAAATTGGCATGTCTTGTTCAAGGCCCTATATAATAATATTATTGAATATAACGCGCGTACATTAATTTACACTATGAACGCACGCCCAAAGTGCGACAATGATACGAACAATACAAATACCTACAAAAGCATGTGCCACATTTACGGAAACATTCAAACAAAATAATGCGAACATGGTCCGGCAGTGCGTTAGCATGTTCAGCCTCCTAGGCTCGTCCTGGGCTTGTCCGGCGTCTTATTACTTTCATCGGGATGATATACCTGGAACCAAAACTTTATAAATAAAACAGATTTCAATTTAGTTTTGTTCAGGATATATATACAATGTTAGAATAGATCGCTCCAAATTAAGCAAAGCTAATTATATACTATGGTATACCATACCTTGCTTGCTTAATTTGGAAATTAACCTCAAAATAAGTATATTATAATATTAAACCTCCCATGTGGGCTAAATTCCATGGTTCAAAACACACTGGACAAAATTACAAAATACTCGGTTGGTGTCAAAACGTAACGGTTTGTATTTCAATAATAACGAACATCCATTACACAAGTAGTTGCTCTCTAGAGCTTTGCGTTGAATATGGATTCTCGCAGTTGGTAGGGGGAGTTACCGCCACCGCTTAACCGGAAAAAAGGGCGAGACCCAAGGGCCTCCGGGGGTCACTGACTATATACCGCGCAAACAAAATGTGAGAGGGAGGGGGTATACGGTTGAAATAAAAAGGTTTAAGAAGCGACATCGATAGCACCTGTCATCACCTCAACGGGGAGGGAGCTGCGCCTTGGGATGTTAGCGTAGTCGAAGGCAGGCTTGGCGAGCCAGTGGTGTGCGGCGGCAGGCTTGCGACGAGTGCTGGTCGTGCGCAGCTCGCAGGGCGCCGACCCCCGCCGGCCCCACCACTCGCGACCCACCGCGCGGCACAACACTTGCGGCAGACCACCCGTTTTCTTCTCCTTTGGCACTGTACACACGCCATACAATTATAACTCAACTGCTCGCCCTTACTACACATAGCGTTACGATTTTTTTAAACTTTTCAAAACGTAGGCTTTCATATACTATCTAATTAGGCGGTGCCTATACCGCAAAAACAAGGGAAAGAAAAAATTCGAGTAGCTCAGTTGGAACAGCAACTGCACGGTTTGCAGAAGTCGTGGGTTCGAGTCCTGCGTCGTTTTCGTATTTTTCTTTACCATTTTAAAGAAAAAATAAATATTATATGGGTATTGTAGCTTTAAACCCATTGGAGTTCAAATCAAGATCCGTCACGTACTTTGTAAGAATGACGCGTTCAAAAACAAACAAAATAATTTACTATGGAAAGGGCGACTTCAATTTATTCTTCCATTTGGAAAAGAACAAGATAAGTTGACTAAAGCTGTTCTCCCATCAGTGAGTGGCTTAATAATGGTAGGGCTGTAAGAGTAGTGGTATATTTTTTATAGTGTTAAGTATTAAGAGCACATTTAAGAGCTCTTTATTGCAAACTGATCAATAAAAAATATTTAAAAGTCTATTTAACTCGGAAACTTTGTTTTGATATTTGAATTGCTAAGGAATAGGTACCATATGCATCACCTATCACATTTTTGTAAAGAACATACAAAAGGTGAGAGTAATGTAATGACGAATTATTTTCATATAACCCTTAAAAGCGAATGTTATTTTGATGTATGTAATTGGAATAGGTAGAACTCACAGCAGGCCACGGTTTCGGTGGGCATAGATTTCCGGCGCCTCATGTGCTGGTCGGAGGAGAAAACGCCGAGTTGCACCGAGGTCAGGTTGTCTCGCAGTTGACTGCCAATCGACATAATTTCTTTTTTGTTTCCAATCGATACTAGTAACGGTGGCTCAACGTTTTCCTTTTCTGCGTAACGTGAGCTATCAGTTACATCTACGATTTTATTCTCAGAAGTGTCATCATTGTCAGTCTTATCGAAATCATTCCTCCTGAATATATAGCAGAAGCGGGTCTCACGCTTGTAGGCGTCAATTTTGAAAATCGGGTCGACCTTGTTGGGCTGAAAGATCGCTTCTTCGTTGCTGGTATGCAGACGGCGCGCATCGAGCGAGGCGGCGCGCAGCATGTGATCTAGCGGCGGGAAGGTCTGCTGGCGCACCAGCCGCCACGTGCCGCCCTCCATGAGCACCGTCCTGAGCCTGGTCGCCTGCCCCGCCGTCGTCAGCGACGCTATCGACGACACCGGCACTAGGTTCTCCTTGCTCAGCACTTTTTCGATACGTGCGGATATATGGATACGCTCGCCGGGCACACTCGAATGCGATGGCAGCGAGTTGTGGCTATCCACCATGCTACCTTCGCCGCGGTTGTTCCCCTCCGCCACGGATGAGGTGCTCTTATCCCTGTTTTTGAATTTTGTGTCTTGGAAAACGTTCAGTGGCACGGAGAACCGCCGTAGATGCTCCTTCAGGCTCCCTGATTTGGTGTTGTTGAGGGAGCACCTGCGCAGAGGCAGCAGTGGCTCGGAACTGTCGGACATGTTAGTTCCGGAGCCGGTCTCGAGGTCGTCATCCACCAGGTCCGCGTCTGATATTTCCGTCCTGCTGTCCTCCTCAGCCTCCCGCTTCACCAGCATTTCCCACTTGCATTGGTTGTTCAACAGGTTACCGAGCATTTGTGTGGACAGATCATTCTGAAGGAATCTGTGCCACTCAGTAATGAGCGGCGTCACCACGAATTTGAAGAATCCTGTAATTTTAATTATACATTTTATATTCGCATGGCAACTAAAAATAAAATACTTACTACCTTAATAGAAATCGCATTGGCATGAACTGAGGGAATGTAGTCCTTCGGAGCTATGCTGTGTGCTTGAGTCTGTAATCTTAAGCTTTATTGCGAAAATGAGGATAAAATAACCACCTGTCTGGATTTTAGGCATGGATGTGGTGTGTCTATCGCACAGCGCAGACACAGGCAAGTTTAGCTTCTTCTCGTAGTCTCCTTGGCGGAAAAACTCCTCGCACACCTTGAAGCTCCACTTGCGGCTGATTTCCCAGGGGCGGCAAGGGTTCGATATGTCGGCGCACTTGAGCGCTATCTGCAGAACCAGGTGCCTGTGCTCGCTCTTCTTCATATCCAGGGTATTTGTATCCAGGTAGCCCTGAAAGCAGAAACCCAACGTTGTGTTGAGCAGGTTACAAATTATAGTCAATACATTTTTTGGTCGTTTCATTTAAAGCAATATGCACATTTTGTCTCAACTCTTTTCCTTTTTTGCTTGAAATACTCGTTGTCGTAGTAAGTAAACTTTGGAAAAAGAAGGTACGTTACTCAAAGAACACAAATTAGCTCCGACGCACATCACTTATATGTTGGACTTTGCCTTTTGTGCTCGTTATTTCAGTGCGAACAATAACGACTGACTTTCTATTCCTCCTTTATGAACAACTTGTTACGCCACAATTAATTAATAAGTATGCTTCCCTTTTCTATTTTCATACAACTTTTCCTCAGTAACTAGAAAATATAAAACATTTTCATTGTATTCAAATATTATAATGAGTTACGTACTTATTCAGTTCGCTTATTCTGAAGTTTGTCAAGATATGCATATCAAATCGCAAATATCGAATCGTCATAACGGCCTCAAACCTCAAACCAGTATGTGGACGAAAATAAGGGCCTGTATATTTAGATCTGGCAGCAGGTGAAGATCGCAGTAATTTTAGACTGACCTAGACTTTATACAAACTTATACTCGTATACTATTATAATATTAAGTATTGTATTTAACGTTATACGGCTTTGTGTACGAAATAGTTTTTACGATAGACTTTCTGTAATATTTAGTAAAGGTTCTAAGCTCAGCGCTCATACCTTTTAAGTGCAGATATTTTTTCTCAGAATATTCATCATATTCTTTGTATTGTTAGGTTCGCCACCCAATTAGCTGTTGTAGCTAATCACTAGATTTTAACATAAAGTAACCCCATTTTACGGGGAGAATCGATCACATTGGTTAAACCAGATGTTTCCGGCTAGGTCAATTGGAAGCCTAAGAAAGTTCGGTAACAATTGCCAAAAATTTGGAGTTACCTATCCAACTTACAGCCTGGGATGTTTAACTTCGTAGATCAAATTACATACGCAATAGCAACAATGCCACGTGCCCTTTTACTTCATCACTAGCTGTGCCCTGCGGTTTCACCCGCGTAGAGTTAAATTCATGGGAGTCCCGCGGAACCCCTATGTTGTTTTCAAATTAAGTAAGTATCCTAAGTTACTTCTTGTAACATTAGCTACCTTCCAGCGAAAGTCCCGTTAAAATCTGTCGAGGCGTTTCGGAGATTACCCGGAACAAATAGATAGACAGACAGAGAAAAAATTCAAAAAATGGTTTTTATCATATCTTACCGTGTATACTTCCATATGCATTTAGCATTTAAAAACTATTATTTTAGAATTACAAACAGACACTTCAATTTTATTTATCTATATACATATACATATATAGATTTACTAACCGTTGCCTGTGACACGTGATATATTTTTTCCCGTATGTAACATTTTCCCTTGATGTTTCGTTTTTATTGGCCGCAGCGTGACGTTTTAATCCTGAATAAATTAACTCTCATAAACATTTTTCCATTAGAACCAAGTAGTTCCTGAGTTCAGCGCGTAAAACCAAACAAACAAACTCTTTAGCTATATAATATGAGTAGGTATAGATTGTGTTGATAACTTTACTGTGGTACCAAATGTCCAGGATTATTCGTAATTAGTTAGTTTGAGGATTCCTTAACTATAGGTAACTGTTATAATTTGGCGCAGGGTAATGTGCAGTACAGGCGAGGAGATGTGGTTGCACTAAAAGTCTTTGTACAGTATATACAGTTTATTTACACACACACACACACAGTTAGTTCAGACACAAATAGTCAATACGTTTATCACACAATATTTAAAGTCGTTTAACACATTCGCTGCTGAAATTTCGTCTTCTTCGTAAATTCTCTAACAGTTGGACGCGCAGGTGCGTCGTTAGCAGCGAACGCGTTAATAGAAAACTCAATAACATAACACCAAAAACAGAAATATATAAAAAGCGCGGGAGTGGAACGACCCGGGACGCTCGCTTGTTGTTTACACCACAATTTTTACCGCGCAACTAACTTGCCGCGCAGATTTTAAAAACTTAAAGCAGCCGCGCGCTCATTGGCCGATACGCGGGAGCTCCGTTCCATATAACGGAACATTATGTTAGGTAGCATACATTGATGGCGTTCCACATTTGACCACAGACATAAATAATTACAAGTACAGATAAACAATTTTTAGAAACCAACCATTCAAGCATTTTATTTTCTACATTCCACCCCCTTGTTAAGGCTTAAGCCGACAACAATACTGTCAGGTAGAAAACATTTGCATCTGACATCACTGAAACTGTTTAATCCTAGGTAATAAGAGAAACAAAGCTATTTGTGGGCAACACTAAACACAACAACTTATTTGTTACTGCGCAACGCACAACATAACAAAACAAAAAATCTTGTCAAAACAAAATATAAACATGACAATTAAAACAAAAACAAAACATTCAATTATTCAGCCATCGTGGCAACACACACAGTAATACAGTTGAATAAAAGTATATAAAAATAAACAATTTTCAGTCATCAACAACACTGTCAATTGGCAATACAATGACCTTTACAGCTGGCCTTTTGATGACCCCATGAACAGTCTTTATATCTACAGTTCTAATTTGGCCGTCGTGACCCGGGTACACTGCACTAATAATACCTCTAGGCCATGTATTACGCGGCTGATGCTGATCAAATATCAAGACAACGTCTCCAACCTTAAGGGGCGGCACCGAGTTATGCCATTTTTGACGCCTCTGCAATGTCGGAAGATACTCCCTTAACCAACGTCGCCAGAACATATCTGCCAGAGTTTGAGCATTTCGCCATAATTTCCTACCAACTAAATCAGACGCGTCTAATGTGCTTAGCTGTGACGCACCGGATGCTGTACCGAGCAGTAGATGGTTTGGAGTAAGTGCTAGAGGTTCGTTTGGCTCAGAAGTAACGTACGTCAAGGGTCTACTATTTATAACCATCTCGACCTCTGCTAACAAAGTCAATAGGACTTCCTCTTTTGGTGCTCGCTCTTTCAAAGTACTTTTGAGAGCCACTTTAACTGACCTAACTAATCGCTCCCAGCATCCACCCATGTGGGGCGCTGCTGGAGGATTAAAATTCCAATTAATACCTTTAGTTACAAATTCATTTTGTATCTTTAAGTGATCTAACAACTTTATAGCGTTTCTAAGTTCTTTGTCGGCACCTATAAAGTTAGTCCCTCTGTCACTAAACATCTCTAGCGGTTGACCACGGCGTGCGATAAACCGGCGTATTGCCATAATGGCTGAATCTGATGATAAGGATGCTGCAAGTTCGAGGTGAATACTACGAGTAACGAGGCAGGTAAACAAAACTCCCCACCTCTTCTCCCGTCGCCTACCAATTGCTACCTCCATCGGCCCGAAGTAGTCGATGCCGCAATGTACGAATGCACGTTTGGTACTAACTAACCTCGCAACGGGTAAATCGGCCATTTTTGGTGACGACGGCATTGCCCGCTGTATGCGGCAAATCTGACAACTCAACGCAACAGATTTAACACATTGTCTCAATTGGGTTATCCAAAACCTTTCCCTGATGGAATTAATTACGGTATCGTTGCTGCCATGATGTGCTCGCTTATGATATTCAAATACTAATAAGCGTGCAGTATGACTGCGTCCAGCTAGTATTACCGGATGCTTCTCGTCAAAGCTCAATTCTGGGGCGGCGCTCAACCGACCTCTGACTCTCAGGAGACCATCAACCTCATAAATGAAGGGATCTAAATCACGTACCTTACTTCCTTTAGGCAAAATACTCCCGGATGATAAAGTTTTAAACTCTTCAGGAAAAGATGCTAACTGACACTGTTTTATTAAGAATAATTCAGCATCACGAATATTATCGGCCGTCACAAGCCGGGGCTGATTCTTCCTACATATACCTACGAAGGCAAATATTATTGCCGTAGCTCGTAAAACTCGCGTCCATGAAGAAAATCTAGTCACATCGATAAGAGGAGCGCTCTCCACAACTACATGAATCTTTTCTAATCGTTCCGTATCCAATTCAGGTTGTGCATCTTCATATTCATTTACAGGCCACTGTTCTTTGGGACCTAATAAAAAATCTGGCCCACGTAACCACAACTTAGTTTTAGTTGGCCAGTACATTTTGGTTGCCTCGTCAGCAGGATTATCAGCTGACGGTACCCAGCGCCACTCCTTGAGATCAGATTTACGATCAATCTCAGCTAGTCGGTGAGATACAAACTTCTGGAAGTCTCGAGGATCCGAGTATATCCACTTCAGCACCGTTTTTGAATCAGTCCATAGAAACTTACGTGCAATGGGTAAACCTTGTTCCTTCTCAATAGTACAAGCTAACCTACATGCCAGTACGGCGGCTTGTAATTCCAGACGGGGAACAGAAACTACTCTGAGAGGAGCAACACGCGCTTTACCTGCTACCATCGATGCGGTCGTTTGGCCACATTTGTCACGACCTACTAAATAAGCCACCGCAGAATATGCAGACTCACTAGCGTCTCCGAAAACATGAAGTTCTAAGCCTTCCACTGCTAGACCATACCAACGTGGTACTTGCATAGCATGAAGTTGTTTAATATCTTGCAGCCAATTCTTCCACTCCTGATACTCGGTTTCTTTCAGGTCGTCGTCCCAGTCTATACCAGTTTTCCAAATACGTTGCAAAAGAATTTTAGACTTTACTGTATATGGACATAGAAAGCCCAACGGATCAAAAATGCTCATAATAAAGCTTAAAAATTCGCGCTTCGTTGGCACAACCCTACCTTCTACTATATCAGGTGACAATCGTTTGAACGATAAATCAAAAGCTAAGCTATCAGTCTCCGGTTCCCAAATCATACCCAATGTACGCTCACGATTATTTGGAGACTTATCTAAGTTGACAGAGCCAGGCACGACAGCTGGCAAATCTTTGCGTAGTTCTGGCGAATTCGTGACCCACCCCCTGATAGAGAAACCACCGGCAGCGTGAATCATCGACACATCACTTATCAGCTGACGCGCCTTCTCCACTGATTCTACACTATCCAAATAGTCGTCAACGTAATGGTTCTCACGTATAGCTTTCACAGCACACGGATTCGAATCCTCATACTCAGTAGCATTTTTATTTAATATGTAAATTGCAGAAGTAGGTGACGACTTTGCACCAAATATCATTGAGTTCATAACATAAGTGTCAGGTTCTCGACATCGATCCTGACCACGCCATAAAAATAATTGCGCACCTTTATCTTCCTCCCGTATTTTCACACGCATGAACATGTCGGCAATGTCAGCCGTATAAGCAACAGGGCCCGATCGGAATTTCATTAACACGCCTAGAAGTGAATTTAACAAATCTGGACCACTTAGTAAATTGTCATTTAGACATGTTCCGTTATATTTCGCAGCAGCATCGTATACTAGTCTCAATTTACCGGGTTTATTGGGGTTGGTCACCCCAAAGTGGGGCAACCACCATACGGGATCAGCATTTATATTTTTACTAACTATACTAGCATAGTTTTCATCCAACAACCTGTCTACTTGACCGCTGTATGCGGTCGCATAGTCTTTATCTCTATCCATTCTATTTTCAATACTACTTAACCGTTTGCGAGCGTATTCAAAGTTGTCGGGTAAGTGTACGCTGTCACGAGCCCATAGTAGACCTACCTCCCAGCCACCACCTACTCGGCGGCTGGTGTCTTCTAGGATGCGGAGTGCACGTTCCGTTTCTACATTCTTCCTAGAAGTCTCCACTATGCCTATAGAGTCAAGTTCAAAATATTCCTTAACAATATCATGTAGTTCACTATCATTTAATATAGAGTCTGACACTACGTTAACTGACTCGCTCGTCTTATGAGGAGCTATGCCCAGCGGTCCATGGACGACCCAGCCTAACTTCGTAAAAGAGGCCACTGGTCGTCCGGATTTACCCCTACGTATATCCTGATTGACTATTAATTCCCAGTTATCCTGCCCTAACAACAACATTGGTTTAGCGTTTATCATTTCTACACAATCTAAATCACATAAATGTTTATTTTGCGTCAAAACTCTGGCAGGCACGGTTTGCGATGGTAAGTCAATATTACTTATAGTTCGTAACGATATGTTATGGGTAATGCCGTTAGGTCCACGAATTAGTGCAGTTACCCTACGCGATTCATAATCTGTAACCATATGACCCCGTGCACTAACAATTTTTAGCGGGTGTCTCGGACCACAAATATTTTCACTTAGCTTACTGTCTATAAGCGATACTGTGGCACCGTCATCTAACAGCGCGTAGGTATTATATTCACTTTCGTCACATAGTACAGTAACAGGTAATATTTTTAATAATGTTTTGGTGGTTCGCTCACCCATGTTCGTCACTGACTCGGTGGCGGCGGCCTCTATAGCCGAGCGCGCGGATGTCAGCTGGGCCGCTGGGTTGGCCGGCGGCCTTGAGACGGCGGCGGCAGCGGCGGCCGGCGGGTTTGCCGGCGGTGAAGGTGCGACGGCGCCGTGCGCATCGTCGCTCACCCTCGAATAATGTAGTAGGGTGTGATGTAAATATCGGCACTCATCACACCGTTTAGCGCGGCACTTATATCGCGAATGACTTTTTACCAAACACTTAAAACATAGCTTATTTACCTTTATATAGGCCCATCTTTCATCGACACTTTTGTTCCGAAAGTTTACGCACTGTGGTAAGCTATGATTATCACCGCGCAATACACACAAAACTTCTCGAACCCACGATGTTGTTGACCTCGCAGGTAAGGGTGGTTGCACACCGTGCAACAGCGCTGTCGAATTCGATGAGGGCGTTTTTCGGGAACGGGACATCGTTAACAAACACTCTTCGGGATATTCCACACTAGTGTGCACACGATGAGTATCTTTATGTCTTGGCTTATATGGGTAGTTTACTGCATTATTACTTGGGGAAGTGCGGGTTGTAGGTGGTCGATTTCGGTTACTTTCACTTGTATTGAACGATGTCGACGGCTCCATCATGGGTAAATAATATGAAGTGGCACGAGCTATGTGAGTGATAAATTCCAAAATAATATTTAAATTCGGCGACACTCTCAAGTCAATGGTGTGTAGCGGCCCTAATTTCATTACAAATTCTCCGTACTGAGCTCGCTGTGTTGGTGTTAACTTGCACAATAATTCACTCACAAGCTGTGGGTTGTTAATATAACCATCGGCACGAATATTCTTCAATACTGATATGCAATTACGTATTACCACTGCCATACTTCGTAATTCACGACCAGATTCTGTAACTTTAGGTAAATTACGTATTTTTCTTAACGCACACTCTAGCAACATGTTGGGATGACCAAATTCTTCCTCCAGGGCGCGGATGATCTCCAGCGGGTCAGAACTAGTTCGGAGCAGGTCCTCAACTGCACTCCTGGCATCCCCATAGAGTGCGACCTGCAGACGTGCTAGGTTTTCGTAGTTGGTAAATTCGAACTCTGTTGACCTTTCGTAAGCGGCTTTAAACATCAACCACTCCACAGGGTTACCGTTGAACTTTGGCAACTCGTATGTGTGCCTGGGTACCGTTTTTTTATTTCCGAGGTTGTTAATAGCTCTGGCCAAACCATCGAAAATATCCTTTTGACCAGCTCCTGTATTCGAGGTATTGGCGGGAATCGGTGCACGGCCGTCGGAGGGCGCATGCGCGAGCGGCCGGTTTTCGCTGTTATTTGGCGGGAACGCAGCCTGGTGATTCGCGGGCTTTTCGAAATGTGGCGGCAAATCTGTCGACTCTTCTTTCGACTCCAGCCACTCCTCCACACGGTCACCAAGCGGATGAACTTCCACTCCGCCCTCAATACATTCTCTGTCTTCTAGCTCCTGCTCTTCAATTTCTGCGATTTGTAATGCCAGCTTTTTCATGATGAGCTGCTTTTCCACCTTAGCGATCTCCTGCTCCGCCTCATACTCGACTCGGAGTCGCATGGTGGTGCTCGACCGTGAACACCTCGATCGCGACGACTCGTTGGTGACACTACTCGTGCATTGGTGTGCTACCCGGCGTGTTTCTTCCAACAACGCTTTTCGTTGGCGGGTAACACAACCCGTAATCTGTGTGGTGTTATCCTTCTCCATAATTCTGTACTAGTCTGTACTGCACTGATCCGGCTCGAAGGACCACTTGTTATAATTTGGCGCAGGGTAATGTGCAGTACAGGCGAGGAGATGTGGTTGCACTAAAAGTCTTTGTACAGTATATACAGTTTATTTACACACACACACACACAGTTAGTTCAGACACAAATAGTCAATACGTTTATCACACAATATTTAAAGTCGTTTAATAGAAAACTCAATAACATAACACCAAAAACAGAAATATATAAAAAGCGCGGGAGTGGAACGACCCGGGACGCTCGCTTGTTGTTTACACCACAATTTTTACCGCGCAACTAACTTGCCGCGCAGATTTTAAAAACTTAAAGCAGCCGCGCGCTCATTGGCCGATACGCGGGAGCTCCGTTCCATATAACGGAACATTATGTTAGGTAGCATACATTGATGGCGTTCCACATTTGACCACAGACATAAATAATTACAAGTACAGATAAACAATTTTTAGAAACCAACCATTCAAGCATTTTATTTTCTACATTAACCAAAGTACCTACTTTTTGTACTTTTCGTTAAGAACAACGGAAGCATCTCGGAATACTTACTACAACTGAATTATATTATGTGTTTCATCAGTAAGTTAGCAGGCGGATTAATTTAATAAGTAAGTACGTTAGTTGGCTATTTTTTGCAAATTGACTGATGACCTCAAGTTTCGAAATCACAGAATGAAATGTATTTTATTCAATAAGTTGTGTTAAATTGTGTTAAGGAACTTAAAGTATTACACGGTCAGTAGATAAATTAACCCAAAAGCAACATATCGTACAGTATAGTGCAGTAGTGTACCAGCGTTTCATCTTATAACTCACAAATAAACGAATACTGAGCAAAGTGTAGATAGCTTCGTTCCTTATCGATAGATGGCGGTCGATGTCACTGCCAGCGCTTCTCGCTTAGCACGTGGTCGAAGTTATATTGATATACATATCTATACACAGAACTGTTGTACTTTCTGTGTCTGGACTAGTGCTTTTGACTTGACAAGCTTTACGAATTGATAAATGAGATTTTTTAATTAATAAGTTAAGGTTTGAAAAGTTTCATAGTTATCGTAACTGCGAAACTTTCTACATTCAATCGTATTCAGAAACTACGCACGAAATGTGAGAATGACAAATAATTGAGTTGCTTGCGATGTTAGATGGGTGGAATGCTATTAGCATACCTACGGGAAATTTGCGAAATAATTTTACTATGTTTTTGCCATATTTCAAAATCAGAGAAAGTGGACAGTCACACAGTTTTACGGTACTCAAAGTTCTAACAGAAGCAAATAGGTATCTTTATCCAACAGTATTGACTAAATTAAACTGGAAACATGACATAGGCTATGTACATACAGTAGTGTTAAAACAGGTCGTGCTTGAACATATCTGACCATCCTAAAAGCCAAACACAGAGCACCCCACCCAACCCCAACACTATTGATACAGTTGATCCGTCCACTACAGGCAAATACTCCCTGTGCGCGTAGGTTCACCACGCTCGTTACTGCAATACACGGCGGCATTGTGTACCTATAAGTATTTGTTTAGTGAAGCGACTGCGCTGCTACGTAAATACAAACTTAACTTGTGTGACAACATAACACAAGGTACATGTCCCCGTCGTGAAAGTAATTTCCGATACATTGATTCCATCGGTCGGACACCATGAGGCGAATGTCGCGTAGCAAGAGCAGCAATCGTTGGATGCAATCTATTGTGAGGAACGGTGCCGAGTCGGGCTGCGCGAACTTTGAACGGGAAATATTGCAACAATAACAACTGACTGAGGTTTGAACTTTGCGATCGCTCTTACTTCAAATGATCAAAATAAACCTCAAATTGAATTAATATTAATATCTATGAAAACTGCTTTCAATCCATCTGAATTTTAAACTTCCAGCCATCGAAATCTTGTTACACAGACTTATGCTTGAGGTTAACGCTACAAGATACTGGGAAACTAGGTACTCTTGAAAAGTTGTATGAAAGTAAATACAGATAAAAAGTCAGAATACCTCCGATATTAGATATAATGCAGGGCAGTAATATCGAAACAATTACGTAGGTACATGAAAAAATCTACATACAATAATGCTTGAGGTGACTTGCCCCACACCCAGCACTTATGTTTAAAGTCTTGACACAAACTTTACCACCCCTTTTCACCTCGTATGGATCAAATTGAAAAATCCCTCTTTAGTGAGGAAATATTCATTGAGTACCAGTTCGATGAATATTTCAAATCTCCCAAATCTCTAGGCCCATCGGCTTAGAGTGTGCGTTGTCTCTAAGACTGTTTTACATATTTTATGTAAATAAAGTATACAACACGATATCGGAATTATGGGAGATAATTTGTGAGGGGGTGTTTATATTTGTTGTAGCCATAATTGTAAAGCCTGTCTGCTATGCCACGATTCAATTACCAGTGTTTAAAGCTTATGGACGCTTAATTCCTACCCCCTTTGCCTCCCGATCTAGTTCCCTGTATAGTTAGTAAATTGGTATATTGTTGTTTTAATTAAGCCGTGAATGGAAACAGTTAGATTACGATAAGTGAGTCCATTGTATGTATGGCAATAGCACACAAAACCGCACGTTTTGAACCCGTTAAATACTTACAGTCGATTTACGATTACGATAAGTAAGCGTTTGCGGCACGCGCCTCGCTTGGGAAAAGTATTGCGAAACAGCGCATCCTCTTTATCTGACTACAAGTGTGAATGAACATCTCACGTTGTCCAAAACTATAATGCGCGAACGACCAAACAACGGCGACACGGGCATTGGATAATATATGCTATTTTCAATCCACTTTTAATCCAGATTTATTATAAATATATACGGTAAACAATGTTTACAAGTGAGGGGGAAAATCGCGTTAAGCCAACAAGAAAATAGATGACGTATTGTGTTTTACTAAGCGCTGAAAACCAGATTGTATCAAATTTTCTGGGCAGCCTCTGAGGTATCTCTCTCAATATGGGCCGGATTAATTGGGATCTTTTGTAATAGATCATCCAGAGTCCGTTTCCGAGAATCTAGTCCTTATTTTCTGAAGTTGGTTGCAAATAAATGCTATTTAATACCTTAACTAGAAAACTATTTTAGGTTCCGGAGGATATCGTTACTTAATATATATCGATCGATAGATGCCTGAAAGTGTTATGTTTCTAATTCGGTCCGAAGGAACATATCAATAAATAGTAATAACTGATGTAACAAACTTCAACAGATTGGTTTTATATTGTGACCCCCACCTGTTGAATTATAATAAAAAATAAATAGTTGTCTTTTCACGAGAGTCCTCGAAGGAGAAATAATACAATACCCACTTTTCACCAAAGATAAGTAGGTGCTAACAAGACAGATGGGCGAGGCTGGCTATCTATCCATCAGCCACGATTGCACAAACGATGCTTCTTATTTAATATCTCAAAGCTGTATGCTTTCCTCCAACACATTACTTAAAGTTAAGGAAAAAAAGTCCTCCCAGACGGACAGATCAATGAGATTTGAGTACCAACACAATGTAATAATGTTTGTATGTTTTTTTCCACTGATTTCATTGGTACTGTTCGCTACTGTTAAGAGGCCAAAGTTAGGATCATGGATGAATCCTCGCACTTGACCGGTTTTCTGATAACTTTTGGCCTGGTATTTAATTACACTTTAATTACACCAAGCTTATGAATTTAGTAGCAATGACGTAGTAAGATAGGTACAAAGATACGTACAAACTAATAAATTCATTTTGGCATCAGGGGTTAAAATTATAAAAATCCTTAATACACCTGTACCATTACGACAAACGCTCCAAGTCTCGACGACCAGCGGATTAGGCACAGCGGATGCTTTCGCTCACGTAAGTTGTATGTAAGGCAGGACTTTGATTCTTGATTCAAGTTCATATATGCATCAATGTGATACAATAGGTAAATAAAACATAATAATAATTATTTGTTTCTGAGCTGCTTGATGTTTGCAAATAGAAGCATTATATTTAAATTTGAATTGATTGCATTGAATCGATGCATTTTGTTATGCCAAGTAGGTACCAATGCAATAAATCCCTTCTTATGTAAGTCGAGCGAGGGCAAATAGAGAAGTATTGTATAATACTTTGCTACTTTCTGTCGGCAGCTTCATGCGTCTTTCATGAGTCCCACCCAGTGCAACGACCTAAGTCATTGAAACATGCATGAGAAGAAGATTACATAAGACCGATCACAAATGTGCACACAATTACTGGCTCTATCGCTCAACAATACAAAGGAGAAGTGGCTGTAAATTGCATGAAGTGCATCTGGCCCTCAACCGTACGAACTAGCACAATGATGCTTAGAAGAAAGTTCCTAGCATTGTCGTGCCTTTCTGCGATTTCACTAGATCAAATTCAGAATAAAAAATACTTTGGGTGAAATATTGTATAGAGGGACAATTTATGTACACACCGTAAATTAAATAAATACTCATGTACCGTCACGAGTTTTGAGCGCTGGCCTTGAATCAGCGGTATTTTTTTGGGTCTGAGCGCTTAAAATTCGTGACCGCACCTATGAGTAAGTATTTATTTAATTTACGATGTGTCACGAGTTCATAAAGTCCCGTCCATATAATATTTCAACCAAAGTATTTTTTATTCGTAAATTTGATTTAGTGAAATCGCAGAAAAGGCACGACCAAGCTAGAAACGTTTTGCATAGCATCATTTGTCCTAGTAAAATGAAATTTTGATTAGATCGCAAAAAGTAAAGAATTTTGAATTCATCACATTGCTGTCAATCGACCTTTACGTAAAAAGGCGATTGATATATTACAAATTTACGCCAATAACCCAAAAATATCAAAATCACAATTAACGAAAACTATTATAGTTTGGTTCTACTATAATATTATAAGTATTAATTATTATTATTATTAAATAATAAACGTATTAATTTTATATCATTCACCCAACCCGATGGCTGCTACGCGGGTGTTGTCTTTTGATTGAAAATATCGAGATTCCGATTAACAATTTTACATACATTTTAATACAGTCCTAATTGTTCGAAAACAATTGGAAGAGCTAAGATTAAAGAACCATTACGGCAATGCGAATTTCATTCTATGCATGGAATATTATTGCTCCTCAAGAGATTTTGTCCTTATCAAACCCTGAATCGATTGGCCCAAAACAGTATTGGCAATCTATTTTTAGTCACTTAACTTAGCTGAGTTTTCAGGGAGGTGTGAATTATACAATTATATGTATGTAGTTGGTTTGATTCCAGGATCATATCCCAGTTTTGTTACGTTTATATGAAGACCAGCTGTGACCCGCGGTTTCACCCGCGTAGGTTTCGTTTCATGCTTTATTTCGCGGAACTCTCATATGTTTTCGACATAAAAGTAGCCTAAGTTACTGCCATCAAAAACCTCAGCTATCTGCCAGCGAAAGTCCCGTTAAAATCTATCCTGCCGGAATCAAAAGACATAGATATTCTTAGAAATTGTTTTATTTTTTATGTCAATAAACTATATGTTTTCATGTGCATGTACGGAAAAGCCGTTATTTTTTAATTCAAATAGACACTGCAAATTTAATTATCTGTATAGAGAAAAAGGTGTTTTGAAAAACATAAGAATGTTTCCCATTTAGTTAGATTTTCTTTTCAGGTACGGTTTGTTTACTCGTGTGATTACTACTTATACTTACAAGTTTTAAGAAATGGTACTACAGCATCATGTTGGAATATAGACATAACATAAATGTTAATATGTAAACTTATATATAGGTTAATACGAAAATATCATAAGAAAGACAGCTGGACAGTATTGTATGCAATATAAGTGATGAGCCGGCATTTGAAGACATTGGAAGACGTCAATAGTCAGAGAATACACGAACGGATGAAATAATGATACATGCTTCAGGTAAGCATACGACGTAAGTGTGTAACATTTCACAACATAATTGATTATCCAAGTAGATCATTTAAAATGCAACCTATATTCTGCCTTTGAATACTTTAACATAACTGTTTTATGCAACGCTAGAATGATTGAAGGCTTGTGAAATATGTATGGAATTATTATTCCTTATAAAATACACTCTATCTGCTAGTCTCGTATATAAATACGCTGTTTGCAGTGGGGCTTATATTTAGAAAGCTAACATACTAGATGTCTTTTGGAAATAAGTTTAAAGATTTGGGTTGCGATGAAAATCTCTATGATCTTATACGAACACATCTTCATGACGAGGTTTCGTTGTGATGCGCCCTAACTATGAAGACTCCGTCTTGGTAAATGGTATAATTAAGCAATGCGCGATTGCGAGATGTTTCAATAATCGAAATAAAATTAAAACAATCGAAACAATCGCGATTAACCTCTCGCCATCGCGCATCGCTTGTGTCATTACACTTACATTACACATTACACTGTCATCGCCTGAGTCTTTTTGACCGACTTCAAAAATAGGAGGAGGTTATCAATTCGACAATCAATGTTTTTTATTTCGTTCATATTTTTCCAAGCGTCAACTGTGTGTGATTCATTACCGCTCTGAATCAAATCAGTTAAGTATTATCACCACAAATCTATATAGTCACACGAAAAGTAATAGAGTGTTATGCCTTAAATTAGCTCGTAGTAGTCTTTCGCCGCTATTTTACAAAGCAAAGGGAATAGATAAATGTTCTTGAACGTAACGTTTTAAAACAATTTAAAATTAAAACACTAGCTAGCTTTTTATGTACTGTTGTTGAATTTCAGTAATAGTTCAACCTGTTCAGGCAATAGCAAGAGTTTTCATCGATCAGTTGTTTTGAATGGAAAATAGCTTATTCGTATTTGTATTAGGTAAGTCTGTTACGTAGTTTTGTTATGTATTGTTTATAATAACACGAAGATATTATAAAACCATAATGGAAATTACCAGACGGCTGTACCTAAAGTTGCACAAAGGTCATTTAATATATTCGAACTGCCGTGGAAAACAAGTATCTACCCTTTCTATAATTTATATTACTCTTTTGATAATGTTGTAGTTTAGACTATTTGAAGTATCTACCTCCATCCTTGGGGGTTACACTTTTTACAAATTTCAGGTAAATAAATCACTTCGTCGACATGGAAGATTTTAAATTTTCATCTCCTATCTGATCCCTTTAAGAGATCAGATTTTAAAAATACCTACCCTATATACAGATATAGGGTAGGTATTTCCCAGGTATCCCCAGTTTAAAATAATCCCCATTCCTAATTTAAGCTAAATCGATCAATCGGTTAATCTATTATATTTAAATTAAATATATTATATATAATAACCTAATATATATTTTTTTTGTTTCCAGACTTGAAAACAGTCAAAGCAGTCGGACAGACATGCATAACATTAGTGAGGATACCTATGTTATGATTATGTATTCTAAAACATCTAGAGCTCCTAACATACAAACTTTACATGGATGCTAATTAATCAAAATAAATGCCCATAGTTTTTTATGTTTTCACTTACTGTAAATTTCACCCGTGTAAAGAGGACAGTTGATAAATCTACGAGACGCACAGATTACTATTTAATCATTTGTATTCCGTACAGACCTGAGAACCATAAGGTCTTATAGTACCCATGCATTCAATGGATTGTATTAATTATATTTCAAACACTCAAATGCGCTTAAATTATCTCAATATATTAAAATATGAATTTTATTTTTCTTATTGAATGAATGAACAATATAGTTACAGTAAACAATCATAGATGACAATCGTTCATGAAAATATCCACGGCAAGCGATCGTGTGAACCGGTTCATTTAAAAGGATTGATTGCAATCACCAATACTTTTGCGCGACCCGGATCATTTGACCGAATCGCTCGTGATTAACACAGGACTACTATTCCTGCTATTGTTATACTAGCTACCTATCTATATATATATTCTAAATATTCTATATATTCTAAACGTATTCAAACTTCTAATCCCTAACATTCTCTCGCGCGTTGGTTCTTTTGACTTCCATATTCTACAATTTAAGGCACTGTCGAGTTTTTGAGTGCGAATCCTCAGCGCTCGGTCCGTATTCAAAGTAGCATGCAACTATTTACAGGGGCCCAACCATGAGCTCTTATTGCAATGTTAATTCAGTTGTGCGACAGTGACAGATGTATGCACGTCACATACATCTGTCTCATAAATGAGTCAAACTATCATGGCAATAAGAGCTCATGGTAAGGCCCCAGGTGGCATTGGTTAAAAAATCTAAACACGAAAACCGCCCGTAATCATCGAGTTTGATGTTTACAACAACCAAGTGATAATAGTTTAATTAAATCACGTTAACATTTTTAATGAATTATAACATTAATGAATAACGAAATTCAGCAAATATGAGTCATGAAATAACTTTAATAACAACTTTATTTCAATGTACGCGAAACAAAGCCAACATAGGATTTCATCTCAAAACATCTATTTAGATACCTACTAAGTACTGAAACAACGTAGTATTTAACTGTATGAACCTGCAGGCAAACTACAAATTAACTGAACAAAGGAGGGGAGACCAACGTGCATTATCTACGAGTATAAGTAGTTTAATCAGTTTCCAAAAAAATATTATATTTAACGTATAAGATGAGAATACCTACATGACACCTTTGTGTCGTGGGGTATCGGCTTACGAATTTCATGAAACACGGTCAGCTGAAGAGCAAACGCCTCTTTATAGGACAAGTCGGCGAAACAACTACACATTTAAAATCAACACGGCTTTTATTACCGGATGCTATGTTTGATTTTACACAAATTGTACTAAACTAGGATATTGTGCCCAACTGCGGCGAGCGCTCGTGCCAGTTTAATACTCACATTTATCATTGGTTGCATTTGGTACGGGACTGAACTAGATAGATACACCATTTTAAACTAAAGTTCTACGCGAGTGACATATGCGCAATCGAGTTGCTTTTGGAAGTCTAAGTGGTTTCATATGCAAAGTGTACAGAAAAAGTTGTGGTGGTACCGTACCGGAAGAAATGTTTGATGTTAATATTTATTTATTGTAAGTTTGAGTACATCTGTAACAATCTATATTTATACATCTATACAAATAAATAAATTTGAAGTGTCTGTTTGTAATTCCAAAATAACAGCTTGTCACTAAATGCATATGAAAGTATACACGGTACTGACAATAAAAAACCAGGATTTAAACATTTTCTCTGTCTGTCTGTCCGTCTATCTGTCTATCTGTTTGTTCCGGGTAATCTCTGAAGGACCGGCTGGACCGATTATAACGGGATTTTCACTGGCAGGTAGCTGATGTTTCAAAGAGTAACGTAGACTACTTTTATTTATTAAAAATATTAGGGTTCCAGGACATGAAGCATGAAACTAAAACTACGCGGGTGTAACCGCGGGGCACAGCTTGTACAGTAATAAAAGAACAATTTTTTATCTTAATCTATAAAAATTAAAGGGTAGGTAAGTACGTAAGTTCAGTTAACTGAACTAATTGTAAGACCCGAATACTGAAAAATCACGCTCAATAAACCGCTATCGTCTGAACATCGCGCGTGTCATAGTTTTAAAGCGTGATTTTTCAGTAGTTTGTATTTTGAATATTCTAGGCATATATCTCCTACCTGATTTGTGACTGATATGTACTTACTAAGACTTTTAATTTTATATTCCGTAAGGCACCATCAACATTTTTTTAGTTCATTACTATAAATTTTAAATACAAAGTCATATTCATATGATGTTACATAGCCACCAGCGGAGGATTCAGATGCATCCAACGATACATATATACATGCCGGTCAAAATCATTATCCTCCTTTTTGCTTCGCTGTGGTCGGGTAATAAAATGAAAAACGAGTTCGTTCATTAATTTCCCGGAATAAACATCGCAATATTCCGCGACGTCAAAATATTTTCGCATCCAATATCTGCGGTCGTCGTAGATGAAACCTACATATTTCCCCGATTATAAACACAGGATTTAAAGGGAATGTAGGTACCTATCCCATTCTTCGCATATAACACCCCCTTGAAGATGAAATTCTTGTTTAACTCGGGACAAAAATTGATAATAATCCATTGTATGCCCAAGTAATACCGGGAGTTTTGTGAATACATTATGCTCAGTAACGTTCCGGAATACACTTAAAACGGGTCTTTTAGAGCTACGGAGTTTGTTAGCACGACCTCGATTTTAGAAGCTAATCTACTTAAAATCTTCATACTTTAGTAGGTTAGCATTACAGGTTAGACGAGAACCGCCCTAAATCCACACATCTCCAAGTTTGTTTGTTCTCAGCCGCTAATCACCTAGCGCCGACCTTCCTACTCATAAAACATAATAACAAATTTACTCCGATAATGTCTTTAATAAGCGATGTGTAACTTAATTGATAAATTATTTTTTTAAGTAAAAGGAAAAACAATGAGACACATACATGGCCAGGTTGATTAATTTAATTAAAACTATAGGTACGCCATATTCATTAGTTTTAGCAATATCTAAATTCTATTGATTCCCTGTACAAATCATGTAATTCGAGATTCGGTCTGAGTAAATTAGTTAGCTACGAAGTCAAACTTTCAATCGTTAGATAAAGCACCTCCATTACATATTGTATTAACGCGGCTTCAGGGAGCAAAAAATAGTGTTTACTTATAGATCTATTTATAAATTGTAATGTATGTAAGTTTAATACTTTGTGACGCTATGGAGCCGGCATCCTTTGTCGGGGTTCGGCGATTATAACATCAATGGATATCGTCTTACTACTGATATAACAGAAGTTGTGTGCCGTAAATTCATAATGGCCTTTACACGCAATATTGCAAAAAATATAAGTTGATGAACACTACCGCGTGGGTGAACAGAATTGCCGAAAAGATCTTTTGAATTAATGCAGAGATTTTTCGGATCGGAACGACTTCTTCATTTCAAAGGACTATTGAAGATTATAGGGCGTCAAAGTTTTCTGTCGGGCGCACACGTGATTACTTGTTAATATATTTATATCAAGGGCACGCGTGGTCGAACACGTGTAGGTTAACGTACAGAGACCTCTGAAGGAGAAATTATTAGCCAAGCTGTGAAACTTATTAACCTATGTACTTACATTTTAATAAAATGTCACAATCTTTTTTTATTTCGTATCTCTATTGGAACACTTATGTGCCTGTATGTACGAGTATGTATCCACACGGGCGAAGTCGCGGGTAAAAGCTAGTAAAAACATAATTAAAGGTTTAGGTTCGGTCCTCCACTATACTTATTTAATAACTTTGGCACGACTTATGAGAAACAAACAATCAAAGTCCATATATCCATGACACGTAGCCGTTTCAAAGGTAATCCCGAAATGATTATTAGATTAAAAGAATTAAGTAGGTAATATAATTATAGATAATTATGTTTACCTAAATTACTTAGCTAATTCTAATTCACATCTCAACAAAGTTAAGTGAACACAATAGTAACTTTCAAATGCAGTCAGTATTAATTCGTGTTCCTGCAAAATGCGAGATTTTTAATTAAAACTGCCGTTTAACGGGAAATTGTACAGGATTACAAAGCTCGGACACACTTATTTAACAATAAATTTAACTTTGTACGCGTTCCCTTTGTAAAAAATGTTGCTTTGAGCACTCAATAGCATCAACGGAGCCATTTTATTAGCTTGGAAATCAAATGGACGTAGCACCGGGAATGTTCTGCACTCAGAGAATAAAATTGCAATTTTTGTTTGTTTTCTTCCGCTTTGTGTCTAGTTATTCCTTAAATAGGTAATCTAGCTAGCTGGCTATCAGTCCTTGGGTACTGAAGTAAAATTCGACCACTTTTCACCGATGATACTAAATTACGTGCGATCTTGAAAGATGTTGAGCCCTCACTCTGGCACGACATACGTCTTTGAATGTCTGAAAGCTCGTAAAGACTGACCAATGTCACTGTGTATAACAATCACAAACCACCACGATGCGGCAATGTAAAGAATGAGTACTTAAATGCTAGGTGTTAACAGTGAAAACGTAACTGCCATGTTCCCATTTAAAATCCAATTAGTGTGTCAGTAAAAGAGCCAAACAAACCACAAGTAGAGCTTTAGTAGCAATCACTATCATAGAACTTTTACAAACAAAGGCAAGAACCGCCAACCTAGACGGAACAGGTAAATACCAGTAGCATTCAAGAACAGCGGTTCCAAGATCAATAAAACATTTCTTGGAAAATCTTTAGCAAATATCAGAACTTTCTCAGTCGATACAAGTGAAGCCCATCTTATTTATTTGTTACTGAACAAATATGCGCAGTGCATTGACTATAGTATTTGTATAAGTATTATGCGATTATGTAGTGGCACAAGTATAGTGCATTGTTTTAAAATCCTTTCAACAAATTAGATTTACACATTTTCATCAATAAATCGCTGCACTGTTTCAGAGTGATAAGGGATACTATTTTCCAGTACAGTGACGTCATTCAATCATGCCAGCAAACTAAACGGATTAAAGCGAATCGCATTGTTTTCTATAAAATCAATATTTTTTTATAGCTTTGTAAGTACCTACATTAAATAAAAACCATTGTCTTTTATAAAATCGTGAAATTCGAATGTATAATCCAAATATAAAAAAATCCTTACATGAATGGTAAGGTAGCATACAAAAATAATGAGTGAGGTAAGTTGAGGGCAACGAGAACATAAACAAAAAACGATAATTTGATACTTATATCGTAATACTAATTGACATTGGGCACTCGTACTGTCTGTGCGTGACTTTGTGTGCGTAGTACTTTTATAGTGCCAAATGAACGGATTAAGCCATCTCTTTTCAATTTCATTAATACCAGTCCGTGAACAGGTGCCAAAAAAGAAGAAAATATCTCAAAAGATATAAACTAACATCTCAAAAGTGAGTCTGCAGTTCTATCAACAATGTCTGACTGTAGTTAAATCACTGCTACACTCATACGGACATTGGGAGGACATAGCAGCTTGACATCTGACGTATGGTAATAGAGTAACATCGTGGTCACTAATTGCGCAATCACCCGATTGATTCAACTAGCTATGGAATAAGATAGGGTGTGTAGTTTCCAAACTGCTTCATTGTTGCACTGTGGATTTGATTGACAGGCCATTAAATGGCTGGTGCTCCGATACTCCGTTTTCATCAAAAATTATTGTGTCTTTTTTAACGCATTGTTATTCTAAACTACGTTGCGAATCTTGTTGCGGTTTTACTAACATGTAGGAGTTGAACTCCGGTGGGTTAATAACTAGAAAGATTCAATCTTTTTTCATAGGTTGTTGAACTTGAAGGGAAAATTTCCCTTCAGTTTTAATAATTATAACCCGAAGTGAATTTACGAGTAAAGCGAGCCGCGCTCGCTTCACTTCAGGTTACGATTTTTAAGCCTAATACAAAACGTTGACTTTTCCTACAATCTACAAGTGGATTATAATAGATTTGTTTGTATAACTATAAGCTAACAGGAGTTCAACTTCCAAATATTAGATCCGTAACGTAGTTTAGAAGAACCATGCGTTCAAACAGACAACATATTTTTGTATGGAAAAAGCGAAATTATACTATTTATAGACAATGCATCTTAATGTTGGATCTTGGGTTCAAAGACAACCTTTAGTGCTAGTGTAAGTGTGTATTTGTAATATCATTCACACCAGTGAATCATATTGCAAATAAATGTTTTTACTTTCTTTCTATTTGTAATCTAAAAACCTGTGACTATTCAAACAAAGTAGCGCCTTTTCCTTAAGGTGTCTACATTTTGTTTAATGATGAAAACGAAAGAGTTATAAATCTATACAGATAAATAAATTTGAAGTGCCTGTTTGTGATTCCAAATGAACAGCTATTCTCTTAATGCAAAAATTATTTATGTAATGAACTCATTTCTTCTCTGTCTGTCTGTTAATTCTAGCTCCAAAAAGGCTGTATCGATTGTCACGGGACATTCACTGGCCGATAGCTGATGATAAATGGAGTAAAAAATTTACAGCTCATAATTTCTCTCTTTAAACTTGTAAAAAAGGAAATTTAAATCGCCTATGAAAATCGTTGATCACATATCGTTTGCACGTCAAAGGATAACTGATTTTTTTTCTTTAACACATGAAATGTCGCCATTTTCGTTATGACTTCTCTCAAGACTGGAGCGTATTCTAAGTTGCTGGTAGAAATGTTAAATGACTTTCGTGGCCAACCTAACATGCACGTAAAGTTCATACTGTATCCTTGTCATCAAGGGGAACAATGGTAGGCACAGTTTATGAAGTAGAATTCAATCCGAGATTTACAGATCCCTATACATTTCCTCATAATATAAGTATTGATAAGTATTACCTTAAATCGGCTGAGGTACTCCTGCTGGCGTGTGATGTCGGTGGCGAGGATGAGCGAGCTGATTTGATGTTCAAGTTTGTCCTGTAGCTCCGTCAAGTCATCGAAGATACCACTTTCCAATAGGCAGCTCACTGCAGAACGCCAATGATGGTTCTCCAATACGGACGTGTTCTGCACACAGCACGCCTCCGTGAGACACATTAACGAAATCACATACAACACACAGCTTAAATTATCAATGGATTTCTTTTATAGTGTTTAGAGCATGGTAAGGGATTTCGAAACTTATCTAAAGGTGCTAACAATAATATTGTATAAAAGTTTAATTTAACGCATGTGAACCACGCGACGAAACTAGCATATTTTATAAATACTTGTACTCTATACTATATTAGGTACTATGTTCTCGATAGCAAGTCAACATGAAAACAGGGCAAACAAAGCACGTTTAAGAGGTAAGTAACAGTATTAATTCATTACAATTATCATAGACGATAATATTTTAAGGAGGTGAAGTTTGTTATCATTGTCGTTATTTTTTAATTTCTGCAACTGATTCGCTTGCTACGCTTTCGTTGCAGAAGGTATATTAGTAGGTATAATAGTAGGTATATTTTTCATATAAGATAAAGCATTAGAATAGTTATAATAACTACCTATACATAAATTAAAAAATATATATCACTTATGTATAACACGTATGCTTTGCCAGTAGCCCTTAATTTATTATGAACGACAGAAGTGTCTCAAATAGTTAACATTTTGAGCTTTGAAAAATTTCTCCAATTGAAATACATTAGACATTATATTTCGTATCATAATAGATAAGAAGTATGTAGCAACCTTGCAAAAATCTAAAAGAAAAAATATTTGAAACAATCGATAAGCCTTCGTATAATAATAATATAATCATGCTTCTACACTGGTAATACTTTGAACGAGGACACCTGTAACTGCACTCAGGGTTACAACGTCAACGACAGGACCTGGCAGCCCGCGGCTACAACTACATACGTAGTTCTTTAATGAATGAGTGAGTAAAGTGCCTCTAAAACCCTGAGCAACGTGAGTTGTGCTAGGGCTGCCATCAACCAAAGCATACAATTTAAAAGTAATATTTCGCATGGCTAGTTATTGACCCCGGTGCGTAAATAGCCGAATATTTTGCCTGTTAGTTACTAGTAATAGAACTTCATTGTATTGATCGCCTACCATTTACATTATTTGGTAAACTTGCGAGCAAAATAAGTGATTGTATGTTATATTAAAGTTTAATCAGTAATTTGTACTATCAAAGCAGATTCAGAATATCGTCCGTAATAATTATGGTACAGACAGATGAACTGAAAGCTCAGTTGTGCATCGCAGCGATGACAATCGGGTGCCGACTGATGTCGCCGTGATACTTACGCGACTACCGAAATAACAAAAATATAACAATTAAAATCAAACTAATGATGGGCAGTTGTAATACAAGGCCCTTCATAAACTTCATGAAATATTTCTGCAAAAATAAGGCCTGACAATCGTGCGCGTTGGCAGGTGCATTCGAGACCTCTTTTTTTTCTGTGAATTATTCTGTAATTTAAGCCCCAGTTTCATATTAAATCTCGAACACCGATTTTCTTTAGTCTTGACTAAGTAACCTTCACCTACTTACTTAATAATACTTAACGACCCCTTGAAGTCACTAATGCATTACACGTAAATAGAGCAAAAATTACCAATTGATGAGGCTATATTGTCCGTGTATCTCCCGTCGGGATTTATTTGTACAAGAGATTTAATAGCCTGTTCCCATTTATTCCTGTACTGAAGAGCGGGGAAAGTCTTGGCGATTTAATACAAAATGCAGTTTACATCTTTTACGTTCTTTCCTTACCGTAGTCGCTTGAACTTAGTTTTGATAATCCGAGACGTTCCTTAGCAAATAATTTTAAAGCTTTTCTCGTGTACGTATTTCTCTCTTGGTGAGTACCTGCGCGTGACAAGCGCTAAAGGGTTGCAAAACCAAGTTTTTTTACCGAACAATGAAAAAAAACTTTCTTTTTTATAACAACAACAGACAATTAAAAAAAAAAATCGGTAAACCCTATAAAAACAGTTGAAACTTTCTTAGGGCACAATATATTTCAAATATAATGTTTATCAAATGCGATGTAGCCTTTTAAGTGCGCACTTACAAAATACACCAAATGGGTTATAAGATTTTTTACGAAAACTTTTGCTTTTCCGTGTATTAACTTTACCAGGAACATAGTATACGCATAACAACCCGTGAAATACTTTGTCGATAGAAACAAGAACTAAGATAAATAAATGTGTAGATATACCCGTTAATGTATAGGTAGGCAGATGCTACTGTTTGCCACAGGCTACGATTTTATGCGCTTACTTCTCTCCTCCCATCACCATCTCCCTTGCCTTATCTCAAACATTGTTGAGGTTGGCACTTGCTTCGACCCTATGTGGCTGATCACCTCATTTTTATGCGAAGTGACTGCCACTTGACCTTTGTAACCCCCAAGAGAGAAATTGGTAATCTGGGTTAAACCAGTTTTCGGACTCTAAAGCCTGTAACGATTACCAAAGATGTTAAATTGCCCACCGGGACCTACGGCTTAACCTGCTCTTCGAGGCACGGAGGGACCTCGGGCAATAGCAACTGTGCCACGAGCTCCTCTTATCTCTTCTTATACTTTTCTTTCCCCGTGCTCAGTGCTTTTCAAAAGTGTTTTTGAGGGTCTGCGTTAGTTCTGTTTGGTCTCCGTAAGACATCCAACGCAATCGAAAGGTATGTTACCTAAATAAATAAACCAGACAGACTTACCCGATACAAAGCAGCGAGGTGGTTGGATGTGGCGATGAGGAACGACTGATTGACACCAGGGTGGTCCATGTCGTGGGCGATGGCTGCCAGCAGGGACGCCATCACCTCTAGCGGTTCCATGTAATCGCGAATCTATAGACAAATTATACCATCATAACTATGTCACATAAAAGCTGAAATGTAATGTTACGAAGCGATGTTCATTTCAGTAGAATGAAAAAGTTTATTTGGTGTCACAGGACGTACGACGAAATGGAGTGTTAATTGGATGCAAGTATATTACTACGGATATGGACATCGTATCGTTTTCGAACATAAAGCTCGTGCCGCGCTGCAATGTAATGAAATTTCATTTTTAGTCCAATATTTTATTTTTCCTCACGTACATGCACAGGAAGCGCATACGTTTTATGCATTGCGCACATTGAAATAGCTAACTGTGAAGGGAAAAGTAACTACAGAGACCCTTTCATTTGATGATTGTTGGGAATAAATTAATTCTTCAACGAAAAATAATATACTAAAGCATACATTTGATTCGGTCATTGATAGCGAAGCTGTCATCCTATTGTGAGACAAATTGTCAATCAAGACGAGGGAAATTGCATCGATAGTAAAACCGGTTAAGTGCGACGCATCGCATACTTCGGGTTCATTAACACGAATTACAATTTATTTGTTTTTCCGAAGCCTTCAAGCCAACTGAAATAACAAAATGTAGTTTCCCAATCATTTATTAATTTGAAGGCCATTTTACAACTGCCAATTTCAGTCGATTAGTTAAAATCCGTACATAAGCAATGTAGAAAACTGATCTTACTCTTAGTAAGTATTTTTTTATTTGTTTGTTTAATATTTAAAAGTATGTGTTACGCGTGTGTTCATCATCTTCTCATCATCGTCATCTTCAATTCATATAAACTTAAAAAATAAAGCTGAATTATAATTAAGCTCACTTTCAAATACTCCCGCGTAAATAGTAGCATCCTTCGTTATATAAAACTTCAGTGAACTAGTACGACAAAGAAAAAGTTTAAATATAAATCATAGTATTCTAACCGGAAAGTACGGCGTCAAGAATCGCTAAAATAATAAATAGATTCAGTGCACTTTCCAGTTCAAAGTTGAATCGGTTCAATGCTTATTCGTTTAAGTAATGTTCTCCTCGAGCTCTTTGCAATGGATCCAAACTACTAACCGTAAAACAAGTATCGTAGCTCTGGTATCAAAACGAGATTTCGGTTTCCTTTCGAAAATATAATGTAACTAGCTCTGCCCCGCGGTTTCACCCGCGTAAATTTAGTTTCATACAAACTTTCATCCCCTATTTTATTCCCTTGGGGGTAGAATTAATCAAAATCTTAGCGGATGCTTACGTCATAACATCTACCTGCATGCCAAATTTCAGCCCGATCCGTCCAGTGGTTTGGACTGTGCGTTGATAGATCACTATGTCAGTCAGTCAGTCAGTCAGCCACCTTTGAGTTATATATATTAAGAGGTTTGTTTTACAAAATTATTTCTCTTGACTAACTTAAGCTGCAGTTTCTGCCCGTCTTTAGATTTGGTGGTCGTAAGTTTTACAGGCGATATCGGTATATAATATTGAAACTTCACAAAACTCTAAAGTTTAATGTATTTCGCCAAATCCCGGTTTCGACTAGAACTTGTTTTAATAATGCCATGGTGGAAGCCGTTACTAGTTGCTAGCCGTTGCCTTCAGTTCAATGGAACCAAGTAGAAATGGCACACAAAAGATTTTTGGATGAGGTTTAGAGGTTGTTAGATTCGGTTACAACTGCAAGAACTTCCACCAAGTTTACAGAATTCCTCTTCTACAACCCAGCACAAAATTCGTATTCAAAAAAATCTATTAATCGTGATTACGAAGCAAATTATGTAAATAAGATATAAGCTCAATGCCCTCTATGGCGAGGTATTTCTTGTCTTGTCACATTGAAAAGTCATATACAAATCTGCTATATAAGTTCTAAAGCTATGACGAGATAAGTACGGCGAACTAATATTTTTTGGAACTGTGATTGTCTTTATCCAATAAATAGATTCGAAAACTAAAATAGTTAGGTACTTACCTAGTAGCTAAAATTAATAGTTATAACCTTCAGTGTTCTGAAAAGGAGGGAGAAAATAGTTTCAGCTAAGAATTCACCTGTTTCTGCTGAAGGAAGCAGTGCATGGCCTGGGTGACGTCGGCGGCGTGGATGGAGTTATGGTAAGGATTGGAGCTGTGGTATCCTTCCTCGATGAGGCTAAACAGCTTCCATAGCTTGACCGGATCCAGCTTGAAGTGGGACATCAGCCCGTAGATGTGGAACAGATGCACGCACAGCACTGGCAGGCATCGACCTGCCATACCAAATGTTACTTTCAAACCCTAGAAATTAAAGACCTATTCAGATTACTAGGAAAATAAACCAAAGTGTCCATCAGAGAATTATTTAGTAGTATATTGTCTTGTTGAGGAAATTCTTATTGAGGTCCAAACATAACCTAATCAATACAATTATAGTCCTCTTATGATGTTTATGTAAGTATATTAAAGTCCTTTGCATATTATTTTAATTTTAATAATGAGAAGGGAACTATTAACTTCCATAAATCGATTTTGTATATCCGTATCCAATTTAATGATAGCAGAGAAACTTCAACAGTATTTTCGAAGCGAAGTGAGGGCGAGTCGCGAAATGAACGATAACTGAAAGCGCTATTGTGCTAATTAACGTAGGCATCATTCATTAATTTAATTACTGCATAACCACATGTATGCATGTCATTGTGATGAAAGCTTCACTTCAAACCGCTTTTCTCTACTTCGGTTTGGAAATTAATGCACCGCTGTGTGGCCATTTTAATGATGGCGAAAATAGCTCAACGGATATTATGCCACTGACCACGTCTTATATATACGTAACACGAAAAGATTCGGAGCAGGGGTACTTATTCCTGATTCAATCATAGTTACCTTCTTAAATGTTTAATCAAACCATTGAAAATGATGAACTCAGTAGATGGAGAGAGAAACGTACAATTTCGCTAGTTGAAGTATCAAACAAAGCTTCTAAAAAACATAATCCCACTTATAACAAACAAGGACTAAGTAGACCAAATTCATTCTAAATCCGTATCAAAAAAAGAGATGCAACTACTTCTAAACCAAGGATCGTCTTAATCGATGTTTTGTCATAAGTGGGAATATGTTTATTTAATTTTAAAGATAGTTCTAGTACGTAGATGTAAAATACAGGATATACACATACAGTCTCGTACTACGATTCAATTCGACTTAATATAAAGCTACTTTTTTTTAAGTGTACCTAATCCAATAAAGATACTTATTTCTATTGAAAATTTTTAGTCGCACTAAAAAAGGCAGTGCTAGGCCAATAGTGTCCCATATTTAATTATGATCTCAATGTAATCTATACTAATATTATAAAGCTGAAGAGTTTGTTTGTTTGTTTGTTTGAACGCTCTAATCTCAGGAACTACTGGTCCGATTTCAAAAATTCTTTCAGTGTTGGATAGTCCATTTATCGAGGAAGGGATAAAAAAGGATCTCATAAAAATTAGGGGTCCGTAAGTAAATTGCAATTTTCTAACCTGAGGTGTAAAATCGAAAACCTATTTATGCGTACGCTGCAAAAACTATTGACAATATAACAAAATGATGTACTACGGGTTTGTAGGTATTATTAAGATCTACAAAAAAGCGAGAGCATATATCTAACTCTCATAGTTTAGTCACAATAACAGCTTTAATGTTCATAAAAAAAAAATTATCGCCTGAAGAAAGAAACTACGTTAAATGTGTATCATAATATTAATTCTTATCCAAATCAAGCATTATCCTATCAAGGGTATTCATGTAGAAGTAAAATACTGTTTGTTTTATTCCAATAGGACATTGCGTTTAGAAATTATCACGAGTATAAAAACGCAAAGAATTGGTACCTAATAATGAGTTATTTGCCAAAGAGTAATCTCTTAAACGGCTAGACCGATTTTAACAGGACTTTCACTGGCAGATAGGTAATATTACAGGGAGTACCAGGCTTTTTATTTATAAAGAAAATTTAGGGTTCCGCGGTAATCAAATTAAATCTACGCGGGTGAAACCGCAGGGCACAGCTAGTGAAATATATAAGTTTTTAGAATTTAGGCTCTGCCATAAGCTATTATTATCATGATATTTTGGCTGGTGACAGACGTATACACGCTTTATGCAAATAGAGATCATGATTCTCCTTGCACTTCTTGATTACCTATGTCTTTATATATTGTTTTAATTTAAAGAAATTTTAAATATATTTTTCCATAACATCGTTAAACCAAGTTTGTGTAACTCTATTCTTAGTTCAAGGTTTCATCCATTCCACCCGGGAAATAGAGACTGAGTTCCATTATCAGAAATTGTTCCCCGACACTGACATCGGACAGGTACAGTCAAGCAAAATTCACACAACACAATCTGTTGTAAAATTTACATTGCGGCCTGAAAAAGATTGGCAGGTCTCACTGATCGCGGAATATGGGAGACCGGGTGCTGTAGAGCATGGGAGAGGTCTATATCCTAAGATTGATTGGTTTATTTACTGGAAGAACTTGTCATACCTTTTATGTTCCTATTCTGATATTTTGCTAACGTTGTATTTGTAGGCGCCGTCGTCGGTCTTAAGCATGAAAATTCCAATAAACGATGCACGGCATACACACACAACAGAAATAAAATCTCTCTGAAGTCATTTTATCATAACTGCAGCCTTAATAGAATTTATTTAGCAATCTATGTGCGACACATATCAAAATATGCCTTCGACTTTTATTACTGACTGTACGATGTTTCCTTCCCAATTGAACGGATAGACAGCGTTTCTAAATTCAGATTTCAACTTCTCTGTTCCTCTGAAGGGGCTATTTTCTGAACGAAGCTTAGTCAAGAAAATATAAACTCCTACGTCACTACACATATCATCCCTTAAAGCTTAACTAAAATAGGTACTTCTATTTATTACAATTATTTACCCATATTATAAAAAAGCCAAGCAATGTAAATAATGTTTTAATACCTTTTTTTATAATTTGTAAATAATGTAGATATTGAAAATTCAGTAAAACTGTGTATCGAGTGTATCGCAAACAAAATTCAATGACAAAATTATTATAGCGCGTAAACTGTAACAAATCACTTACAAAGATTAAGTTACATATGAGAAACGCCAGCGGCGTAGCAAGCTAACAACGTTTCAGTGGCATTGGCATGAAATCGGACGTACTTGTGAATATTTTTTGGGAATGTATATCACTGAGACACAGTATAAATATAAGCTTACAAGCAGTAAGGAAAAAGGGAAAAAAATTTTTAAAATGACACACTCATACATACGCGCACTTCAACGAGATTATAAGCAGAATGGCAGTAGCTTCTCACGCCGTGTCCAAAGCGAATAAGTCATAAAAAAAAGAAAATTTTAAAATCTTTAAAATCAAAGAAACGTAATAAGAACGTTATTATTAAAGCCTATTTATAACCTATCTACACAGATAAATAAAATTGAAGTGTCTTTTTGTAACTGGAAAATAACAGTTTTTCACGAAATGCACATGAAAGTATACACGGTACAGACACAGAAAAAACAATTTTTTTAAATTTTCTACTTGTGTCTGTCTGATTGTTCCGGGTAATCTCCGAAACGACTGGACGGATTTTGACGGGACTTTCACTGACGGATAGCTAATGTTTCAAGGAGTAACTTAGGCTTTTTACTTAGATTTTTTTAAAAACATTAGGGATCCGCGTGCAACCATGAAATTAGTATATATATATATATACTGTGCCCTGCGGTTGCACCCGCGTAGATTTAATTTGATTCCCGCGGAACCCGCGGAAATGTTCTTTTAAAATAAAAGTAGCCCACTACGTTACTCCTTGTAACATAAGCTATCTACCAGTAGAAGTCCCGTTAAATTTGGTCAAGCCGTTTCAGAGATTACCCGGTACACAAAAGACATGTTGATAAACGTCTTTGGAAAATAACTCATTATTAGGTACCAATTCTTTGCGTTTTTATACTCGTGATAATTTCTCAACGAAATGTCCGATTGGAATAAAACAAACAGTATTTTACTTCTATATGAATACCATTGATAGCATAATGCTTAATTTGGATAAGAATTAATATTATGATACACATTTAACGTAGTTTCTTTCTTCCGACGATTTAATATTTTTTATCAGCATAAAAGCAGTTATTGTGACTAAACTATGATAGTTAGATATGCTTTAGATGTGCTCTCGCGGACTTTTTTGTAGATATTAATAAGACCTACAAACTCGTAGTACATCATTTTGTTCTATTGCCAATAGTTTTTGCAGCGCACGCATAAATAGGTTTTCGATTTTACACCTTGGGTTACAAAATTGCAAGTTTCTTATGGACCCCTAATTTTTATGAGAATAAAATATAGCCTTTCTCGATAAATGAACTTTGATTAGTCCATGAAAGAATTTTTGAAATTGGACCAGTAGTTCCTGAGATTAGCGCGTTCAAACAAATAAACAAACAAACTCTGCAGCTTTATAATATTAATATAGATATATTTTCTGAGACTGATTAACCATATGTCAGAACCCGTCACAGACTTCGGGCAGCAATACCTGTTACCACGAAATATAATTTCCTCAATCCAACAAAAAAAATGTAGACGATAATCGCGCGTTAGTTCCACCCCACACGATTACCACACATAATCCTCAAGGCTGTCAATGTAAAATCTATTAGTGTAGAATTTTGTAAGGTCTGACATAACCGTCCATACATAGACGCGTCCGTGAATACATTACGTTACATACACACATTGTCACACGATGTGTTGCAAATACATATCTTTATGCGATTGTTTGGAACTTGTTAATTTGTAACAGGCATCTAGCTTATTGTAATGTAAAGTGTTTTCAGTCAACAAGATAACTAGTTTTTAATTTTCACATCAGTTCGGACAAAATTATTGCACGACCATTTATTTGTCGAAATGTACGTTTTTAATATTTGTCTTACATAGTAAATACATAGTTAATATATTAGTTTTTGTGTACTTAAAACTTTATTCGATTATGAAATCACATGTTTTATAAATAAAATATTTAGTTATCAGAAGTAGGTAGGTAGTTAGTTACAGCAGAAAATATAACCCGTATTTTTTATATTTTTCGGTACTTCAAAAATTATCGGGTAAGAAAACGCCAGATAAAACAATTAAAGTATTTACTTACATACTCAAATTCAGTTTTGTTTGTATGCAAACTTTCAAGATTTACATTATTTTAGTGTTTCTATTATTGCTTACTAATATAGACTTGACAAATAAACCATGAAAAAAAGTAAAATCAAAATGTTCTGCTGGTTTGTCCCCTTGCTACTTGTAGTCCTACTGACCATCACTACATTCAGAAAACATATCTTTTTTATAACATACACACAGGATGTCGCAAAATTAGAGATGTAGGTAGCTGAGCTGATGTGAAGTCATTACAAAATTAAAGTATTTTTTTATTGTCTCATTTCTGCCCCCAGTGCAACATTTTAAATCTACAGGGACAAGTCTTACTTCTTAGGCAACTGGGCAAACTGCTCTCCTATGAGAGACCTAAGTAGGTAGGAATAGTCGGCACCCATCCAACTATCGGGCACAAGCACGGTTACAGGTAAGTTCTTATAAAAAACATCTATATTCTCTATAAAAGAAATACGACCAAAAAAGGAAAAAAATAACCATACCTTTTATCCACCCTAGCGAAAGATCAAAATAACCGTTTTATTAAAAACGATTAGCGTAAATATGTTGACAGTCTCTGTCAGATCATAATATCCCCTGTCCCTCGCAGTTCCTCTGCGCAAAACGCCCTCTAGGAGTCCAACCCTGATTGTGACATATTCGCGGATGAATGGCAGACGTAAATGTCAGCCTGCCCGGAGTATTGCAATAAATTATAATAATGTATATCATTTTATTGTCTATTGCAACGTTTCTTTATATAATAATACAATCTGTTGTCAGCTACTTTGTCCGCGTAGAATTCGTAAATAAGGTAATGTAGTGTTCTTCACTTTTGAAAAATCAACCAACACTGTAGGTAGTATATATCAGATTTTTGTTAAATTTAAACTATTTACATTCTTTATAGGTTGCACAGACTTACGTGTCCAACATCTAAGAAATTGGTTTTATACGAAGGTTTAATGCAGTTAGCAATATATAGAGTGATCAAGAGGAAGATTTACAATATTTAATACAAATAATTCGAAGCGATGCGAGGGCAAATCAATAGTGTTTTATAAAGAGGAGATACACCTTTAGCGAAATAATATCTATACATCTATACAGATAAATAAAATTAAAGTGTCTGTTTGTAATTCAAAAATAACAGCTTTTCACTAAATGCATATGAACGTATACACGCTACTACACAAAAAAACAAGTTTAAAATGTTTTCTCTGTCGGTCTGTCTGTGTGTCTGTTTGTTCCGGGTAATCTCTGAAACGACTGGATCGATTTTAACGGCACTTTCACTGGCGGGTAGCTGATGTTCCAAGGAGTAACTTAGGCTACTTTTATTCATTAACTAAATCTACGCGGGTGAAACCGCAGGGCACATCTAGATAAAAAATAAAGTTACAGTTTAAAACTGGTCACGTCTTGTTCACAACTAGCGTGTGACGCTGTGAACTGAACAGATAAGTTTGTCACAATGTAGGCACCTACTTATACGAATCTATTTATTCATGTGTAAGGATTAATGTTTGAGTTTGGTCGGATACCGTGATGTCTCCCACCCAACGTATTTCAAAGAAAATATTTGTTCTATTTCTAGCACCAATCTTGTATTATACATTGCGGCAGTCGGTCGCGTCGGCGTCACTGTTCATAGCAAAACAAATGCGCTTTCAGAATATATGCTACGAACTCAAAGAATGTAACGTATTGGCAAGGAGCACGAATTGGTTTGTAATTCAAACTCGACACCCACGCGTTCCCGATGTAGGTGCGTCGCAGAACTTAGAAGTTACACTAACTCCAAATAATGTGAAATATTAATTAATATGGATTTCTTTCAATTATAATATTGGATATTCCGTCATGTAGAAGGCCCGGTTCTAATCGTGGGCAGGTATAATTTTAACATTTCTGAATAAGACTCTAGCCCACATCAATGTTTTCTTTGGGTTCACTCTACCGACAATTTTATGTATTGAAGGCTATTTCGAAATAATTACGATTTTTCATTACTGATACTGTACACAGCGCTCCCATGAACGTTTTGAACAAGGAACAATTAATGGCTATGAATACGTTTTCAATACAAAGGGTCCTCTTGCAAAATATTTGTTGGCTCTCACTACAACAAGTGATGAGAACGTGCTTTTACATTTTCCTTTCCAGGTGTTATTTTTGCATATTAATTCAGCTGAGTTTCTTGCCAGTTCTTCTCAGAAGGTTAGTTTCCGAACCGGTGGAAAATTCCTCGACATTCATAAGTGCTTAACCAGGGCCTAACTGAATAAATCATTTTCATTTTCACTTATGTAAATATGTATACTTGCTTATATCAACATACTCTAAATAAAAATGCTAACTTTTAAAATTTAAACATAGTCGTATTAAAAGCAATCCATTCAGACACACACACACACATCAAACAATGATTAAAACTTTACCCCCACTGACGGTTTCTAACGAAAACGCATTAAATTTCCACAGCATAGACTGCTTCAGGATGCACTGCAAAAAAAAGAAAGTCGTCAATACAAAACGTCCACAATTCAAAGGACAACGTTCAGGATTCAATCATCTTGTAGCTAACTAGCTGAAAGTGCCGGCCAGAAATGGAACGACTATTATCGTACAGGAATAAGCTAAGAACGTTTTGACTATTGCTTCAAAAGTCTACAGTTAACTCTCCTCGTTAGACGCGTGCGACACTGCGTGAGTCTTGTGTAAACTTTGATCAACACTTAATACTTCAAACACCCTAGGCTACAATTGTAAAATAGTTTCCTTTTTATTTCAAATTTAAATTTCGGCTGGAGGGCTGAGTGTAGACTTTGATTTTTTCAATATGTTAATAATATTTTTTCTTCTGAACGGCACTCTCATTTCTGGGTGCGAGATGAACGTTGTCCTTTCAGTGGTGTTAGACATCACATAGTAAAAAAATTGTTAGGAAACATTCGCAACTGCTGTCAATTTTATACAAGTCGCAACTCGCAAGTTTGTAACACATAATTTTAAGTATTTTTTTAAGTAAATAAACCAAACGGGCAAAGTGCCAACGGGACGTGTTAACGACCTGTATACGCATAAACATAATAACTTGAGGCCTTCAACGTTATCACTCCATGTTTTAAAACAAAGAAGCTTATTTATTTACCAGAATCTTGGCTTATTGTCAATGACCGAAGTATCAAGTCAGGAAGGAATTTAAATATATGTCAACACAACAACACACGTACAGGCAACAGTAAACAGTAAAACTGTCGTGTAAACCACGCTGAACTTCCTCATAGTGTTCAATTATAGCACTACAATAATTAATATTATATTTTTGTGAATTATTAGTTATTACCTCTTTGTATTGTTCGATTATTAAATACAAGCTAAATAATCAATCCTTTTGTGGCCAATCAAAGACTTCCTTTTATTTTGTTGTGACTGATAACGTAACTAAATCGTCGCTTACTCGAAACCGTGTTTATTCTCCAATCACTATAATAATCTGACAAAAATCTTTCTTTTTTTATTTATTATTATTATTATTAAAACTTAATTGTTGATATACGAATTCTTGTTCATATTCTGCAATCAAATAAAAGGACACTATCCTTAATTTTCTTAGTGAAAATATCATCATTCGCTCGAGCGAATCATATTTTTACTAATTATGATATCCTTAACACACGAAGTTTTTCTCCATTTCACTAGATAAGGAACTGGTACATCATTCGCTTGAGCGTCCTTGTCCATTCTACTCGTAACGCATTACGATATCTATCCAACAATATATGTCACAAGACACATACCTACAAATAGCGCGTGAGGATGCCTTATGAATACAAACAAATGGCATTTAAATTTGTGGCCGGGCTCAACACAATACGCTGCAATATAGTGAAGGACCTAATGACCATGGTGGGCGAGGCAACGCCGCCGCAATAGCTCTCAATAAAGAAAATTAACTTTGGCGATAGAAGAAAGGTTCCTTTTGAAAGGCTGCATTGTTCGTACTTACCTGGACTTGTCCCTGGTGCAGATCATCGAGCAAAGCGTGCTCTTGGCACAGGGACCTGGTGAGCAGCCTCTTTTTGCGTCGCTTGTGCAACGTCAGGAAGCAGCCGGCGCTGAGGCTCTTGAGGGTCAAGTTGCTTAGCTCCGAGCTATGGTCCATAGAGAACGGTGCCACTTCACTCTCAGGCTCTGAAACAATAATGCCTACTTTTATTAAGGATGACATTTACTGGCAGCTAAGTAGTTAATTGCAAACAGTTCAGAACGATTATAAAATCAAACGGAAGCGTGCATAGTAATAATCAACGATTCCTCGCTTATATAATAAAATGGTAGAGATATGCGCATCTATCAGGGAAAAGAGTCACATTATCAAACATTTTGTTTACAAAAGCGCTGATAAAAAAGCCAATAAAAGCGTGTATCAAACACACTAAATAATGTTGCATTTTTGAGTGCCATGGTAGTCGATTACCAGATCCAGTGAAACTCGTTACGGTATGGAATTAACCTGTGCAATTATTATTTTTTAGCTTTAACTTTAAAAGATCATACTGAAGACTGAATAAATTAACTGAAGATTACTGAGAGAAAACTCAACTCGCTTCTGGTGTCAACGACAGCTAATTTCCTGACATTTCAGTCGAGGTAAAAAGTCGGTCCTAGCCCGTAATTTGCAGCGAATGAAATATGTTATATCAACTTTACCACGTTGATAGGTAAGGTACCAATTAAAATAGCGATATCAGCAACCTATTAACGCTTGCAACATCGGTTGGGAATACGAAGTCTTTTTTGCGTCAAAAACAAATCACTTTAATTTTCAAAGAAATTAATATGCATAAAAATACCGTAATTATCGATTAAAATAATACCCTGGGGTTAGAGCAATGGTTGAAGGCTATAGTTGAATGAAAACACTTGTTGAAGAGGTCGATGCCCAACAAAGGTCGTATCATGCCATTAGTACGTACGAATTAATGAGAATCAATCAAGGTCTACTACAAATAGACTAAATATAGTAAGTCAATAATGTGTTACCAATTTATATTTACTTAAATTGTCTTTAGTGTCAAGTGGGTCCCGCCCTCCTTTTAGCTTGGCCAACCTATATGGAGCTGCATGTCTAAAAATGAGAAAAATTTGCAAAATTTCTTAGTATTAAACTATTAAACTAAGTAGATACATATATCTTCATAAAGTAGGCAGAAAGAAAAGTCGGGCGAGGCCTACTTGTGACTAAATACTAATCCCCTCATAACTATGCCCATTCCTCCAGAAATCTGCATCACGAAAAGAGATGGAAGTATGAACTTTTAAGCCAAGGATCACTACAAGCGACTAATCAAGGCGACCAATAAATTAGTAATTTTGTAGATTACTTTTGAAGATATATAGCTTAAGCAATAAGTTTAGTGGAAATCGAGAGTATACGCACAGCATACCTACAATCATGTTAAGTAAAAGGAATATGGCTTATGTTCCGAATATACTGATGCATCGCTGGCAATCTCTTACCATTTTTTTTTTTTTCCGTGGGAAATCCGTCATGGATACACCAACCGCCGCGGGGGCAGCGGAAGGGTTATGCCGGACTCATACCGGCTAAAACCCACGGGTGTTCCTTCTCGTCGCTTTAACAGGGGGGGCGTGCGATGGCGTTTGCAAGCTTGCGTGGCCCCCCCTAACGATTGGCCGTTGGGCCTCTCTTTTGGCCCGGGCTGTACCCGGCTTACTCTCTGGGAGGGCGCGTCGGAACACGAACGCGCCCTTCAACCGCGAGGGCCTTGCGTCGGCGTCGAGACCCCCGTCCCGACGCCCGCGGCCCTCTTAAGGAGGCATCTGCCGCACCTCGGCACGCCTCCTGCGACCGGTCCTCCGGCGGCGGATTGGGTCTGCCAGGGGGTCATTTTCCCGGCCCCGCTCCGCTGCCTCTTTCTGCGACATGACGTCGTCGCAGAAGGACACGGCCGCCTCCCACGTCCGGGGGCTGCCGACCATGGCCTGAACCAGCGTCGGTAGCGATAGGTCCTGTCCGGTATGTGCCACGAGGGCACCGCGTTGCACCGTCCAAGCCGGACAGTGTTCCAGCGTGTGCTGGGCGGTGTCCACGTCGCAGCCGCACTCGTGGCACCTTGGGGTCGCCTCCCTCTGCGCTACCCCGTGAAGGTACTTGCCGAAACAACCGTGTCCGGACAGTACCTGCACGAGGCGATAGGTTAGCGACCCGTGCCGTCGCCTTATCCACTCCTTAAGGACCGGACGAATGGCCTCAATGGTCAGTCGTCCGGCCTCCGGCTCCGCGAGCCGCTCCTGCCACTTGGCCAGTGCGTGTTCCTGCGCGTTTCGCCGCACGCGCCTCAATTCTTCGGGCGCGGCGGCTCCGCCGTCTTCTCGGGCCTCAGCGCTCCACCGATAAACAGCAGCGAGCACCTCGGCCTCCAGGTCCCAGGGTGGAGTCCCCGCCAATACGCATGCCGCACTATGTGATATAGTGCGGTATCCTCGGATCACCCTTTAACATCACCTTTTAACATTATATCCAAATGTATTGATTTTGGCGCATTTATAACGGTAGGCAAGTTAACTAACCAGGGTCTAAGAATTTGGGTATGGTATTCCCTGTCGTAAGAGGCAGCTAAAAGGGGGCCGGAGGGCCTGCTAGCGGTAGTCGGGTGGGAGCCTTGACTACCAAGCCCGGGAAGGTGGCAGCGCGATGTGGCTACGGTGCCACATCACACGATCTTTGGGCATAAAAAAATATTTTACAACTTGATATTATACTAAGTTTTACCAAAAGCACCGGTAGACCACCGTTCTATACGACGGAAAGGAGGAAGCTGATTCCTCATTCACACCGTCACACCTGAATAGATTTGAATGAAAGTAAGCATAAAATGGCTCGAATTACACAAACGATTTATCCTGAAACACGAATTTCACGCAAATGGGTAAAATTCTTCTCTTTTGTCATACGAAAAGATGGCATTAGCGGATACAGGCATTTATCTGACGTATTTTGGAAGATGATTGAAGCTGTTTCTGCAAAAGTTAAATTCATAAACTACTAATAAAGTTAAATACATAGACTAGGAATGTTCTTTTGAAAAAAAAAAAGTGTAACAAGTGGTCACGCAGACCGCCGAAAAGCTTAGTAAGTATGTCTACATAGGGCCCGCAACGAATTTTATTCACTCACCCCTCTCGAATAGTATAAGGGAAAGCTTAATAAAAGAAATTGTCAATTTCAGCATGCAAACAAACCTTGTGATTTTAGATCTCGTCTCTTCGACTCCTCAATAAGGTTTTGCTATTATATAAATAGCGTTTACTGTCGCCTTCAAGTTACAGCGCTACAGAAACTAGTTGACTGATACAACTAGTCGACCAACTCGTCGAACGAAAACTAGTTCCTCCAGTCGACCTAGTTCTGCCAACGTCATTTAAGTTAGTGAATCCTGTCGCTTTTAAACCTCGACAAGAAGAGGTAACTCTCATTGTTGACAGAATTTAAGTTACAAGTTGCTGAAAACTAACATCACCAACAAGTACATTAAACAATAACTCAGATGGGTACACATAAAGTAAATTTAACGATTATGGACATAATTCAAGATCATAGGTAATCAATTGCTACCAGATATGGCGCGAAACAATGATATAAGACTTATTAAAAAAGAAATAGATATCATGTGTCACCACCGTCTGCCTCAGTTGCTCTCGAGTTTTTATACTACTTAGGTACTTGACTAGTGCGTGACAAGACAAACTGCGTGCGGAACATTTTATTCTTTTGTTTCGTGTGAGCACATTACGTATCTTTACTTTTAATAACATTGACACCAAATGCATCCGCATGACCGGTATTAGAGCTTGCCGTTCTCAACATATTTTTATTTTTATTTTTTATTATGAGCCTGAATTGTCCCACTGTTGGGTAAAGGCCTCCCTTCCCTCTTTCCGTCAGTCCGTGCGTCCGTCCGTCCGTCCGTCAACATATAGACAGATAAATTTAAAAACAAAGTACTTTTCTATATCAATAACATAGTATCCTAAAATTGAAATAGAAACGGCTAGCAAATTTTACAAGGATTTTATTATAAAAAATCAGTTGGGTTCCGCGGGTCACCCATGAAATTAACTCTACGCGGGTCACCCATGAAATTAACTCTACGCGGGTAAAACCGCGGGGCACAGCTAGTAATAAGTATAGATGGAACTGTAGGACATTTTGTATAGCACGTACTGTAAATAGTTACAACATAAGTATGAGTTCCACGCCAACAAAGTTGTTGTGAATAGTTCTGCGAGCTTAAGCTCTGTATTTGCATTGAAAGTAATATAAAGTGCAAGACTTTACATACGTTGTTGATTCAGCTTCGGAGGATTATGAAATCGTTAGTGCATATTTCTATTAATTAAAACGCTATTTCACTAAACATTCTCATTATACCTATAATAGGAGATATTTTGCGTCAGACCAATTCATATTTTTCACAAAATTACGTGCCAATATCCATCAGTCGTATTGTTGTGTTTGAAAGTTGCCTTAACGGAATCTGTAGTTTTACAATGGTGAATAATGATAATAACCATTTGACGAAGAAGACACACGTCGCTATGAATTGTCAATTCGAAACAGTACCTACCCAACAAAGTATTATGTTCAAGGTGGAGGCTTGTTTTATATCTCCTGAAACTTAGGTTTACATCAGAAATATCAAAGGAGCTCATAGTTACCCAAGCATTCGTATAGGTACTTACATAATAGTCAATAAGACAGCTAAACTAAAGTATAGAGGGACATTAACACATCAATGGTCAAATGTTCTGCACTAGGCAAGGTCCTTTACTTAGCATTCCGTATCAAATTGATTTCCAGCTCAAGTGTCGAGTTCTATCCAACTGACAATAGTATATTTCATGGATATCGGAAAACAAAAGTGCTGGACACGTTGTGTAAAGATTGTTCAATAAATATATTTACAGGGCAAGATAAAAGTTGTAAATCAAAACCTTGATTTCCGATGGACCCGCAGAGCTGATCAAGGTTACTTTCGCACAAATACGAGGAAGGCTCAGTTTATTTTTTCACGCGGAGGGAGATAGCTTACGTAGCGGGTGGAAGCTACTAAATACAAACTTATACAAATAATAATATAAATTAATAGGACTTACGATCGGTTTCACTGGCGCATGATTTTGAGGTAAAACCATCTACATAATTTTATTATAGTACTCGTAAGTACTATTCTTTATTATTATTTAGTAAAATTCAAATACGAATATTAAATTCTCTATTCAAAAATAAAGGATATCCATACAAACTTTCAACCCAATTATCCCTTAGAGAAACACAATTTCAATACTGCTATCTCAGCCTACAGCTATACAGTTCCTCTACCCATCAAGACAAATATACACTCCAATTTCAAGTCTCTAGTAGTAAAGCTGTAATAAGTCAGTCAGACATAGGACTTTGAATTGTATAATATGTATATTAGTATGTTACGCGTATAGTAAAGGTTTTTGGATAAAGTTACATTATCTATTATCTATATAAGCGGATATGAAATTCACCCATCTAGGTAGACATCTAAATTGTGTATCCCGATAAAATTATAGGTTTCTATAGTAGGCGCAAAAACGTGGGCAATGCCGCGGGCGGAAGCTAGTCACAAAATAAGTCTTATCCTCGAAATCATAGAAATTACAATACCCCTAATATGTACGTCAAATGAAAGTATTAACTGTATGGATGACAGTCTTCTAATTCCATTTGAAATGTCAAGGACATTATTATAACTTCTATGAATTTGACGGTTGTAACAAGCATTATGTGCAGGTTTTTTACTTTTCAATACGAAATGCTTTTTCAGGGAGAGACAATGGGTTTTGCAAAGTGAATTGAAGAAAGGAATAACTTAGCTCGGAGTCAAAACATGCGTGACTCTTGTCACCCAAATATATTAAGTGTATTCATAGTACGACCTTTACGTAGCTTTTGTATTCATTGGTTTTCGATATCAATATAAGTAGCTCCTCTCCAAGCTAATTTCAACGATTAAATGGGATCGAGGAAAAGATTACTATAATTAATTATTAACACTATGCATCCCACGCTTTTTTACAAAAATGTACATTCATTTCTAATTTACAATATTCTTTATCCAAATTTATTAAATTTTATTTTCTGATTTTTAGTTGGATTTTTTATGAAAGCGTGTTTTTTTAGTTTTTTTAAACTATTATTTATTTTTCATTTTTTAGTTAAATTTTTTAAACTATATATTATTTAGTTCGATTGGCTAACTATCAACCGCCCTCAATACCACAAACCGCCCGCACTAGCTCTATCTCTCTTACTCGCATGCAAAGGATGCGGAAAGAAATTAATTAATCCTGGCGAATCTAGTTAGGATAATCGGATGCTTCGATCGGATTATTGCATTGTCATCGACTTTTGACAGGTGTGCAAAGTTTGAATTAAATCTGATCGTTCAAAGTAGGACAAAATCGAGCTCAAAGGGGTCGGTTACATACATACATACAGGTGAAGCTAATAAAAGCGTGTTAAAAAGCGCATTGAATACACCCCACGCTTTTTTACAAAAATGTACATTCATTTCTAATTTACAATATTCTTTATCCAAATTTATTAAATTTTATTTTCTGATTTTTAGTTGGATTTTTTATGAAAGCGTGTTTTTTTAAACTATTATTTATTTTTCATTTTTTAGTTAAATTTTTTAAACTATATATTATTTAGTTCGATTGGCTAACTATCAACCGCCCTCAATACCACAAACCGCCCGCACTAGCTCTATCTCTCTTACTCGCATGCAAAGGATGCGGAAAGAAATTAATTAATCCTGGCGAATCTAATTAGGATAATCGGATGCTTCGATCGGATTATTGCATTGTCATCGACTTTTGACAGGTGTGCAAAGTTTGAATTAAATCTGATCGTTCAAAGTAGGACAAAATCGAGCTCAAAGGGGTCGGTTACATACATACATACAGGTGAAGCTAATAAAAGCGTGTTAAAAATTAAGAACTCTGCATCAAGAAACAGAATGTAATATCAGATAAGAATTTACTACGTACATTTAAATTATAACTTGGTTTTCATACTGAACTGGCAAAAGTTCTCGATAACAAACACGTATAGGCCAAAATGGAGTGAACTTTACTTCCCCGTTACTCCGAAAATCTTAGTATTTTATTGAGAGTTCTAACATTTTAGATCTGGTTTTCGAATGATGGTGCCGTAAAAGTAGTATAGCACCTAAGTATATATTATGTAACGTTTGTTATACACAATAATGCTCATAATATTTAATTTAAAAACTATTATATTACTTTAAAAACGCTATATATAAGTCAAATGATGATGATATAAGTATATATTTTGATTTCGAAATCACGAGCGTCAACAACGATCTATTTTGACTCATATTTTCACTACGATTTCAACCCAAGGACTTATCGAGGTTACTGTTTCTTCTTGTTAAATTAGTATTAAATTAATTAACTATTAAGTGTTCGAGAAGAAGATTCATGCGATTGCTTTCTGCCTTTGTGGGAGATTACAGCGCAGGTTGCCAAATTGAACATCTAATATAATTTTATTGTTACAGGTCGCTCAAAACTTGAATGTAACAACTACTTGAACGGTCTTTCGAAAGTAACATAATAGACAGCGTTAAATCAAACACGCACTCGCATCAGGCTAGATCGGACGCCGACCTTAACAATGTAATGGGATAAGGCCAGGGCGACGATGGACGTAGAGTAATAGATATCGTTATCTGGTAACAGCAATCATTCAATAAGCGCAAGAATATACAATACAATGTAAATCTTACAGAGATCTTAGTCTCTTCCTGCACCAGGCATGAAGTGGACATATGACGATGAAAGAAAATCTTTATTTTAGGAGACTTTAATGAAGTATTAAGAAATCAGAATTACATGATTTGAAATAAAAAAATGAAACTATCACGAAAGATAGAAGGATGTGACGATGTTGACGCTTAGTCTGATCATTTATATGTTGGCAAGTCAGTGGGTTATTTATCAAAATTATGATCCATGTCGTGGTTTATACAGCACGATGGTTTCTGCCATCGACTATAGAGAACGTCATAATATCGCCGTAATATGCTTGCAAGCTCAATTACATTACTGATTGATATAATCAAGATCTAATAAAAATATAGATCATTCGACGATTGAATAGTTAGGAGAATTTATGTTTTAATTTAATATGTAATCGGAGATTTAAATCACTACGAGAAGCATCGAGTGTGACTTCTATCGTGGGTGTGCAATAAACTGAGCGAGCCAAGTGATCATCATCTTGTGAATTCGGAAAAATATATTTCACGCGTAATTTAATTACGTTGTCGCGTTAGTAATATTTTGTGCCTGACTCACGGTCGGTCTATGAATAAGACCTTCCAGATCGCTGCGGGTATTCTTGTCCCAATAGAAACCAGCAAAGTACGCTGTTAGCTTCAGTAATAATTGGACGTGAAGGATACGTCCTCCGACTGTCTTCACATAACTAGCGTACAATGCTCCCGTTGGAACAGTATAGTGCAGTGTAACTTGATTCAATTTGTGTAGGAAAGTATGAACTTCATTACCTCATTTCAGCAAGTAGGTACGTACTGAAACTCAGCGCGAGCTGTATCAGAGGTCGTACTTTTATCATAAGCTAAACAATAAGTAGGTAGCCAATGTAAAAAAATTGAATTTCGTGCTAATACCATGAAACAATAATTCTAAATGTGTTTTGCATTAAGGCGTCATGAAAAATTCTATTTAATAAATGTATTTATTGCATACCTATATATTCAGGAATCACAATAGAGGTCTCATATTATTATGTCGTATAACCTCTATTGTGATAGGACATATATGGCAATATTTACACATGCATCCTTCTCCATGTGAGTAATTTGTCGACAAACTACAAGCTCCGCCACCGATGACCGCGGACACACTGTAATATGGTGTAGGTATGTACAGTACTTACTTAGAAAAATAAGAAGTTCTATATCTATTCTACCGAATGAAATAATATTTTTATCGTGTAATTCTATTTATTCCCTGATAATTATATACATTTTTAATAACATGTAAAATTTAACATCAACTGTTCACTCCTCAAGCGGGTGTCTCCGTTCTCTTGTAGTCAAGCAACTATCAACACTCACGAAATCTTCCCAGAAATTCTACCTTGTGCATGCAAAATGTCGTTCCCTGAAGCATTAACAGACCACTTACTCAAACAATCGCAAAGGTAAACCAAAAAAATAACATTATATTGTACTCTAACCAGGCAACTTTTAGGTGAAGGTACCTTTTCTTATTCAGATTTACTGATATGAAAGTACTCAAGTGGGATCCTGAAAATAAATTATTTTGGTTTTTAGTAAGTAGCTCTTGTGTCTAGTAAAGAATCATAATGTTTCTTAAGGTAGCCTTCGCGTCGCTTTACCCCAAAAAATAGTATTATGAACGTAAAAGTTACTTTGTTTGTTTATTACTTATTCATGGATAGCCCGATGAATCGGCTGAGTTGAAGGTTTCTAAGAAAATTATCTCATAACTGAAATTTGGTTTTTTTTTTTTGATTATTTGATTTCCTGACATAGATGTAATATTTGATATCAGGGTTACTATTAAAAAAAAATTAAGTCTAATTTTATTTACTTACTTATATTTGAAATCGACTAAAGGTTTATTCTGGGTATTTTAGGTTGTTGGGTATGAAAATAATGCAAATCTAAAATGGGTTTCATTGTTAGCTGGAACGTAAAGTGACTTTTTAATTTATATTTAAGTGATCCGAAATCCACCTTTAGATTCAGTGCACGCCAGTTTAGTACTTATTAATTTTAATAATAAGATAATTACAAGCGTAAAAGTGGTATTATGACAAATTATTATACATGATTTTTCTCATATTGCCATGTTCCTACTATATACTTAAGTGAGCCAGCGGCAGTAAGTGTGAAAAAGTCATGGATAAAAGACAGTTTGCTATAATCAAAGATCGTCAGTTGTAACATAATCAATTAATACGTGGACCATTATTATCATACTGAATTTAAACATGTTAATTACAAGATAACGTTTTGTAACAGGTTGATATACTTCGATAATACTTTACAGATATTATCGCACGACCCAAATCGTAATCATTAGTGTTATATTTTTAATTGTAAATGTATGTGTCTGATTTATACTGTAATAACTATAATTAACATCAAATAAGTATCAATTAATAATATGTTACAATTACGATATATCAATTCGATGCCATTTGTTTATAATGTGAATGTGTGATGAGTGAGAATGTATATTGAATGTGTGGGTCATATATTACATGATACCTCGCGCTCAAGACAGCTGTAACCAGGTATGAAAGAGGAACGTATAATTAAAAAAAAAAACACCAATTATAGCTTATATGTATGAGTGGAAAAAAGGTGCATGTAAGTAAAACTTAAAGGTCAGCGCTCATAACTTGTGACGGCACCTATATATTCTGCGATGAACAAATAATCAAAAATGTATTCGTATAAAATCATAAAACTGATGGTATGTGGATAGCCGAAGTTTTTCGTAGAAATAAGTTTGCAACGAATAAGTAATAACTAAATTAGATAGGCTTTCTTTTGAGCATAGCATAAATGTTAGTAGGACCAGTGTGAGGAATCATGCCCCGAGCACACTTCGTCAGATCAGGAATAGCTGAACAAAACAAATTTAAACTTATCGAACAATAGGTACTGGTAGTGGCTAAAAGCATACACTCACTCACCGCCTCACTCACTCACTAAAAGGATATACTCGCGCATATCCACAAAGTGGTAGACAGAGTACTTACAGTACACTAACATTATGCCAGTTGTATTAGTCCCATGCAATTGAGGGCGAGCCTATAGCCATCACCCGGACACAAATCCAGACACCGAGTTGCTACTAACCCAATAACATATTTTCCGACCCGAGAAATCTGGGGGCAGTCCTGCGAAGGCAGGCTGAAAGCATACTTTTAGTATAAGTATCTTAGTTTAATCACAATGTTTAGTCTTTCTTAGTTACAAAATAACATATTTTGTTTTGAATTAAAATTAAAATGAAAAATATTTATTCAGTTTAGGCCCTGGTAAGGCACTTATGAAAGTCGAGAATTTACCACCGGTTCGGAAACTAGCCTTCTGAGAAGAACCGGCAAGAAACTCAGCCAGGCATCATGTACATATCATCGAAACAATATAAATCATATGAAATCATCATCCAAAATCAAATTTGATAATAGGTATAAATATTCACAATAGTGACAAATTGTATTAGCATGTAAGACTAAAAACAAAATCAAAGAGATAAAAAAAATAACAATACCAGATAGATTTACAAGTGTTTGCATACCATGTATTTGCCAGAAGCTACTTGTGCAGAGTGATTTACCTAGTTCCATATATCCTTGTCATTTATATAATCCGAAATTTTATAATATGCTTTCTTCATCAAAACAGTTTTGACATGTGTTTTAAATTTATCATAATTTGATTATTGATTGTGGGATTTTATTGTAGAAGCGAACACAGTTCCCCATGAATGATTTATTTACTTTAACTAATCTGAATCTAGGAGCCACAATTTTGTGTTTATTTCGCGTACAAATTGAATAAACATCACAGTTTAAATTAAAGAGATGAATGTTTTTTTTCATGTACAATAAATTCTCATAAATGTAAAGTGAGGGTAAAGTGAGTATATTAATTTCTTTAAATTTATCCCTGAAGCATTCACGGGGTTCCAACGAGTATATTGCCCTGATGGCTCTTTTTTGAAGTATAAATATAGAATCTAGGTCTGCCGCGGAACCCCATAACAATAAGCCATATGACATAAGACTATGAAAGTATGCGTAGTAAACTAATCTAGCAGTATCGACATCCGTCATTTTTTTGATTTTCCTAACAGCAAATGCTGCTGAGCTAAGTTTTCATGACAATGTTTCAATATGAGAGCCCCATTGTAATTTTGAATCTACTGTTAGCCCTAAGAATACCGTACTATCAACCAAATCCAGTTTACCACCATCTAGTGATATATTTGTAGCTATTTGCGATGTATTAGGTGGTGAAAATCGAATACATTTAGTTTTTTTAGAATTTAAAACGAGGTTATTGGCGTCAAACCAATTTGAAACAGATGTTAGTGTTTCATTCAGAGTATTAAGCTCCTTATCTTTCCTGCTCACTTTAAAAACTAAAGATGTATCATCTGCAAACAGAACAATATCACAGATACCTTCTACAACAAGTGGTAAGTCATTTATGTACGCTAGAAATAAGCATGGACCTAATATGGAGCCTTGCGGCACGCCTGTTTTAATTAATGACCCTTTAGATGTTATACCACTGACGCCAACTTTCTGATGACGATTGGACAGGTAAGAGGAAACAAGATCGAGGGCGGTTCCGCGAATACCATAATATTTAAGCTTCAGAATTAGCGTACGATGGTCGACGCAGTCAAAAGCTTTTGAGAGATCACAGAAGACTCCTAAAGCGTCATAGGCGCCCTCCCATGCCTCAAATATATGTTTTATTAATTTTACCGCCGCGTCCGTTGTGGACCTTTAGTGAAACCAAACTGGTGATCGTGCAATATGTTATTTATGTTAAAGTGGGCTAACATCTGATTCAGCATTATTTTCTCAAATATCTTACTAAGTGCAGGAAGAATTGATATAGGCCTATAATCAGAAGGATTTTCTCTGGAACCTGCCTTAAAGATTGGAATTATTTTACTATATTTCATAAGATCCGGAAAGACACCCTGATCAATACACGAATTAAAAATAGTAGCCACTATTTTTAATGCAGGAGCGATCGTTGTTATAATCGATTGAATAACTTTAATTGAAAGTCCCCATAAATCCTCCGTATTTTTCATATTAAGTGACTTAAAAGCTTTAATTATATCATTAGCAAGTACATGTTGAAAACTAAAATCTGGGACAATCGTATGAAATGATTGTTTAAGTAATCTTTCAGCCTTATTCGGACATGAGTTTAGGTGTTTAGTAGTTTCCGCTGGTATTTGAGCAAAGAATTTCTCAAATGCGGTCGCGACATCTAACTTGTCTGAGACAATATCATCATTAATTTTAAGTTCACTAACCTGCTCTTTATTTTTATTTTTTCCCGTCTCCCTATTTATAACTTTCCATACAGTTTTTATTTTATTATCAGAACGGCTTATTTCGCTACTTATGTGTCTCGATTTAGCTACATGGCAAACTTTTTTGAATAATTTGGAATACGTCCTAACATGGTTGTGAAAAGCGGTATTGGTTGTTTGGGCTTTCTTGTGATATAGTTCATACAGGGTATCCCTACTTTTCCTAATGCCCCTAGTTGCCCAGTTACTAAACTGTAATTTATTATTTACTTTACTTTGTTGCTTAGGACATGCCTTGTTAAATTCTTTACATATGACATTATGTAACTGATTAAAGTATTTATTTGGCTCGCTAGACTCTGTTTTTTTTATTTTCGACTCAACATTATTTTTAAACTTAAGCAATCTATGGTTAGTCAAAGCTCTAGATTCTCTAAAAGATTTACAAGATTGCCTTCTGCACTGCAACTCAACTAGTTGTGCCATATGGTCAGATCTAATGCCACTTATCTGTGAGTGTTTTATGATATTTGCATTTGTTATTATATTATCAATGCAAGTAGAAGAAGTGGCCGTTATTCGTGTGGGCTCATTAAATATAAAGTCTAAGTTGAATGTTTTAAAAAGAGAAAAATAAACGCGCCTCAGAAGTATTTTTCAAAATGTCTACATTAAAATCTCCACATATCAAAAGTTGTTTATTTGTCCTAAAGAGCTTCTTAAGAATAGCCTCCATTGTTAAACAAAATGAGTGAAAATCAGAGGATGGAGGTCTATATACACATACAATTATATAGTTGTCTAACTCTGCACAAGCCGCTTCAAAGACCCGTTCCACAGACAGGCTGGTAATATCCTTCCTGTCTTTGGACTTGATGTTACTATTCAGTAAAATAATAGCACCACCACCCTCGGCTGAGAGTCTGTTATAAAAACTGGCAATGGTGTAATTACTAATATTAAATATCATGGTATCTGGTTTTAACCAGGTTTCAGTTAAACAAATTAAATCAATTTGTATTCTGTCTAATAATCAATAGGATCAATCACAGTGCTAGTAGAACATCTATCTATCACTGGTTCGTCACTTAATATAAGCTGTGTTATATTCACTATAACAGGGTTATTAATATTATAAGCTAACAATGTAGCGAGCTTCTGTCTAATTTTCTGGGGAATAAAAAGTGATCCCCGCGTTGCCTTAACATTACTAATAAAATTGTTTAAATCGAAGAGCACAAACTTGTCATTATGGGAAGTCATGTTATGTAATAAGCTATTTATGTAATATAAATGTTTGTTTTGTACTTCAGTGTAGCTTATGCTATACGGTATGGTACATAATATAACCCTACCTACATGCAGGTCTGTCAACTGTCCAAAACTATTTATTATTTCCCCTTTACTAATGTTTTTAGTTTGTCCGACTAATAAAATAACTGTGGTGTGACTGTCGTGGTTGTTACTAACAATTTTATCAACGTTTTAATATCGATACTTTAAAATAATATATGAAGGTTCTTTCATAAGAACCTTCTTCTGACAATAACAAACACAACTAAAAATGAATTAGGGAAATCGGTCCAGCCATTCACGCGTTATAGCTTGAACAAGGGAAATCGGGATCTATATATATACTGAACATTCCTCAGGTTAACCTAACCAAGTTTGTTAAACGGTCTACCCAATACCTAAGTATGTAATCAGAAGGTAAGGTTACTAAATATAACTAGCTAACCCACACTGTAAATGACACCTATTCATCTTTCTCATGGGGGCTTTCATTACTAATTTAAATTCATAGCCAATCATTGTCACAAATAATATGACAAGTAATATGTAATATAAGGTGGATACATTATAATTGTTCTGCTCGAGACGTATTTCGCGAAGACGATAAGTCTTAACTATTTAGAAACAACCTTTATTGCTAACATTTCATTGAAATCGGACAAAGCGTACAAAAGGACACCCAGATCCCAGATAAGCACCCAATCGATACGTAAAATGGTAACTAATAGGTACTTGCGCGAAATGCAAAAATAGTAACCAAATGGATTGCTTAACAATGGGACAAAGCGTAAAGGACACCCAGATCCCAGATAGGTACTCAATCGATATGCTTATTGATTAATTTATACATACACTAAATACAAAGTTAGTCTTTTAATCTTTAGAAGCTGAGTTGATCACCTCCGTAAGATACAAAATAATATAAACAAACAATACGTATAACAACGTTATGGTATTTTTTTCAAATTGGACGTGGCTGGGTAGCAAAATTCGAAACTATGATTTAGAGAAAATTACATTCAGATGTACTTTACTCAAAATCTCATACTGACCACGTTTAGGGAAATAAATTTTACCCATAATGTAGGTATTTAAGTTTATTTAATAGAATTTTATTCAATATAAATTTCCGTAATATTACTATATACAAGAAGTTTGAGGGTTGATGATGATCGCGTAAGGGGGCGTCCATAAATTACGTGAGATGATTTAGGGGGTGAGGGGGTCGAGTCAAATCTCATATAATCTCACGTTAGGGAGAGGGAGGGTCTAGACAAATATCACGCAATTTTTGTTCTGATTGTAACAAAAAAAAAATTATACTATTTTGGTCCATTCAATCCACATTTTTATTACATTTATAACTCTCAGCAATATTGATTACTTACAATAGTCTTAACTAGTCGTAAATACATATTATATTATACAATAACAACCCAACGCGTTTACGTAAGAAACCCACATTCTGAAAAATCTCACGTGAGATTGCGGGATGGGGGAGGGGGTTGACCAAAATCTCACGACATCTCACCAACGGGGGAGGGAGGGGCAGAAATTTTTAAAAAACACCTCACGTAGTTTATGGACGCCCCCTAAGGCGTTACGCCAACATACCTATGACCTCTGGAATCAACGAGCAGAAACTTCAAGAGGGTAAGGCACAATAGATTGTAGCCAAATTGCGGTCCCAGTTGGTCTGCTGGTCAAACGATTTGCCTGTCTTTTGCTGTTGCTCTATTGTATTTATTGTGTTCTTGAGATGAATAAGAACTGTATAATAATAATTCTTTGAGTAGAGGCATTGCTAGCGAAGGAAAATTGAAGTGATGTCGGTTATTATTAGGCATTACCTATATTGAATAAATAATCTCCAACCGCGGTTACGCCTGCGTGACTAATGCTATATAACCTGATGATGATGATCATGGTCAAATTCTATATTACCTATGTCTACTATGGAAGTACATAGGTACTCAATATTAATAAAAGATTTTTTGAAACGAGACGAAAGGTTTTGAAGAACCCTATATCTAATAAATGAAGATTACAATCCCATTCTAGGTAAGATTTAAATACAGAATGTAAACTAATAACCAATTTATATAGGAAATTGTAGCTCTGTCTATCTGCGCGCTAAGCCGGGACTCGTGACAAAGTAATCGAAATGATACGAATCCGTAGAGCTCGGGTGACCGTTTTATATCCCGAGATTGATTGGTTCAATGGAAATGTTTCGATAACTCTTCATTCTATTTGCTTAAATTACATTCAATGCCCTACTGGGATCTTGTTGAACAAAATACTTAACAAGGCAAAATTATATCTTAAAATTTCACTACATAGTAATTGATTTTTTTTTCTTGATTTCTAAATGCGTAGTTTTTTGCAATGTATGCCGAAGTTAATACATTTTACGCAAATTAATGCTTGAATACGTTTTTCTCTTAACTTGGCCTGGAGGCTGAAGTGTCTTGCTGGATTCTTCTCCGTGTGGCTTGATATAATTTATAATGGAACTGATAGACGCACCACCAGCAATGTCGGCTCTTTAATAGTGTATGTATTTACGCGTAAGTGTCGTGGTGCTGCACCGCGTCGTTTGTGTTGTTATTAAATTGGTAATTAATTTGATCATATGTCTTACAGCTAAGGATATCTACGGGTACTTGTGCGGTAGGAGCTTATATGCCTTATAGGCCTAGGTACTTACCTAATAGTTATCGCGGCGTCTACATTTATATTATACCAACGTACGAGTAACGATGGTGTCCTCCACGTAGGCACAGAATACGTAACAGTAACCTACCTACACATGGACTAATATTCGATATTAATTTTGTTGAGTGCCGCTTTTCTTACCCTTGTTGGATCAAATTAGCGATCAGTTATAAGTAAATAATAACGAATCCATCTAGCATGATGTTAGTTTTAACTAAAAGTTTGGAGTTGAACTCTGATATATAACTAGAAAGTCTTAAAAAATCGTAACCGCAAAGTATATACTACAAGAAAACAATCTAGAATGATATTCCGAAATAGATACTGAATAAACTTAAGATAACTGTACTTGTGCCGTCATGAGTTAGAAGCGTAAAAGAATAATTGCGAATGTACTTATTATTCGAGCTCGGTCCATACGAGACCCAAAAAATATACTAGGAACTGTCTATCAAAGGCACCTGCTCAAAAATAATTATAGAATCTTATAAAAAAGCATGTGAAATACCTACACAATAATAAGTATAAAATATAATGTTCGGACATTATGGCAATATGCGCTCATGGTTGAGCTTTAAACAGCAGCGCGCTTAGTATGACAGTGCTCTAACTAAACTTCAAAAGAAACCCCTGATGTAGTAGACATGTGCCTCTAAGTCAACCCACCCAATACCCAAAAGCCGAATTGAAGGGTTTCATTCTAGTAATGTATGTATGTATATATGTGGACTTAATATCGTAGGTACAGCGAAACTCTAATAATATTATGAAAAAACTTTAGGCACTCTGTTTTAGAAACCGTATTACTGTTATTATTCGTATGTATGAACTACGCGATCCCAAGCTTTAGGAACTTTTAATAGAAAACTATGGCTTTTAAGATTGCTTACTCAAGTCATACGAACTCGAATCGTAATCTGAGTTTACTTGACTTTGCAGTTTAGTCGTTGCTGACGTTCTTTTCCACTTCACATTTCAAAAGGACATCTAGGGAATTAATCCTTTATTTATGGAATATACCGTAAATAATTAACTGTCACCGGATCATAAGGACCGATCCGATGATTTGGAAAATATCATGTCTGATGTTTAATATGATAAAAAGTTCCTCACAGCACCATTACAAGTACTTAAAGCCCACTTAGCGGTACCTCTCGTGATAAGAGTTAATTGTATGTAATCCTTAGTTTATTTAAACGCACTTCAAACCAACCCATATCTAAACATGGTACGTACTTTGTCTGATCTATGAGACTGGAAAGAGACAAAACGATTTAGAAAGAGCCGAGAAATTAAGTAGTTAACCTTATACGCGTACATAAGATAAAATACTATAATTTATAGGCCGAGGTCACACTGCGAGCAGCGAGCGATTCAACAAGTAAATACCGATTTAATTATACGTAGGTACACTAGTTAGATGACACTAACATTGCGCACTGTCGGCAATAATATTGCAAACTACATTACAAACACTAATTTCAGTTCGGTGTTTCATAAATTACCTTATATGAGACGTATAGTAAAAAGTAAAATTATCTTTAAATAGTCTCTTATTAAAGGAAACAATTTCTCTCAATATCATGGATTCACAGCATGTAGAGACTGATATTTCAAGTGTTCGGCCTAATATGAACACTTGAAACTCCAACTTTAGGTTCCATGCATTCGTAATAAATAAAGTCCAGTTCAAAAAAAAAAAAAATCGGTATCGGTAGACTATAGAATCAGTTATGTTGGTCTTGACGATGATTATCTGGTGTTTGTCTGCATCAGTCTACGTAAACTAGACGGTAACATAGCCCCATAGAATGTCGAATCTCACGAAGTCCCTCATAAATCTTATAATCATTGGTTTAAATATCGAGACAAAATAATTCCTCTAAAATATCAATCTTAGAATTAAAGCTTTAGTTATTTTACCCTTTAGTTACGTTTACACAAAATTCTTAACATTATAAGCGACAAGAAATGAATTTTGGCTGATATAATAAAAAAAACACGATTCGATAACATATCGAATCGAAAGTACATAATATTTTCACACCAAACTGTACTAAAGGCGCGACTAGCCGTAATTAGGTCCAGTATTTAACACTCCTAAGGGCATAGGAGGCGACCGCCCGAGGTGAATGGTTCCAGGGATTGGCCGGCCTGCAGGATCGTTAAGTATATTTTAGTGCAATATAAAACTGATCAAGTATTTAGAACATCATCATCTCCCAGGTCTTATCCCATGTATTTGGCGTCGACACTTTAATCCGATGTCGCTGATCATCACCTGTTTATATGTAGCGACTGTCATCTGACCTTCGTAACCAGTTCAGACCTTCTTAGGCCTCTGACTGACCGGTAAAGATTGCCAAAGATGTTAAATTGCTAACCAACAGCTTAACGTGCTCTCCGAAGCACGGAGGGAGGTCGGGGGGTCACCCATCTAACTAATGGCTAGGGATAGGGTTGCTTAACTTTGCTTAAGTATTTAGAATATCTTGTAAAGATGCAATATCTTTAGAATACTTCGCTAATACGGGCACAGAAGACTTAATAACACATTAAGTTGATACATTTAATGGATATTTATGAAACGATTTCTTTTAAGTGAGCATTATACATTCGTCGATGCAAACAGATACATTTTTAAAGATTTAAAAGTTAATCCGTATTTTTAATAAAAGCACCGAATTAGATGAACAGATTTTGAGTTTTTGTTTGAAATTGGTCTGGTTTGCACAATCGTTATTTGTTTCAGCATAGACGGTCACCCATTCAAGTACCTACTGGCTGAGCAATGTCACTTACCTTTGTTGAATTATGTGTTTGCGATAGCAACTATGATACCAAATATTCGCAACTATTATATTAATGGTGACCTTTCTATCCTTGAAACTACGTAATAGAAATTCGGTGGTAACATGGTCAGTGCTTCAAAGTTTGAGGGTAAGTACGTATATCAATAGTAGCCGTTCACTCACAGTACATGGAGAGCTCATGCACATGCCTCTTGTTGAGCCGACTCTCTTTTGTTCAAAGAGTAGGTATTGTCTTCCAAAGCTAAGCCTATAAGTCGGATCTGTGCAAATAATAATTCCAGAAATAGGTAGTAAGGCGACCGATCATACTGTTCTAGCACGCAATATATGGAAGTGGTTCAGGACTGTGTAGTCGTGTTTACTCCGTAGTACTTAAGTGTGTAACATTGCTATTTGAACTAGAACTGCAATCCTCCATTATTAAAACGTTAATTTGAGTAATTCAATCACTAAGTTCCAAGTCGTACATCCTAATTCACTAAATAGTCGCTTTTTCTGTCCCTATGTATGCTTTTAAATCTTTAAAACTTAGCAACGGATTTTGATGCGTTTTTTTTTAATAGATAGTGGTTGTAGAGGAAGGTTTATATTTATAATAATATCGATTTGTAATTGTCTTAAAAATCCGTCCCGAAGCGAAGCGAGGGCGGGTCGCTAGTATATTATAAACGCGAAAGTTTGTAAGTATGGATGGATGGATTTTTGTTACTCTTTCCGGTAAAAACTACTGAATGGATTTTGATAATATCGCTTATACGAGTACATCAGAATATAACTTATAAAGATTTTGTGTGAATTGTCCAAAATATGATGTCAAGTCAAATCCTGCGCAGACGAGGTCGCGGGCACCAGCTAGTTTAAACAATATAATGGTTTTATCGAGGATAAAAAACTCTTCAGTCACGTCGTTATGAGGATGGATAACTTATATTGGTCAGGAATAATGTAGTCCCATTAGATCAAAATAGGGAAGCACCAAACAATTGATTAAACTAAAATCGGAATGGAAACCTGATTTAGTTCTTAATATTGAAGTGTATAACTTCAGAGGCAATACCGTAACCCGATAATTAAGATCCGAGGCAAAAAGCTTGCGCAAGATAATCCAAGGACTAGAATTTGATAAAAGTTATATTACTCCTTGTGATATGGAAATAAAAAAGGATGCACTGTTGCTATTGCGCATATGATGTGATCAGCAAAGTTAAGCAACCATACGCCTAGCCAGTAGTTGGATGGGTGACCGCCCGAGTTCCCTCCGTGCCTCGGAGAGCACGTTAAGCCGTCGGTCCCGGTTGCCAATTTAACATCTTTGGCAATCGTTACAGGTCAGTCAGAGGCCTAAGAAAGTCTGACAACTGGTTTAACCCAGATTGCCGATTTTCCTCAAAAAAAGGGTTACGAAGGTCAGATGGCAGTCGCTTCGTATAAAAATCAGGTGATCAGCCACATCGGGTTGAATCAAGTGCTGACCCCAAATACATGGGATAAGGCCAGGGAGATGATGGACATAGTTATAAACTGGCTTTAATATTTTTTTATAAATAAGTAACGCAGTATTATACGTATATGTATCTGAATTGGACCTTATTTTCATCAAGAGGCAGTCTTATGGTGAGGCAAGCTGTCATGTCTCGAATATCGCAAGGCAATGGCGTCGAGTAGCCACCTAATCCACTAATTGGCGATAGTACCTACTCATTGATTGCTTGTTACTTTTCGGACAGATATTAGGGTGGTTACGACAAGGACAAGGTCACTTTTAGATAGGTACATGTAAAAAAAACCAATGGGTTTTTCCAAGGGTTACACCTATACCTATGTCTTGACCGATTATTACATATTAATCCGATTACAAGCGATCTTCCACAATGCACAAACTAATATAATTCCGTAAATATAAGTATCAGAATCGTAAATTAATACTTGACAATTACCTATATAGCTATGTTTTATTATGTTATATTATGGACTGGAGTAGCCCTCCAGTCCATAAGGACGTTGAAAATATCCAGTGAGTCTTTTAATAATAAGAAGCTATATCGTCCTCGTCCTCCTATTTGTTATGCGGATGCACCAGTTTGCACGCATGGAGGTAAGAGCTACTTTACGGAGTACGCTTGCAATCTGCGACAATATAGATCTCCTCGCGGTCTCGAATGCAGTTTTCACCCATACTTGCTAACCTAACCTTTGCGGTTAAGATGTCATTTTTCTACTTGCGAACCTTAAGCGCCTTCTTTCCAGAAGGGTAAAGTAGCCCCGCCCCATATCCTTAAACCCTATGGGGTGACCGTCCAACAGTTTCTATGGTACCTACCGATTTATTTTTTAGTGTGAATGGCTGCAAGTAAAATAATTTAAAATATTTTTTTCAAAAATTATAAGTAACTTATCATAGGTGAGGTACTTACTTATGTCATCAGAGTCCTCCGAAATATCTGAAGTCTTGTCTTCAATTTTCTGCAACAAGAATTTAGGTTATAATACTGTTTTTATCAAATTCCTTGTACATGTTTCCTATATTGAAGCAATTTAAGGTTAAAATACAAGGACTACGAGTATACCTGTGCCGAAATTAATGGCGATAACTTATTTTGTTTTCAAGATAAGAATAGAGTTATGAGTTTGCGAAATCTATACTCGCTGCGTTGTCACCGCACAGTTTAATATGACCAAATTTAGTTCTTTATGCGAGTTCGGAAGTGCGCAGCGAAGTGCGTACCTTAGTATCTAGCATTCGACAAACAGGCGATTTGGAAATATCAAGCAGGCTTACTACATGAAATCAAACTCTAAAAACGGTACACTCTTCAATTTTATTTAAAGACGAGCAGATTTAAGTTCATCAGCGCTTGGGTATAATATATTAGTATGGTTGGATATCCTTGTACGACAATCTATATTGTTATTCGTTACTTATGACCCAGCCAGGTCAACATAAATTATGGCGAAAATAGATGTCCACAATTGGGACTGCACGCAGGTATCAGACATCAGATAAGTTTGAGACATACAGTCTGATGTAGTGTATGTGATAAAGATACAATAGGCTTTTTGAGAACATAACAAGATTAGAATCTGCTAGGCATCAACCTTGCTGACATTTGGGACCGTCTACTGTTTATTTTTTTCAATTGACATATTCAAAATGTAATCAGTCTACCATCTAGACCCATTTTAAGTGTCGCATTTGTATTGTATTATATAGGAACATTTAGCATGGCACGTGGATTTCTAAGTAGGTTTGAGATTTTTAAAAATTAAATTATTTATTTGATGGGATCATGGCACAACAAGGCCCCACACTGTCTACAATAACATTCTACCTATCGTACTTTTCGTTCAAAGTACGGCAAACATGTAGATGAACATGGGTTCCGTCTAAGTTTTCGCTTTGGAATGACTTCAGTCGTTCTTCGGTTCAAACAGACAGACAGACAGTTTTGATCAGTTTACGGTTTGCGCGAGGATACTAGCTTACCAAAATGTAGGGTTAAAGAGAAGTTTTCCACTATCTCTTTCGTCCTAGCTGATTTTTTATATATACAATGATGAGTACAGCACCAAACATATTTCTTAATTCTATTACCATACACATAATACATAAGATAATTTACATGACAAACTCGTATTCTCTCATTCTTAGTCCATATTTCATAATTTTGTGGAACCGCTCTGAGCACGCCCTTCCCATCCTCCTTAATGCGAGAGAAGGCCAAAAAGATATAACAATGTAATCCAAAGTATCAAGTTTATTACAAAAACCAAATTATGACCCCCGTGAATAAAATACAACCCTAGAAATCCAATAATATGCCTTGCCTATTCCAGATATCTAAGAGCCCCAGTACCCACACTTCTTTGATCTTGTCGTAGCGCTTTTGACACGCTTTTCACTCAATACCTATGCATATTTTCACCGACAAAATTTTTTTACGTTGCGATTTTTATGTCACAATGTGATATTCACATACAATAACAACAATGCCCAAATAAGTTTCCAAACAAGCGAGATTTTCTCGATCTATTGCCTTGCCAGTGCCGAAGCTGGATTAATCATTGGTTTTTATCATTTTAACCCGCTTTGGACCAATCCCAAGTAGAGCTTTTGACCCGTCGCTTGACTTTAGAGTTTTAGGCTTTTTATGTATGGAGACATAAAACTTCCTATACTCGAGAGCCGCTTTTCAACGTACCCTTGCACAACTGAGGAAAATACGCAATCGATATAGTAAACGTCAAAACATGTTAAAACCTGTATACTTGGGGTACTATTGACACGGTTGTCACTATCATCACATATCATCCGTCGGTATACCAGAGTAACGAATTGCTTTAATTTAATTGTGGTACGGGTACCGTCACGAGTTATGTGCTCAGCGAGAACAGGACATACTGCGCGTGTATTTATTATACCATACAGACGGACAGACTCATACAATGACTATGGCCTTAAAGACCAGGGCTCATAACTCGTAACGGCATCTGTAAATAAGAAGAATACGCGTGTAGAACCGCGGGGCACAACAAATAAAATATATTTTTTGTCACATTTTTTAAACCGACGCTTTTTCTTAATTTGTTGATCCTGGGACGTGCAGTCTCCGGATGCCTGACAGTTTTTTAGCTTTCTAACGTGCGTTTGTACGCGTATTACAAGGATGCTAGCTGAAGGACGTTGAGTGTTTGTTTGAAATTTAGACCAAGTGCTGCCCAATATTGCCACATTATTTTCTTTTACGGTAACTACTTCTTGTCCGTAAAAGAAAACGCTATAAAGTACGGACTACGGAGTCGCGAGTAAAATGCTATTTGTTAGAACTATTTGGTAGGCGAGAATACTGAGAATGAATATGAAGCCCGTCAGTGGAGGTGTGATTGCAAACGTTATACCGAAATCATTTGTACCTCAAGCGTATTCAACCATTTTGCTTTTGTTCGGATAGTTATCCAAGTCCCTAATTTTATTTGTGTAGGAATACTTGAGGTAGGCCAGTTTATTTCGCTTGTAGATTCACTTCTGAAGTATACTGTATGAGACTCCGATATCATCTCCGTAAGCGAAATACTTTAAACAAGCTAAATAACACATTAGTAAGTCTGACGAAGAAGTACTAATTATGCGGAAAATACTATACTTGCATTCATATTAATTGACGACCTACAGGTTCTGCGGATGTGTTGTCCAGAAAGATTCGAGAAGTAGAAAGACATATTTCGAGTAGAAAAAGTAATCCACCGAGGCTTTTTGTTCTCATCACTAACATCATTAGAACTTCAGGCAAACATAATTTATAACATTCTATTCAGCAACTGTTTTTGCACGAATTGGACTTGCACCGACCACACTCAGCTTGCGTAAGCCTCTTTCCTTGCATAGGTACTTGCTACTGATTCCTGTTACATAGGTACATACTATATATCTTTGTGGAATCATTAATAGTGCTATTTTGGTGTTGCAGGTGTACATTGGATGCTGTAACTACTACGTGCTAATTTTCGAGTGCGAATGACCAACAGCAATTATGTCCATAAGATAGCTTAGACTAGCAGTTACAAGCCTGCTTCCCGATGTGGTCCAGTGCGAAACTTTCTTTAGACGCACGCCCTTCTATCTATATTATATACATAATCTATCGGTAGTAGAGCGCGCTTAAATTTATTTGACACATTGTAACCTGTTATTATAGGGGATTCCTCAAATACCTATTATGTAAACCTGTACTGACATTTAAACATATAAAAATGTTCAATAGATTAAGCAATAATAGTATGTAGGACCTAAGTTACTAACTATTTTATTTTGAACCACTCATGTATCTACCGTTATCTAGAACTTTTAAGACAAGCAACAGTTTGCGCCGGATATCCGGGGGACGGAAATTAGACACTTTCGCCTCAAATTCTGCAGGGTATACTGTATCCGGCCATCCGCGTCGGGGCTACTCCTTTATTGTGAAGAATTCTAAAGAGATAATAGAATACGGACAAATATATGTCTAGTTCGTAACAATTCATCCAAATTGTCACATATCTAATAATACCTGCCTTAAGCGAGCAATTCTTGTATATTTATACCTCTTGTGTATTTATATACTATGTATCTTTATATTTATCTTAATCTCGGAAACTGCTCCAACGATATTCATGATTCTGGGGCCTATAAATCGATCTAGCTAGGTTTCCGTTTTAGGAATCGCCGAAAACAAAAACGAGCTAAGTTCGGTTGTCCAGGTACTTCTTATTAAAACAAAATAGCAAAGACTCAGTTCTATTACATCTATCTAACAGATTTAAGCAAATAAGTGTATTTAGTTTTTTCTTTGAACTTTACATTTATCTTTCACTTTAATTTATTTAATAATTATAACTATACTCATTAATCGTTAAATTCATAACATTTAGGTAGCTAAGTACATACTTCATTTATTAATTTAACTAGACAAAAATCCTAGATTTTTGTAAGTAGACTGCAGAGACTGACTCCCATCAAAGACTTATATAACTTATACTTATATTTCTTATATATAAAGCCCAAAGGCAAATATTGTTATGGTAAATTTCAATTAATATGTTTATGACATAGCACCAGACCAATCACAGGATAATAAGGATAACATTCGGTTAATTTTCAACGCGGATAGTTAAATGTGACTGGGATCTTTTTTCCACTTTTTACAAGTGAGCCTTATGAAAAGATATATTTTGTGTCTTCCTCTATATGAGGAACAATCCCAGCATGTTCAATTACCTAGGACCTAGGTAAGGGTATCAACATTAAAAATATTATGAATAATTATAATATGATCTGATGGTCAATACGTGGACTACTTGCCTAGCGCAGTCAAATTATTGTAAACTTAATTACATTTAAAAGAATGGAACTAAATGGTACAGGTTTCAGTGAGATTTGAACATTCTAATTATATTTATAATGAACCAAAAAATTTGGAAAGGTTTTCTCCCTGCCTACCCGTAATGAACTTGGCATGATTATAATATTTATGTACATATAACAACAAAACCAATGATACTCTTCATTGATACATTTTAATTTAATTTGGATAAAGCAGATAACCTATTTGAAATCTGAATATTCAAACATAATAATATTTTATTGAAGATAAGAAAAATATAGAAAGAGAATTTTATTAAAAACAAACTTAGCTGCTAAAGATTGTGAAATAAAACTTTTATTTTAATCTTACTATGAGAGGTGAGTAGTAGCATGCTTCACATAAATACTAAAGAATGTCTATCAACATGTATGAGCACTACACTTTGATTAGAAAACATGTTTAAACTCTAAAATTTAATGAATAAAATGAAATAAAGCAAAACATGAATGAAGGAGGCATGCAAGAGTGAGCCCAAGTAACTTAGGAAGATGGATATAGGTGAATAATGTGTTTACCAGCGTGTCTTGGTCGCCCAGCTCCCTGTAGTAGGACTCGCTGCTGCCTCGTCTGCTCCCCACGCACATGGCCCGCCTCAATAGCCCAGACAACATAGAACAAAACCCGCATTGTTGCATAGTTCTTCTTTGTCAGCGAATCTAAACAATGCGTCTTGCAAGACTCCAAGATCGACACAGCCAAGATTATATCTCGTACACCCCGTCAACAAACAAAACTAGATTTTTATTGAGAAGCCCTTTACATTTTGTCTCATAGTTTATTAAACATAGAATTAATTCTCGGTGTATTTCATTTTATGTATACTCCCAGTGGTATGATACGAATCTGTCGTTCGACCAGCACCAGCACGCGACTGGCAATGACTTCGCGATAGCTAGCTAGCTGGCAGGGAAGCTACTGCACGCAAACTGTCGCTCGCACGGCCCGCAGCCGTCTCCGTCCGGCTGACAGTCTATCTATCTATCGGAATGAAGTAGGTAGGTAGCTAGCTAGGTAGATAAATATAGGGAAGATAGATAGAAACACAGCAGGTTAGAACGAAACGGACTGAATGAACTATTTAGTATGACCGTTGTCGGTCACAATTGCCAATCTGTAGAAAATTCCTCAAAATATTGGGAGATTTTAATTCTTCGAAAAACATTTTCAGAATTTACTTAAAACGCAAAAATAAAATATTTTACGTCGCAGAGCCAACAGAAAGTATGTATGTAAGCATTTGATTTGAATATTATTTTCTTTAGTTTATAGCAGTTTCTTATCCATCACACAGGTAGTCAGTTCGTTCTGAAAGATAACCGTCGTGGGATAAAAAGGCGCTACTGTGCTTAATTATGTCTTTTTAAGCAAGGAACATAATAGCTCGTATGTCATTTTGATATTATTTTAAAGATTTCTAACGAACTGAATTTATTCAGGGATTGGTTGGCATGTAGAAATCTTGCCATCACCTTTTTAGAGGCTTCAGCTCTCTTTCGGATTTATAGACGTCGACTACATAGATATCAAAAATATTTCTTGGTCGCCTATTTCAAAGATAACAAATGTATTATTTTACTATTAAATGATGGAATGTAAAATTTATGTAATAATTTCATTTGTTTATGGTCAATACAATGATCCAGGTAAAATTTATATCAGAATATTGCGAAACGAAGAATGAAGCATTTGGGAAAATCAATAAGGAAGGAAAAATAGGTATGTGGGAAATAGGATCGATTCCAGAGACTACTATGGTGCTACCACTTTAAAATGTTTACAAGAAAGTAAAGACATACTTAAATATCGGTGTGAAAGTACCATAACAAAGAATAAAGTGTACACGGACAAGTATATTATTATAATTAATTAATAACGCACTTGTACTCCACAGAATGAAGCTAACCCTATGAAATTTGTAAGCTGGCTGACTTTACTCTGTGGTCTGAATGTACCCACCCATTGACAATTGATTTCCGCCATTTTGCCGCTGTTGTCTTATGCATGTATGTAAACGGGAGAACAGAGTGAATGATTGAGAGGGAAAGAACACAACAGTTTCGTTAAAATTAGTTCCAATTCCTCTCGCTGGAGCGCTTCAAATCGACACAGTACACTATGTACAATATATTTATTTTTGTTTGGAATAGCTAGCATTCTGTTCCGTATTTTATAGTCGTCTATGGAGTAAAGTTAGAGATTTGAATTTGAGCATATATGAATTTTGGCGGAAGCCGGATATGCGAACGAATCTAAAGTCAAAACAAGCAAGTAAAAATAAGTATTAACTTGTAAAAAATCCCGTGGTAAGAGAAGAAACAAATTATAAAAAATACTGAAGCATGTAGGGAAAATCATGCAAGAAACTGTGTCAGAAAAATATTAATTAAAAGCAGGTACGTTGACTGTTTAGTTAACAGTTACAGTAGCTATGTTCTGGGCTATAATTAAATTTCACAAATGTTAGTCATTGAAATAATAAGATTATGATAAAGGATCTAGAGGAAATAATCAAAGTGTTTATTGTGAGAGAGAAAAATAATTGTACCTACCTAATAGGTTTAATTTGTGGCCTGCAATGCAAATTTAATCTTACCTTTAGGTACCATTTTTTTTTAGAACCTATGCGATTTTCAAAAAATTTGTGGGAGATGGAGACTATGGAGATTTCCCTAAGCATTTACCAATCTGATATGATTAAAGTTATGCATAGTGACTGGGGAAAACCTGCATATCTCTCGGTGATATTCAAAGCTAACATCTATGAATATTTGAGTATTTGAATTGCCTAGGCAAAGGACTGTCAGATTATTGCATGTAAAATTTACATACTTTATTTTCAGAGCACAGCAAGCAATGGTTGGTTTGGATGAAAAGGGCCGAAAAACATATGCTGCAATTCAATAACAGACAGCCCTATGCAGTAAAGAGGTTAGTACCTTCATACAAGTTACTTCTCCTTAGAGACTTGGTATGTGGGGCTGCGATTAATTTTATAGATATTATTAATTTCATGGCTGTGCTGAACTCATGAATAACTATAAACTAGCTACTAACTGCAGCCTCATCTGCACAGAATTAGTACTTATCGCTGTACTTTGGACAATTCACACAACATCTTTTTAAGTTATTGCCTGTTTGTTATTTTGAATTATTTCTTTAAAATCCATTTAGCAGTTTTTATGTGAACGTGTAACAAATATCCATCCATACATCCTTACTTACAAACTTTCACATTCATATATACATATGCTCATGCCTGTATTCCCTGATAGGGTAGGCAGAGGTGTTGTAACAAAACACCCATTTTCACTGGAGATGAAATGCCAATGTGACAGATGGTAAGTCTATCACTGTCTCAGGCACTATACCTATGTCAGGCACCTTAAAATACTTCTCAGACATGAAGGTTTCCTCATGATGTTTTCCTGCACAGTAAAGCATGTGGTGTGAAATCACTGTACATAAGTTTAACTCATTGGTAGAGGGCCCCGTACATTTACAGTATCAAGTAGGAAGTAGGATTATAAGATAGAGTTCTTAATGTTAAATATATTTTTAAATAACTTTCTTTGAATAGAATCCTTTATCTTACAATATTTTAGAAAGATGAGAACAAAACTCTTCAAAAAAAAAATCTAAACCTATCTTTGTGAGATAAAGTCAGTGGCTATCAGTTATTTTCGGTATCCCAAAAGCATTCATTCAGTTTGATTATATTACTAGTTGTCCCCTGTGGTTTCACCCACATAAATAACCTAAGTTACTCCTTATAACTTTAGCTATCTGCCAGTGAATGTCCCATTAAAATTGGTCTAGCCGTTTCGGAGATTAGCCAGAACAAACAGATAGACATAGAAAAATTAAAAATATATTTTGCTATGTCTGTATCATATATACTTTCATATGCATTTACTGAAAAGCTTTTATTTTGGAATTACAAACAGACACTTCAATTTTATTTTTCTGTATAGAATGATTAATTAATTATAATGTTATTTTTTCTAGATGGTGTTCCAGTCTCAACTACAATATTAAAGAATAAACAGATAGCTGCAAGGAAATTATATCTGATAAATTTTGTTGTAGTACATCCATAATTGCCGATTTTCTGAGTAGGGAATTATACATTGGCTGGCATTCTCATCATACTTGTGAACAGGTGCTGCTTGTGGGGGCTGGTCATCTCAAGCTACGCATTTAGATATAAGTAGAACTACTAAACTTTTCTTTATGTTATTTTTTATCGACATTTGTGCATTGGAACTGTGTCCATGGGCTTACATTTCTCAAGTGATTTACTTTGTTTTTTTTTTTAATTGTATAATATTTTTGAAGTAAAAGAGTAATTACTGAATTTTTCTCAGAGTTGAGTTTTTCTCAGTAAGATCAACCTTCCGAACCTGGCGGTAGCATTTATAATCCTGTAAATTGTGTCATTCTGACGATTAGAAAGTGCTTTGTATAAAGTCTAATCGAATAAAGATATTTTTGACTTTGACTTACAATGTTGCTGACTTGCAATTCTTACTGCTAACATGTTAATTTTCAACAATTCTCTGTGTTGATTTCTCTAATTCGTATTTGGGCTATGTTGCGAAAAGTAATAAAAGGTGGGAATTATAATTTTTCCTCTTGAGTGTGATATCTTTTGAATCTGCCCCGCAATGACCAAATGAATGCTAACCCATTCGATAAAATTCATAATCACTGGGATAGCATTCTAAATTTAATTTATAAACTATGCAGTGATATGGAGACTTAGGATTCAAGGAAAAAATAAGTATGTAACATTGAGAACCTTTTTGAGAACCATTTTATTTTAAAAATATTGAGAAAGGTAGACCTTTCCTTAGAAAGGAAGATAGTCCTCAGAAATTACCTTAACATTATAATGAAATTCATATATGCTTTATTCGCATATCATGATTGTCAACCATCCAATTGACATTTATGAAGTTTAATACAAGTATCTGTGAATTAGGAGGATATTTTATTATAATTACTTTTTTTTTTTGATTCACTAATCATTGAAACTATTCCTGACGACTTCGATGAACTCGGTCCCACGGGAAAAAGTATTCTGTTCCGCATGGCATTTGTTGTTGTTCTTTAAACTTGTAAATGTTTATTTCCTGGAGAATATAGAAATTGTTCTAATTTATGTGTTGTTTCCATAGACGAGTCTAAATGAGCTAAACACTTTCACTTTCAGCATGCCTGGTGTAGGAATTATCGACTATTGTTTGATGTATCACCATTTCTTACCCCCTCGGGGTTATGTCCATAATATTTGTATTCTTGCAACAGTTGGCCCGTACTTTGATATTAGAATTAGATTGTAAAAAAAAGCATGTGCTATTTGGTTTATTCCATGGTGGTGGGTACGTCTGAGAATTGGTCAATATCTATTTTTCATTCCCTTTATTGATAAGGCAAAAAAACTTTTGCCGGGCACGTGAAGTGTTATACATAACAACTCATGCGTTTAAAGCTATCTATTCTTAATGTCAGCAAATCAGCGGATCATCTGTGAAAAACACTCTAAAAAAATACATTCTAACCGTATAATGCCTTATGACCGCATCTATCCTCTGAAGTTGATAGTTCATGTGTGGCGCCGCCATCACGGTCGGTTGACTGAGTTGTTGGTGGAGATTCATAATAATTTCGGACGACGGTCGACGAGTTTTAATTTGTTGATTGTGTCGTATTGAAGTCTTTTAATTCCGTGGTTGCAGTCATATTAAAGATATTAAAGAAAAAATAGCAGCATTTATTCATATTTTGAATGGTATCTGCAAAAGTAGCTATTTACCCGATTTAATTAACAAACCTATTCTACTTTGTGATATTTTTTCCGAATTTTGTATTATTTTCCTTTGATGCTTCACTCCTGTTGGTCGCAGCGTGATGCTGTAAAGTCTAAATCCTTCCTATAAAAATTAACTAACCTTAGTTCATTTATCGAGAAAGGAGTTAAAGGATAAAAAGTGTTGGAATTAAAAAACAATACATGATTTTAACAATTTTTATTCTTTTACAATTACACAACAAAAAAGAAATTTACGAAATGCAAAACACCAGCCGACGGCACTTTACCTTTAGTTTAGGTATAACATACAATGTGTGGTTATTATATACACATAAAACTAGGCAACGAAATAAATATATAAATATTGTGTAAATTAAGACGGTGTGAACAAACCTCGAACCTTAGTTGTATTTCTATGTTTTCGTTGTGTTCTTTCGATACATTCAATTCGGTTTATGAATTTGGGGTGGTAGGTATTTAAGGGGCTTTTGTGGCTTGCGTACTATGTAAAATACCATCTCATGTTCAGTAAAATTAGAAATCGTTCGCTTTTCTCTGTGTTCAATTAAACATTACCTACCTTGGTATTTCTACAATCTTTAATGCATCTGCTATGTTTTAAATAAGACTTATTCATTGATCTCAAATCTGATTAGTCTTCATCTAAGGTCTGGTCAGCAAAGCTTACAAATATTATATTTATGTTATCAATATAACTAAAAACTTTAACTATAAAAGTAAAACTATATGATTAAAATACATCAATGTACTACCTACAGTGGAAAGTCTGGTTTGCACAAAATGCTTTAGAAACGCATGGGCGAAACTATCGTTCGATGCGGCTTTAATTGAAATTGGGGTTCAGAATTTTACTAGGTATTGGTTCCTCTTCCTCTTGTCTCGTTAAGGATTCTGTGTGGGTGGGTACACGTAACTTTTGAGGAAAACACATAATTATTACGTTCGCAGCAAACATTAGACCTATGACAAGACAATGTAGGTTTTCATTAATACATGGCAGTACTTTGAAAATGCTCACTGTTTACCGTCTGGAGGGTTGAAAAACTCCCAATGATGGTGATGAATAGTCCGACTGTCGCTTAAGCCAAACATAATCAAACCAGCAATTAATACCAAAAAGATCACCAGCGCCATCTGAACATCTTTTTTGTCTTCAGCTCCACTAATATAGGACATTAATGAATTGAACATGTTTCTTATGACTCTGCTAATTGAACTATGACATACTCGAAGGAATTGAGCACCAGCTTCTGTGATGGTAGTAGGCTCATGGGCTCGCACGGGGGGTGGCATCCTTCGAGGCGGGGATCGAGTTCGGTCGTCGTCAGAGCTGGATTCTAAGTGTGGAGTGGCTGGTTTTCTTTTAATGCGTCTGTTGGGCGGAGGTGGTGTTTGATGATGTGGTTCTTGAAAATCATGGAAAGATCTTTCGCGGAATGACCGTGGGGGGAAAAACGAAGCGGGTGGTATTGTTATATCTTGGAGATAAGAGTAAAGTAATGGGGTAAGGTCTGGTGGGGGTGGCCTCTGCGGTGGAGCCGAACCTTCATCCATGCTAGCATGCCGAGGTCGAGATTGAGCTCCACCGTCAACTTCTGTGGTAGAATCTATCTTGAGTTCAGTAAGGTTTATTATTTCTTTAGGAGTTTCTGGATTTAGTGTAGGTTCGGAAGTTTGGATGATTTCTGCTTGGGGGTCGCTAGTTTGTGTTTCTTCTTCCCTGCTCACTGGCCTTGGTAAATCCGTAATATTGACATTATTCGAAGAAACTGGTAGTTGACTCGTTGAAGTTGATATTTCTGCAAATTTTTTGACTATCTCGTCTATAACCGACTGTGAAAATTCAATTCCACTGACGGAAATATGTCCAGATTTCGAGTCCAATTCAGACACCTGCAAGGTCATGCCTTCGATATCTGATACGAGAATTTTGTTGGCTTGAAGTTCTGAAACATTTAACCTACCAACATCTAGATCCTTAACCTGAAGTCGCTGTGTTATCAAATTATCCAACTGTATATCACGACTTGTATCAACAATTCTTTCTAGAGCTCGTTCTTCGGGATGCGGCAATGCGATTTTTGAACTTTGAGTTGCGCTTGAAATTCCTCGCGATCTTGGCAAGGGTGGTACATCGGGAATATGGGATTCGTCAATATCAATGTGTTGAACAGTTAACGAGGCCTCTGTTAACATTTCTTCACGCTCGTTAATTCTAGTTGGACTTGATACCCTTCTCTCTACTAAAATAACAGTTGGGGACGTACGTCCCATACTCTGTTTAGATAATTCTGAAATTTTAGGATCCGAAAACTTTAACGATTTTTCAGATCTAGATGTTGGTCGAGAGACACGAGGACTTTTGGTTGGGCTCTTGGACAACATTGAATCTCCATCTATTATATCTCTTAGTGAACTAGACATTGATACATCTAAATTATCATCAAAACCTAATTCAAAGTCGATATCGTCCGGTAGTGGATCTGTCTGAGTTGATGCTTCTATTTCTACAATGTCATCCGCTTTAATGTCATCCTGTGAGTAAAAATTTGACATATTCACACTCAGATCAGTTTCTGTTAAATGACGATGTTGATCTTTATCTCTATTTTTACGTCTTGAACCTCTCGGTGGTCTTGGAGGCGGAGGCAAGGGTCTATCTTTCATTTTGTTAACAATTTCTCCGGATTTTAATTTGCTGTGAACTTCTTCAAAAGGCCCGTCGTCTATTTCAACATATTGCGTTAGATCACCGCTTTCAGACCGTTTTGTAAAGCTATCTAGTGTCATGAGACTTGTTGAAGATTTTTTTCTTGGTGGTCGGTGAGGTCCTACACTCTTTGTAGAACCTACTGTGTAGTACTTCCTCTCCGAGCTATTACTCTTGCGGCGCCTTATCGGAGGTGTTTTACTCTTTGACCGCCTCACACCCTTACAGGGAATACTTGGAGTTTTGTCGACAGTAGCATAGCCTGGACTCTCATGGCGTATTTCTCTTTCGATGTCAATATCGTCAGTCGGTGGAACATGGGTGTCGAGAGTCAGTGATTCAGCTCCATGTGAAGTTCTGTCGTCATCACAAAGCGATGTACCTCTAGAACTTCGAGAGCGATTGCGTCTTGGGGGTGCAGGACTTTGTTCAAGTATTGCGTTCTCTACCTGAGGTAAAATGTACTCGTGTTCAGTCCTATAGACGATTATCTGAAAAAAAAATGCAAATGACATTTTTTGTTGTCCATCTCGTGACTGAGTTGCTGAGCATTTATAAAAACTTCTTTGACAAATCTAATCTAAATATAATAGTCAACTAACGTACAACACCAACTGACATACAGTTATTTCGAAAACATATAAGGTGACAGAGTTAATGGCGTTTCGCCGACAGACCCATCCTCTGTCAACAACTCTTCGCTTGTCTTGTAACTTTCCTACCGTGTGGAGGGCTCTTTTGGGGATACGTGAAGAAAAAAATTAAGCTCAGCGTATCTTAACTGTATGTAGATTGTAGTGCAATGAACAACAACAGCAAAAGGTATAACTAAACTTGGTATTTTGGATAGTTAATCTATTCGAAATTACTACCTACTACCAATAAATATCACTTACTAAAAATATCAGTCAAGGAATAATTTCCAGCGTCCGCCACTACATGGGGTGTCTACCACATGTAGTGGTAAACGCTAGAAATTGGTCTCTATTACCTAATTGAGACCGATTCATAGAACGATGTGGGGTTATTAAGAATTTATAAATAAACAACAATACAATATCCAATATTGTCTATGCATAAGGTCAACTCTTATCTTGTTGTGGCAAACATCGCTTAGCACTATTACGTCACTTTAAAAAATTCGAGCCGTTAACATTCACTTTTAATATCGGTTTTCGGAATGAGACTGAAAATGAGGGTTAAAATATTTACATTGATTCGAGAACTAGCCTTCTGTGGCGTAGAATATTGAGCCATGAGTACTTAGTATATCTATAAGTATACGATTCAAAGTCCTGACTGAGGACTGACTTGTATATTACACTTGTATATTGCACAGCCTAAACTGCTGGTCCTAGAGACATAACATTTGGAAGATGTGTGTTCCTCGTAAGGTGTTCACTAAGAATAGGTATTCAGGGATTCTCGTCCTAAGGTTAAGTAGGGATTGAAAGTTTGTATGTGAGCTATTTCTGCCATGCAGGCAAAGCAAGCTACTCAATACGGAGAGAATCGGAACTTTACTTACAGTCGAGTGGTCATTGTCTGTGAAGTTTAATGTCTCGACTTCGAAATTTGAATCCCGTTGGGGGCAGATATTGGTGTGATGATCACGAGTTATTTACATCAGCATTTTATACTTCAACAAAAAAGTCGGAGCGCACCGTTTTTTTATGTAGGGTTATATGAGTATTTATGTATATCGTTGTTAACTAGACAACGCTAAGCTGAACTGTGGAAATTTGTCTGGAATTCTCCAGTCTTATTTAATATTAACCGTATCTTATTTTTCAAACCGTTCCCAATTGCCTAGAGTAGATACTCCATTTTGATTAGAAGGCCTTCTTACGTCATCATCTATCTATATGTAGGTAAATTACAAGAAGTGTCTGAAAGTAATGTCAAAATTATATACTATCTAAGATTATATAGTTAATTAGTTGTGCCCTGCGGTTTCACCTGCGTAGAGTAAATTCATGGGTGTCCCGCGGAACCCTTATGTTTTTAAAATAAAAGTTAAAACCTAAGTTACTCCTTGAAACATAAGCTATCGGCCAGTGAAAGTTCCGTTAAATTGGTCCAGCCGTTTGGGAGATTTGCCGGAACAAACAGACAGACAGACAAACAAGAGAAAAATGTAGAATTAGATTGAAAAAAAAACAAGGTTTCCGCGGGGAATTAACTCTACGCGGGTGAAACCGCAGGGCACAACTAGTTAACTATATAATTTCAGATAGGCAAAAAAAAAAATGTTATTTTGACATTACTTTCAGACACTTCTTGTAATTTTTGTCAAAAATAAAACCCTAGACTACGAGGGATAGCTAGTACGATAAAAGTCGAATATATACCTACATTGTATTATCGTGTCAACAATGTGTTACCTACCATCATTGACCTTGCAATAATTAAATTGATGAAACCAATAAAGGCACAGCGATGGGGCTTAATTGAGTTCTATCAACATCAATTATTTATTAGTGTTATGACGCAATTAGCACCTACCTAAGTGGCTAATGTTTTCAAACAAGATTGATGAAATCAATTACTATAAGTAGTTTATTTAGTAAAATGGGATGAGTACATACTTAAACCTAAATATTTTCTTATTTATTAAAATAAAATTTATTATCGATTTCATTTCCCCGATTCAAGATAGCCTATGAATCTATACATACAGATAAATTAAATTGAAGTGTCTGTTTGTAATTCTTAAATAACAGCTTTTCAATGTAATTCTTAAATTTCAGCTAGTATAATATAATACAATACGCATCTCAAAAACTGGAAGCCATAATCTTGCCGACTTTTCGTTATTGGTCTTTTTGGATGGCTTTCGCCGGTTGCTGTCCAAGTATGGAGTGTATTTTTTGGGCTGCATTTTTATCTACTATCACCTATTGAATCAACGCTTTGTAGTTTTCGGGCAACAGTGAGTAAACACGGTACCTACCCATTTTCCCTTTTAAAATACTTTCAAATAAATCATTATGTACCTCTGCACAACCTTAATTTACAGCTGCGCGTAAAAGCTGCAAAGTGTCTTCAACTTGTCTTGATGAAGGATATTTTTTTATTATTATTTGTGAATGTCAAGCTTCCTAATCCCAAATAAAAATATAAAATATATACGGTCAAAATTTAACGCTGAAAATGGTCTGTAGCTGAGGAATTGAGCCGACAGTCGTCGGCTGTTGCCGTTATTTATGTAGGTCAACAGTCCAGATTCGAATATGGCTGCTCCCCCAAAAATAATGCTACGCGCATTTCAACTAAGATACAATCCACGCTGGCCAAGTGCCAAATACAATTATTTTCGTAGAATATCCTATTTTTATTTTCAGGTAAATATATAAAAACACGTTATTAAAGGAATCCCGTTCGCGATTACAAACTTAGGATTTGTTAGGTCATACAAGAGTTAATTGGAGGGGTAAATTATTGAGATCGTGTTCATATAGGAACTTTGCTTGATTTCTGTAGACGAGCAGTCTAAATTTTCTGTTTTTTAGTCCAATAGAGCCTTAATTTTATACACTGTAAGCTCTCAGAAAAGCGACAGCCAAAATGGTGACTTGGTTGCCACAAATTTTTTGGTTTGTAATAAGGCCGAGATGGTAGTCGCTTTCTTGTTGTAATTGTAAATTCCAATTATTTATGGGATAAGGCCAAGGCTATGATGTTATTACTAGTTATTGCAATGCAACTATATAATTTCCGTCGATCTTAACGGAATAGAGAAATGCGAACCAATATAAGTTTTTATACAACCAGAAGCCTCTGATGGACAAGGGATACACATTCTGTCGGGCAAACATACTGACTTGAATACTACTACTATGTCTTATTTTACAGTCAACTATAGCTTATTTAAATCAAATACAAACGTTAAATGATATGGCAAATAATTTAAAGTTATGTTAATAAATAAAAAGAGTATCGAACATTTCCTTCTTCTCTCGTTTCCGAGATGCGAAATGAAATTTATATACCAATACAAATATTAAAGGAAAAAAACGTGGTGGCGGAGTAGTTTGAGCACTCGCCTACATCGCAAGCGAAGTCAGTACAAATCATATTTTTTTACTGACATTTCCCGCGACTTTTTGGAAAAAAAATCCATTAACTCTTCGTTCCTATTGGTCGCAGCGTGTTTTTCTAAAGCCTAAAGCTTTCCTCGATAAATTAAGCATCCAACACAAACACAAACATATTATTTTAATTGAGAAGAAGATACTCTAAACTAATCTATACAGATAAATAAAATTGAAGTGTCTGTTTGTAATTCCAAAATAAAAGCTTTTCACTAAATGTATATGAAAGTATACACGCTACTGACACCAAAAAACCAATTTTTTTAAATTTTCTCTGTCTGTCTGTTTGTTCCGGGTAATCTCTGAAACGGCTGGACGGATTTTAACGGGACTTTCACTGGCAGGTAGCTGATGTTTCTAGGAGTAACTTAGACTACTTTTATTTAAAAAAAACATTTAGGGTTCCGTGGGAATGTAATTAAATCTACGCGGGTGAAACCGCAGGGCACAGCTAGTGGATTAATAAAAATAAAAATATTTTACAAATCTAAGTGGTTATACAAGCGCAAGGCGAGCTGGTATTGAATATATGTGAAAGATTTCATTCAGACCTTACACGACAATTTTCGACGAAAGTGAGCCGTCGACAGGATTTAATAATATTGGGTAAACATTTTTGATTGTAATTAAATAGTTAGTTATTTTGTTCTTATAACAAGACGATAGCAATGTTTTTTTATCAGTTGTACCAAAACTTATTAAAAATAATAAATGTTTATGATACCTACATGTTTTACATGATGAAAAAATAAGTCATTAATTATCTTGTTTTTGTGCGATTATTGCTTATGTTATTTTTGTCTTTCTTTTGAATAGTAAAGAATTGATTTTGTTATAAGGGCTTCACGCATATACAAATTTAAATTAGATCAAAACCTTATAACTTTAAAATTAAGGTGTCTGATTCGTTGACTTTGTCTGACTTACCATATTCATTAAATTTGCATATCTATTATAGGAGTGCTTCCAAAACAAAATAAATTCCAATAATACTCACATCTTCATTGCATTCTTGGTCCTGCGGCTGCTCCCACATCTCTGCAACAGGCAAATTCTTGAAATCATTCAATGACGAATGTCTGTAATCTTTCCTTCCAAACTTCTTCTTTCTCTTTGGCGGCATTGGCAGTGTCTGAGATTGTATCGGTATATTTTCTGGGTACTGAATTACGTCGTCATTGGCGTACTCATGAATAGAGTGTAAGTCTGTTATTGGAGTGAAATTTAAACGGCTATCCTCATCCACACACCCTGCATTAATTTCAGCCTTATCATTGATATATTGCTGTTCCACTTCATATTCTTCCGCTGGTAATTCTAAATCCACCTCACTAAACTGCATGCTAGCGTTGATGCTATCGTCAATATATTTAATTGATTCAGTGTCCTTTTTCTTCCGTTTTGCCCTGGAGGGCCGGACTGGAGGAAATGTATAATACCCATCATCTTTATCGTTCAAATCTTCGGTAGAATATCGCATCGGTTCGTTATCTTCATTCATTAGCTCAGGGTCTGCTTCTGGCTCGTTGGCATACAAACTATCATCATTTACCACAGAGTTATTACCCATAAGAGCAAGAGCATTTTTTGGAATCTTAAAAGCTTGTCGTATTTCGTCGCTTAAGTATTCCCTGACTTGAATATTTTCGCGAGAAATTCCTCTCGGTCGTACAAAAAATTCGTCATTATTTATTTCGTTTATAACATGTGTGTATTCTTGTTTAGACGGTGAACTATCTGGTATTGAAGAAATATATTGTTCATCTTCCAAATTAGAAGGTTCTGTTTCACCTTCAATGTACTCTGGATCTATTTTATCAAAATCGTATGATCTATCAAAATGCTGGCCTTCATCTATTTCACCTTCAAAATTGTTTTCGTTATTGTCAACGCTTCCATATTCTCGTGGCTGTTCTGGGCTATCGGGAATATATGTTGCGGATTCTGTTTTTGTTTTTTTCATCCTTGTAAAAGTGAATGTCGGTGGTGGTGTATGCTCTCTGTTAAGTGTAGGTGATGAGGAGGTTTTTGGCAGTTCTGTTTTCTTTTTCCTACTAAATAATCTGGGATAAGTCTTAGCTTCAAAATCAACTGTGGCTACATTTCTTAAATCAGTAGTTGAATTTGATGTTCCTGCATCAACTTTCTCTTCCTTTTTTCTGCCAAAACTGGGGAAATTTATTTTTGGCCTTTCAGGCATTTTGAATTTAGGAAGATCGGGGACATTAAATTTGGGCCTCTCTGGTAAAGAAAACTTTTTTCGATCTCCGAAATTGAGTTTCTCAGATATATTAATTTTCTTGAATTTGGGTCGATCAGGTAAACTGAATTTTCGTCGATCGGGTAATGAAAACTTTGAACGGTCTGGAAATGAGAACTTCGGCCGTTCGGGCATTTTAAATCTTGGACGTTCAGGGAAATTTATTTTTGGTTTTTCCGGCATATTGAACTGCTTAGCTTTGATATTTTGTATTTTAGTTTTAAGCTTCCCAGCTTGAGTTTTTAATTTACCTGTGTTTTCTTTAATGCGTTGTTGGATTCTGCTTTCAGTGCCTTCTGCATTTTTAGAACGACTACCACGTTTTAATGGTAATTGTTCTAATGCTGATGAATCAACCTGACTCGTACTCACTTCACATTCAGTCCGAGATGGGGTTGAAGGTGTATTAACAAAAAATCGGTCTTCAATATTCTTTTGGAGAGCTTCTGCACTTAAAATGCCATAATTACTATCATCTTGAATGTTTTCTTTATCATCTACCTGATCTTCTTCGTCTGAGGTGTGTTGTAAATATTTACGTTCCAAAGACGTCGTACTAGACAATTCGTCATCTGTTTTAACCAACGTAGGCTTTTCATCTACACTGGGAGCGGTGTAAATTATATTCGGCGGTGGTTTCTCGATGATTTCATATTCGTGATCACTGAAAATATAATATTTTTTTATAATGAGTATACTGTTTTCATTGTTACATTCTAACTACTTTCGAGGATCACATTCGCATTGGTTTAGTGTCGATATTTGTAAACATATTTAAAATATCAGTCGCTGAGCAAGGTGTGCACAAAGTATATCCTGTATGATCATAATAAAAATGAAAATGCATCTCGCAAAATGATTATGCGACGCAGAAATGTTGAGTTACATTTATATTTCTCATAAGTTATTCGAGTCACAATTAGGCCAGCTGGCGGCGCTCGTTTTAGATACAGCAGAAACCGCCGGGCAAATGCGTGCTTCAAATATATTTTGCAGCCTGTAATAAAATGTCAACAAAACCGTGGAAAATGAATGTAGGATGATGTGGCTTACCTTTCATATTCATATGATTTAATATTACTGGCCCGTGAAGTCGGTCTAGTACCGACGGGATTAACCCTCTCCGGTAAAAGAGAGTCACATTGAAAAAATTGACAACCGCAACGGACATCTGGCGTATAAAACTGGACGCTGCTTTCTCTTGTCGGCCTCAAAGGTTTTTCTATAGGGGTACCTCCTTCAGATGTCCATCGCCGGAGTTTACTCATAACTACTAACTATCGAATTTAGTTAATATATTCACGCATTTCGAGTAAACTAAACTGTCATTGGCCTGCGAACTATGAGTCATGAGGCGTGTTTGTTAAGCCCGACCAGCAAATTAACTAATCACACCCGTGAAAGCAGCCGCGAGCACTGATCACCGATGACAATTTTAAAGAGCTTACCCAATGTGCAGGAAGACCGAACGAACGAGGCTATATTTATCAAACAGTCAGAAGCTAGCGCGTTCGCCTTGCATGTGTTGAAACTCGACTGGTTATGTCACAGTTACGCATTTTGTACATAATTAACCTATTGTTAAAATATTTATATTTACCTGTTGGGTTTAGACCATACACTATCGGCATTGTCGTCTTCGTTTCTTTTAGCACTATCGAAAGGGCTTGGGCTAGGAGATGACTCGATAGGAATCGCTGTAGATTTTTCGGCGTGACCTTCAGTGTCATCATCGGTAATCTCGGTAATTGTAACATTTGGAGAATTACTACCCCTTTCATCGAACTGATTTTGAAAAATTTCATCGAAATTTGGTTCATCTGGGTCCATTTCTTCATCTAAAAGTACAGCTTCTTTGTTTATGTGATCCGGTTTGTGTAACTTTTCCATTACGTGCTCATTTGATTTCAAAGACATATTTTCTGTGATTAAACTAGGATCTTGCGATGCGTTTGATTTTTTTTCACCAATACTCGCAGTTTCATTGTAATTATTATCTTGATCTTCATGATTTCTGTAGGTGAAATCTTTAGTGAATATATCACGATTTTTGGATTCTTCTATATCTTCGTAAATATGTTCTTTTTTTTTACGTGGAGGCGGAGTATCCGCACTAATAGTCTTGCTCATTTCATCAGAGTCACCTAATTTGATTGCGCTAAATTTTTGCCTTCGTACTGCACCAGGAGATGATTTTAACTGCCTGATTTCCTGCGAATCGTTGTTTTTTTTACGTTTCAGTACTGGAGATTTTTCATATTCACTCTTTTCCAGTTTATGTAGTGTTTTATCTGCAAGGTGTTTTATTTTATTCACAAGTGGATGGCAGCATTTCGTTTTTTCTCTTGTTTCAGTTACCCCAATATTATATTGTTGTTCTGGGACTCGTCGTTTTAAAATGCCTTTCGGGGAAACATTTTTTGGTATTTCAATTGGTGTTGCTAATTGACTGGTAATTTCACTTTCAGATCTTGTCGCCACGTAGGCACTAACGGCATTATTTATGGCATCATCTTCAGAATCTAGTGACGCTTCTTTTGAAAAATTTGGTATATGGACTCCTTCATCTTCACCTTCTTCACCATGTTTTCTACTACTGCCTGGTGATGAGTCTAGGATCAGAATTTTTTGCACGTCTCTGTCGATAGGTGAGCGTGTTCTTGACCTTGAAACCTCGCGTGACATGCTTCTCCTGGGCGTCGTCTCCCTGATGACATCTGCTGCTGTGATTTCACCTTGAAGTGGCACCTTGAGCAAGTGGGTCCAAGGATATCCTCCCGCCTCACGAGCGCGTCGTAAGTCCTCCCATTGGTATGTTTTTATTGGTACAGGTGGTAAACTTCTCTCCTTATCTGGTGACAATTCAGTTTCCATAAGTTTATTTATTTATATTTCATATAATTTATCGAAAAGTAAATCTTTTGTGGAGTGTGTACATGTGTAAGGTAATATAAGTTTAAATTAATTTTATCATTTAACACGGATCCAGCATAGCTTCCACTTTTCCACCGTTTAAACTAAGAACACAACATTTCGTTTCAATGTGAACATCTGCGACTGACAACACGTTATGTTTGCGTGGGTTTGTGTGGAAATAGGCGTGAATAAGTTGTGTACTATGATCGCTGCTCAACAGATTAATTTTGGACTAATGCACCGCCTTTACCTTGAAGCGTTCGTGGTACTCGAAGAGCGAGTCTTCAAATCAACATCTCTTGCAAATATAATATAATACTGCGGAGGCACTAGACGTTTTTTGTTATAAAGGTAAGAAAGTGATCGGCGATCGGCACAAAATCCCGGTTCAACTGGCCGTCGCGTCGTAGTCCGAGCAAGCGTGCTAAATATAAGTTTGAGCATGGATTTATTTTTGGTAAGCATTTTGCGTCATCAGCGAAACTAAAGGATAGTCTTATTTTTTCAGAAAGTTTTATCTTATTAACATTCCGAATTGTTGGGCCAAGTATCATAATTCATTCAATCCAAAGTATCTAGGTTGATATCCCACCAGTTGTCTGTAGTAAGATGTCCAAATTTCCGATGCCGCCTACTCGCTCTACAAAAGCGTGACTGATTCATTTGCAAATAATGTATTTATGTAGGAAAGCCATTAGTACCTACGTTTCGGAGATACGATATAGTGTAGTATGCTCCTATGTGAACAAATCAAACATAGCGCATGTGTTATGTAAGAATTAACAAATATCTCGCAATGGCCATTTTTGGACTCCATGGATTTGTTTATCATATCGACTGCCGCAACGAACAGTATCGAAACTGAAAATTTGCCGTTTTTTTTTTTATTTCACTAATCGATAGTGAATTATATTTAGTATTAGAAACAATAAAAACATTTTTGAAAAATACTATATTTTAACAAATTTTGAATCGAATACAATCGATACTTCACACTTTGACCAACTAACATGATCGAATGTTACGGTTCGATTGTATTCGTAGGTGTAGATACGCGCGCACACGCTGTATCTGCCAGATTCGTGAGTGTTCGCCGTGATGTGAGCGAAAAAAGCGCGTGTTGGTTTTGTTTAATTTTAAGCAGTTTTCTATGAACAAAATTAAGATCATCCCGGTAAGTGTCATTTTCTATTTAATTAACTTACGTTATATTGTAAATAATATGTTTTTTTTGTATGTCCAGTTGTTTGATCTTCTAAAAATAATGAGCAATGATGTATTTTCGTATATCATTGAAGGTTAACAAATAAAACTATCGAATGTGGTAGAATCGATAGTGTCCCTAGTGCACGTGTGGTTGGCAAATATCGAAAGCGGCACCTTCGATAGTATCCGTGTACATTGTAAGTAAGCCCAATTATCGAATGTGGTGCTTTCGATTGTATTCTTTGGAAATCATTTATCGAATCTACCAGTTATTATATTTTTCTACGCTGAATACTTAATTATTTGGTGGATTCGATAGTTGGCAGTCAGATTATGACTACTTCTTGTGACATAATATTTAAACTCAGATGTTATATTATGTTTTTTTTTGTTTAAGAATCCTCTGTACATAACAACGACTGCAGACATAACGAATGAACCTGCATTTAACGATCTTTATAACAATGTATTTTCCACTTCAAAAACTGAAGAAGGAAAGTTTAATGAGAGTATGGCAAATGACAATGTTATACTGGGCAGCGAAGAAGGTACACCAATGCCACCACCTCTCTCCTGTCAAGACCTTAATTTCGGAACAACGCTGACGGAAGACACTGTGGACCCCGTAGTTGCTGTAAATAAAGAAGTAACGCCGATTTAGGTGCCTCTCTCTGGACAAGACATTCTCACTGGTCATCTCAAGCTACAAAATTAAACGTATCGACTTTTGTGAACTGGAACTACGTCCATGGGCTTATATATTTTTGTGATTCATATTGTATTACTCAAAATTAAAAACAATTTAACCTGGCGGTAGCATGTACAATCCTGTATAATTATGTCATTCTGACGATTTGAAAGTACTTTGTTAAAAGTCTGATCAAATAAATTTCATTGACACTACATCAACTTTAACTGAAGACCCTATTAACCTCCCAAGTATAAGTTCACTGATGACTGCTGTGTTACTACGACTTCATAACCTTCACGATAGTTTGTTTGAACATGTTTGTAGTAGGTACTCTTGCTATTGTCGATCATGTCCATCTGGTAAAGTATCTGTTCTTTATTGTGAAAGGAAGTTACCAATGATGTATCTTACTGTTCTTGTTTACTGGGATTAAAGAGGCTTAAGGAGCTGGTATTAAGGAAGTAAACGAGGAGCAAATGAGGTGGGAAGTTGCTTGTTAGATTGCATTGACAAAATGTATCTGGAAATGCACTAGATGAAAGGTTTTGATCGGGCAATTGCAATGGAGCGTAAATATTATCTTGAAACCACTCACAAATTTCTGGAATGTGGTCATACCCAACAAGAAGCTGACAGTGTACATGCTTTAATAGAAATATCTGTAAAAGGCAAATATACACCCCTGACCAATGATATGCCTTGGTTCGGAGCGCAAAAACTAATAATGAACCCTATAACTTCATTGAAGTATCTCAAAACATGTTGAGAGGCACAACACATTTAAAAGAAATTTTGCAAAGTAGAAATCTCAATAAAAACACTTCAAGTCAAGTCGTGATGTAGAATAATGGAAATATGTGTGAAGAGATCTGAACTAGATATTATTTTATACAAGTATGACGTGGACTCCGATTATTTCAGGTTAAATACCTTGGTCGAAACACGTCGCATCAAGAAAACGACCTGCAATGACACATTAAGTCACTGTATTCGCATAGTTTGCCAGTGTAAGCCAAATATAAAGACTAAATACATAGTCTTCGTGAAGCAGGACATATTAAAAGTTGTCAATTTGAAAATGTTTCAGGAAGTGAAGAAGATTAAGAATAATTTTGATTTTCATTAGGTACGTTTTAGGTTTGTGAGTGCTTTTTTTGTCAAACATCCAATGATAGGATTTTCTGTTAATTTTAATATAATTATGTAAACAAAAGATTAAACTAACGCTTATTAATTGACTTATGAATGATTAATAAGTTATGTGAAAGAATTGTTTAATTTACATAAGAAAACTATTGATCTCAGATCGCACAGAACAAAAGTACCTATAGGTATTGAATCAAAATAGTATATTAATAGAAAAGTATCTCGTGCTATATAGGTGGACATTTTCGTTAATTTTTTTATAAATATAAGTAATATAGATAACAAAAACAAATATAAAATGTTTGTACCTCTTTCTCATTCCACAGAAAGACTCTATTACTATCAAAATATTACTATCGAATGTACATTTTTCAATTGGTTCTTAAATTGCCAAATAATAGTATCGAAACTGGTAGATTCAATATGTTCCATAATTGTATAAGCCGATGAATACTATCGAATCTGCCACTTTCGATGAATTGTCAAATTTGGAAAATGTATATTGACGCGGTATATAATGGAAATTGAAATTTAAAAAAAAATTCAATTAAATTCTACAATCAGGTTTGAGCATAAGAAAGCACGTTAAATTAACCATCTTATAAGAGTATAACTTGTATAACTTTATTATAATTTATCATTAGAGATCAAAATACATCTTTAAACTGCTCTACTGAAAAGTATGCGATTTGTAGGTTCGATACTATTCGTTGCGGCAGTCGATATCTCAGCCTGAACAATCCAGTAGAGACCTACTTGCGAAATAATTTTATTGGAGCGTAGCGGTTTTTTAACTTGTGTCTATACATTATACGAGTAATATTACTTTTTCTCATTTACTGATTGAAATATCAACGCAGAGCCGCAGGTCGTAGAGGCATGATATTGCGAGGATGTATTAGGGACGCGCACGAGGAAAGGACTTTAAAAAAGGGTTGAAAGTATATCTCTGTACTTTCAATACCTATCTAAAGTCCTTCGGTGTGCTACACCTTCCATAGCCTTAGTTCACATTGAAAGTCAAATTAAAAATAATAAAATATTAAAGAGTAGTTTCGTAGATTTAGTCCTACATACCAAACTTACAAACAGACAGTAGGTCTATATCTAATAATATTATATCAGTCTAGACAGTGCAGGCGACCTCGCTGTAAACAGTCTGAAAACATTTGGTTTCAGATGCGGCATAACTGAAACCGGTAAAGCTAATAATATGGTAATTGTGGCTCATACTGGTGTTAAACGAAACCGATAGATGGCATTAATCGACTCATCTCATCATCTATGTTATTCCACGGTATAAATAGAATTGAGAAATATGATATCAGGTATAAAAAACTCATGCTAACATATTATGTTACTGCGGCATCTGAACTTCAAAAAATTATATGAAAATCTCATGAGAAATATTAAACATTTCCAGCCCAAAACAGTTACCTTGGAGTTTTGTGTCCCTGTTTGTAATGTGTGGAAGCAAGCCGAACAATATGTTACCTTAGAAAAACAAGTACCTACCTAGTACTATTGTGAGTAATGCATACACATATATATGATTATATTCTCTTTGATTTTGTTTTATACTTACCTGCATGCTAATACAATTTGTCACTATTGTGAATATTTATACCTATTATTATCAAATTTGATTTTATATTATATTGATGATTTCATATGATTTATATATTTCAATGATATCATGCCTGGCTGAGTTTCTTCTCAGAAGGCTAGTTTCCGATCCGGTGGTAAATTCTCGACTTTCATAAGTGCCTTACCAGGGCCTAAACTGAATAAATATTTTTAATTTTTAATTTCATTCCTTTTATATATGTCTGTGATTGTGCCCCTGCGTCTTAAGCCGGTTCAGTATTTTTTGACGAAGCGAGACAACAGTTAAACAACTAACGCTCTAAGGTCTTGTACAAAATAAATACGTAATATGTGTATAAGAAAATGGTAAATGGAAATAAGGACATGTGATTTAGTAGGAACCAACACAGTACACCCTTGTCTTGCAGGCCGTGCACACGTCTGCTTTATTCAATATGATTGCAAATAGAACAGACTACAGACCGAGAAGAGTTTTTCGATTGAAGGGACTTTTCAAGCATTATGCGAGAATTACGACTTGACAGATTCCAAAAGAGCTTCCTGTCCCAGGCGGTAAGGCTGTGGAATGGGATCCATGACGTGATTTTCATTTTAACCACTTACTATCATGTCAAATCAAAAAATTAATATGTTGGCGCTGTTTGGTCTCCATTAGTCGATACCCAAAAGTTGAAACGTTATTAGGTGAATAAAAATCGCCTTTGAAGGAATTATTTTTATTGAATAGAAACTTGATTACTGTAGCATATTTTTCTAAACATCCCTCATTGGTGTTATTGTAAAAGGTTATAGATAAGTAGAAGAAATATGAATTAGAATTATATTAATGCACCGAATCAAAATTCGAGCGTAGCGATTTATTAATATTTAAAATATTATTAAAAGCAATGATTATATTATACCTTGTTGGGTTATACATTGACACAAACTTCACATGCTCTCTCTACTACACTGACACATACATATGCTCACGCCTGAATCCCATGGGGGTATTCAGAAAAAACCGTTCACCACATGCTACGATCCTTATATACTTCTTTCGTTTCATCCACATTCATGCATCCCTTCATACACTTACTGCGCTTACGAGTGCTCCGAGTTTGACCTTTCTGAAAAAAATATTAATATGGTCATAGTAGTTCTTCCTTCTACCGACACTTCCGCTCACATTCGCTCTATAAATTTGTTTTGTTAATCACCTTTCACTCATCCTTTGGATATGTCCAAACCATCTCAACATTTTCTTACAATTCTAGTCACCATATAATTCTTCAACTTGCAAATGTCTCTTATCACACTATTTTTCATTCGATCTTCTATTAGTATATACTACAATATCCCAAAACCCACTTCGGTATTATTGAATAGAAGGAGGTGCTACTTTGCTAAAGTCATAATTAAGTCCCATACATTTACTACAGAATAAAACTACGTACACATAAGTCTATGAAAGGCGTTAAGTTCTAAAGAGTTTCTTAAAGAGCTAATCTTATGCTTAAGTGAGTTGGAGTGTGACCAATGAACTTGAGAAGCTGTTGATGAGTTCCTCCTTGTCTTTCGAGCGCTGGGCCGCTCCTCCTCATCTGAGTCAGAGACCTCAAGTCGTTTCTTTAATTAAAATAGATGCGGCTTTTATAAAAGTATATTATATAAAAGAACTCGAAATTGTTAAGATATTGATGACCAGAATTCTTAAAATCTGAATGGCATATGGCATAAAAACATAATGGAGCTAAAATTGCGTTTCCATCTTCGTTCTTGATTTGGCTTCTCATCATCGAAGGTCGATATAGTTTTGTATAGTCACGTTTTATTTTATTTCTGACGAGTATAAGTAGAGAATGGAGACTAATTGTGTAAGTGTGAAATTATTTTCGTTTCTAGTAATTGACAGATATTAAGAATAAAGTAATATAAAAATTTGGTCGACTATTCTCCTTAATTGGGTGCTTGGTGTACCTCGGCTACGACCACTCTAACCGAGGGATGGCAGAAATGATTGTAAACCTGCAACGCAACGAAAAAATATATTACAAGATGAAGTAAAAAAATGCTTATTTATACATAAATTAGTATGATATACAGTATTTATAACCTGCAAGTGTGAGGCTAGTTGGAGTACAATATGTTTCAAGGAGTGATGTTCGATGACGTCTTCGGGTAAAGGTGGTGAAGCACGTGGGAGGTACGGATAGTTGCGAAAATCATTGTGCATCCGTAGGGTCACCTCACAAAACACGTATCTCAGTAATATCATGAGAAAAAAGTCGTTATTCATGAAGCGTAAATACGTTTCGTCTGCAAATAAATTTAATTAATTAATATCTTTATGATTAGCCCCTTCGCTGCGTCTGCAGAAAGACGTCGACCAATTTGGTCACCATTCCTTGGTCGTCCAATGCCACAACTGCATTAAAATTAAAAAAATACCGATAAGATGCAGACGGTTGTGCCGTTGTAGATGAGCTCTTAGTGATATTTTAGTTTGGTTGTGATCATGATCTGTCTACCACAATGAGTGGAATTTACTCAGATATATAGCGCGCTTACTTCTATCTACTAATAAAGAGTAATACTAACTGTCTTTGTTTGTGCTAAGAAGGCGCGTTGCCTCGAAATTAAAAATTTGCAATATGGATTGACCTTCTTTCCAGTCAGTGATATAAACCGTACTAATGTTGCAAAGGAAGCAGAAACCGTCCAATGATGATTGTAGGAACATGGTAAAAATACCTCCAAACTTATTATAATCTGAAAAAAAAAAAAATGAACTTAACTTTGTTTCTGCAAACATAGCTGTGTAGTACACTCACAAACAGAATACATTACTATACAGAGTTTCGGGGAAAATAGGACAGCTGTTAAAATATGTGAGAGGGTATAATTTTAGGAAGCAAATAAAATTATTATGACAAACATATCTTCTTCCGTTTTCGAGTAATTGACGTTCAAAGTTGACCATATCAAGACCTTATTTACGCATTAAAATCAGTTGTAACGTAGAGTTATTCACGTGAAATCTAACTACGTTTTTATTTTTTTCTCTCACTAAGAATCCTGAAATAATCCCATAAAACCATTTTTCGAAACCTCCCCCTTAATTTAAAAAGTTTCTCAGACATCCAGCATGGGGTAAAATCTTGAAATTCAAGATTTGAAGAATTACTAGTTTTTATGCTTTGGTTATAATACGGGAGCCCACGATGCTAAATGGGGATTTACTCGAGCGTCATAGAGACCTTAGGGTTGCAAAGCTTAGATGATAATAAGAAAAAAAATTCATATAATGTACACCTTTTCATCGGTGGGGGAAGCGGCTATAGATTTTCAAATTTGTAAAAAAAAACTGTTATATGGGCATACTCGAGCGCGTCAGATATTGATGGCATAAATGTCCTACGTATTTTTAATAATGTATGAATGTTAATCTGATCCTTTGCATGATGGGGGTGGTCGTAGGAAAGGGTTGAAAATGAAAAAAAAATATATATATATATCGAGCGCGTCAGATTTTCTTAGGGGGTGTTAAGTGAACCTTAAATAAAGCTCTCATGCAATAATCTGACGATTTCGATGTGACGCAAACCATTACCATCGCGGCCATTATTATAATAAGTAAAAAAAATTCGCCATTTTGAAATACTCAAGCGCGTCAGATTAAGATATATATGGTTCATCTTTATGTCCTAAACGTGTTGTCTCGTAATCTGACGATTATCATGAGGGATTCGCCTAATCTGACAAAAAAGAAATATTTTTTAAATCATTAAACTTAATTAATTGAAAAGCTCTGGAAATGGCATGCAAATAAAAAAGTTTATGTTTTTTAAGAAAAATCCTTGTATTTGCAAGAAAAAAATTAAAAAACATGCTCAAAAAAATTCAATATTTTGTAATTAATTGATTAATTAAACATCCGTTGTAGATCTACCTTTAGTGAGGCCAGATTGGTGATCGTGCAAGATGTTATGTACGTTAAAGTGAGCTAACATCTGAGTAAGCATAATTTTATCAAATATTTTACTAAGCGCGGGAAGAATTGATATCGGTCTATAATCAGACGGATCTTCTTTAGAGCCTGCTTTAAAAATCGGTATTACTTTGCTATATTTCATAATATCGGGAAATATGCCTTCATCTATACATGAATTGAAAATAGAAGATAATGCGTGAGCAATCGTTGAAATAATAGATTGGATCATTTTAATTGAGAGTCCCCATAAGTCCTCCGTATTTTTAATGTTAAGCGATTTAAATGCCTTAATGATATCAGGACAGGACAAATACATGTTTAAAACTAAAATCTGGGAAGCTTTTACGCAACGATTGTTTCAATAAGCTTTCAGCTTTATTCGGACTAGAGTTAAGGTGTTTGGTAGTCTCTGTAGGAATGTTAGAAAAAAGAATCTCTAAAGCAGTCGCGACTTCTAACTTATCCGATATAATACTATCATTGATTTTAAGCTTACTTACTTGCTCTTTATTTTTATTCATAGAGATGAGAATATAGGCATTACGCAGCTGCACGCATTCAACTTTATCGACGAATTTTTGTTATTTCGGCTTGTGGAAATGGTCAGTTTATATATTTTTCGTTATCCTTGAATTATTTTCTTTAAAATAAAAATCGAGATGACGTTTTTTTTTACAACTTTGTAGCCCTTCCCTTTCTTTTCGTCACTCTCAAATTGTCAGATTAGTGGAATATACACTTTTTAGCATATAATTAACTCACCCTAACTTAATCTGGCGCGCTCGAGAATTTCTGATGATCAATTTTTTTTACTAATATGATCCTTTATCCTGGACGCGTGGCCTTATTTATGAGGTTCATATTTGGTGGAGATACTTAACCGGGTACAAGGTATCCCCCTGTATATTAATCTGCCGCGCTTTAGGAAAACACGAAATCCCCGCTTGGGCTCCCCTACTATTATGTTTATTATTTCTTGACTAATACCTAGACTACTACTAGTCACAGGTAATTTTTTTCTCGACAGAGTAACTTATTCTTATAAAATTTATTATTATTGTGTCCGGACTAATTCGTCACGTACTAAAGGTACAAGTTGGTTTTTTGAGATGTATTTATTTAATTTAACACTTTTGGAATTAAAATAGTATGATCAATCTTACTATATACATGGCCAATTATAAGTTTTCACTAACAGGTAAAAAAATATAACATTATGAAACCAAGAGACGAGAGATGAAATGTGAACGGAATAGTTGAAAGTTATGTTACTTATGAAGCAGTGAGTGAATAAACCAAATTGAAGGTGAAATAATAACATTTTTGCTGAAAACCAAGCTAAGAGGTCCATTTATAATGAAAATTTATTGATTGTGTTGTCGTGCATACAAGTACCAAATAGTACCAATTGACTGATATTAATAGTTTTTCGTTTTAAAAAGCAAAAGGTCTTCGTGATATCCAACTTTTCACTCAGAAAATATGTAAGTTCTTCCATCGTCACAAAACTCACCCTGTAAATCGTTTGGAAACTTCATTGGAGACATAATTATCATTAACGGCTCTCCAAATTGCGAGGTAACATTCTCAAAGGCATACGAATTATCGGAGTCCACGATCACGAATAAGGGCCGTCGGGTGAAAGGGACTAAATCTCCAGGGTAGAGGCCTTGCACATCCTTCCGACGGCTGTTTATGGCGAGTCCTTTAATGGGTTTTGATGACAGTAAAACGCCACCAACATCGAAACCAGCTGTAAAATTTATTATAATTAAATATATTTATCAATTACCCTTTGTTACGAATATCAATTTTTAAAACGTACCTTGGTCCGTATAAAATGTAGAAGTGTTTGCTAGCAGTCCTTCAGCAGAAATGTAAAGCAGCATAGCACTATCTCGTGGCATCACGCTGATTGCTTCCGCCAGGTGCTTGAGGACCGTGCTCAGTGATGGCTTGTACAGCAGATGCCTGCTATAGTTCGGACGCGCCGCACGGGTGTTATCTGCCGCAGTAATTTGACAATATTAATAAGCCTATGCACGCAACGTGACATGCGGAGAATTTAAAAAGTGTTATTTAAGAAAAAAATATAAACTCTTTAAGTAGGGCAATCTTCTGCCCGCAAGGTTTGCGGCACCACTTCACATCACAATAGCTTCCGATCTGGATGCCAATCTATATTATATTATATTGGCGTAGCGAATTCATTACTTTTTAAAATCAGATTTAGAACGCGCGAGAAAACAAACTTCGTTGTATGAGTACATGTAGCCGCTTACTATCAAGCTGATTTTTTGGTCGCCATTTTCAAAACAACTAACCGTTAGATTACAAATAAGGATAAAACATCAATTAAGATTAAGTATCACTCACCATTTCCGCCATCGAGCCAGTCCCGCTCCAGAGCCTGGATCATCCTGATCATGTCGATGCTGAGTTCAAGTACATGATGTGGTCTGCTTCCCACAAGCAAAACCTCTCGTAAATGAAGATTCTTATTTGATGGAAGAATAACTGAAGGAATCGTACCGGTATGCAGCCTATAATTTAAAGTTATTTGAAACTAGTAACCGTGCTTCGCGGTTTAACCGCGTAGGATTATCCATACCTACATCTATATCTATACAGATAAATAAAATTGAAGTGTCCGTAATTCCAAAATAATAGCTTTTCAGTAAATGCATATGAAAGTATATACGATACTGAAATAAAATTTTTTTTTTCTCTGTCTGTCTGTTTGTACCGGGTAATCTCCGAGACGGCTGGACCGATTTTAATGGGACTTTCACTGTTACACAGCTGTTTCAATGTTACAAGGAGGAACATAATAGGCTAATTTTATTTAAAAAAAGGATAATGTTTCCGCAGGACGCCCATGAAATTTACTTAACGTGGGTGAAACCACTGGGCACAGCTAGTTAAAAATAAAGTTTACTTAGTTGTATTTTATCTATACAGATTTATGAAACTGAAGTGTCTATTTGTAATTCCGAATGAACAGCTTATTATGAAATGCATATTAAAGTATATACGGTATACGGAGACTGAGAGTCAGTCTGTTTGTTCCGGCTAATCTCCGAAATGGCTGGACTGACTTTAACGGGACTTCCACTGGCAGATAGGTAATAATAGGCTAAACATTAGGGTTCCCCGGGTCACCCATGAAATTAAGTCTACACGCAGGAGAAACCTCGATGCACAGCTAGTTCCTTATAACATTACTAGCTGTGCCGCACGGTTTCACCCGCGTAGATTTAGTTTCATCCTTATTGTCGCGGAACCCTAATATCTTTAATAAATAAAAATTGCCTAAGTTACTTCTTGAAACGTCAGCTACCTGCCAGTGAAAGTCCTGTTAAAATCGGCCCAGCCGTTGCAGTGATTATCCGGAACATAAAGACGGACAGACAGACAGAGAAAAAATTTAATTAAAAAAAATAACACTGTATTAAAAATAATAACTCCTTATAATTAAAAAAAAAAATATTTGCAAAATAAAGTTACGCATGAAATGAAGCCTACGCAGGTAAAACCGCGGGCAAAGCTAGTAATATAATTTAATGCATTCCGATGCACCTAGACAGTATTCCCGACAAGTGCCAACTATTTCAATAAGATATGAAAAAAACTACTATTCTTAAGATTAATTGAAAATAGGGACTCTGAAGTCTTGCAGCAATGGCCGGTTTACCTATAACCAGAAATTAAATGTGCCAGACATATGTCGTTGATAAAAAATATTAATATACTGGGTAAGATCGTTTTGGTGTGAATCTATCGAGACAACGTGTCTAGCGCACTCAATGACGGTTGGTGCTGTAGATATAAAATAGGTCTAATATAGAAACTAATCCTACGTTCAGAAAGTCGCAGGCAGAAGTTGGTGTGAAGGTTAGGTGCATATGAATTTAAAAAAATGTTGTTACCACAGAACTTTGTAGTTCCCGTACCTACCTGTAATTTGTTTCATTATTTTGGTTTATAATTATAACTTTGGGTTCTATTTGAACAACAGCCTTTATACCCCCGAGGTCTTGCGTCCATTTTGAGCTCTCTTCATGATTAAATGCTTGGATCGTTTGATCTAAATCATGAATGAGATATTTTGCATATTCGTGATAATTTAACAGCAAGCATATTAAAATGTAACGTGTGTAAAAATTTGCTTTCTTAAGTATGCTGTCTCGGTGGAGGTACCCGATGTATTTATTGCTGCGAAGATAAAAGTAAAGAGCGAATGCGTTTCTCAAATAATTTGTGTCACTTGTTCTGAGGCTGAAATGATAAATAATATTTTTATGAAAAATTTTGTGTAACTATCCTCTTTATAATTATGAAAATTTAATAAATGGAAAATTAGCAATATTGCATCAAGAAACTTACTAATGTTTGATATAGAGGTTGCCTATTTTACTCCCAGTGTCAACGAATTTAGTCTTCATATCACAATTAAGTTCAAAGATGTTTCGCTTTCTACTGTGTATCTCCCATATCTTTAAAAAGAGACGAACACATCTTTGGGTGTTCATATTCCATAGGTGATTAGAATACAGTGGCAATAACCTAAAACATTATAATAATTAAGTAAAGTACGTAAGTAGCCAATTTAACATCTTTGGCAATCGTTACAGGTCAGTCGGAGGCCTAAAAATAATCTGACAACTGGTTTAACCCAAATCACAGATTTTCCTCCTAAACGGGGTTGCGAAGGTCAGATGGCAGTCGCTTCGTATAAAAATGAGGTGATCAGCCACATCGGGTTGAATCAAGTGCCGACCCCAACAATGTATGGGATAAGGCCAGGGAGATGATGACGTAAGTATTTTAATCTATACTCATATTATAAAGCTGCAGAGTTTGTTTGTTCGAACGCACTAATCTAAGGAACTACTGGTCCAATTTCAAAAAATCTTTCAGTGTTGATTCATGAAAAATCTTTCAGTCCATTTATCGAGGAAAGATTATTTTCGAAAAAAATTAGGATCGTAAGAAAATTGGGATTTTGTAACCCAAGGTGTAATATCGAAAACCTATTTATGCGTGCGCTGCAAAAACTATTGACAATAGAACAAAATGATGTACTACGGGTTTGTAGGTCTTACAAAAAAAGTCTGCGAGATCCCATATCTAACTATCATAGTTAAGTCACAATAACCGCTGACGTGTTCATAAAATATATTAAATCGTCTGAAGAAAGAAACTACGTTAAATGTGTGTCGTAATATTAATCCTTATCCAAATTAAGCATTATGTTATCTGTGTATTTAGGTAGAAGTAAAACACTTTTTTGTTTTATTGCAGTCGGACATTTCGTTGAGAAATTATCACAAGTATAAAAACGCAAAGAATTGGTACTTAATTATGAAATCAAGTATACGCGGGTGAAACTGCGGGGCTCATCTAATTATTGATAAAAGAAAAGACCAATGTTGTATATTTTGATATTTTTAGACTTGCTTTCTGTTCGCGACTTCGTTTCATTTAAGTTCTAAGTCTGTTTATATTTACAACTAACTGGCTTCTGCCTACGACTTTGTTCGCGTAGAAATATGTACTTTAAAATCAAATACAGCTGGTTTATAGTTGTGGTATTTTATTTTATGAGTTCTATTCAGCATCAAGGAAAGGATGTTATCACAATCTATTCATTTAGATCGTTTCTGCATTCCTTTTCATCCTTTTAAACTGTAAAGCTTGCTAGTGAAAGCTAAAAAGCAGATTAAGAAATTTAAATTCATAGTTTAAAGAACTGGAAAAGCTTTTGAAACAAAGATAAACGAAGAAATAGTCATACATACATTGATTTCTATCTAAATGCAGGAATATAATAAATATAACACGTATATATATATGGACTGATACATGCGAAGTGTATTTAAACAGGAGCGGAGCGGATCAGATCCCTTTGTTGGTATCTTTGACCATAAAGTCTGTATGTAATTGAAAATTCCACGTCTAGCATGTTTTTGAATTATTAGCTCTTTGATTTTTAGATTTCGTTCGTATGGAATGGAAGTCATAATTTGTCAGTATTATGTGACTTTTTTCGCTGTTTGATGTGCAGCCAATACCAAGCAAGAGCAATGAACGAAATCCCGTTACTCCAAATCAAAATGAATTAAAATCGGAATATTAGTCAAATATGGGTTTTTCAAATGATAAGTTGGGAAATGTGCAATAGGGGAGACATATATCCAGCAGATGATTACTATGATATATTGACAATGTAATTGCACAATGAGCATTTTTTTGTAGAGATTGCTTTCTTTAAAATAAGAGAGTTTTATGTAAATATGGAGGATGAGTAATCAATCTATGTATCAATCTTTAAAAAAGGTTAGATTTCGAAATATTCCCTCTCTTCTGTTATACATGCTTGTTTGTGTATCTTTTACATACGTTTTCATTGAAAACGCATGTGTATCCTATGGGTTGTTGAGAGACGCACTAGGAAATGTTTTTGGATATTTCTAAGGATAAGAAGAGGGTAGGGGATTTTAAGTAGAAGAACCAAAGTAGATATCTCCAAATAAGAATTGCTGGAATGAATGAAAACAACCATCAACACATTCATCGCAGACGAAGTCGAGGACAACAGCCAGTCTGAATATTTTATTCGTATGCTTACCGTATTGTTCTAAATCTTTCATTCAGTTCATCAAGAACTGCCGAAAAATTTTGTTCCACTTGGTTTCGATTAATGGTGTTATAGCTCAGATTTGGTGAAGAGTTAGAACGCCTTAAGTAAGGTAGCTGGTTTGTCACAAAATTCTTCGAAGGAGTACCATACATCAATTTTATTTCATTAAATTCTTTCAAGTCTGGATAGGCTCTCTTTAAGAGGTCTGTAAGAGATTTTGAATTCAATATGAGAATATCAGAAACATTTTGCTGCCTGGTAGTTATTGGATGGAACTGAGACACAGATTTAACCACCACTGATTTTGCCAAATCATCCCTGTAAATTGAATTCTTTAGGACCTCAGATAATTTTTGAGAATATTTTCGATTTTTCTTCTTTAGTATTGTGGTTTTCGAAATAGGAGAAGGCAAAGTCTTCACTTTCGAAGCATCATCATTTGGCAGCTCTGGAGCTAGTAGTGAGGGAATGTCTACATGGACGGTGATATTATCCGCGAGCGTAATAACGCTCTGGGTGGAACAGTCCGTTGTATTTTCAGTTAATGGTGAGACGTTTCCCAGGCTCGAATTCGATTTTTCGGTAGAATCTGTCCGTGTAATATCATCGTGGCTGGAGGAGGGCTCTGATGATTTTTCGACTGTTAATGGAATATCGCCCAGACTTGAAGTGGATTTCTCGTTTCTTGATGGGACTCGTATAATGGATGGCGTTGGAAGCGAAGTAGTGCGGTTCCTGCGCGTGCGGCGTGAAGAATCTGTGTAAGATGGTCCAATATCATAACACTAAAACAGAATCAAACAACAAAAATACGTGATAATTATAAATGTGTAACCAGAGTTAGTAAATTTATTATTTTAATTTTATAGTTAGTCCTGAATACCAATCTCAAATACTCAAATTACTCAACATGTTTAATTTTACAAGCAAGTCACCATAGGAGCAAGAGCAAAAAATAGACCTGTGTCAATCGCTCAATCAAGTATTGATTGGCGAAAAGACACGGAACTATTCGGTCGTTTAATAATTTAAATCATTTACATGCTCTGCTGATCTGCGACCAGTAGTATTTTAGTACTCGTTCGGTCAATGGTCGAACGTTTCATTCCATCAATATCATAAAAGAAAATTGCAATAATTATATTTTGACTGATTTCGAAGTCTCTTGCTTTTAAGCTGTCCCAGTGTATTAAAATATATATTCCAATTTTGTTTGTATTCGTATTTAAGAACATACATATTTTACGCATTTTTGCATTAAAATAAAAACCAGATCATTCAATATTATTTATTCTGACCTAATTAAGAAAATATATTTGTTAGATAGGGTTTTTATTGCTCATTTTGTAATATTCTCGTAATTGTGGTTGAGGTTAACCTCTACATATGTTCTTTATGGCCAAGTTTATACTCGGGGTCCTGCTTTCATGAAATGTAGTAAAAATATATTTTTGTAATAACATTGATGGGATTGCAAATCATGTAATGCTTCGACACCGTCGACGAACACTGTTTATTCTAACGAGGTGTACGTTACAGACGTACGGGTACAGAGTTATGGGAAAACTTTAGTTCATTTGAGTTCCGGTATACAGATTGAGATAATAGGTATTTAGAATTACTGTTATTCTAAAGCGAATTAATCTCTTGAAATACTAGATGGATAATACTTTTGAAATGCTATTTAGATAAACAACAATTATTTTTTGTTTAGTTTATTGAATTTAACTTACCTAATTCATCGCAAATAGCTACAAATATATCACTAGATGGTGGTAAACTGGATTTGGTTGATAGTACGGTATTCTTAGGGCTAACAGTATATTCAAAATTACAATGGGGCTCTCATATTGAAACATAGTCAAGAAAACTTAGCTCAGCAGCATTTGCTGTTAGGAAAATCAAACAAATGACGGATGTCGATACTGCTAGATTAGTTTACTACGCATACTTTCATAGTCTTATGTCATATGGCTTATTGTTATGGGGTTCCGCGGCAGACCTAGATGCTATATTTATACTTCAAAAAAGAGCCATCAGGGCAATATACTCGTTAGAACCCCGTGAATGCTTGAGAGATAAATTTAAAGAAATTTAATATACTCACTTTACATTTATGAGAATTTATTGTACATGAAAAAAAACACTCATCTCTTTCATTTAAACTGTGATGTTCATTCGATTTGTACGCGAAATAAACACAAAATTGTGGCTCCTAGATTCAGATTCGTTAAAGTAAATAAATCATTCATGGGGAACTGTGTTCGCTTCTACAATAAAATCCCACAATCAATAATCGCGTTAAATGATGATAAATTTAAAACACGTGTCAAAACTGTTTTGATGAAGGAAGCATATTATAAAATTTCGGATTATATAAATGACAAGGATATATGGAACTAGGTAAATCACTCTGCACAAGTAGCTCCTGGCAAATACATGGTATGCAAACACGTGTAAATCTATCTGGTATTGTTATTTTTTTTCTCTTTGATTTTGTTTTATACTGACTTACATGCTAATACAATTTGTCACTATTGTGAATATTTATACCTATTATCAAATTTGATTTTGGATGATGATTTCATATGATTCATATTGTTTCGATGATATGTACATGATGCCTGGCTGAGTTTCTTGCCGGTTCTTCTCAGAAGGCTAGTTTCCGAAATGGTAGTAAATTCTCGACTTTCATAAGTGCCTTACCACGGCCAAAACTGAATAAATATTTTTCATTTTCATTTTTTTTTCATACTGTGACCATTATATTTTTCATTCCTGTCAATGACCATAATCGAACATATCCATTCATCCACATCATCCATCAATCAGTCAAATTAACCGAATAACAAAAGGATATTGACAGCACCTGCCCAGAATGAACATATCACATTAAACGAATAGTTTATATTCACTATTTATAAAAACTATCCCAGGAGTCAAAAGAATTTTTTTTTATACTATTTGTAGGGCGAAAAATGTACTAAGAGTGGTAAATGAAACCTGTAAACGAGTGATTGCAACAGCGACTATGTTTAAAATAACATATTGTAAGGGTGGTAACAGAATGAGTTGGTTGGATAGATGCCGATTTCTATCATCATCATAATCCTCCCGCCAGTATCCCATGTTAGGTTTAGGTATTTACTAATATATTTGCAAATATGATTAAAAAATCGCCCGATTTTGGAATATCATGGACTGTAAGTAATAATTTCAGATCAGCAGAAACTTAAAAAGAATTCGGTACTATAATTTGGTAAATAACTGTAAAATAAATATATACTGATGAACAGACATATTAAACAACAAACAGTACTTACCTTTGTTATGAACTGGTTCACCCATTTTTTTTAAGCTAAAACAATACAATTTTTGTTAGTTTGACTCTAACAGGGAATTAAAAGTTTACTACTACTTTAACTTGTTTAATATGTTATCTATATCTTGAAAAATCTAGACTGACGGTCCTAGTATCGACACTATAATTTATCTTAAATCTTTATTTAGGATATTCCTATGAACAAGATAGCGAATCTTGTAACAAAAAAGTTCTTCAGTGTTGTGAATTATGACATTCCACACTTCTACATGACTAAAATGTTGCCTTTATTTATGTGTTGCCATTGAACTTTATTTATATCAAATGCAATTTAATTATTAACCCACGAACGATAATCTGTTTTGATAACGTCAAAAAATAAAGTTACGAATTATTTTCCCGCGAAATAAATTATTTGAACAGATTTTTAAAGCTATATAGTATATTTTTTTTATTAAAAATATTAAATTACAATGTTCTAAGCTTGAAGCGCCAGCCGCTTTCTTCAAATGTGACTTCTTTGGGCATTTTGATTATTCACTTGTCACCAAATGGTTTTATTGAGATTTGAAACCGAGATCCGCGCTATCGTGAACTAAGTGTTACGAGTGCGAGAGCTAGCGCGCAACGGGCACCTGTTAATTTAGTGCTACAAGTGCGTCACAGGCGCTGGTCTGTCGAACGACTGCCGCTTATAATACGGTGCAGCGAACGTTTCCCAGACCTGCCCGATTGCCCGCGCCTGTCTCCCGCTTCAATATTTGACCCGCCCACTTAGGTACCGCGTTTGCCTTAGAAAAGATACATAAGCTAGGATATATCCTAGAAATCCATCGTTGACACCCGCTGCAATGTAATGCCCAATATTCTTTGCAATTTTAATTATATCTAACCATCCTTGTTACACACATGCATGTTTTGATCTGAGAATAGTAAAAAAGTAGACATTTCTAGTTTAGTAGTTATTAATCAATGAGATGAAGAAAATATACATTTTTCATCTCACTTTCCGGTAAGTACATTCGCGTTATGCTTTTTAGAAATTCGTGGTTTTTCATCTTGTTCCTTGATATGCTGAGAGCGTTCGTCTTGTTAGGTCTATGATCTAACACAAACTTTAGCTATAAAATAAAACATTGCAAGTACTGGTTAGGCGAAAAATTCGTTGCATTATTTCAAAATAGTCAGATGATGATGACTTTGATTATAACCAGAAAACGTGAGCGTTAACCGCCTATGTTTTCTGGTTATGGTTTTCTGGCTTAAGTAAAAAAAAACCGCCTTCAAAGCTAAAGGTAACTATTACTTAATTTGCCTTTCACTTTAACAAGTTTCAACGTGCAACCAAGCCTAATTGATGTTTTGGAACCTCCAACTTCAATATTAATATTTTTTTGAATGTTATTTTTAACTGTGTGACTGAGTGCTTTTTTTTCAGTCATATTAACCTTACCAAACAAACAGGTTATTTGTTTTTGTTATTCGTAGCATCATTTTGTTATTTATCTTCAATGACTTTCACCACATCTACAAAACTTTTAAAAAAGCAAATATAGATAGCCCTAAATATGTACCTATAATCGAATCATCCACTTATAATCATAGACTCAACTAAAATGCAAAGATCTACGTTTATAATATCATAATTTCCTTCCACTTAAAGTCAATATTGTCTAAATTTCTAGACAATATTTTCCTAGTGCGCCTCTAAATTACCTACTAAAGTAAACTACCAACCCGTTTACGTCCGAAGATGTAAGTAAATCTTATACAATTTATATACCTACAATATTGTCGTTCCAATGCGTCGAAAGGTCCAATTTCAGTGTAAAGCGTGCCAGTAAAGAGTCCACAAATTGAGTTTACAGTCATCAAAAATTTCTAACTAACTAAGAGAGGGCGGCTCACAGATTTAAAAATTGGCTGCTGGTCGGTAAGGGCACATGCGTGCCAATAACCTATATTAGTTCTATCATTGGATACCGCTCCAATGTAAGAATTGATTGAAAGAATTGCAATGATTATTTCCTAGGTTTCAAACGCAGAGGGCTCTAGTTAACTATATAATAATAATATTTACTGGCCGCAACCCGCTGTTATCTGCCTATTGTAACCCACGGGAATTAAAATGCTAGATATGCCTACATTCATTCCACATTTATTAATTCCACTCCAAATATACATAAATTTTACACATGAATTTTCTTAATAACGACTAACGGCAAGTATGAAAATATATCTTGTTTATTTTTTGTGAGATAATATTGTTTTAAGCCGACTGTAAGAAAAAGGAGGTGGTTTTATGTCCAACGCGTATGTTTTAGTTTGTTTAGTTATGTACACTGATTACCCGAAAAATACTGTGTGGTTTAAAGAGTATTTTATATTTAAAAATTATGATAAATTTAAGACACACATTAAAACTGTACTGATGAAGAAAGCTTATTATACAATTTCGGATTACATAAATGATAAAGACATATGGAATTAAAACTCTGCACAAGTAGCTCCTGGCAATGACATGGTATGCAAAAATGATATGTAAATCATTTGGTATTGTTTTAACTTTTTTAATTATTATTTTTTACACATGCATGCTGATACAATTTTCACTATTGTGAATAATTTGTGATGTTTTTTTTTGTAATTATCATTATTTTACTGTGTAATGAAATGTACATGATGCCAGCTGAGTTCCTTGCCGGTTCTTCTCAGAAGGCTTGTTTCCGAACCGGTGGTAAATTCCTCGACATTCATAAGTGCCTTACCAGGGCCTAAACTGAATAAATCATTTTCATTATTATAACGTAAAGGATGGTTCAAAATTTATCCCATATATTTTTCCAGTTGGATCCACATCGGATTTTCAAAAAATTATAAGAATTCCGTAGAATTTCGATATGAAACGATTTTCAGGTATTTGTGATTCGATTTGCACGATGTTTGGTTTTTTTGTTGGGGAGAGAAGTCATGAGTGATTGGAAAGAAGTCCTATGTGCACCTGCACTTTGCAATTTGTCACTAAAAATCGTGCTATTTTTTTATAAAACGTTAAAGATACATATTTTTTTGGGACCTTCGCAATGTGTTTCTGCCTTTCGTTGTACAAACTCGTCTACTACACGTCGCACAGGGTAAATAAAAGATCCGATCCTGTAATTCCTTGCAGAAATGTTTATTGAATCGCTCATCTCAACGCCAAGGCCAAAAATTTCGGAATCTACTTAGGTACATCACTTACACTACATAATATTATGAATTACATCTGATGGCTTATATGATTAAATTCATTAATTATAGCAGAATAAACTGTGTAAATATTGTAATTTTGACACTTAAAACAGGTAAAACACTTAACTTTAACATGTGTGTTAATAACTATATAATTTTATAAATACTTTAATTAATACTAGCCAAACTCTCCGTTTACATTGGTTGCACGCAAATACAATAACAAAGAAAGGATTAGTAGAAATACGAGTAAGGTACTATAACATTAATGAGCATTAATTTAATTATGGTAGCACTGATTATTACATATAATTATATTATACTATCGGAAGATTAGTTCTTATGTAGAACAGAAGTAGATAAGAGATCTTACACAACTTCAGCATTAAATTTCACAATAAAATCCCAATGCACGGACCTTATTACTACATTAGAATATATCAAAGCACATAATATAATAATATTATCATGTTAAGTGGTAGAATGTAAATAATGTTCTTTATATGTGAAAAGTCTGCTTTTAAATTTGCATATAATATATTATACGTTTATATATCTTTTAATTACTTCGAGGGCAAGATATAAAAACATAAGTATATATTTATTCTGATACCTACATTTTAATGCTTCTCGATTGAACACACCTGGATTTAATAAGCCCATCAATGTCTATTTCTTGTGGCGTTATAAGTTATAACGAAATACATCAGTCAATAAATACTGAATCAATATTAGCTCAGTACTTAAACTAGATTTTTTAAATTCATTTATCATGTACCTATGTAAGTACGAGTATGCGTGCAATCTAAACATGTAGCATTTTTTTATATAGTATAATCACATATTTAGCAGATATTGATAGTCGTATAATTTTTTATTATTGCAGACACATTTAACTTTTAAGATGTAAATGATTGCATAATTAATTTGTGTTTACCCTTCGATATAAAGTGGTGTACACTAGTTTGGAGTTGAAATTTGTTTTTGCAATAGAATCTCACTCGCTATCATGCCGTTTTGAAAATCGCTAGTCAGCTGAGAGGAAGGATAACAGGGAACACTTTGCATAGTAGGCGCGTTTTTCATTATTCGGTTAGATACCTCAAGCATTATGAAATCATCGTGAAGGAGGATTGTACCCTTAATGGTACCGTGACGCTATTCTCATTATTATTAGTGTAAGTCAGTTATACTTACTGAATATATTATAGTAACACAATTTGTTGGAAGCAGAAGGAATATTACGTGCAATAGAACTCCAATGTACGTTTAATTAAGATTTTTATTGAACGTTTACCTACTTAGACAATAAAGACAGCCATGCTGTCTGGGCGTCGTTACAATTCTAAACTGGAGTTTAAACGCATTCGCAATACTTATCATAACGTTTACTGCTTACGATAACTATTTACTTGTTAAATACTTAGAAAAGGTCAGTTGATCTGGTGTATCACTCTTTGTTAATCAAAGAGCCGCCGGCCCCAGGATCGTAGAAATAGCTGTGTACCTGTAAATGTATCTCCATGAAACGAATGAAGAGGTTGCATATAACACTCCTGTTTTGCTTTTACTTCTCAGTTACTGATATTTATTCTAGCTTTCGCCCGTAGCATCACTCGCTTGGTATATACCATTCATTCCTAGGTCTTTTTTTCTCAGGAAACGCATTCTGTGCCTATTCTGTTAATAAACTACATGTGTGCCAAATCCAAATCCATTCGGCGTTTCTGCGTGTTTGAGTATAGCAATCATTCGAATATACAAATATTCACATTTATAACATTAGTATTTTAGTGTCAGTAGCATGTATACTTTCATATGCATTTAGTGAAAAGCTGTTATTTTAGAATTACAAACAGACACTTCAATTTTATTTATCTGTATAGATTTTCATCTCGACAATTGCTAGTGATGTAAGCAGAGATTAGTTTTGTAAAGTATTTACCTGTAAATGTGAAGCTAAGTCTATAACGATAGCAGTAAGCGCTGGGTGTTCTACGACATCCCCGGGTAGCGGGGGCGATGTGCGAGGCAGTTGCGTGCGCGCACGGAAGGCGCGGTGGGCACGCAGGGTCACCTCACAAAAGATGTACCGCACCACCAAAAGTCGTAAGAAGTCGTCCCCCATAAACGACAGGTACATGGGATCTGCAACCAAATTGTTCTTGAAGAAAATGGCAATAAAGTTTTCACAATACGAAACAAAATCCTTTATCCTCAACGTGGCATACCATCACACAGCTATAGAATAGAATATTAAATAAATATTTGTACGTACCCACACGACTTCCAGTAAGGAGCCGCGATGCTTCAGCCATGAAGTTGTCCACATACGCTTGAGCACTCTCCCAGTGGACAAGGGACAAGTTTCGAACATCGCAGCAGAATGCAAACGCTGTCAGCGGTGAATGTAAGAACAGCGTGAATAGGTTGCCTTGATGCTTGCGATCTACGAAGGCAAGTAATTTTCGTTTGAGTTGTATCCTAACTATTACTAGATTTAGGTTCTGTTGTAATCTTCTGAATAAATCAAATGTACAAAATGTAACATCGTTCAAATATTTTTTTTTTATTTGAAAATGTTTAAGTGCCAAACGCTTACCTTGTACTTGTGGCGGAACATCCAAAGGCGACATGAGGATTACTAAAGGTTGTCCAAACTGTCTAGGCATGTGCTGGAAAGCCGTCGAGTTATCTGAGTCAACTACCAAAAACATTGGCCGTCTAGTAAAAGGGTACAGATCGCCTGGATGCAGACATTGGATTTCCCTGTGTCTAGGTGCTCCTGATTTCGTATCTTTGCTTGCTTCGCGGTAAATATCATTTTTGGAAGTCGTAACCAAACCCCTGACGTCATATCCAACTGAAAACGAAGTTTAGCTGGGTTTATAATTTATCTGCTGACATGCTGTATTGTCAATACTGAACCATCAAAGAAATTAACTACCGATTTCATTGTTCTTGAAGGATTGTTCTATCTGGCCTTCCGCAGAGATATAGAGCAGGAGAGCTCCATCGGGTGGCAGCTCATTGCAGGCACTTGCTAGGAAGACAAGCACCTGACTAGGAGATGGCTTGTATAGCAGGTACTTATGCGGGTTGCTGCGTTCCCCTCCGTATCCTACAAACACACCTGTTGAACTCCATGTTTTCTTAAGTTACCAATGAATTGACGAATATTAAATAGCACGCTTTGAGATGGACATTAATAAATAGACACACTTTGACTTTCGCACAGCACAGCTTCTGTTAAGAAAACAACGGCAATAGCACAAACGAAAATAAACGAAACAAAAATCATACTTAATATAATGGCCCAGCAAATTCTCTCACAGCGAAGCAAAAGAATAAGGTGATTGAATTTGATTTCATAAATTCGAAGATAAAAATTTAATAATCCCTTTATTTATTTTATATTTGTCAAGACAAAGTATGTAAAGGAATGCAAGTTATACATATAGTATCGTATATAACACGATTTTAAATATCGTGATATGCATTTAAACACCTACAGAATATTCGATTTCACAATACATATGAACCTGTATCTGAATTAAACCAATTTTTTCCAGTGTATCACTGGCAATATATAATAGAGAATGTTAATGAGTCTATTCATGTTTGTAACATCACATAAGTACAACGAAAATTTCGCATTAAATCAACAATTCGCGTAGATGATAAAGTTATTATAATGACATATAAAGTTGCTTATATTAAAGTTACTTTAAAATGTATGTCGCACATTACTTCTAAAGTTTGCAAAGCAAGTACTCTGGTTTCGTTTACCTTTAGCGTTTGATAGACTTGGTGCTGGTATGAACCGCGGGCGAGGTGACTCGTCAAACATCTGCTGCACATCACCCGTAGGCTCTCGTTCCAGTGTCTGTAGTATTCGGAACATATCCATCGTCAACTCCGAGAACTTCACTTGTTGGGAACTGCTGCCTACTATAAGAACTTCTTGCAGGGATAATATCATTTGGGAGTTCATTTCCACTGGAGGAGTTGTCAGTGGACTCAGTCTGCAATAAATTACTTCTTCAACATTTGATCTGACCGCAATATGTATATATATTATAGCCAAAATTACATATAGACATTGGTTTCTTAATTTTTCGATTCCATCTTTATTCCAAAATTATCTTTCAAATGGTTCAGAATTTAATCGGTTGTCATTTTCCATTCAACAGAAGTGCGATAAACTAAGAAAGTTAACTTTTAGTTGATTATCTTAGTTTATCAATATATTTATTGAAAAGTATATAAATGGTATGGCGTAACCCTGGAGTCTTGTTTACGTAATAGGATAGTGATAGAGCGATAGTTTGCATCCACTCTTTGTTATAATGGATTATGTATGCGATTAACTCTTCAATACTAATATTGCTTTGGTTCAAAAAAAGTAATGGCGATCAAGTGTGCATTAGAAAAATGCCCAGAGATAATCAAGATAAAAGTGATTCAAGGAAGGCAATATTCCTCCAGCGCACCAGTGCCTTCCTGTATTCGCGAATAGAATGTGGGGAAAAGAAATATAATTTGATTTAGTTAGGGTAAATAAATAAGAGAAGCCCTTACCTATGTGACAGTGAGATGGCGTGGTTTTCTGGGTGGATTACTGACACCACAGGTTCAACTTGCACGAACGCTCGCACTTCGTTAACCACAACCGTCCATTCCATTTGATCTTCAGGATTGTACGTATTCCCGTACTCTATAATTTGTTTGTCTAACTCTTTTATTAGTTCTTTTACTAATTTTGTATTTTTCAGCAGTAAACAAACAACTATATATCTAGCATAGTATCTGAGTTTTTTAATCATGAGATCGCACCTGTCTTCTTGTGAGGCTTCTGTATAGTATTTTCGGTTGCGAATGGCAGAATAGAATGAGAAAGCCTCGTGTAAATATGTAATTTCGCTAGTTCGTAAGCTGAAACAAAGTTAATGAATGTGACTTGTGCGTGCATTAATTGGGTGCTGTATGTTATGTCATTGAGGTCTTTAAAACCACTTACTAGAAGTGATAATAAAGCTGACCAATTTTAGAGGCTATTTCGCCAATCTGCCAGCGTTTTAAACCATATTTGTTGTCCAGAATAATTCTATGTTGCTGTTGATACTTCCAAAGTTTTGTGTAAACGTCAAAAGTTCTACCGAAATATGTTCGCCATTGTCTGTGCCCATATTGAGGTAGTTCCCTGTAAAGAACAAAATTAAGTATTCTTGGTAATTGGTAAGGTAAAGTTGCAATGAAAATGCTATGAATCGTCATACCGTCTGTTTATATACCAATATAAGTGTAGAGATAAAGATGTATGGTCCCTCATTACCTCTACAATTTCAATTTATTAGAAAGCCACTCGACCGCCGATACTGCAGAGCAGCAGCAGGACTCAAGACCCGACTTGATAGTTACGAAACTTATTGAATATTTATCAACAAGCAAACGTCTGAGCGAGAATATTAATTAATTAATAAGAGAGTTATAAGTAACCCTTTTAGAAAGAGGATTATTATACATTTTCACAATTCGACTGCTGAGTCTATGTTGACGGGTAACTCTCTCAGTCAATATAAAGATGTTAGGAGGTAAAAAACTTATGAAAAACCAACCTTAGACCATTAAATAGTTGCTTTGATTTTTCTAGGAGATGACAAAATTCTATTATTGTTTTTCTTTCTCTGTCATTGAGAGGATCCATTGAAATCATCGATTCTTGAACTTAACACCGAAGTAGCTATTGGTTTCTTAAAAATACTGGTTGTGGACGGTCGCCAAATGTAGATCGCCTGAGAAGTAAAGGTCAGTCTTGAGTACCGTAAGATAATAAGCAAACAATGAATTGGTTGCAAAAAATCGAAAAATGTGGTCAGATCATGTTGGCAGGGAAATGCTTAGCATGCAAAGGTCGTAACAATTCGAAATATATGAAGAAAATGTGTTATACATAAATAATATTACAAAAAAGTCTTTAAAATCAGTAAGCAAGCTTTTGGATGGATATTCAAGTGATGTTGTATATTATATATATATTTGTTAATTTCAAGTTGCTATTGCTTTTATTTTGATTGCTAACGTGTTATGCGTCGGTTGGAAATCCTATATTATAATTCACTTTATTAAATAAATTAGAAAGTCGTAGAACTATTCTGGATCATGTGATCATGGTTTGCGTTCGTGTGCGCTGCCTATTAGTATTGTGTGATTTGAAATGATTTTCTTATAGTTAAATAACCTCCAAAGAGGCTGCCTTTACATATAGCTCGCCGCTACAAATACACTGTACAGAATTATAAAATGTGACCACTGGGTTTAGAAGGTTGCTCTTACTGAGAAATAAGAAGAATGAAATACAGAAATTAGTCTTTTCATAATATATTTACAATTTTAAATGGTTACAATATATCTCAGGAACATAAGCCCATGCACAGTTCCAATGCTCAGTTGTAAAATATATATTATTTACTAGCTATGACCGGTTCACTTTTTTTGCCATATAATACACTAGCTGTGCCCTGCGGTTTCACCCGCGCAGAGTTAATTTAATTCCCGTGGAACCCCAAATGTTCTTTTTAAAATTTAATATTTTTTATGAAAATAAAAGCGGTTATTGTGACTAAAGTATGATAGTTAGATGCTCTCGCGGACTTTTTTGTAGATCTTAATAAGACCTACAATTCCGTAGTACATCATTTTGTTCTATTGTCAATAGTTTTTGCAGCGCACGCATAAATAGGTTTTCGATTTTACACCTTGGGTTACAAATTCGCAATTTTCTTACGGACCCCAATTTTTTATGATAATAAAATATAGCCTTCCTCGATAAATGGACTATCCAACACTGAAAGAATTTTTAAAATCGGACCAGTAGTTCCTGAGATTAGAGCGTTCAAACAAACAAACAAACAAACAATCTCTTCAGCTTTATAATATTAGTATAGATTTTTGGGGCGTGATAAATAGTTTATGTCCTATTCTCAGATCTACTTATATCAACCCTAGCGACGATTTTTAAAAAGTCTGTTATTCAAGGCTTATATTTTAACTGTGCCTACATCATGGCTTCCATGTTTAACTGTGTTTTTGACACATGAATATTTCTGTTTTATCTAATTTTATTTGACATAAGTCTGACATTTCCATGCGTGAACCTCAAATCACATGTGCCTAGGATAATTCTTATAATTATTTACTTGCATTCCATATTGTGTAGTTATGTTTCTTCTACGAGAAATCCACGTTCCTAGAGGATATTTTTGTTTTCAAAAGTGAGTAAAAGTAAGAGCGTTTGTTTGAGAGCGATCAACGACATTTTTGTGACTTGTGTCTATTATAGGGATTCTTTGAACAGCATCGTGAGAATTTGAATAGATAGTAAATTACATTTGTGAAGGCAATAATTTTAAGGCTCGGGACCTTTTAACTGTTTGACAAATTACTAGATAACTAATGCTTTAGTAATCAGAAGTGGCTAACTCCTAATCACCCATAGAAGTAAACAGGAGTGTAGTATTTCGAAATACTACATTCCTGTTTACTTTCTTTATTATTGCCTACATTTTAATTAAAAATATAGATAGCTGTAAGACGTGGCATAACTTTTTCGTTTACATGTGATTTACATCATCCATTTGACCTCACACAAGCACTTTAATCTTAATCTTATTTTTCAAAATACTGTCTGTTATAAAGTCGTGTAAAAATTCTTTACCTTTCTCAATCAATCTACAAATGTATTGTATATGTTTTGCCGTTAGGTCGCATTTACCAATTGCTGATTAATTATCCACAGTTTGCATAGAAGTCGACTATGGGAGGGTCCGTTCGGGAGTGCGGTGGCGTTGGGCCCCACGCAGACAGGGGTGTTTGAGGGAGTTCGGCGGAAACACCAAATCACCTACAAAGCCTACGTTCCACAGTGCTATAAGGACCACGACCACAAAAACATGAGCCTCCGGCGGCCCATGTCACCACACCTCACCATCTACGCGCCTACGATGCCTGCGATGACGTCAATACTTCAACGTATCACAGGTTAGGGAGACGATTATTTAAAAAAACGTAATTTTGGTTTGAATAAGCTATTATTGGCTTGTCAGCGTAGATGTCAGTATTTATGGTAATTCTGAATAAATATGTTTTTTTTCATTCGGATGAGCAGCTTATAAGATTATCATGCACATAAACTAACATTCAATCTTATAATAATAGTCTAGGTCTCTAGATTATTTAATATTTGTTGGTGGAATATTCACACATTGAAAGCATGACGCACAAAATAATTCTAAATGGAAGCAAAATTGAATTACGCTACTGTTAAAAGAGTACTAGATGAATGTCCGGAGTTTTAAGAGTTCCAGTCTAGTGCCGAATGAAAAGATCAAAAGATAAATGATTAACAATCTCCTTTGTGCGAGACGCAGCAATCACGAGCCCTATAATAAAATTTCATCGGATTCCTTTTAATGTAACGAACGAATCCGTTTCGAGCACTGTGTCTAGACTGTGGACGAGAGCCGTATGCAACTGGCTACATATGTGTGAATGCGATCGATCAATTACATTTGTTGCAATACCCGGAACCTGATATAAAGGATGACTCAAGCTAGACCGAGCCGGGCCCGAGCCGAGCTTTAGCCTTTTTGTTGCTGTTCTTCACTCGGTAATTACTTATGGCGTGTGTCCATACAAATTATAATGTAATGTTAATTGACCGTGCTTTACGACCAACACTCGGGTCGGGGCCGACTCGATTTAGCCAGAGTCGTTATTTACACTGGCGGTATTATATATTATATATTTTTTCTATTTGTATTCTTTTAAAGAAGACCAATTCCTTAGGCATTTTGTTTTGGTATATCTGTATTTATCCTTTTAAAAAGTTTCGTCTGCTACGAGTTTATGCAAATGTTTCCGTCTACATTTGTTAATGTTTAAAACACAGGCATTCTCTACCAGTTACCAGTTAGGCGAAGTAGAGAGTCGTTTTCTATTATCAAATCAATTACCTATAAGTGTTCCCATACCTAAAAATTATGTCTTTTTGATACAATATACAAGTAATTACCATGCGTCACACATATTATATAAAATTGATAATACGAGATTGGAATTAGAATAGATACTGTATGGTATGGTAGTAGTATATGGTATGCTAGTTTGTAAACACTTCGTTATTGTATCCCCTTCCGGTCATCATTAGGAAATTAATACGCTACGAAAGTATCATCTGTTGCGACTGTTTCCTTAATTTGGCTTCTTTTTCCCCTGTAAGGTGATTTGTTATGACATCGTCTCAATTACTTTTTTTTATTTTATAATATTGGCCAATACGATTGTAAGCAGTTATTTTCTGGTCCAAGTAGCGGTGTCTAAGTCGCTGAAATTTCTGTATATACTGACGGATGTCGATTGAACTAAATATCAAGAAACTAATCTTGATGAGGTATAGCGAAGTTACTTAACTTCGCTATACCTCATTTAGATTAGTTTGATTAATGTCAGTGAAGGCGCATTAAAATGTATTGTTATAAAGGTGTGGTGGCGACGTTCTTCGCGATCCTGCTCTCTGGTGGGACGCTGTTCCTGCCCAACGGGGTTGAGTCATACGTGTCGATGCTGCAGAGCATGGACTTGTCCAGAGTCACGGTCTTTCTATTCAAGATCATCATCGGTGCACCATTCGCATTCCATTACTTCAACGGTATTCGATTTGTCCTCTGGAACGCAGGCAAATTTCTAGAGAGAGTCCAAATCAATGAAACTGCTAAGAAAATGTTCATCGCAACCGCTATTTCTACTCTATTTTTTGCCATTTTATAAAATTATAAACTAAGTTTTATAATAGACAGCATAGACATTTTGTTTCCATGGTTATATTTACTTTAAAAATTAAGACGCGTTCTCAGTAGTTCTAATAAACCATTTGGAGGGAGAGACATTATTGCCGAACCTCAGCCTAGTCTTTTTTAGTTTTTTCGATGTATTGCATTCAAATAGTGAAATACTCAAGAGGTGTGTGCTTGGCGACGACTGTGGTTACATTTGGTAGTAAGAAACTAAATATGTTTCGGGTAAAAATCGCTACTTACTACTGTCTACTCCGGAACTATAATTTGCATAAGAATTGAAATTTAATATTACTGATAAACCAACTTCTGATTTCTCAGTCACAGAGGCGCTACGCCGTAGCCAAAACGTAGCTCTGGGCTACGAAAACAGTATTCGATTGAGAGAGAAGATATAATATGATTATAATGTAATATTAATTCATAATATTGCCTCCTTCTATGTATTCCGGAATTATAAACATATCACTTAAGTATGCATAAATGGGCATGAAGGGGTGTACCATTTTTTAATTTCGGGCCTGTCAGACTTGGGCTGTACCTCCAGTTACTGATGACCGCAGTTAAATTGCGCCTTTAACCTTAAAATAGTATTGTGTTCCTGTTGTGAATACAGTCGCCGGCTACAGTATCACCCTTTCCCGTTTGTATATAATGCTGGCGTAGCGATATCATTCCTCATAAGATAGGATAGACGCGAGTGAAACTATGGTGCTAAATGCGTTTATGTATACACTGCTGTACCCCTATCACGAGTTTGCCATCGTTTTCGTAATCTATTGTCGCTAGCGTCACCGTAGAATATTTTGTATGAGGAATTGAACAGCGCCTCTTAACGGTGACGTGAAGAACTAAAATATCTTATACGAATATTGCGGGTGACGCTAGCGAGTATAGATTACGAAAATGGTTGCAAACTCGTGATATGGGCACAGTAGCCTCTTACCATCAGATGGCTAACTTATGCATATTTACCAGGTAGTAAATAAAAAATAAAGTGTACGACGTGTAAGGTACTCAAATATGTTTCAATTATTAGATAGTACTTTATTAATTCCACGTAGTTTCAGACTGAATCTACAAACAATAACAGACACGAAAGTAATATAATGATGTATTGAATTTGTAAATTTTGTAGTGACATTCATTCGGGCGTAGAAATACGAAACTACCCTAATTAAGATTATTAAAATTGCATGGAACATTGATTTCATTTCCCTCTGTTCCGTAAATTAATGAGGTGTAATTTATTACATAAAGCATGAAATACAAACGAACCTGAAACAGGTATACGGGATAATTGCCGCTGTGTAAATTTTGATTTTTGAATATAAAATGTTTAACAAAATTGTTTTAACACTAAAATGATTTTTGCTGTCGACATAATCATGTAATTATATTTCTACGTCACACGTTTTGTATATGCTAACATTATAGTGTTGTGTGAAATGTACTGCAGTTTATATAGGTTAAACATGATTAGTTCTCGTACAATAATATACTCCGTATAGTTAATTCGTGAGGTATTATTTATCTTACGATTGACTGGCTGATACGAAGATGGCATCACGATCAGAGGCCCAATAAGATAGTTTTTACCTATTAAAGCAAAATGAAAAATCATTTTCAGAAGTGAAAAATGCTTAAATTATCACAGATGGCCCTAAGTCATGAATTGGTGACAGAACCTTGGTCCAATCATGTGACCTAGCCTTTATGGGATGGTCAAATAAACATATATAAAAAAGAGCACTTCTTGTTTTAGTTTGACTTATAATACTATTTTAGATACCTACTTGCTTTTACATGTCCACGCTGGTCTTTAAATAAATAGTCTTATGTTCGATAAATATATGTGTTACCTAATGTTTGTTGTTTCTCATCTTGTCGTCTGTTGGAGTTTTTATTTATTTTATGTATTTGCTCTAAAATGTATGACTTATTTATCATAGTAAATTTTATCTCCATATTATTATTTTGTTGTATATATGGAAATCTGGCCGTTGAAAGTGGCTCAAAATCGACTTCAGTCTTCAATAAGTAAATGAAAACTAACGTTTGAAGAAATGTTAATTTGAAATTGATAACAAAGCGATCTTATTAAGGGTTAATTATGTCGTAAGGAACCCAAAAAACCATAAAAGGTCATAGAAAAATCGCATCATAAGCAATCGCTTTTGATTGGTAATCAATTGATTGGTTCAATATCTACTACTCGTAATAGAAATACATACAAATATATGTAGTTTGATTGAAATATAATAAAAAATTAATTCATAAAAAGGTTTTGAATTTACTTCCTTCTTTTACACAGCAAAATAATTATAAAATCTCCTGTTAGTAGTCCTTCTTCCTATATTTCTATCATCCGTCAATTCTTATTTTTCCTCTTCCAGTCTTAACCATTCAAACATTTTCTATCATTATCGCATACAAACTCATTTCATCAATACCACTCTCGGCCCTCCCGAATCAATGCCTGTCCTCAGACATCTTTCAAAATTTCATCTACCACATACAAAGTATAATTTTAACTTAATGAAAAGAAATAACAAATAATTTCGCAATTACAACAAATAAAATAAAAGTATTTCAAATCAAAACTTACATCTTAATATTTGCTCCACCCCAAGTGGCGAGACAGACCCAACACAAATATGTCTGCTGCCCCGCGGCCATGCCATGATAACCCTACTTAATATACCTCTCTCCCGTTAGCTAACCCGACACAAATTTCATATTACAGAATACGGGTTTGATGAAATTCTCCTCTTTAAATAGAAATGTCTAAAATCACAGATATTGATCTATCTGTAGATAGATATTTATAAGAATATGGCAGGTTCATATTTACAAAAAGGAGGGGGTTATTAATTCGGATGTATCTTTTCATTTTGATAAATTCCTTGTGGGCGTCTCCCTCATTACCTTATTACTATTATTACTGATATTTCAAATTGTGTGATAAAAAATCGATTTTTTCTCGAGTCTGCATTTACAATGTAAATATAAATCCATTTTATGAAAAACAAGATATAATTCTACTTTCTAAATGTATTTGTTATATTAAGTAATAATTTTAACAAAAAAAAATACTGATTTCTAATTTTAATTCTAAAACTACTGAATAGATTAAAATCGTGTTGTGAATAGAAAAAATCGAGTGTCGATTCTCTAGGGTGAAAGATCGATTCACTGAATCGATTCAGTATTACATATCGATTTATAAAATCGATTTATTTGGCTCGAAAAATCGATTCTTCGATTAATCGATCTCAGATCGCCATCCCTACTGTTCAGCTTCAGCCTAGGGATGGCGATTCTTTCCAAAAAAGATCGATTTTTAAATCGATTCGAATCGTAACTTGATGAATCGATTCATATAAAAATCGAGGTCAAAAAGATCGAATTCTAAAAAATCGATTTTTTCCCGAGTCTGCATTTACAATGTAAATATAAATCCATTTTATGAAAAACAAGATACTATAAGCGATTACTTAGTATTAAAATCAGGGATTTTTTTTAGTTCCATAAATTCGATGATCACAATCATTTTTATAACAATATGGAAAGTATCAGGTAAAAAAGAAGACATAATTCTACTTTCTAAATGTATTTGTTAAATTAAGTAATAATTTTAACAAAAAAATACTGATTTTAAATTTTAATTCTAAAATAACTGAATAGATTAAAATCGTGTTGTGAATAGAAAAAATCGAGTGTCGATTCTCTAGGGTGAGATATTGATTCACTGAATCGATTCAGTGTTACATATCGATTTAAAAAATCGATTTATTTGGCTCGAAAAATCGATTCTTCGATTAATCGATCTCAGATCGCCATCCCTACTTTTTGATAAATTTTCGTCTACTAAGATATTTAGTATGTTATTTTTGGAAGAATCCAGTTCTTCCAAAAATAAAATACTAAATATCTTCCCTGGGCTTACAGCTGAGAATTGAGAAACCACTAAGTACAAACATTAAGACGATTCATATTATTCGTAGAATAATACTAAGTCAAATTTATTTTACATTTTATTTGGCCAGGTTCCAAGCAAACAATTTTAAATCCCTTTATCGCGTTATTTCTAAAACAGATGTTTCCCCATTTATTAATTTGAATCATTCCCGTGTCGTCGATTCGCTACGCTGAGGGCGGAATTTCATCTGGGTATCCTGGATATGCAGATCTCTATGAATACTTTCTCTTGGCCTACTTTTGAACAGGGTAACACCATTTTTAAAAACTCTATATTAGGCCGCATGATTAAAAATACTTTTACTATTTTTTTTATAATGGGGCCTTCTTTCTTTTACATACATTATTGATTTTGACGAGGCATAGAAATGTCTAAAATCACAGATATTGATCTATCTGTAGATATTTATAAGAATAAGGTAGGTTTATATTTACAAAAAAGGAGACAGCTGTATTAATAACCCCCATTAATACAGCTGTCTTTTCTTATTTTGATAAATTCCTCGTAGGTTCCTCGTTAAACTATATGTTCGGTGCGTTTTTCCGAATACACCAAGCATCAATGAATTTTTACTTTTCATATTTTTTTTCTTATTGGGTCTTCAACTCATATGTATCTCCATCCTGTTTGTATACTTACATAATTGCAAGGTAGCATTTTTACATTCCCATTAATGACAACTATGACAAGCAACACTCTACTTCACGTTCATAGTCCAGGGATCACCGTGAAAATATGTAGCTTGTGAGTAGAATAATTACATTTTGTAACGTTGAATCGGATTAGTCAGCAGAGCGGTATCGAGAATCGACTGCCCGTCTTAATTTACTGCTCTGTTGAACGGAACAAATTTGCTTGAATATAATACAATTATGATACTCGTACGATAGGTGATCGTGTTACAAGTGAAATTGCTTTACCGTTACAATAGAGGGATTTGACGCTGGCGTCGCGTCCGATTTTCATGTGCACCCGTATCAATAATTAATTAGAGCTGGACGAAGATTAGCTCACAGGATTGGAATTAATACGTATTTGGACATGGAGTACACAATCATGCGTAGGCGCCTGAGGCAGGCGCGATAGCCATAGGGGCGCGGCTTTATGTTTAATGCTTGTTATGTACAGCGGACGTTATATATTCTCCATACGCTGATATTTGACGATGAGTGCATCGGATTTGGATTTACTTAAAATTATATTTGACGCCGAATTCAATAAAAAGTGAACAATTACATTCAATGGAATTTTAATTTTGAAGTTAGTGCCAACTACCATAGTTGGTAATGTTGGGCAACCAAAAATCATGTTTCTATGACTGTTATTTCACATTTTTGTGGCACAAGGATGTTACATTTTTATGTAAATAATATTAAAAACTTCAGTTTGAAATTTTTCATTGCGTTCTTAAGCTTCGCAGATCTTAATCAGATGTTCACAACAATTAACATTGTAAGTACTCTAAATGTATACAAATCGCAACATTAAATCATTCAAATGTTCCGGAATCAGTGGATCGATAAAATCATCTTTGAGTTTTAATTTAAAGATGACTAATTATTTAGTATACCCTATTCGATTTTAAAGCAATATTAATTGAAATCAGACTTACCGGACATAAAAATCTTCTTTTGATCCATCCAAAAGAAAAATGTAATTTTTCGTCTTTAAGAAAGTGAACGGTTGTCTTAGTTTGTGTCCTTTACATATTTATGTCCTTTACCATTCATCATAAGAAATATCTGGGAGTAAAATACTGTCTAACATTATGTACTTTGAACTTGGTTAGTTTAATGATTTCCTGTAATTATTAAAATGCTCGACTCACACACTTCCTGTTTATTATAACCCTAAGTCGGACTAGATATGCATGTGTGAAACGAATAGCCTTTTCACCCCTGTTTGACCCCCGCTAACAGATCAATCCAGCCTCCACCCTCGAGCCCAACGTACGCCATGTTATTACGCGATAGTGATTTCACGATAATTAGTGGTTGTGTGATTCATATTTCAGGTTGGACGTTCCAAAGTTCGTTTAATTGCGACACTGCGAAATAGCTTAATCTTCTATGAAATTAAGATGTAACTTTTTGCTATAGAACGGACGTGAGTTATGCTCATCTATAAGTATATTTACTTAGTATTATATACATTTAATTATTACTTTTGTGTAGTATAAGTAGTGAGCAATTGGACTTTGTTGGATTAAGAATGTGAAGGTGGTTAAGCGGGAAGTTTTTATGCATTTTCGTGTTATTACGGCGAACGTCCAAAGAAAAGTTTTGTACGCAAATATTGTGATTCTACTCATACGAACAAAAATAGTACTAAATTCGGGCGACAAAAAATGGTAATAAAGCCCTGTTCGTAGTTAAAATGATTTCCAAAAGTACATGGTCACACATCATGAAAAACATGAATCTTATTCATACTGCCACCTGTAAATCTCAGGATACCTACCGGTACCTCTGACTCAACGCGGCAACAGTGTCAACTTTGAGAAGAAGCTTTGCAAGTACTTAGCCCTGATTATGACAAACCTACGCAAAAAATGTTGTCAGCGACACTTCTTAACGAGGGGTATGCAAGAAAATCAATGTCAAAATTCAACAGTCTAAAATATGGCAACTTGCTTGGTCAGGCTAATTTAAGGACTGTGGCAATTTAATAAATATCAATATTTATCTAGTCTAACCCCTGGGTTTAGGTATATAATACTGTTTTCTACTATTTTTAGGAAAAATAATAAACACACTTAGGATTCTCTTGTCGAAGAAATATCAATAATTATAGAAGAACTTGGAACAAATTAGTTTTGGGCTTATTATTTATATTACCGACAATGCAGGTAATACGATTCAATGCGCAAGACAAGTACAAAACAGAAACAAACTTAATTTTCATCAAAAGAAATTATTTTTGGCTCGACATGAAGAGATACGACGTAACGCCACTCGGCGTAAAGGGGCTCGGCGTGGAGGGAATCGACAAGACAGGCATAATTCGTGCCAATTTTATACAAAGAAAAACAAAATCAGTACGTTATGCAGCAGTATATTGGATACCAAAAGAAAAAATAATTTTTCAAATCAGAATCCGGTCGGGTTTTCAAAGGACTAATCTGTCCATCCAATTATACGCAGAACTAGTCGTACCCTGCAGTCAATATATTTGATGGTGCAGCGGCGGATTGGAATTCAACGTTGGCAAATATGGTATCGACTTTCACAGGAGATGACCAAATAATTGCAATGCTCTTTGAGCCCAGTCAAAACACCAAATTTAATAAGCAAAGAGTATTATGCGAACAAGAAAAAATATCGGATGCAGGTACAAAGTAATATTATTGCTAAACATTTTTATACTAAGTGCATCGTTTCAATGGATATTTAGATTTGAGAGGCCACTGTGAGAAAAACAAGACTTGCTTCCTCGGTAAAAGTTTAAGTGGGAATTAGGTAAACGCTATTAAACCGCTCTCGCCGCATATAGGTTATCTGCATTTTTATTTATTTATTTAAACTATGTTAGAACGGCTATAAGCCACTTACACTAGTAGGCACTTTTACTCAGTCGTCTCGCAGTACTCCAAGCATACTGACATCCTTCCATTCATCCGCAAACAAATCACATTCAGGATTTATTATAATTTATATATTGATATTATTTAGATATAATTTATGCCCTACTTCATCCGATATTTTTCAAATAGTTCCCTATTCTTCCGAAAAGTAGCAGTATAATGTATTCCCTTTTCACCCAGCATTAACTACAACAAAGTAATGTTAAAAATAACGAGCAGCTTTTAAAGCAATAAAAAAAATACCCAAATGTAAAATTACTGGCAGTTATTTTCTTTTTACAGACGGTCTTAGTATTAGAGTTAATAAAAACCCATTGATATAAAACTTACGTTGCCATTCGTGGCACATTTTACTTGCTTTCACTAAAATTAATCAGCGATGGTTACTTATATTTATACGGCAGATTGCTCTAATTACGGAAACAAGTTTGATGAAGTACTATTTTGTAAACGTTTGGACTGAATACATTTTCATCGGAAATTGATATTGACTTCATATAAAAATACAATTAACAACGACCGAAAAATAGCAACATATTAAAATAATTGAGAAACAAAGAAATCGATAAAAAAATCATGAAATTGATGTTGACATCAGCACTCCTGACGAGTGAGAATCAGAGTGAAAATGGACCTCGATGCACCACGATCGGAAGACTCTCCTTCCTAATGAAAGACGTACGTTTTGAACAGTGTTGATGTAGTTAGATTGTGTGGGTACTGTCGAACAATATCATAGTCTTGCAAACCGTCAACGGCACTGAATCATATTCGGTGAAATGTGGTTGTTGTTGATAGAACACCTCTACTTACCCCTTCGGGGACCCTTCTGTTATGGCGTGAATAAAAAATACAACTAGCCTTTGTTTTAGTCGTTTCTGAGGATGCAATCTATCTCCTAGGCAAATTTTATAAATATATTAAATGGATTTGACGTGTAGGTAGTGTATTGGCAGCACCCCCTCCTGTCTCCACTATCAGTACGTTTGACATTATTCCATTGCATTAGAAACGCTAGGTTTAGTTGTATTTCACAGCTAAATCTAGGTGGGTCGTTCTTCTTTTAAACCTACAATAGCATGTCTTATTATGGCATCTCATTAAAGAATTGCTTTTTTTATTTCGGTTTTATACTTAATATTTTTCTATATATTAATATTATGAAACCTTTCCGCTTCTATTTCCGTAAAATGTGGTCTCCGCTGACAAGGTCCACTCTGCCTACTTAAGCATTTAAAAAAGAAACATTAATTAGTTCTAATAACACCACGAGTGCAATTTTTAAAAAGGACCTACACTGACACCACAGTATTATATAGTTCAAAAACCGAAATTTTCGATTTGCTGTAGGTAAACAAAACCATTTTTTTTAATAAATGTAATTATTATATTATAATATATTAATTATTATAATATACAACCATTGGCAACTGAGTTCCCCCAAGTGCCAATGGTTGTATACTCTGGGTGGCGATAAAAGTTGTTTACCCTAATATTAGTATGCATGTTTTATATTAGTATGCATAATACTTAATTATTTTATTAAACAACATGATTGATGATGATGAATGATTTATACAAGTACACATTGTAACGTTACCATGCAGTGGCATAGTTATGTTCGGTGTGTTTGACACCAAATCAATTTTTTTTTTAATTCTGTCTATTTGTTTATTTGATCGAGCATCACTAGAAGTCAGAACGCTTGGCCAGATATGTAGTATTAAAAAAATCTGCAACGACGATTATCTGATGTAACCAAATATTTAGTAGTGTGTTGTTTCGATGTCAGTAGTTGGAGATATATTCCAACAGCTCAGTATTTAATGGTCACTTTCTAGATACTTTTATTCTTTTGCACACGTGCGTGTGAATGTCTCTGAATCATTTGACGATTATGAGATTGGACATGAACCTCGATGACCTGAAGTCTCGGAGACGAAAACGCAGATAAACGGTAGTTACATAATGTAACAGTCCTGCCGAATTAGTAAGTGTCAACCAAGAGTATCCATAAATAAAATGCATCAGAACCAGAATGAGCCCGTTAGCAGTAGACAATACAATATAAAACTACTTACATTCACCGAGTTAGAGCAACTACACACACACAAATGGCACTTGGTTATAACCTCGTAATAACATTGCTATCACTTTATAAGGCACTGTCTTGGTTTGTTTCCACACTTCTATTGGAAGATACAGGACGGTAGAATTTATTTTACTAGAGAATATGTTTGAGGCAATGACAGTACAGCAGATACACACACAATCCAATGCACTACTACTGTATTAGGCGACACTCACGCTTAACGGAAAAATACTGACACAATGTAGAGACTCGCGCAGGCACTGTTCTTTAAAGCACATTATTATATATTTGGTTCTAATAACCCAAAAAGAAACAGTTCGCAGTTTCATTCGTGTCAATACTTGGCCATGAAGGGAGTAGCGTGCTCCGCCCACGCATGCGCTAAGCATTTTCGCCTCGCCCTCTTCACTTACAATATTCTTCAATGAGTGACGTCACGGACGCAGTAAAGCATATTAGCCGCACTCTGTACTGGGGGCTGACTACAACGTCTTATAGCAATGTTATTGTAAGCTTACTTTGTGTTTTCGTACCACAACATCATTAATAGCAGGCTTACAACCCTATAAAACAATATTGTTTTCTCAACAGGCTTGGTAACATCACTCCAAATCATTCAATTTTTTGTGTCCGTATAGCTAGCGTACACATGGTGGAATCCAGGGTCGGGAGTAGCCTTAAAAAATAGTGCCTAAATAGTGCGTAATTAGTGCCATATTTAAAAAAATAGTGCCACAATATTTAGGGAAATATAGGGCTTTCTTTTTGGTACGCTAGCTTGACGTCAAGCTAGCGTACACATCCATAGATCTCGATAACGGCTTGCACTAGGATGATTCTTTTACTTCCCAAAAATAGTGCCTAAATAGTGCCTCCGGAATGCAAATTTTCAGAATAATTGCTCCACGCAGAGCTTCACAAATAGGCAAGCAACTCAAATGACATTTGTCCCATCGTCAAGCTAGCGTACACACGCTGTTCATAGGGAAAGGCGATGGCACTAATTATGAGGAGTATACCAAAAAATAGTGCCTGAAATAGTGCCTCCAGATCTGCAAAAATATACTGGAAATTCGCAGAGGAACCGTTTCAAAAATCGATGTAAACTTCTACATACAAAATGACTTTTGTACAGTCGCGCACAGCAATAAATCATTTTTATTTTACAGAGGTGATACTTTGATCAAACTGTGTGATGATAAATGAAAAAATGTATAATAATAATTTTATTTCAGTCACATTAGTAGCCAAAAACTTTTTTACAAACAATACAATTTAAATAAATAATAAAAGGCCGACAATTGCCATTTACATCACAATGCTAACACGTTAATGATTTTTTTTCGAGCACTATTTTAGTTTTAAAAGTATTCGATGATAATGTCCACTTTGTCGTCATATTTTTGTATTTTCTCACATACCTAGTAGCTGATGACATATGTCACATCATCGATTACCTTCCTCTCTGTGACGTGTTACTAATATATTTTTAATCACTTCTTGACTTGCCAGTACCTTCACTATGGTAGAAGTTTACATAGATTTTTGAAACGGTTCCTCTGCGAATTTCCAGTATATCTTTGCAGATCTGGAGGCACTATTTCAGGCACTATTTCAGGCACTATTTTTTGGTATACTCCTCATAATTAGTGCCATCGCCTTTCCCTATGAACAGCGTGTGTACGCTAGCTTGACGATGGGACGAATGTCATTTGAGTTGCTTGCCTATTTGTTAAGCTCTCCGTGGAGCAATCATTCTGAAAATTTGCATTCCGGAGGTACTATTTAGGCACTATTTTTTGGCAGTAAAAGCATCATCCTAGTGCAAGCCGTTATAGATATCTAGGATGATTTTGAGGCTACTCCCGACCCTGGATTCCACCATGTGTACGCTAGCTATACGGACACAATTTTTTGCGGTTATTTCATACCTTTACGTGATTTTTGACAAGTCATCAGATGACTGCCATCCTAATTTCTTTCTGTCAAATATGTCAACATTTTGCAATTTTATAAAAATTGCTGAACGGAATCAAAGCTATTTTGCATATTTGTGATATTAAATACCATTGTCGTGTAATTTAAAGTAAGTAAAACGCATTACATCTTGAAGAATAAAACTTTAAACATGTTTTACAAGTGATTTTAGTATAAAGGTAAGTATTTTATTTCTTGTTTGTTTCTAGATGGCAAACGAATTCGAGACTTTCTTTATTTAGAAGATGAAGTTGAAGGAACTATAGACAATAACACACGAACGAGACGTCGTATTCAGCTACGCGAATTTTGCAACCCTGTTAAATTGTGATGTTAAATTATAAATAAAATATGAAAAACATTCGAGACGTTTGTATTTTAGGAAAACTTTAGGAAAACTTTTTGACAAATTCTTAAATAACATACTAAGTTCTCTATGGAATAAGTAAGCAGCATGTAAACTCTATACTAAGATACAGACATGCATACTTCACAGCCTCCCTATTTTTTAAAATTTAGAGATACATTTCTTAATCCTATTTTAAGGCTTAACTCTTGTAACCGAGGGTCAAACAGAAGATTAGTCAGCATGTCAGCCAGCTGTTCATGGGAGGACACACTTTCTACTCTAAAATCTTCATTGGCTACACATTCTCTTACAAAGAAATGTTTCAGCTTTATATGTTTTGTTAGCCTATGGTACTCGTGTTTTGGATTATGCGCAAGCTTAATTGCTGATTCATTGTCCAGATTCAGCTGACGTTTCTCTGTTTTAAGAAGGTTGTTTAGAAGGCGATTTAGCCAAAGAATCTCTTGTGCGGCCTCACTGGCTGCTATAACCTCTGCTCCGTAGAGGAGATGGAGACTTTCTTTTGTTTCTGGCTTCTCCAGCTAATTGCAGCTCCAGAGAATAAGCACACCATTCCAGATGTTGATGAAGATTACTGCTATTACTACCACTAGGCTGCAGCTTCGACCATCTCCAGTGCGACTTGCGTCTTTTTAATTATTAGGGTGTTTTTTATGTCTTTGTTTCCCAATCGGCCCAAACCTTAAAAATCACAAAAGAGAAAAAATGTTTTATGTAGCTATAATGTGGTTAATGATAAATTAGTAATAGATGTGATCCAAATTAAAATATGGTCGCAATAAACGCATTTGTAACATACTTTTTACTTTTTTCAATGGGTTTTTAAACACCACCACCAACAGAGTTTACTATTTCAGTCAGCTCCTGCCATAAGTCGTCGGTCTTGATGCGGCCTGGAGCTCCTGATTGGGGTCTTGCTATATCCCCATTCCTTAAATATAAACAAGTAAAATTTAGTTTCATGCTTCATGCCGCGGAACCCTAATAGTTTTATTAAATAAAAGTGACCAAGTTACTCCTTGATACATCAGCTACCTGCCAGTGAAAGTCCCGAAACAGAAAATTACATTAATCATAAAGCTATTGGTTTTACGAATTCTAAGACTTCTGCACCGATATATGATGGAAGTTCCACTTCAACAAATCACATAGGTATTTATATCTGTAATTATATCATAATGGCAATATACACCTAAGTCTCAATCACTAAAATATGTCAATAAAAATATATAAATATACATAAGACACGATATAATCAGCCCCCACAAGCAGCATCAATTTACAAGTCACTATGACAGATATGCTACACATCGCCTGCGTTGATTATCGCAAGGTAAAAGCATTTAGTCAGCATGACAATCCAAGTTTATTTAAACAAAATTTTAAAGTAACAAACAAAGTAGTTCTCATAGCTTGCGTTTTCTATTCAGGAGTCATTAGAGAAAAATCCATCACAGTCCTTTAAATAAAACAAGTTTGTTATAACAATTACGGATGTTCTCAGTTTTTTGTAACGAGGCTTTTTACACTCGTGATTAATTCGGATACGTAGGTAAAAATCTGCAATTGCCTTTATAATCAAATGTAAATGATTATTCAAGACACAATTATCATAACAATGTGTTACCAATTTCGAAAACACATTTGAGTTCCCGCATATTTTGTAAACATCCGTGATCATTTTGTGTACGTTTTTAGGTAATCTAACTTGTGTGACCCCCTTAGTATTTAATACACACGAAATATTCCTCCGGAATGTTCGGATTACATCGTTTGCCTAATTTAGGGGGTAAACAGATGAAATGAAGGTAATTCTTAATAGTTGCTGTTCCAAACGCAGGAAAAATTAAATATATTTGAAATAAACCAACACAATACAATAAATTTATCGATGTGGCTATCATCACTACTTCACAGTCAAGAGGTTGCTTAAATATCAAAAAATGCAAGTCGTTACTATTATTTCATATTTTTTTATTAAACGACTTTTGACACTTCTAGATACCTTAAAGATCATTTTACACTTCTAGATACTACCCTACCGACGTCGCGCGTAATAGCTAGTCTACAATCTCTCGCACGTGGATCGTTAACCAGCAGAAACACAGGGATTTAATTTAAACATTGAAGTTTCAGAATCGTAACTATAAAGAAATGTTGTAATTTGTAATGTAAACTTTTTAATGTTTGACCTCTTTTGAATTTGGACATTATATAAAATATATTTTCATTTCAATGTCATTATGACTGTCAGAAAAATCAGTTTTAAATTTTCTTGGGAAGAAAATAATATTCATTATACTTTATCCTAAATATAGTTTTCATAACGAACAAGTTATGATGTCTTCTATTCAGGTATGTGAATATTTCCTTCGTTCAAGTATATTAATATACGTGTGTAAGTGTAACTTAGTAAAGCTAAGACTATGATTTAATTTGCTTCTTTAACAACGCTTCTTAACTATGCTTCGAGATTCTTATTTAGCATGTTGTTCATATAAAATTTTTAACTTAATGGGGATTTGTGGACCAAGTTATTAAATCCCCATTCGAGCTTCTTTAGATCGCAGCCCTGGCACTTGATATGATATATTTGGAGGGTTTTTGTGTCGTTATAGGTATTATGCGCACAAAGAAAGGATTTTCAGAAATGTAATTTCTAAATTAAGTATGAGTTGTCAGTTCGTATACAAAACCTTAATTATATTTATGAAAATTCTTATATGGATGTTTTAAAGAAACAAATATCTTATATCTTTAAACGAGCAGGTCTTGTATATATATATAGAATCTGGATCTCGGGAACGGCTGCAACGATTTTCATGAAATTTTGTATGTAGGGGGTTTCAGGGACAAAAAAATTATCTAGCTAGGTTTCACTTTCAGAAAACATCGTTTTGAACATATTTTCATGCACTGAAAAACTCATAAAATATCAATACAATAAGCACTAAATTTCGCCGACAACTGTCAAGTTATGATAGCTTAGAAGTGAGGCTGTCAGTTTACGAGGTCATAACGAAACTAGGGTACCCCGGTTCGAGACTGACGTTCACCGGTTGAATTTTTTTCTTTTGGTTCCTTTTTTTTCTACTAAACGTCAAGTTTTTTGTGTGAAAAAGAAACCAGGTACTTCCTTTTAATAAATTAAGCTAAAAAAAATGGCTGAGTCTATTAAAACGGGTACTGTACGAACAATTTATAATTATTAATACGGTTACCGTACGAACAATTTATAATTATTAATACGGGTACTGGAACTGGAGAAACAATTTTCTATTATTCGTACAGAAGTCGGACGAATAGTTTTATTTAACCAATATTTAAAAAAAAAACATTTCGCGTGTCTATTTGTTTTTAATTTAAACCAAAAAATGGTGATTGTTTGCCGATTTTAATACCGTAAAATATTGAATTTATTTTTTATTATTAAATATAATAAATGCTCTTGAATAAATTAAATTTGTAGGTATTAAATATATTAGTATCTAAATATATTTTTCACTATCATTTATACCAGGCGTTCTAAGCGCTCTCAGCGCCACGTCCTTACTGTCGGGAAGTTATTGGTTTTTCGAAAACGGGGTTCTCATCAGATCTCGACGTTTTGAGGTCCTATAGGAAGCTTCCCTGAATGTTTTCGCGATGATATCCGTATGTCTGTATGTATGTGACCCTCTTATAATTTTTGAACGGCTTGACCGATTTCGTCACAGTTGGCGCCATTCGAAAAGGCTTGAACAAACTTAGATTTTGAATATACTTTGGATTCTGTTGCAAAAAACAGCCCAGCAAACGTATTTTCTTTTTCATACAATAACCATTGTGCTTTAAATTTATTTTCTAACTTCTGAAGGGTGAAAATAAATTTTAATTTGCAGTTATCCAGGTCTTTTAGCAATATTATTGTATCAGTTTGACTTTCCATCATATCTTTAACCTTCACTCGGTTAGCTTCGAGATCTAATCTTCTATTTTCGCTTCTATCGTGATTGTGATTCATGTTAATTGATTTGATGACAAGGCTAGTATCATCGACTCCGACGCAGAAAGCTACTAGACAGTTTTTCTGAAACGAGAACGCTTTTCTTGGTCCTTTCGAGTAGATACAAAATTTTTCCCCCCATGAATACAATAGTATTGGATGCTGTAATATATCAGGGACTTATAATATATTTTTTATTAATTGAATAATTACCCATTTTATAAGATATTTTATAAAAGCTAAATAAATTCAAATTGAATTATTTTATTATAAATACTTTATGACAGAATGACCGAAATATAAACAAATTAACATTTTTTAGAAAAATAATTATTTTAAATTTAAAAAGAAAAAAAATAATTAACAGCTTACCTTTTGCATTGAAATTTATTCCATTGATTTGTTTTAACATAATTTAAAATGTATATTAATAAAATAAAAATTTCAAATTTAATTTAATTTAATTATTAAAATTTAATTTAAACCTCCTTTTGTTCACCAATCAAAATACATATTCCACCAATCACATCACAATTCCATAGGATGCGTTCTACTAAGATCACACAACAATCATACTCACGTTTATTTAGAATAAATTTATTATTAAAAAAAATTGTTGCTTTAAAGTTCAAATTTACGGAATTCCCCGATTTTCAAAATAGGCCGATCAGAATTCGTAATTGAACACTTGCCTTAATTGTAATTGGAAAAATAGCCAATGCAATTCATTGAAAATAATAAATGATATCGCCCATCAAGTCAGTCATGCGGTTGTAATTTAATTAGTCTACACTTTGATTGGCCTGTCATTAATTTAACATAACGAGTTTTTTGAAGAATCGTTTGCAATTTAAAGCAACATGTTGGTGAAAATTAATTATTTTACCGCAGCATTCATTAACCAACTTCAAAAAATGGTAGTATGATTAAAAATTTACGCAACAATGAATGAATGTGTTTTATGATAAAACAGCCTACACATAATTATATTTTCTCTTTTCATAAACGAGGGCTAATAATTATTGTGATTTTTTTGTTTATTTCTAAAAGTTTTATGTAGGTACAATTTATGTTCCTCATTGACGAGTTTGATGTTATTTGGCTTATGTGCGGCACCTCCATTTCTTTATAGCTGAGCTTGTTAGATTGAAAGCCTTAATTATTATTAAAAATACATAATACGCCTACTGACCAATAAAGCTGTATTAGACATGTATCATTAAGTAATTTAAAATTACTTAAAGTACTTAAAATGTATCTTGGCGTAAAGGTAATTTTGAGAGCCTTTTATAGGCTGTTGGAGTTTTTATGAAAATCTCTCATATCTATCACGTTTTCATGTCGGAATAATTCCAAACTTACAATCTTTACAAGCCCAGTGAATGTAATTTCCTGTCAATCCCTGTCGCATTTGCCCCTGTTACATTCAATCTCGTTCACTCCATACCTCTATTCGTGCATGCATGGCACAAGTTAGAAGCTTAGTTATTCTCTGTCGATCGATACTAATAAGAACTCATACATAATTATTACAAAAAATACCATAGGACTTGTATCATTTTGGAAGCAAGATACCCATTACAAAACAGCGTTTAAACAGAGACTTGACCAAACTTGGAATAAACTGTTTCCATCCTTTATACAATTCACGTAACAAAAAGAGATGAAAGTACTACCTAGAAATGTTTTAAGCAATTTTTTGTTTACATTTTGATTCCATCGCAAATTTCAAATTGTGCTACGTAAATCCTTTTTTCCTTACGCGAATACCTTAAAAGAAAAAAAAATTTATACGCGCTCATAGACGAGCGTCAATTCGTCTTGTTTGCTTAATGCAAATAGTATAATTAAATTAAAATACCATACAGTCTACCTCACAATATCGATCCACCCAGCCTGCAGGTCTTATTCGCAATTAACTCTTTTCTATATTCTGACGGCCTTGCCTTGCTTTTTCGTTAATATTGCTTTGCCCAATTCGATATAAGATGTATATATATAAAACCGCTCTCTACACATATATATATATATATATATTACAAGTTGGTGAAACTGCAGGGCACAGCTGGTATTAAATAATATTCTTCTTCTTCCTATATGAAGACGTCTCGAAAAATTTATCTTAATATCTCACGTAGTAAGTTTGGTCGTCGAATCCAGCTCATGGAGATCGTTGGGTTGGCTGGCCTAAGCCCAGCAGTGGGCGTCTGTTGGCTGAAATGATGAAGTTTGATATTCATTTGTTTTGAAATTTGCAATTAGCTTCACATATCGTCGGCCTTAACGTAAACTACATTTTAACTCCTTTTTTGTTTCGCTTTTCTTTTTCCTTTTTTGTTTTCTTTTCTAGTTTCTTGAAAATCGTGATTTGCTGTTTTTGGACCAATTTGTTTTAGAAATTTTGTCGGATATTTATAATCGGAGTATTTTGACACCGTCTGTTCGTATCTGCATTTCATAAAAAGCCAGACAATAATGCCTATCTCAATCATGTACAATTTATTATTCTTTACATATGTTTTAAATGTCTTTCCGATCGCGCCCTCTTTGTTAGGGAACGAAATAGTTTTTGGGCCAGCGGTTTCGTAAAAGGTAGCCATAGTTATAATGTTTTGTCCTTTAATTTATTATTTTATTCCCACTGAACTTAGAGAAAAACACTAGGCTGCCTTACTAAAAGTTAACTATATAAAAAATGTGCATTTAAATCGAATCTGCATGGAGGGATGGCGTAAAAATGCGTTTATATGATTGAGGTAATAATAGGTGTTCCATTTTCATTAGCAGTACCGGTGCTAGTAGAAAGCTTTCAGCTCTATCAATATTCGGATACGGAATTTAAAAAAATGTGGTTCGATATGACGCTGTCAGAATGATGCATTCATTGCATTTCAAAAAATAGAGGTATCAAGAAATTCGTCGTGCTTTATTTAAAATGTACCTTTGTTTGGAGTTACTATTGAGTTTTCCGTATTGAACATATCCCTGTGGCCAGAAAATATTAAATATTTGATATTTTGACTCAAATATAAGTTTACGCACATTCATATTTAATTTTTATTTAGCCGCCAGCTAAAATGATAAAATCTCTTTCACTTCAACTACAAAACGCACGAAAATATATCCCGCACGCCATGTTTATTACTTGTAAAATATGAAATATAAAACTAAAGACTAACTAGGCAGAAGCGTTTTGGGATGGGGACTAAGGTGCTATTATTGTACATTGGTTTTTTTTTATTAAGAGGTTGTTCAAATTAATTAGATTTAGTAATAACTGTATGCTCCTACCAATAGGCCAATTTAGTAGGAGCACGACCCTGCTCTGAGACTACGGAAAGTGTGTTGAGTAATTTAAAATCAATAAATGAGCCAAAAGCATTTTCATTTAGCCTCACCCCCACATACATTTATTTATTTTATGTACAAATTATCACCATTTTACAAAATGCACATGACAGTATTTTATACTGAACATTAATCTTTTTATAAATAATTAACTTCAGTGAAAAGGGACGTGGTTTTCGTAAGACGGAAGATAGCTACTTGTTACCTACAAGTAGCTTTCTTCCCGTAATATCAAACAAATCAGTACGACGCTTCTGTTTTGTGTTTAATCTATATTCACTTGCTTTTATCCTTATCTCTTCTGTTGTGTAAAGAATAAAGCTGTCTTTTTCTAATGTCATCACGAGCGAAGTGTTGTTTTGTCTCCTTTCTAATAGTAAAAAATGAAGACAGAGGCTAGGCCGTGTAATACTTTCAACGACTCGGTGTCGGAAAGCTAGAGACTTATCTACCTCTTATTAAGCATGTATATCATCATATATCATTTCTTCTCAATCGTTACACTCTTGGCAGAGCGGTCGTGGTCGTAATGTCAGAATTGGTGGCTTGCTGAACAAAACGGCGCCATTCACTTCGGACTGCTGCTTTACGGGAGCATTCGTTGATAGCAGGAACACCCATCACAGCCTTAATCTGGTCCGTCCATCTCATTGGTGATCTGCCACGTGCCCTAGTACCCTCGAATTTACCCTGCACCACCAGACGCTCTATGGATGCGTCTCCACGTCGCGACACATGTCCAAAGAATTTGAGAATGCGAGTCTGAACTGTGGACGACAGACGCTGTTTGATCCTGAGCTCCTGCAGTATGGAATCGTTGGTGCGGAACTGTGTCCACTTTATGCCAAGCATCTTTCTCCAGCACCACATTTCAAGAGCATCTATCTTCTTTCTCTCACTTTCTCTCAAAGTCCACGTCTCGGCAGCGTAGACGAATATGGGGAAGATAAGGGCTTTTACAAGCCTGATTTTTGTGGCTTTGGTTATGTTGCGGTGCTTCCAAATCTTACCCAGCCTCTCCATAGCAGATCTGGAGATTGTCATGCGTCGCTTTACTTCCTCCACGCATCCGCCGGTGTGACTAATGAGTATCATATATCATAGGTTGTCAAAATGTCAGTAAGTCGGAGCGATCAATCTCGCCGCGTATGCGACGAGCGGCCAGTGGTCACTTACACATACCCCGCGAGCTTCTGCCTCATTGTTCAACTCGTTGACCACGGGACATAGTTTGTATTACTGGACATTTTATGTGCTATGGCTCAACTATTTCTTGCTCAACTATTTCTTGCTCAACTTAACCATGAGCTCTTATTGTAATGATAGTTCAGCTGTGCGACAGTGACAGATGTATACACGTCATATACACATGTCTTTATGAGACATGTGTATATATATAAGTGAAACTATCATGGCAATAAGAGATCGTGGTAAGGCCCCACGTGGGACATCCTGTTAATAAATCGAACATATTACCTACACTGCTCAACTGCCTCAAGTTGAGAAGTGGGTAAATAGTAAATACCCTCTGTTAAACTAAAACTATACAATTATCTTAGAAGATAGAAATCGAATCATTATATATTTACAAGCGGTCTTCATACGGTTTCACTTCGGATTTCAAATAAACCGACTGTGCGTTGTGGGACGGGCGGATCTACTAACAATGTACTAAAAATAGTTTTTATTTCAGACATACATCGGAATTATAACAAAGAAGATAGCAAAGAAATGGATTTTGTTCCAAGGTTAGCAGTTTTTGAGTCAGTATTATGATTACCGTCGGCCGCGTACGTAACCGACCTTTTGTAACTGGTAATGAACAAACTTCACAGGACTAGTAGTGTAGTGTTCTATTTTTAGGCATAGTTGAATCAACCATTAAACTATATGTTATTCAATTAGCAGTAGGTAACGCGCAGGGGATGCTACTAAGTTTGTAAACAAAAATGGCTTGTACACGACTCTATGATTAGCTTTTTATTGTCACTGGTTTGTGTGAGTAACCCATCAAATCAGTTTTAGGTTCTTTAGTCTGTGTTAGTGTGCGTAGACTTTAGTTAAATATTTGTGGAAGGAAGAAGGTCTAAAAATGACAGAATTTTACGATTTATCTATTTTATATGTCTACTAGCTGATCCGGCGAACTTCGTACCGCCTAACAGTCAATGAATGTCGTGTTACTTTTTAGCTGAACTAATTTAGGCTTTGATGAACGTAAAACAATGATACAAAATAATATATTTATATAGATAGAAACAAAAAAGTATTTTATGATGAATGATGATGAAAACATACATACAGAATGAGAATAAAAATAAAAAAAAAAATAATTAAGTACTTCAAACTCATGTCAGAAAAAAATGATTGAAAACTATGTTGTGCAGATTGGGAAAAAAAAAACTCGGATTAATTCATTAATAGGATTTTCATTCAAGCACTTTGTGGTAATCGACATTCTTTGTTTTTTGGTCAGGCGCAAGAATAAATAAAGCGGATGGTTTGCCGACACGTGAGCATGCCACGTACAATTGACCATGAAAAAAACATGCATTTTCTAGATTGAGGCCACAAATAGTCAAGGATTGGCCCTGTGATTTGTTGATCGTCATGGCGAAGGCAAGACGAATCGGGAATTGAATTCGTTTAAACTCAAAGGGCATATCCGTTGGGATCATCGGAATCCTTGGAATTTTCCTTTAAGTATCGACGCGTGAATCACATTGCTCATCAGTTTTCTTATCACCAAACGCGTTCCATTACACAGTTTTGGTTGGTTTAAATTTCTAAGCATGATGACTACCGAGCCAACTTTAAGTTTTAAATTGTGCGGTGGTAAACCAGGCACATCCAAGGAGTTTAAAAATTCAGTTGGATAATTAGTGGTTTCTTCTTCGTTTGTTACACAGTCGATAGATTTGAATGAATACAGAGTCCCTACGATTTGATTTTGAATTATAAAATTGAGGTCATCTACATCTTTACTTTTAGCGGCCAAAATTGCTCGCTCACTTAACCATTTAGTATTTTTGTGGTTAGCAATGATATCCGGGAATACTTTGTTGATAAGCTCGTCTTTTGATGATACGAAATTGCAAAAATTTGGAGGAAATTAAATCAAACCGCTCGATTTGTCAACAGGAACACGGCCATTACCGATAGTCAGCAATTGCTTCGAGAAATCATCAGCAGATAGATCGTTCAACAATGCAACTCTCATATTTACAGACAGTTGAAGTTTCTTTACATATCGCCACAGATTTGATGCTTTGAGGCAAGCGTTTATTTCGTCGGCAGCAGTAGATCTTGGAATGACTGGTAGTGTTTGTCGGAAATCGCCAGATAATAAAATCATTGCACCACCAAAACATCTTGAGTCATTGCGCAGATCTTTTAATGTTCGGTCTAGTGCTTCCAATGCGCGTTTGTGCGCCATTGTGCATTCGTCCCATATGATGATTTTCCGTGCCTTTCCGATGATTTTATGTTTTTACTGTACAATAAATCTTAGGTATTATTTTCGGGAATTAAAAATTAAATAATTAATAAATAATTTTCGAAAATTAATGTCTAAAACAAACAAATATAACACCTATAAGTACCTGAACTTTGTAGACATTTTACAAAAAATACATTTCTGAACGCACACATGATGTCTTCAGAAAAAAATAAAGTTATGCTCTCAGCAACCAGGCCATAAGCTCCAAAAAAAAAATAGTTGTTAAACTATTTGACTGGATTGGACATCAAATGTTTGACATGTAATAAACAAATCAGCATCTATTGAAATGATTAAGTATTCATTACACATATCGAGTTTTCATTGCTTTTAAGATGTATTCTGCTATTCGGGACGGAAACAAATCCAACAAATCAAAAACCATGGCAATCGGTCCAGCCGTTCTCGAGTTATAAGTGTTGTAACAAACACGACTTTCTTTTATATATATAGATTAATAATCTATAATCAAGACTCGTAGTTTCTGTTGTATGGGAATCGCTAATCATTTGTGCGACGGGTACAGATTTAAAGTTCTTACTAGCAGTTAGCAATACTCGTACCACATATACAAATATTTTTTGGGTATGGCTGTTAGGTTTACGAATAGAACAGTAGTGTCTAATGAAATAGTTATTCTATCAACCACTTTAGAATAGTAAGTTATAAAAATAAATATAATAAGTTAATTGTTCTTCTAACCAGTAGTGTACATGAAATGTTGGTTTTATCAGAATTTCTTGTATTATATTAGAGTACTTGAGAGCTCCAAGAGAGGGCAATGTAGGCGGTTCTATGTCTCCGAACGACATTGCGCTACGTGCCAGATCTTTATGAACAATGGAGACCGGCTTTTCTTTTAAATTCTTTGATAGTTTTCGTCTCATGTATGGAGTACAATGAATGTTATTTCTTGGATCATGTTTAAAGTGATTGTCTAAGTTCATTATTTCACAAATATATTCTACGATTTTATCCGTCTTCTCAGTATCACGAATTCGCACCGTTACGTTGCACTGTGTACATTTTCCGTGGAACGTTATTCCACTATCATTTATGCGATAATTTTTAAATGATATAGTACATGGTAATTTAAAATGTTTCCAAAGTTTTTGCCTCAAACGGCAGGACCATTTGTACTTAGGAATGGTTCTGTATGTTTTATATCTTAAGCATGGCTTCTTCTGATCATTTCTCCGAAAAGTACTATGGATTGGTTGATATTTCTCCACTCGTGAACATCTGTATGAAATTTAACAATTACTCTATTACTATTACCGATTACGGGGGATCAAAAATAAGGTGATGATGAATTTGTTGACGAATAAGTACTTTCCATGTTTTTCTCAACTTGAGTACTCTCCATACAAACTGTCACCGCCTTATTTCCCCTCTAAATGTAAAATTTAATAAAATCCTGTTCCTTTATTTTTAATGAAGCACTTAATACAATTTTAATTAACATTTCAAAAAATGTGCATTCAAAGTTCAGCCCATATTGAACCACTTCAGACCCTCTCAACCACGAGGGGCAGCAAACACATTGGTGTCTCAATTTTGGGAATTGTTAATTTAGTCTTAAATTAAATGTCGTTCCTTCCCCCTTAGTACAAAACAGGGCTTAAGGAAGGACTAGACTAAACTCAGATCCACGTTAAATCCAGGTCACAGAAAGAAATGGAGCTACTTTTAAACCAAGAGCTATTTTTTATTTTCATTTTATTTAATGTTTTTTTTGTAATAAAAAGGCTATGCTCGTCGAGCACGCCTATATTGTGGTCGATTTGATTTGTCAACAGCTATCTTTTTGAGTCAATCATGTCATCAGTTACGAAATAGAGATTTAACAACAAACTGAGACTCCTGCCAGTTTTAATTACAACTACATGAGGCATCGGAGCTTAAATCCAGGTTCGAGGCAACCTAAATTAGAGAATTCCAATTTGTTGTCAACGAGGTCGTTGACAACAAATTGGACTTTTAAAGCTCTAGTCAAATTTGTCACCCTCCATACTCAATACCAATCAACACGTCAATGAACCAGAGGTAAGCCCGCTGAAGTGAGGGTGAGTAACTTGATTTGTCTATACAGACATATCTTTATTGCATTGTTCTGTATACTGATTACTGCGATTTCAAGGTACGCGATCATAACTAGGGACCTGTAACATGAATTACTTTAGTTCATCATCAAGTACACAAGTTCAACGGTGTCACGCCTGTTACCGTTAGTTTTGTTTGTATCCCAAATACTTTCAAAAAATCTTAAAGGATAATAGTGAAAATGAACCCGTCTACTCGACACACAATTTTCAACCCATCACCTGTCGTTTTAGTTTGAATTGTTAAAATCCCTCTTGATTTCTCGTCCCGAAATTAAATTGGCAAGTAAATTGCTTGACAACATTAGCCGCTATCTATGAAACACTTTGAAGCAAGATAATATGCAAATATGAGGCTTCCCCGGATTTGTAGATAAATTATTATCTTCTTTTCAACCGACTATGAACAATGTCCTCACGAATCACTATGACGAGACCTCTGATATTCGCATATCGGAGGTCTCTTCATAGTGATTGGCCAATACAAAATCTTTTACAAATTGCGCAGGTATTTCCACTTCTTGAACGTTTTTACACTGGATTTTCGATATACCAGCTTTTCTACCAGCCTGGGGAACACCGGCTCCAACTGCTCTAGTTGGTAACTTGTATATATACTGCAATGAACTCTGAACTTATTGTGTGATTTAAGCTTTTCGCGAATTTGTACTCAAACATCGCATTTGTTTGCGAGTGGCGCCGTCTAGGTATTTAGCGACTGGAGAAAAGCTGCTACACCATTTATATCGGGATACTATTACCTCGTCTTATGCATGGAAGTGAATGTTGGGTTTGTGCGCACCCTCTTTCCATATCGTTAATAAGTATACGCAACTAAAGACTGTTGTCGACAATTCAATTCAATATTTAGAAACACAGAATACACTATAACTGAATTATTATTTATAGATTTTAACAGTGAATACTTGTCTTCGAAGGCACCAATTCAGTTTACAAAGTCGGGATATATTTCGTGTCGTCGCCGGTCATTAGTGACATACAATTTTAAACATATAGATAAAAACATCCGAAGTTTTCATGAACTCCTTAGTTCGGAAATCTGGTAGCATGAGAAGACAACTTGAAAGGGAATGCATTATTGTAAATAACACTTCTTATAATTAATGACTACGCGCTGCCACAAGAAATAATCATGACGAGATTGTGCACCGTCAGTATATTTGCAAGCTGATCTATTTATCCTCTCTCCTTTCTTCTTCCATGTTAACAAAGATCATGCGCCAAAAGCCATAAGGAAAATTTTATATGAAATGTATGTCGGTATTTTTACATTTCATTCTTCGTGGCCGTTCGTTAAGCTTTCGTTGTCCTGATACGTACTGCAATATATAATCAACACGTTGCCCGAACAGGGGATTAAACCCAGGACTTCTTGTTAACAATAGCATTTATGACTACATGATCGAAGCAGTATAATATACTAGTACACTTAATACTTATTGTAATGGAAACTACATTTTACGAACATAACAATATATAAATATAATATTATAAAATACCTACTTAGTTTATTATTAAAAATATAATTTATTAATTTTTGTTGCTGATACTCCCATAAATCTGCTGACAAGGCTATCACAGCATGCAGGATGGATCAGAGCGGCATAGAAAATAATTAATATGTATCCCCCGGTGGATCATAAATGGGGATCAGAACGGCACAACTTATAAATATGATGATAGCATTTAATCTACTGTAAAAACTCACATAAGACTTACATTCTTGTAGGTATTCAGTACAAAACTGCGCTTATCTATCTCTTGTTCTTTGTCGTTCAGCTTAAGGGACCAAATCTTTTTAATTATTCCTTCGTAGAGATGCAATTCGAGCATCATCGAATAAAGACGACAAGCATTGATATCTTTCCATATTTTATATAAAATCGCAAGACTTTATCTATTATGAATGTATCCATCCATTCCCACTTGGAAAAATCATCTAAATATTATGTTGTGTTCAGGGTCGCACCGTCATGGGTCGTATGTGATCCAGCACCATACGCACGACTGCCTAGTGATAGGGGCGGGCGGCGCCGGTCTGCGTACGGCTGTGGGTCTCGCCCAGCAGCAATTCAGCGTGGCGTTGGTCTCTAAGCTCTTTCCCAGCCGATCGCACACCATTGCTGCTCAAGGAGGCATCAACGCATCCATTGGTTACTACTTTTATGATACTCGTATTATCTATAGTATTGCATGTCTGAATACGTAGAACATATCGTTTTTTTTAATACTAACAATATTATGCCTAATTTGGTGGCATTTTAATTGAAAGTTCAATTGTATTATAAATGCCGTTATTTCAGGAAGTATGCATGAAGATGATTGGAAGTGGCATTTCTATGATACTGTCAAGGGGTCGGACTGGTTAGGAGATCAGGTACGAACTAACTTGACATAATATCCTACAATATTCTGGATGATGTTTCCGGTTCCAGAGAAATATTTTGGCTACCCAGTTTAGTACTAGACCATACTGATGTAACAATGTCTAATGCTCTTCAGTGTAGTGGTTTTTATTCCTCTGCATCATCTCATCATGTAGTTGAAACACAAGTACCAACATTTCCTGTATTTGTGATCATTAGGACTCGATCCAGTACTTGACCCAACAAGCACCGCACGCTGTCTATGAATTGGAAAACATGGGAATGCCCTTCTCAAGAACCGAGGCTGGCAAGATATACCAACGGTCTTTTGGAGGTGCCACCACACACTACGGCAAAGAGGTCGCCAAGAGGACATGTTGCGTCGCTGACCGGTACACCACGCAATCTTTTAAAAAAAATTAAATTGTATGAATTAATTATACCCTCATTATTTATTTATTTATTTAATATACATTTTGAACGGCCAGTAACCAATTACACAAAACGTAGCAATATTACACAATATATACAGTACACAAGACATTGATTTATATACAGCATATTATAAAAAATACAAACACATTTAGACATTCGCCTCGCAATACTCCCGACATGCTGACATGATCATCTGCCATTCATCCGCAAACAAATCACACTCAGAGTGTGACTCCAAGAGAGCGTTGAACGCAGAGAGAGTGCGAGGGACGGTAGAGTATGATCGCGACTTAGTACGACCTGCAACTATTGAAAACAGCCAGTGCTTCCTGGCGCGTGTGTAGTTGTCAGGCACAAATATTTTAGTCAGCTCTTCAAGTAATTCAGGGGCATTAATTTTTCCACGAAGCAAGCACCTTGCACCTTGCATTATATTTGCAAAGTATATAATGAAGTCACATTCACTAATGTAATCTACAGCATCTTGTGCATGTGGTTAGTAGGTTAAGTTTTGAACTGTAACATTCACTTTAAATATATAGTCATTACGAATTTCTGATACTTAGGACTTTTAGGAAATTAGGCTTAACAAAAACGACAAACATTGATATTATGTTTTAATTATGGTGTATTTTTTTTATTGAAAGGGAGAGGAAATTAAAAAAAAATCTCTTACCCCGACTACTGTCTGGGGTACCCGAAGACATAGGCTTATCCATTATTAACGGCACACCCTCTGTGTCTATTTAATAAGGAACTTTTAAGATGCATTTTGAATAAGTTAGCGCCATCTGCCGACGAACAACCTAACTGAACATGTAATTGAACACTTCTTGAAATTATCATGCTTGCCTGGTTTATTACTAGATGGCGCCGTGATAAAGTTACTAAACATAAGACTGAAAAGTGAGAGAAACTCAATCCGCCTCATAGAAGTGCACGTCTTAGTCAAGAATAATCCAAAGATTTGCATTGGCAAGGAGTAGGATAGGGACATCGTTTAAAATTTTCAAATTCATATTCAAAAATATCTTTATTCGATTAGACTTTTCACAAGTACTTTTAAATCGTCAGAACGACACGATTACACAGTATTATACAGGTTCGGAAGGTTGCTTTTACTGAGAAGAACCTGGCAAGAAACTCAGTAATTACTCTTTTCATAAAAGTAATTTTACAATTTTGAGTAATACAATATAAATCATTTATTATTTTTAATATGATTTATGCGAGCTTAATTATGCTATTCTCAAATAATACTATTTTGGTCAACATAATGTTAGTTCCAAATCAAACTTTTCTGATTTTTACTGTAAAATCAGAAATAATAGTGACTTTTATTTGTAAGATTATATAAGACAATATGGCAGGAATTGTAAAATTCAAATAAACAATTGCGTTGCTCTGAAAACAAAGATTTATTCAAGTATTTACACATATAACAATAATAATAACATATAACTTAAATCATACTATCTTACCTGAAAACAAAGAAACGACATTTAAAGTTTATTCTTTAAATTAGTCAATTCCTTTATATACAATATTATTAGTCCAACGACTCCATTTTAAATGAGTTCTGTCTACTTGACACAAAAGCTGTTTAACCAACCATGTAGGCTGCCATCACTCATAGCGACATCTATACGTTAAAGAGTACACAACACGAACACTGTATACCGACGGAAGAGAGCTGTACATATAAAGAAGTATAGTTTCTTTACATCTCCCCTCCCAATGAAGAAAATTTTCACAAAATTTTTCACAAACTAAAACTTAATCATAACTTACTATAATATATGTACAACATTTTGTAACAAAAAATAAAATACGTAAGTAAATCTTGCCATCTTCGCTTTATGTAGGAATTGGTATAAGCTTAGTAATATGAAAAAGATTTGACTCAGACTTTTTGTGACCTGTGTTAATCCTGTATATTGAACTTGATATCTTTTCAGTAATTTTAAATGGACCAATCTTCAGCTCATCTAATTTATTTCTATTCAGTCTATTTCCGTTCTCTACGTAGACCATATCCCCTGTATTAAAATTAAACTGAGTTCTATTTTTATCAAAGATTTGTTTATTATATTTATGTGATTTTATTGAATTTTCATAAGCTGTTTTTTTATCCTGTAGCCATTCAACTCTTGTCTTATCCCTTTTTAATTCATGTGGTAATAATGTAACATCTGTACCATCCAACAAGTACTTCGGTGCAAACCCAGTAACTGTATGTTCTGTATTATTATATTTATCTACACAGTTATGAGCAATGGTTGTCCATGCTTTCTTATTACTTTTTTCATTTATTTTACATCGTATTTTGTTGACAAGTGTTTGATTAAGCCTTTCATTTAAGCCATTAGAAAATGGGGCATTTACTGCAGTGAATATAATTGGTATTGATTTTTCATTTAAGAATGCTTTGAATTCCTTTGAATTGATTTCCGGGTACTGATCGGTGAGAAGCATTCCAATTGTATCAGGTTCTGCTACGTTATTTATAAGTTTAACAAAATCATTAGCATTTTGTGTTTTTGAGGTAACTATGTAGGCGTATCGTGTAAAATGGTCTACAAGAAGGTGTAAATATCTTTTCGTAGAACGTGAGCCTCCAAACCCCCCAATCGTGTCTATTGATACAATGTCAAATGGATTTGTAGCAGGACCTAAATGTGACATTAACCCATATTTATCATGTCCTCTAGTTTTATTTTTTATACAAATCTCACAACTTTTACAACATCTCTTTATATTTTTTATTAAATTATTTGCTGTATATAATTTACTAATTTTTAGTTGCATTTGTTTTACACCCAAATGACACATGTTCTCATGTACATTTTTAATAAAGTTTTTACTGAAATCTTCCGTCAAAATAATTTTCTCACGTTTTCGAACCTTTTTATAGAAAACATTGTTTTTCGATATAAATTTAGATTTATTATTTTGTATATCCTCATTATTTGATTGATCTGTAACAATGTCATTTAATTTTATCATGTTTACAATTTTTAATTGCTCATCCATATTTTCATCTGCATTTAATACTGGGTTCCTACTTAAACAATCTGCTTCTATGTTATCTTTACCCGGAGTATATTTAATTTTAAAATCATATTGTGATAAGTAGTATGTTAGATCTCCTAATTCATCATCAGTTCTAGACTTAATATTTAAATCTTGCAATGGTTTATGGTCAGAGTATACTGTAAACGACCTACCTATTAGCCAGTATTGCCAGTATCTTATCGCTTCTTTAATAGCCAAACATTCTAAATATATTGCCTTTTTTTTCTTTTGTATTTGATTCAATTTTTTTGAAAAGTAGGCCACTGGCTTATCTATGCCATTTGGTTGAGTTTGTTTTAGCACTGCACCAATACCTTCTAAAGATGCATCTGTGTAAATGATTATCGGCAAATGTTGATCAAATATTTCTAAGATTGGCTGTGAACATAATAAGGTCTTTATGTTTTCAAATGATCTTTGACAATCTGCTGACCAAATAAATTTTTGATTTTTCCTTAACAAACAATGAAGAGGTTCTAAAATTACCGCACTTTTTGGTATATATTCATGATAGAAGTTAATTTTTCCAAGAAATTGTCTAACATTTTTCTGAGTTTTTGGTACTGGGAAATCTTTTATTGAAATTAAATTATCCTTAAGTGGCTGTACCGTATTATTATGTATTATATGGCCAAGATATTTGACTGAATCGGAAGCAAATGTACATTTTGTAAATTTTAGTCTAAAACCCTCTTTTTTTATAGCCTCTAACAACTGTGTTAAATGGTCAATATGCTCAGAAAAATTCTTTGAAAATATTAGGATATCGTCGATATAGTTAACTGCAAAATCATTAAGCTTATACTTTCTTAAAATGTTACTTAGTACCCTTTGAAATATGGCTGGCGACGTCTTCAAACCAAAAGGTAAGCACGTCCATTGGTAGTGTCCTTCCTGCGTTACAAAGGCCGTTTTCTTCCTATCTTCAATTCTTAGCGGGATAGACCAGAAGGCTGAATTGATGTCCAGGGTTGTGAAATATGTTGAGTTTCTTGTCTTTACCACTAAGTCGTCGATCAAAGGAAATGGTTGAGCTTGTGGTACCACTATTTTGTTGAGATCTCTAAAATCTATACATAATCTTGATTTTCTATTGTCCTCTTTTTTGAAAGCCAAGGTTACTGGCGCCGCAAATGGGCTATAAGATTCTTCTATGAGGTCTCTATCAAGCAACTTTGCTATTTGCTCTACTATTTCCTTTTTGTCTTCAATTGAACATCTATAAGGTCTTTTACTACAGTATTTGTCGACGAGCAAATCAATCCGTGCTTCATATTGACTGACCGTACCGATGTCGTATTTATCCCTTGCAAACGTTGATCTGTAAGTGTCTATCAGTTTAATTATTTCTGACTTTTGTTGAGTATTTAAATTACTCATACTTACTTTGAAGTCTTCTTCTTTTATGTGTTCGTTAAAATTCATTGAACACAGTTTTGTTCCATTTTTCACTTCCTTAGAAATGTCATTTTTATCGTCGTCCTTCTTCTTAGGATCTTTTTCATAATTTATTTTTATTTCTTTTTCTTTTTGTGAGATTTTCAAATTCTCATCTTGAACCAGTCTGAATTGTTTTATAATATCCAATCCAATTAAAAAATCATACTTAAATTCTTCTCCATCAATTATATAGACATCAACTGTATCTTCAATATCAAATATTTTTATTTTAATAGTTGTCAAACCAACTGTCTTTTTTACACCATTAATTGTGATTAAATTATCACTTTTTGATATATCATTTCCTTCTCCTTTTAATCTTATTAATTTGGAATTTATTACAGAAACATTTGAGCCTGAATCATATATTCCAAATGTTTTTAATTGTGAATTTAATAATAGTTTGACTTGAATTAATGGTGTAATTATTCGTTTTTTGTATCATTATGAGTGAGTTCAACATCAATGACAGAATTATTTATGGTTTTACTATTGCTTCTTTTGAATGATGGGTAATTATTTTCCTGTGTCTGTTTGAACCAGCACTTTTCTTCAGGGTGGAACCGAATACCTTTATTTAAATCTTCACAAGTTTTACACGGTTTTATCTTATCCTCATATACCTTTCCTTTATAATCATAAGTATGTCTTTTATTCTTGCTGAAAATCTTTTTATTCGTTACATATTCATGTTTTCCAATTTCGTTATAGAGGTTTGCAGTTGACTTTACACTTTCTTTGTCAATTTTATCCATGACGTAATCCGGTAATCCCATGACAATAAGATGTATCAATGTTTGGGTGTCGATGTGCTTGTTGACCTCCAATAATAGTCTTTCTTTTTTTGTGGCATATTCCAGTAACGATCCAGATTGAAATCTAAATGTGAATGCATATTTAATTTGTGACCAACCTTTATTTCCATATGTTTCACAAAAATTTGTTTTCCATAGTGCCCACTTAGAATTCACAGTCAATTTTATTAACATACTGCTGTACCAATCTAGGCATTGTTTTTCTAGGAGATATTTCAAAATCTCAATTTTCTCTTCATCCTGTTGAACCTCGAACCTTTCACATTCATTTTCAAATTCACTGATCCATTGGTCAGCATTTGATGTTTTATTAGAAAATTTTTCTATCAAAAACCGTTCGGAGGTTTTTCCTATATTTTTTTTCTCGGGCGCATTGCTACCAGTGCTATCTCGCTGTGGTAATGTCACCCCTGTAATCTCCTCTAAATACTGGTCATCAAACTGTATATTTTCACCTTCATCTAGATATATTTTCCTCATATCTGCAGTTAATGGGATCCATACTGCGCGTGTTTGGTGTCTTTTTTTGAGAGAATTCTTTATTTTCGTAAACACATCCGAACATAATATGGTAGTATGCTTACTTACGGGTTTTGAATCGCTTGGGATCTCAAAAACACATCCGTCCGGTGTCTCGATGGAGGTAATGCATATCACGTTTGTTTTTCCGTCCGCTGACCCCAAGACAACAAATTTAAATTAATAGCTTTTCCATTTTTCTTAGTTTAGACTAAAAATGTCGTTTTATAAGACAATATGGCAGGAATTGTAAAATTCAAATAAACAATTGCGTTGCTCTGAAAACAAAGATTTATTCAAGTATTTACACATATAACAATAATAATAACATATAACTTAAATCATACTATCTTACCTGAAAACAAAGAAACGACATTTAAAGTTTATTCTTTAAATTAGTCAATTCCTTTATATACAATATTATTAGTCCAACGACTCCATTTTAAATGAGTTCTGTCTACTTGACACAAAAGCTGTTTAACCAACCATGTAGGCTGCCATCACTCATAGCGACATCTATACGTTAAAGAGTACACAACACGAACACTGTATACCGACGGAAGAGAGCTGTACATATAAAGAAGTATAGTTTCTTTACAATAATAAAATATAATCTAAGTCTTAAAGTGATCAGCGGGTAGGTATTTTTCTAAATGTTAATCAAATTGTTATCTGGACATGCTAATCTGACAGATGCTCTATCTTGTTTTGAAAACAGAACAATTGCAAAGAAACACTATATAAAGCAGCATCATCTTTAAATACTTTTAATATTTTCAACAAAGTAGCCTTCTTTTGCATAATTTTTTTGCTCATGTAAACAATTATAATGAATGCAAAAAACGCTCCTCTATTAATCTGTACGATGCGTTTCGCCAAATACACCAAGTATTGTCTTTTCCCGAAAAAAATTATAATTTGAGAGAACAAATTTATTCACCTTCATTCACTTACTAGTATGAAACAGCGACCCATAACTAGGTTTATCCGATTCCGATTGAAATTACAAGTCTTTGGTAATTAAAATTGCACTTGATAAATGACGAGGCATTACGGCAGTAGCAAATCCAGAAATTAATATATAATAATAATTTTGTTTAAACCGTTGTAGCTGGCGACCCCAACTTGTACCCCCTGCTATCCCGGGATCGTACACTCCCTTTGTCGGATACTCTATACGGTGGTTTATGGATCGGGACATCGTCCTTCGTTGGAATATCTATTATTCCTTAACTGCATTTCCCCAACTGTTCGCTTTTTGGTTGGCACTTCTCAGTGAGAATTTATTTTTTCAATTAGTTTTTCTTGAAAATAATCGAAGGGAATCATACATAGCATTACCGCAAAATAATAGCCTACTGTATTGTTAACAACGTTCAAAATACCACAACCCATGACTCTTGAATGCCAGGAATCACAGAAGAGATGCACAAATATGACGTATTGACGATATACGTCATATTTGTGCGTTGTTAATAATACACTCCTTTGGAAAAGTCACCTTAGTGACAATTTGATGTCACAGAAACATTTGTCAAAACTGGTAGACCAATTTATTGGCGTAATAATGTTCGGGTAAGCACAATCGTACCTATCCGAACATTAATTTAGGAGACGTCTTTCTTATATGTACAGTGTCGGAAAATTTTCATAAAGTTACCTATCATTACTATGATTATATATTACCTATCATAATAAATAAATAAATAAATCATTAAAGCCAGAATTATTATAAATTATAAACACACTACAATTTGTATCGGTTCTATTGACGTAAGCGCGAGGAAAATGTTACTTTGTCCAAGCCTACAGAACGCTTAACGTTTAGCGCCATCCTTCGTGTTTCGTTGTCTCCCTATTTGATAAAAATAGGGTTTGATGTTCCTGATATGTGTCATCCATTTTTGACTGACTGTCGGGAACGCAAAAATACACGCTGTAGCGACATCTCTGTTCTCGAAGAGATACTAACTACCAACTTGAATTAAAAAAGATTCTGTATTGTACTCGTGGAGGGCAGTACCGTGTAGCTCACAGTTAAAAACAAGGGTACTGTCTACTCTGGAAATTGGCGCAGAGATGAGCTTGTCTGTCAGTAGTCATGTCTGTACGAATATATTTTATTGATTTTGAAATTAATGAATAAGACGCATACTCGATTTCGCATACTCGATTCACTATTCAACCGTTCAGTTAAACATGTAAGCCTCCAGTTTATTTGTTAAAACTATACGTAATAGCTATTTGAAAACAAAATGGGGTTAATGGTGATGGCATTACCCATTGACATTAGAGGAAATATCCGCTAACCAGGGACAATTTTGGTAAGTAACGAAGCCCTTCCATGGGTTATGGGAAAATAGTGATTTCTACCTTTTATACATTGACGTGCGCTCAAATAGAGCGCTAGCCCAGAAGAAACTATAAACTGTTGAACAGTTTCAGAACACCTTTAGATTGTAGTAACCGTTATTGTTCCCACAATCTAAATGTGTGATCCCAAGGTGCGATATTCTGCGGACTATGCGGATGGAGAGCAAAGGATCAAAAACAAGGCTTTTTGAACGGTGCTTGTTAGTCTGTGTGACATTGATAGCCATTTTATTATTTCAATGTGCCAATATTTCTTCCAAGTATTCATTTCATCCAAGGAATGTTTATTTTAGTAACATTGTTACATTTTTCTTTGTATTCTACTCTGTCGGCCCCTCAATGCTGAGGATCGTGACGTCTTTCAAGTACTCTCTCAAAATATTTTCTCCATCGCCCTCTATCTTCGGCATGGTGGAATGTGACGTTCACCGGTATTGCCAAACGTTCGGCCCCCTGGTCTGACCATCTATTTATCATAACCTCTCGCGCGCCTCCTTCACCCTATCTGCAAGGAGGTGATTCGCCAGAGAGCCAAAGTAATCCACATAGCCCAGAGCAAGCTAAAGTGTCAGTGGACTGGTCATATTTGCCGAAGAACCGATAATCGCTGGGGTAATCGAGTTCTGGGGTGGAGAGAGACCACGTTTAATAAGAGGTAGCATATGTATATCGGTAACTAGCCACGGACTAAGCGCATTAAACTTACTCCTGATATACGACGGTCCGACGGACAAGAAAAACTATACTTTTGAAAAAGTTCTATTTTTTTTTCAAACTTAGCCTCTTTTTAACTCCATAAACTTCACCCAGCGATGCTCTAATTTCTTTATCCTGTCTAAATCATGGGTTTTCTCAATTTTTGCAAAGTAGGACTCTGAGGCTGCAAAGACTTCCTCATTCGACGCAAATTTCTGACCGGCGAGTGACTTTTCAAAGTCTGGAAATAAAAATAAGTAGCACGGGGTCACATCTGGAGGATGGGGCAGCAGTTCGTAGCCCAATTCGACCAATTTAGTCGCTGCGAGGGTGGAGCTGTGAGCCGGTGCGTTTTCATCGAAGACGAGCACTTTCTCTTCGCCAAATGCGACCTTTTTCTCTGCAATTCGGCGTCGAATCGGCCCACTAATTCAGCATAGTGCAGTCCTGTAACCGTTTTGTCCTTCTCCAGGTATTCGAGATCACACCTTGCGAATACCAGAAAGCAGTGGCCATCACCTTTCCGGCCGATATGACAGTCTTTGCTTTCTACGGAGCACGTTTGCCGGGTGAAGTTCATTGTTTCGACTGTTCTTTGGTCTCTGAAGTGTACCAGTGGATCCATGTTTCGTCGACGGTCACAAAACGATGCAGAAACTCCTTTGGATTGCGGTTGCGCTTGTTGTCCGGAGAGAGCAAACGCGGCACCCATCGCCGACATCTTTCTCATGCCCAAAATTTCATGCAGGATATGACTTGTGCGGTTTTTTGAGATGCCTACTGTCTCAGCTATCTCGCCTATCTTCAATCAGCGGTCTGCCAAAACGAGATCTTGGATTTTTGTTACGTTAACCTCCGTAGTAGCCGTTTTCAGGGCTCATCAAAAACCGATGTGTGACCAAGCTGAAACTCGTTGTAGACGATAGCGAATTAAATAAGATTAGAAGAGAGAGCAGTGAAAAAAAGCAGCTGACATAACAACGTATTTATTTGACAACCTAACTTCTAAACAAACGAAAGATAAAAAAGACAACCATAAAAACCTAACCATAAATAATAAATATATCAAAATAGTTTCCAACACTCGTTATACCGATTTTTGACGGTCGCCATCGAAGGAGAAGAGTCACCGTAGACTGCATCCAAGCGCTGTTTGATTTCGCTGCGCAATTTCCTTCTAAAACCAAGAATAGAATCACCGACCAATCTTGTGCTTTTTCCATTTTCCTAAAATTCGCGGACACGTTCGTTTCCACACGCGGTCAAAACAAAACTACGTACCCAATTCGGCTGAAATTTTGACAGTAGCAGTCTAAGAGAATATTCTACACGATCGTAATTTTTTCTCTTGTTATAGTGACGCCATCAGACGGTGAGGCTAAGTACTTATCGGACCGCCCTCGAACATTGTGGTCGTTTTCAACTTCTACGTTACTTTGTAGACGATAGCGAATTAAATAAGAGAGCAGTGAAAGAAAAAGCAGCTGACATACAACGTATTTATTGACAACTTCACTTCTTAAATATAATAAGAAAATAACACAATAAAAACCATAAATAAGTATATATCAAAATAGTTTCCAACATACTTACAGTAGAGTATTCTGTAGTAAATTTGTAAGAAACATACTTTTTAAAATAAAGCTCTTCCAGGTTCTATCACTTTCTAAATTTTTCTGGAAGAATATGAGTAGTTATAGGGAATAAATAATCTTAGCAATATTTGTGACTCGGGAAATTCGGGACTAGCTGCTGATGGAAGCGGTCATTATATAAGCTCTAATTTTGATATGATGCGATGAAACACCTTACCTACTATCACATGGGCTAAGACCGTCTAGTGGAAAAAATCCTATACTCAGTTGACATTTATGAAGACATCGTAGATAGTATTTGACAAATAGTAGCGATTAAAAGTACTAAAAAGTAAAACGTAACGAATGTAGAGGAAACAAAGAAAAAGGTTAGATGTGAATCTGTCGCTAACACAATGCGTCCGACGGCGTCGTCGACGGTAGTCCCGAGGGAATAGCCGCGGGCTTAGCGTGCGACTCCCGCATTGACCATATTCAGCTAAGCAGGTACCCATGATCGCTACCCATGACGTAGGTACGGTACCTATAGGTGCCGTGACAATATGAGCGCTGACCTTGAATACGCAGTAGAAATTTTATCATTTAGGTATACGTTAATTTTCAATAATTCGTGTGCGGGTACGCGGTAATATTACAGCAAGATATAATATATATATTTTATTTAAGGCGGATGGAGGTCCGAGTTTATGTTCAAAATTTACTAATAAAGTCAAAAGTTTTCAAAACGAAAATTTTATCCAATCGTGATTCTGTCAGGTAGGTACCTTAGATAAAGAGGTGAAGTTATTTGTGTAAAAAAAAGGAAGCTGTGGCTAGTTCACAAGTATCTTTTATTTCTCTCAGAAACTGACAAATTTTCATTTTTTTTTGTTTTTTTCGTATTTGTTCATAATCTTATTTTGTTCCTATAAGTACATATTTCGATTTTGCATAGAACTTGGCACTCCTTTAGATCTCCCTTCTTTTTGCGACGAAACCCATAGCCAAGCATATTTTTTTTACTGAACTTGACTTTTCTTTTTTACATTAAAGTTTTTGGTGGGATATCATTACTTTAACTAGGCAGGTATTGAGATTTAATGTTTTTCTTGCGTTTCCGCTGCGTGGTTTTCTTTTTTATGCTATTGTCAACACTCTCTTGAATGTTGGAGATAATAGTGCGCATTTAGCCGGTTGCTTAGCGCATATTACAAGTATTTTCTATGGGGGCAACACTAATTTTTTGACTCTTTTTATTTTATGATTTTTCCTACGCTTACACACAATTACCGAGCTAGATTCCAAATTTCATCCTTCTAGCTCATCTGGAAGTGCTAAAATTTACGACTTTTTGACCTTCATATCTTTATAACCGTTTGAGCCAGAGCTTCATGAAATTTGGACTTCTACATGTCCTTATGGACATAATTAAATACATGTAGTTTTATGTGTCTAAAGTGGCACCAAGTGGTAATACTCGTATTACACATTACACTCAGCGCTGGGTAGCCAGTTCCTTTGCTTGAACTTGGCTTGACACGTTGCTGCGTGCCTAGATATCTAAGAAAAACAAGTGATTCTATTAAGATACATACCATTTATTTGTAAACATCTATTAATTTCTTATTTGTAGGCACCAAAATGTTCTAGGAACTCAAACATAAAACGAGAATCATTAAAATGATTAATAAAAAAAACTCACCTTGTACTTAAAATCGCTATTGAATCGCACTAGATGTTTTATATCACTGGATACAAACGGTCACTTCAATAAAAATTAAAAAAAACACTAAATATCTGTTGCAATTCAAGTTCAAAAGACGACGTCAACCGACTTGATTTTATCAATAACATTTTAAGTGTCTTGAAGTTTATCATCGAAACAAGAGATGGCGCTACGTGTTTGCAAATGTAAATAAGGGTACTTGGTTTGCATTTGTAAAATGATTGAAATAACATTGTGATTTAATTTTTTTAAAAGTAATGTTATCGATAATCTTTCATTGATTAAAATGAGACTGGGTAAAAGTACAGACTTAAAATTCTAATTTTTGACATGTCTTTGCATATTAGCATCCTATTAACCATCTGCATTTCGGCGCATAGCACGAGCTCGCACCACACTTTTAAAGTTACCGTCTCATTGCGAGGATACTCTTCCTAAGATCTACCGCTTCTTCTGTGGAAATTATATTTTCATCAGTCACTTCATTTGTTCCGTTGAGATCTTCTGCTGATATTATATTTGCACTTGTTTCTTCAAGATCTTCTGTCCAGATTATATTTACACTTGTTTCGTTATGATCGTCTGTCAAGATTATATTATATTCATTCATCGCATATATTTTTGCGAAATAATTGTATTTATGAAATTGAATAAATTTACCTTCTCCAAAAAATAATTATGGATTTTATGATTGATCTGACTACTAAGTAAAAGGTTATGCATTGATTTCAGCACTGGTCATGCACTACTCCACACACTCTATGGGTACAGCACTAAGTTTAAGAACATCGACCTGTATTCAGAGTTCTTCGTTTTGGACCTACTAATGCAGGAGGGAGTGGTAGTAGGCGCACTAGCCATGGATATGGACGACGGCAGCCTCCATAGGTACACACGTGCATCACTATATTTCCTTACACCAGTAAAATGTTAAAATACGTCTGGCCATCATTATCAATTCTCTCTCTCTCTGTAGGTCAGTAAATACATGTTAAAAGAATTATTTTGTGTGAAAACCGACATCGAACACAAAAAAAAATCTGGATTTGATTACTCTCTTTTGCCTACTGAAATATCAGATTCGGTATCAAGCTACATTAAAAACAAACAATATATGATACTTCCATATACTATAGGTTTCAAGCTAAGAATACTGTAGTAACTACGGGTGGATATCCCCGCATGTACTTCTCTTGTACGGCCGCGCACACATGCACGGGCGATGGGTGTGCTATGGTCTCGCGCATCGGAGTTCCTATGCAGGACATGGAGTTCATACAGTTCCATCCAACTGGTGAGATACACCTTTTTCCGTATACATCATGAATCTAGCTTCAAGGCAAAGGAAAACTTTCTACATCTGATCTTTCACTGTTGTCTATCGTCAAAATAAAAATGTAGGAAACGTTTCCTCGTGCCTGGATCTCTATCAGAGAGTAGATTTGTGCAATAATAAGTTTTCCAAAACATGAATTGAATCCTTCTCAGGTATGTACGGGTCTGGATGCCTGATGTCGGAAGGCTGCCGAGGCGAAGGGGGGTACTTGGTGAACAGTGAGGGAACAAGGTTCATGGAAAAATATGCACCCAAGGCCAAAGATCTGGCCAGTCGCGATGTTGTATCTAGATCCATTGCTACGGAAATTCGTCAAGGTGAGGTCATGGCCATGATGTAAAAATTGCAAAAATATCTATTTTCAAAAAGACATCGCAAAATTATGAGCAAAGTTGACAAATCTCGTCATATAAAATAACAATGTTTTTAATCATATTTGTAATTTTTGTTCGGAATAATTGACATTGTTGACATCAAAGTAAATAATTCAATAAGTTTCACGCACGAATCATTATTTCGAGTGGTCGGCGATTCTTTAAGCCTTATTTATTGTATCTTGTGCTTTTCTTTTTGCATGATTTAATGATACAAGGTGGCATGTTACTCGTATCTTTATTTCTTTTGACATGAATATAATGGTGGTTTTTCTTCCGCTGATAATTTCTTCCTCTGATAATTTTAAACCAACATACCTTATATGACCATAAGAGTTACTTTTCTCCATAGCCCTGTGGAAGCGCCATTCTTTCGCTATAAAACATTTATTTGTTTTTATCCTTCTTGTCGTCTTTATTGTTTCAATACGCTTTCTGTATTGATTTTACTCGGACAATGAAAGTTATGCCCTATTCATAAAATATTTTTTAATACTTTTTGCTTTTGAAAAGTTCCTTACAAGATATGTGTAACTCAAGTTTTTCTTCGCCTTACACCTTTTTTAGCTTCATATTAACTTACTCCAATGGCAATATCAACCTCCTCCTTATGCATATGATGATGCAACGCAATGCGTAGTCAAAGCTAAGGAAATAGCTATCGTCTTGTCTTAAACTATAGGTGTAACAACTTTGATGCAACCCAGCTTAAGATTCGCAGGACTAGCAAAAGCGGTAGCAAATTATTAGTAACAAGCACTTTTAGAAATTTTCTCTAAAAGCTGAATATATACGGTAAAATTGAGCAATCTTTTGAAGTCTGTTAAAAAGAGACCACTAGCCATCCTGATATCATAAGGGCTGGTCAAGAAATTATTACCATTTCGAATAGAATGTATAAAATAGAGTAGTTTTTACGTTGACTAGCAAATACTTGAGTACCATCAATCTTAGATAGCAATGTTTTAGAACTTTTACTGGTGAATTCAACAATCCTTTAATTCAATTGTTCTCAGCGTCTAGTACCAGTCTTCTTTCGTTGCCTTTAAAGCAGAAGTAAAATAATATTATAGGTTTGGCATTAGATTGTACTTGCAAGAGGCCAAGCAGGCCAAGATGTAAATTGACATTCTTGGATGCTTCATCAACAGACTAGATAGAGCATTTACCTATGTTGTTAAAGGCTTGTTGAGGTTTAAATTGCACAGTTGTACATTCATTTCTCATTTTATCGTACATATTTCAAATATGTACCGTTGTATCCATTACACTTTGTTATTAAATTTCGTTCATTTGCTTTATCAAAATCAATCATTTATTTATATTTGATTACCAGGTCGAGGCGTTGGTCCAAAAAAAGACCATATGTACCTTCAACTGCACCACTTGAGTCCTGAGGTACTCAAAGACCGGCTGCCCGGCATCTCGGAGACGGCCTGGACGTTTACTGGCGTGGATGTATTCACTCAGCCTATACCCATCATACCAACCGTACACTACACCATGGGAGGTATACCTATCAACTATAAAGGAGAGGTAAAATATTCTTAAATATGTTTCATTAACTATTAGTATTAACTGTGCCCTGCGGTTTTACGCGCGAAGACTTAATTTCGCTCGAAAAGGGGCTTGCGAAACCCTAATATTTTTTTAAATAAAAGTTCTCTGTTACTCCTTCAATTTATGTATTTATTGAAGAGCTGTTAGTTTGGGATTACAAACAGACACTTACATTTTATTTCTGTGTATAGATTTATCTGCGTACGATGGTTTTTGTTATAATATATTTCACAAGCACCAATGCACCATTCGAAAAGATGAAATTTTTCATGCCACTATTTTGTCACTTACACTGTTTACTTTCTCACATATTATGTTTGGTCAAATATTGTGCTAATAGATACTTGATGCGTATAATGGTGTTAACGAATGCATCGTCAGGTATTATTATATAAGGATGGAGCAGACACACCGGTGCCGGGTCTTCACGCGGCGGGAGAAGCGTCTAGCAACTGCCACGGAGCGAATCGCCTCGGTGCCAACTCCATTCTCGATATCACCGTCTTTGGGAGGGCTATTTCTGAAAACATCGGCAAAATTAGCAAGCCTGGTGAAAAGCAGCCTAAGCTAAAAGATGTGAGGATGGAATTTAGTTATGCTTTAATATTTTATGCCTGCCAATATAAGAAGCACACAAAGATTTCTGCAATTTCTAACTATAATTATTTTTACGGAGATATGTTATTGTTGTTGATTATAAAGATCAAACATTGATTATTTTGTTTGGCGAAGGCATAAACGAAGTGTTTACATGGGTGTTTAGGACTTGTGTAATGCGACTTTGGACAATTTGGAGTGGATTCGAACTGCGAACGGGTGCGCGCCCACTCACGAGTTGCGAGCGGCCATGAGGGACACCATGCAGGCCAAGTGTGGGGTGTTCAGAGATGCTAAGCTATTAAACGAAGGTACATAATATGTGCATTTATATAATAAAACGTATCAAATATTTGGTTGCGTTATCCTTAGCCTCAACATTTTCTTGTCTTATCTTTTTAGTATGCTCGTTTAGTACAAAATTATTTTGCCTTTAAGGAAACGTGGAGATCCAAAAATGGTACAAAGCTTTCGAGCAGATTCGCACATCAGATCGGCGCATGAACTGGAACAGCGACGTCATCGAGACGCTAGAGCTGCAGAACATGCTGTCGCTGGCCGTCCAGGTCGCCGCGTGCGCACTCAATCGCGTCGAAAGCCGCGGCGCGCACTTCCGAGATGATTTTCCTAAGCGAATAGACGAGTTGGATTACAGCAAGCCAACTGAAGGACAAGTCAGTACTAACCATTAAATGCTGTGTATAAACAATAATTTTTGAAGCACACTTCGGTCGTTCTCTCGCTCTCTTGCTAAGGGTCGTGACCCCCTTTCTGGTTCTGCTTTCGACTTCATGCTTGGCGTGGTGTATCGCTATCGTGGTCTCATGTGTGTCCATAGGTGTGGATTTGATCTGATCAACGTAGTGGGCAAATCTAAAATAATGCCTGTGTTGTATTTTATTTGTATATAACCTAGTATTAGTATTAAGTCTTCTTTCTTACTCCTTTAAATAGTTTCAGCTATATACGTTCTCACCAAGTATTTGTAGAAACTTGGCTTTGATTTTGGTATCGGTAAACCTCATCAGGGAATGTCAGCAAAAGACCCTCCAATAGTTCGCACATTTGGATTTGATTTTGGCATTGAAGTCCGCACAGTACGCAATAGCGTAGCGGTCTGATACACAAAGATACAGGCGTTGCAATACCTGTGGATTGTGTTCAATGCCACAAAGCAGTCTGACCAGATTCGTGACCAAGGTACACTCTCGTCGCACCCCTCAGCTGTATGCTGTAACCGACCATTCCTAATCCAAATAGGGTCGTATAAACAGCCTTACTTGTTCGCCTTCGGTCAAATATTTTAGTTAATTTTGTAGGTTTGTCTACTTCAGTTCAGACTTTACGACAAGCTGGGGATAACATAGCAAATTATTAGACCTTAGCTGTGGGGGGGTTTATCAATTACCTAATTCTACCTACACGGATGGCTGGTTCACGGCAACGCATGAGACAACATAATATTATCACGTCGATGGCAAAAGATTATTTCAAAACTAGCTGTGCCCTACGGTTTCACCCGCGTACAGTTAAGTTCATGGGTGTCCCGCAGAACACTAATGTTTTTTTTAAAATTAAATTTAAACATCACATTGGCTCTTGAATTTCAATCAATCTTGATATTTTCGCTCACAAGTACAACATTTTACTATAAATAATGGCAGAATTACCTGCAAGACTATGTTTTTGAGACATACATATGCTCTCGCCTGTATTCCCCGAAGGTGTATTTAAAAAATGCTAGGTAGAATATATCTTATATATTATCTCACGAACATCTCTGATTTTAGACAAAGTTGCCTATCGAAAAGCACTGGCGGAAGCACTCGTTGTCAATGGTGGACAAATCTACTGGCAAAGTGACCATCACGTACCGACCTGTCATCGACTGCCCCATCAACGACGATGTAGACCACGTCCCACCGGTGCCCAGGGTCTACTAACCACCGCATCAAACTACTTGTCTTCTTACACTCTGCTATTTCAAGTCAATAAAGTATAGGAGATAAAAGTGTTTCGTAAACTATCGGACAAGTGCGGAAGTTACCCTAAGTTACAGTGGGTATCTCTATTGCTTTGATTTTTAAATAAAGTTAAATATTTGTACTCTTATTTGAATTTCATTTTCTTTGTCTATAAAAACTTCTTGACTTGCCAGTACCTTCAATATGGTAGAAGTTTACATAGATTTTTGAAACGGTTCCTGTGCGAATTTCCAGTATATTTTTGCAGATCTGGAAGCACTATTTCAGGCACTGTTTTTTGGTATACTCCTCATAATTAGTGCCATCGCCTTTCCCTATGAACAGCGTGTGTACGCTAGCTTGACGATGGAACGAATGTCATTTGAGTTGCTTGCCTATTTGTGAAGCTCTCAGTGGAGCAATCATTCTGAAAATTTGCATTCCGGAGGCACTATTTTTTGGCAGTAAAAGCATCATCCTAGTGCAAGCCGTTATCGAGATCTAGTATGTGTACGCTAGCTTGACGTCAAGCTAGCGTACCAAAAATAATGCCCTATATTTCCCTAAATATTGTGGCACAATTTTTTTAAATAAGGCACTAATTAGGTACTATTTTTTTAGCCTACTCCCAACCCTGGATTTCACCATGTGTACGCTAGCTATACGGACACGCGAATTCTTCATTTTATCAGTGTGGTAAATAGCTTTTCCTCGCTCTGTGCGAACTTCTATTGCTGTACCCTTCCTTTTTTCTCTTATTCAGGGTGAAAAATAAAGCACCTATTTGCGGCACTGATTTTTATACATGCTACTAGCTTCCGTCCGCAGCTACACCTGTGTGGCAGTAGAATACTTTCCCCTAGCAATAAAGTGTCCTCTGGGATTGGTACCAATAATTAGTGCATCATATACATCTAAAGAAAATGTGCGCCAAAAATTAAATTTTAATGTTTCATCTTATTTTACTTCTAGCGGTAAACACTATAAACAACTCTCCAAGAAGTTAACTATTACATGTGGCGTAATATTATATTTCCCACGACGAGAGACATGTTGTGAAGGAACAGAGGATTGCTGGCTAATATTATGTCCTGAAAATAATATATATAGACTTTAACAGCATTCAACTCTTACTACCTAATCCATGGGGTCCCGGTTATCGCTGTACCTAATATCAGATAAATCAGTTCAGCAGTTTAGTCATGAATATGTAACAGACAAATAGAAACTTTCCCATTTATAAAAAGTACTTTACTATGGATAACGGATGTGAAAATTACAATTCCTTCTGTACCAGTTTGTTCGAACTCTAATACAGAAAGAATTGTGTATTTCTTGTTTTTTATTTGAATGTTTTGAGTTAGATCATCTAACATGACGCATACGTCATAAAACTCAAAAATAATAAGGCCTTGAACGAATGAAACGGTTCCAGTATGACAAATGCTGCATTCTTGAATCAATTCTGTCTCTTAACATAAATCAAAGGCAAGAAGCCTGTGATTTCTGCTTGCAAGCTTTACGCCTATTGTATTAATTTTTTAAGAAAAGTTCTGTGGTAAATACTTGCAACTGTACATTTTTTTTTCTTCTGCGTGAATTTTGCACATCATATTAAAACAAATCCTATATCTGATTGCAAAAGCGAATAAACTACCTGTACATATTTCATATAATATTTTGGTAGTATTGCAGGATCATCTACTATGGATTGGTTGTCATAAAGTTTTAAGCACACACAGAAGCAATTTCGCTTTCAGGTCATATAAATGTTCGCATTCGATAATTCTATAATTAATCGTGTGAAATCATTAAATTCTCCTTTTTTTAACTGTGCATCTACAGAATCTTTAAGTTTTGTGTCACTTGTTGTAGACTATCGCAAACGTTTGAGGTATGGAATTAATAGCACACCGTGTTAGTTATGAGTCTTGCTGTTTAGTAAGATATAAATTGGTTTGTGTTTTAAGCTTTCGGTTGTAGATACCACTAGCCCTCTCCAATTTCCAATTTTAATCGGGTTATTTTGAAAAACTGACTGTGCCTCAAAATCCTTATTTTTCCTATATGTGTGCTTTTTCCTAGACGTTGCTTCCTAATTTCCTTGCATGTCGAAATTTGAGATATAAACGATAAAAAAAATCGATTGCGTTGGCTTAGAAGTTTGATTTTTTCAGCTCTAAGGGTCATTAGTATTTGTTATGATTGTCAGCTTGACACATCCACGAGTTCCTGAGAAAAAAAGTATTTTCAGACACATAGCCCGACAACAAGGTGATCCTGTAAGGGTTCCATTTTAACTTTTTGAGGTAGGACGGAAGCCTCGGCAACAGGCAACAACAACAGGCAACGGAGGTTTTTTAAATTAAATCTTTGTAGACGTAAAACCGGTACATTTAATGTAATAAATAATAATCCATAAAATTTTTTTTTTACTTATTTTCTACGTCACTGTCATATGTATGTAACCATCGCTTTTTTGTAGCCAATCGAATTTGGTCGGATTACCAGCCATTGTTTACGTGTTCTCTTTTCACTTATTTCTTCTTAATGCGAAACTTTCCAAACTAAATATTTTCTCAGTATATACGCATTAATTCTTGGTTTATACCTGAACATCTTGGCTTGTGACGGTTTCTTATATTATTATTTTGCCGTCAAAGTATGAGACCATATTTTCTACTTTTAACGATATTAAGTATTCAATAACGCATGCGTTCACACTTTTCACTCCTTCTATGGTTATTCTAGGCGTCAAGAAGGCCCGAAGGCAGTTTTCAGCGAACTTACATGTTTTCCCATTCTGATGCTTTGATAATAAAGCTTTTTTTCGATTTTCAAAAAAGTGCGGATACTTGAATGAAAACTATGAATTATTTCTTTAATCTCATTCTGCCGCAAATTAAGAGGTATGCGTGCATGTTTATTATACAGGCGCACATATATATGATGATGCAACGCAATGCGTAGTCAAAGCTAAGGAAATAGCTATCGTCTTGTCTTAAACTATAGGTGTAACAACTTTGATGCAACCCAGCTTAAGATTCGCAGGACTAGCAAAAGCGGTAGCAAATTATTAGTAACAAGCACTTTTAGAAATTTTCTCTAAAAGCTGAATATATACGGTAAAATTGAGCAATCTTTTGAAGTCTGTTAAAAAGAGACCACTAGCCATCCTGATATCATAAGGGCTGGTCAAGAAATTATTACCATTTCGAATAGAATGTATAAAATAGAGTAGTTTTTACGTTGACTAGCAAATACTTGAGTACCATCAATCTTAGATAGCAATGTTTTAGAACTTTTACTGGTGAATTCAACAATCCTTTAATTCAATTGTTCTCAGCGTCTAGTACCAGTCTTCTTTCGTTGCCTTTAAAGCAGAAGTAAAATAATATTATAGGTTTGGCATTAGATTGTACTTGCAAGAGGCCAAGCAGGCCAAGATGTAAATTGACATTCTTGGATGCTTCATCAACAGACTAGATAGAGCATTTACCTATGTTGTTAAAGGCTTGTTGAGGTTTAAATTGCACAGTTGTACATTCATTTCTCATTTTATCGTACATATTTCAAATATGTACCGTTGTATCCATTACACTTTGTTATTAAATTTCGTTCATTTGCTTTATCAAAATCAATCATTTATTTATATTTGATTACCAGGTCGAGGCGTTGGTCCAAAAAAAGACAATATGTACCTTCAACTGCACCACTTGAGTCCTGAGGTACTCAAAGACCGGCTGCCCGGCATCTCGGAGACGGCCTGGACGTTTACTGGCGTGGATGTATTCACTCAGCCTATACCCATCATACCAACCGTACACTACACCATGGGAGGTATACCTATCAACTATAAAGGAGAGGTAAAATATTCTTAAATATGTTTCATTAACTATTAGTATTAACTGTGCCCTGCGGTTTTACGCGCGAAGACTTAATTTCGCTCGAAAAGGGGCTTGCGAAACCCTAATATTTTTTTAAATAAAAGTTCTCTGTTACTCCTTCAATTTATGTATTTATTGAAGAGCTGTTAGTTTGGGATTACAAACAGACACTTACATTTTATTTCTGTGTATAGATTTATCTGCGTACGATGGTTTTTGTTATAATATATTTCACAAGCACCAATGCACCATTCGAAAAGATGAAATTTTTCATGCCACTATTTTGTCACTTACACTGTTTACTTTCTCACATATTATGTTTGGTCAAATATTGTGCTAATAGATACTTGATGCGTATAATGGTGTTAACGAATGCATCGTCAGGTATTATTATATAAGGATGGAGCAGACACACCGGTGCCGGGTCTTCACGCGGCGGGAGAAGCGTCTAGCAACTGCCACGGAGCGAATCGCCTCGGTGCCAACTCCATTCTCGATATCACCGTCTTTGGGAGGGCTATTTCTGAAAACATCGGCAAAATTAGCAAGCCTGGTGAAAAGCAGCCTAAGCTAAAAGATGTGAGGATGGAATTTAGTTATGCTTTAATATTTTATGCCTGCCAATATAAGAAGCACACAAAGATTTCTGCAATTTCTAACTATAATTATTTTTACGGAGATATGTTATTGTTGTTGATTATAAAGATCAAACATTGATTATTTTGTTTGGCGAAGGCATAAACGAAGTGTTTACATGGGTGTTTAGGACTTGTGTAATGCGACTTTGGACAATTTGGAGTGGATTCGAACTGCGAACGGGTGCGCGCCCACTCACGAGTTGCGAGCGGCCATGAGGGACACCATGCAGGCCAAGTGTGGGGTGTTCAGAGATGCTAAGCTATTAAACGAAGGTACATAATATGTGCATTTATATAATAAAACGTATCAAATATTTGGTTGCGTTATCCTTAGCCTCAACATTTTCTTGTCTTATCTTTTTAGTATGCTCGTTTAGTACAAAATTATTTTGCCTTTAAGGAAACGTGGAGATCCAAAAATGGTACAAAGCTTTCGAGCAGATTCGCACATCAGATCGGCGCATGAACTGGAACAGCGACGTCATCGAGACGCTAGAGCTGCAGAACATGCTGTCGCTGGCCGTCCAGGTCGCCGCGTGCGCACTCAATCGCGTCGAAAGCCGCGGCGCGCACTTCCGAGATGATTTTCCTAAGCGAATAGACGAGTTGGATTACAGCAAGCCAACTGAAGGACAAGTCAGTACTAACCATTAAATGCTGTGTATAAACAATAATTTTTGAAGCACACTTCGGTCGTTCTCTCGCTCTCTTGCTAAGGGTCGTGACCCCCTTTCTGGTTCTGCTTTCGACTTCATGCTTGGCGTGGTGTATCGCTATCGTGGTCTCATGTGTGTCCATAGGTGTGGATTTGATCTGATCAACGTAGTGGGCAAATCTAAAATAATGCCTGTGTTGTATTTTATTTGTATATAACCTAGTATTAGTATTAAGTCTTCTTTCTTACTCCTTTAAATAAAGTTAATTATTTGTACTCTTATTTGAATTTCATTTTCTTTGTCTATAAAAACTTCTTGACTTGCCAGTACCTTCAATATGGTAGAAGTTTACATAGATTTTTGAAACGGTTCCTGTGCGAATTTCCAGTATATTTTTGCAGATCTGGAAGCACTATTTCAGGCACTGTTTTTTGGTATACTCCTCATAATTAGTGCCATCGCCTTTCCCTATGAACAGCGTGTGTACGCTAGCTTGACGATGGAACGAATGTCATTTGAGTTGCTTGCCTATTTGTGAAGCTCTCAGTGGAGCAATCATTCTGAAAATTTGCATTCCGGAGGCACTATTTTTTGGCAGTAAAAGCATCATCCTAGTGCAAGCCGTTATCGAGATCTAGTATGTGTACGCTAGCTTGACGTCAAGCTAGCGTACCAAAAATAATGCCCTATATTTCCCTAAATATTGTGGCACAATTTTTTTAAATAAGGCACTAATTAGGTACTATTTTTTTAGCCTACTCCCAACCCTGGATTTCACCATGTGTACGCTAGCTATACGGACACGCGAATTCTTCATTTTATCAGTGTGGTAAATAGCTTTTCCTCGCTCTGTGCGAACTTCTATTGCTGTACCCTTCCTTTTTTCTCTTATTCAGGGTGAAAAATAAAGCACCTATTTGCGGCAATGATTTTTATACATGCTACTAGCTTCCGTCCGCAGCTACACCTGTGTGGCAGTAGAATACTTTCCCCTAGCAATAAAGTGTCCTCTGGGATTGGTACCAATAATTAGTGCATCATCTACATCTAAAGAAAATGTGCGCCAAAAATTAAATTTTAATGTTTCATCTTATTTTACTTCTAGCGGTAAACACTATAAACAACTCTCCAAGAAGTTAACTATTACATGTGGCGTAATATTATATTTCCCACGACGACAGACATGTTGTGAAGGAACAGAGGATTGCTGGCTAATATTATGTCCTGAAAATAATATATATAGACTTTAACAGCATTCAACTCTTACTACCTAATCCATGGGGTCCCGGTTATCGCTGTACCTAATATCAGATAAATCAGTTCAGCAGTTTAGTCATGAATATGTAACAGACAAATAGAAACTTTCCCATTTATAAAAAGTACTTTACTATGGATAACGGATGTGAAAATTACAATTCCTTCTGTACCAGTTTGTTCGAACTCTAATACAGAAAGAATTGTGTATTTCTTGTTTTTTATTTGAATGTTTTGAGTTAGATCATCTAACATGACGCATACGTCATAAAACTCAAAAATAATAAGGCCTTGAACGAATGAAACGGTTCCAGTATGACAAATGCTGCATTCTTGAATCAATTCTGTCTCTTAACATAAATCAAAGGCAAGAAGCCTGTGATTTCTGCTTGCAAGCTTTACGCCTATTGTATTAATTTTTTAAGAAAAGTTCTGTGGTAAATACTTGCAACTGTACATTTTTTTTTCTTCTGCGTGAATTTTGCACATCATATTAAAACAAATCCTATATCTGATTGCAAAAGCGAATAAACTACCTGTACATATTTCATATAATATTTTGGTAGTATTGCAGGATCATCTACTATGGATTGGTTGTCATAAAGTTTTAAGCACACACAGAAGCAATTTCGCTTTCAGGTCATATAAATGTTCGCATTCGATAATTCTATAATTAATCGTGTGAAATCATTAAATTCTCCTTTTTTTAACTGTGCATCTACAGAATCTTTAAGTTTTGTGTCACTTGTTGTAGACTATCGCAAACGTTTGAGGTATGGAATTAATAGCACACCGTGTTAGTTATGAGTCTTGCTGTTTAGTAAGATATAAATTGGTTTGTGTTTTAAGCTTTCGGTTGTAGATACCACTAGCCCTCTCCAATTTCCAATTTTAATCGGGTTATTTTGAAAAACTGACTGTGCCTCAAAATCCTTATTTTTCCTATATGTGTGCTTTTTCCTAGACGTTGCTTCCTAATTTCCTTGCATGTCGAAATTTGAGATATAAACGATAAAAAAAATCGATTGCGTTGGCTTAGAAGTTTGATTTTTTCAGCTCTAAGGGTCATTAGTATTTGTTATGATTGTCAGCTTGACACATCCACGAGTTCCTGAGAAAAAAAGTATTTTCAGACACATAGCCCGACAACAAGGTGATCCTGTAAGGGTTCCATTTTAACTTTTTGAGGTAGGACGGAAGCCTCGGCAACAGGCAACAACAACAGGCAACGGAGGTTTTTTAAATTAAATCTTTGTAGACGTAAAACCGGTACATTTAATGTAATAAATAATAATCCATAAAATTTTTTTTTTACTTATTTTCTACGTCACTGTCATATGTATGTAACCATCGCTTTTTTGTAGCCAATCGAATTTGGTCGGATTACCAGCCATTGTTTACGTGTTCTCTTTTCACTTATTTCTTCTTAATGCGAAACTTTCCAAACTAAATATTTTCTCAGTATATACGCATTAATTCTTGGTTTATACCTGAACATCTTGGCTTGTGACGGTTTCTTATATTATTATTTTGCCGTCAAAGTATGAGACCATATTTTCTACTTTTAACGATATTAAGTATTCAATAACGCATGCGTTCACACTTTTCACTCCTTCTATGGTTATTCTAGGCGTCAAGAAGGCCCGAAGGCAGTTTTCAGCGAACTTACATGTTTTCCCATTCTGATGCTTTGATAATAAAGCTTTTTTTCGATTTTCAAAAAAGTGCGGATACTTGAATGAAAACTATGAATTATTTCTTTAATCTCATTCTGCCGCAAATTAAGAGGTATGCGTGCATGTTTATTATACAGGCGCACATACAATAGTTTTGGAGATACGCGATCCTGCTTTTCGTTACTCCAGCAAAACTTGAAATATCTCGAAAACTTGAAGACGCACATATTTTATTTTTGACGCACAATTATGCACAAATATAAGCTCACTACCCACACAAAAAAACTCCCTACGATCATTCCTTCAAAATGTTCTTCCTGGAAGGGCGTTACCCCAGCAGAGATTGATTTTTTCCCGGAACTACAAGACGCACAATTTTTATATTTGGCGCATATTTACAGCAGATAACGCACAAATTATTGTCACTCCTCACATCGCTATATAAGGCAGTAAGGTTTCCCATACACCCAGTGTCACCTTTTTGGAATTCGGACAGACCTCCATTGAGGAGGGCGATGGCTGGCATTCTCGTCATACTTGTGACCTGGTGCTGCTTGTGGGGGCTGGTCATCTCAAGCGACGCACTTAGATATGAGTAGAACTACTAGACTTTTCTTTATGTTAATTTTTGTCGACATTTGTGATTTGGAACTGTGTCCATGGGCTTACATTTCTCTAGTGATTTATTTTGTTTTAAAAATTGTATATTATTTTTGAAAAGAGTAATTACTGAGTTTCTTGCCAGGTTCTTAGTAAAAGCAACCTTCCGAACCAGGTAGCATTCAATTCTTTTAAAAATTTTCAATTCTTGTAAAAGGTCTAATCGAATAAAGATATTTTTGACTTTGACTTATGTGAGTATAGATTAAACTCAGAGTAAGTATCAATATCTTCAACGAGCTTCACCACGCGGTGCAACTCGGCCATTTTAACGATAAAAATATGTCAAATATACTATATATAAGTTATCCCCTTTTAAACTTGTGTACATACCGTTACTAATGTTGAGGCCATAAATTTACACAAACATGCACATTGTTTTGCATTTATATGATTAGTGTAAACGCTAAGCCAGCTGGCTTAAGAAAAGAAACACTCAAATTATTCAATATCATCACTAACCTATCCAAATATTTTCTCACAATAACTTTGACCCCTCTGGATCGATTGATATATGCAGTGTCCAGGTATATGCGAACCCTAACAATTTATATTGTATGGACTTTTGTACTGATTAGAAGGGTGTATGGGGTCGCAATACAGTGGTGTAGTGCAAGACACGCGTAAACTGCCGCACCTTCGCATAAAAGCCAGGTGGTGCTTTATCAAATCAATGTGGTGTACGTATCGGCCGACAATTAATTACATATTGATACGTCATCGAGGTGTTTTGTATTTTTGCTATCAAAAACTTATCGCTTGTGAAGTTAGCTTAGATACTGTATTAAGATGAAAGGGATTGATTTGGAAACCTAGTGAATCTAAATGATTTGAGTGTCCACTCGGCGTAATGCGTGTCGGCGTGGAGGTTATGACGGTACTGACATAATTCATTACAACTGGTATAGGCAGATCGCCCGAAAAATTCTGTAAAATCTGTTCACCGGCTTGAACAGAATGCAGACAAGATATACTAGTAATTTTTCTAATAATATTAGTTGACAAGAATTGATGTCAAACATTATTCGTCGTTCAAATCAAAGGAGTCATGAGCAAAAAAATATAGACAATCAAACCAAGCCATCGTTTATTCCCATTTATTGTACTAAGCTAAGCATTGCGTTGATCAACAACTATAGGTACTCTTGTTACATCTTACTGCCTACTTCTTACTTTTCAGGGAAATCGTGTAGATTTTATTTGCAATGTTCTTTAAAACGAATCTTAGTTACTCTACTGGTACTTGTTGTGCGTTGTAAAGTTTAGTGATATCTGTGTTAATACACTAGCACAATAGTACATATCCCAGCTTACAAATTTGTATTCCACCCTAAGACTATCCCTTTTTAATTATTAAGGTGCATACAAATAAACGTATATAGATGCGTAACACGCAACGAAAATGTTGAATACTTGAATTTTCTTACAATTGATCGTTCATTCCATTCGACACCAACAGAACGATACCACCGATGGTGACGTTTGAAATCGCTATTTTGTATGCTAAATGTATTGAATAGCTGATTGAAAAAGTAAAAATTATAATCAACTGCATATTGTCATAAAATGAAATATAGCAATTTCACTAAATATCACTAAATACTTAGTGTCGAACGGAAAATTGAGTCCAACCGAAAACAACGGTGGTGTAGTTCTGGTGCAGTCCAGTTGAATGAACGCAATTGATGAGTCTTAACAAAGTCGTATCTTTATTATCTATACATGTATACGTACATACAGATAATATAATTGTATTGTATTGTACGTAACTCCGAAATAACTACATTTCACTCAATGCATATGAAAGTATAAACAAATCAATTTACAAAAAATCTCTGTCTATTTGTCTGTTTGTTCAGGGAATTACGGATTCGGTTTTAACGGCACTTTCAGTGTCAGATAGCTAATGTTACAAGGAGTAACTTAGGCTTTTATTTAAAAAACTAGCTGAGCCGGAGAACTTCGTCCCGCCTAACAGTATATTTCTCTAATTATTTTAATTTTACTTCCGTTGGATCCATCCTTGTGTTGCAAGGAATATTCTAAAAAAAATATTAGAGCAATCGGTTCATCTGCTCTCGAAATTTGCGCTTAACGATTTGCGCAACACATTCAGCGATTCATTTTAAAATTATGAGTCGCGAATTAAGGTCTACGCTGGTGAATCCGCGGGGCACAGCTATTTATAAATACAAATGTACAAATGTTTCACATTCTCACCTCTAACTGCAGCTGATATCCACCGCAGGCTCAAGTAAGATCTTCTCACATGAGTTGCAGTTGCCACTTTGTGTTGGAAATTGGCATCGAAAGTTCAGAAATGTTGCTTTCCGCATCCGTACTAACTTTCACATAAAAGTAACGTGGCTCAAAGATTTGTTTCCTATCAAGAATACTTGGGAAAACATTTACCAGTAGTCTTACCAATACTTAATCGTGATTGATTGTGTCAGTGACCTTATTGTCATCATTATTTTTCTATGAACAATGAAAACGCTACCTTCGCGTCGCGTTTGACACATCTGTGTAACACTAGCCGCATTAGATTAAGTGAAAAATAATTCGTGGCGAGTTGTAACCGTTAGCCCGCAGATATCGCGTTCGTGGCATCCGGGGGCGTCCCGGCCCCGCCTGCTCTCCCTGCTCATCCACTGCCACTAATTACCTACTCATTGCTTACACACCATCGCCTTTGTGCCACCTTCTGGTGCTTAACCTCACATTAACATGACTCGCCAACAACCAAGGTTAAAAATATGTAAGTTGAGTGCAATGTAACACGTGTGTGATATGCAAATTGAGCGTGCCAATCTAGCGAACTTCCTCATGATACTGTTGAGACTTACTTCAGGTAGGTACACCGTACACGAACGAGTAAATGATGTTTATATAGTATTATATTATGGTACCTAACGAGTCAGTAGGTTTGTAAACTGGTGATTAAACTGATGGAAGCAATCCAAAATCTACTTCTTTTCGATATCCAACTCAAGTTTAATTAAAGTACCATTTCCCAATTAACCTATCAGGCGAAATACAAGAAGTGACCATGACATGAAGTTGTCAATACTTATGCATGTAGTGTTGAGATATGCCAATATGCATGAATGGTTGGTTCAACCCGAGATGGAACAGGAGGTAGTGGCGGCGCTGGTGAGGAGCGCGGGTGTGTGGTGGTGCTGGGGTGTGCGGGGAGGGTGCGCGGGGGCGCGCTAGGCCCCGCCCTGAGGCGTGCCGCCCGCGACCGCTGCGCCGCCTGCGTCTCTGGCCGGACGGAGCACCTCGATCGCTATTATCCCGGTTTCCTGTACGCGAACGCCCGCCTTGCTCCCGTCCATCCATTTGTTTGTTTTTTTCCCGCGCAAACAAGACAAATAGATCGGACGTGGCCCTTCCGAGTGCCGTGTCGTGACGGTGTCCGGTAGGTGCCGCCGCTGCAGCCGCGATGACCCGTCTCGCGGGAGCAACCCTTCACCTGACGCTCAGCCGAAATGGGTATTAAGGTGAGTGCCGCCACCTTATTTGCAATGCGATTTTTAACAGTGTATGTTCTAACGATATATCTGGCTAGGGGTCATCACTTACATCATATCCCAGCCATAGCATAGGTATCTATGTTTTTTCCGCGTAACTATTTCTAAAAACATGATCACAACCTCTTTCCTGACAAACACTGATTCATTCATATGTAGGTTCTGCTTGAAAGTGAATATTATGCAGTTATATCCGAAGTATTCACTAAAAGTCTAAAAGACTATAGGATTTCTGCAAGGTTTGCTATTATCTACTCGATACTAGAAAATTATCTCGCATCAAGGATGTACATTATACTGAATTAATTCTGCTTACAGCATAAGTGCTGTATTACAAAATATGTTTGTCTCCAAATTGGAAAATTATAGTTTCATGTCTCTTTTATACACATGTATTCTCTTCACCACAGTCAACTGTATCCATTTCAAGCAAATATTAAAATGTTAATCAGTTTTCCAAACACTAACCAAATGTGCAATTCAACAATCACTAAAAAGTTCCCATACTTACAGTCTTACATCTCAATAAAAGTTATAGAATGTTAAAACATGGTTAGCATTGTTTTGTAAATAAGCAAAACATGCCATTAGTGTGTCAGTAATAATGTTTGGTGCGGTAATGTACACGCCAGTGGGCTGTGTTGGCACGCGCGCCACCTAATGTATGCAGCCGACCGGCCCGGGACATTCCTTTCTTATATCTTTACCCAACTACCCGAAAGGAAAGGTTTCATTTTTCGTGTGAATGTCGCCGAATGAAATTTGATACTCGATGGAATGTAACAGTAATACTTATGTCATTCGATCCGTCCTAACATCACCTAATTTTATCGACATACTTTCAGTTTTATAGTGCTAGAAGCCTACTAATATTATAAATGCGAAAGTTTGTAAGTATCTATGGATGGATGTTTGTTTGTTACTATTTCACGTAAAGCTACTGAATGGATTTTAATGAAACTATACAATAATATAGCTTACCCTACACATCAGAATAACACAGGCTACATTTTAAAAATATAATGTGTAAATTGTCCAAAATATAAAAATAAGTCAAATAATGCGCAAACGGAGTCGCGGCCACCACCATAGTATCTAAATAATTCTTAGTACCTAGTCACTTTTGTTGTAGTTGTTTTGGTTAATTTTTAGCAACTTTGACATGTTGAGATGTACTCACCAGCTAGACTATTATGTATAAGATTCAATACCATTTATAGAAGACGGGTTTATATCGGAAATCTACCAAAATAAGTCGAATAAAAATGATTACCCCTCCACCATCCTTTTCCGGGGGAACGGGATTATAACTCGATTTATGTTTTAGCAAAGATTATAAATGTAGGTATATATGTTACACAAAAAAAATGATATCTCTTACGTGGCCATGCTAAGCCCATGCTAATCTCGTCAACCGTTTCGTCAATCAAGCAACAAATATTCAATTTTCGAATTACTTCGACATCAGTTCGAAGGAAGATTTACTCAAATCAAGAGTTGCTTAAGCGAAAATTCTTTTTGAACAAGCATTAATTGAAACTATTATATTTTATGTTCCATCCAAAGGGGAATGCTATGTTGCCTACAGGGACTCTCATTAATAATATATTTTATTTTCATGGTTTTTGTATATTTCTTGAGCGTTTCACATTAGTTTTATGTTCCTATATGAGATAATGTTATATTGACACATACACAACGTACAAAGACTTTTTACGCAGGAATTGTTGTTTATTCAAAAACAGAATAAGGTTGAAGACAATGTATGTATAGATAAGACTACATTTCGCACTAGTTCGCTATGCTAAACGTATTCTGTACCTCGTATTACCATAGCTGCATTAAATCTTAGTACGCGGCCCCTTGTGTTTGAATAATATTCGCATAATTCAACCAGGAATTAATTATATTACTGTTCTCACTACTAAAGTTGAATCGTGAAAAATGCATGTTTAGTATACATGCCTTGTTAATGTCACCTGGCACCACGTTCCCTTAATAATGAACTAAGGCAACGTGGACTCTGCTCCATCAAAATTTTTGTAAATCGTTCCGTCGAATGTTAAGTCAGTCGAACCTTTTTACTCGAAGATATCAACGGAATGAGTAAAAAAAACAATTACAATCTATTCAGATAAATAAAATTGAAGTATCTGTTTGTAATTCCAATATAACAGCTTTTCACTAAATACATACGAAAGTACACACGGAGCTGACATAGATCTGACATCTCTGTCTGTCTGTTTGTTCCGGGTAATCTCCAACTGGGTCGTTTTTAACGGAACTTTCACTGGCAGATAGCTAATGTTACAAGGAGTAACTTAGGCTACTTTTATTAAAAGAAAAACGTAGGGGTTCCGCGGAAACACCCATGAAATTAACTCTACACGGATGAAACAGCGGGGCACAGCTAGTACTAAATGAAATCAAAAAGCAAGCTTTAAGGATAATGTATCGCCCGATTACGTCTAAGTGGTACGTCCACACTGAGACGAAAGCTTTGAAAACCTGGAGAAAGTAACAATGGGCGTAGAAAAAGTCGTCGTTTCTGAAAACATTACGCCGCCGCGCCACCACCGCCGCCGCCGCGCCTTTGATTCTTTCAAATCTTGCAACCGGCATCAGCTATTGTATCTGGGTGTGACACATTCTAGTCACATACGATTTTTCTGAATAAAGAGAGAAACGTTTTAAGCGGGAAATTTAAGAGAAATATTAAAGTCAAAAGTCAAAAGTCAAAAATATCTTTATTCGATTAGACTTTATACAAAGCACTTTCAAATCGTCAGAGTGACACAATTTACAGGATTATACATGCTACCGCCAGGTTCGGAAGGTTGCTTTTACTGAGAAGAACCTGGCAAGAAACTCAGTAATTACTCTTTTCAAAAATATTATACAATAAATAAAAAAAACACAAAATAAATCATTTGAGAAATGTAAGCCCATGGACACAGTTCCAATGTACAAATGTCGATAAAAATTAACATAAAGAAAAGTCTAGTAGTTCTATTTATATCTAAATGCGTAGCTTGAGATGACCAGCCCCCACAAGCAGCACCTGTTCACAAGTATGACGAGAATGCCAGCCATCGCCCTCCTCAACCATTATAGAGAGAAGTGAGCGACCCGTCATCCTGACGCCGCAAATATGGCAATATATTGCCATAATTTTGCCATAATATACATATTATGGCAAACTAGCTGTGCCCCGCGGTTTCACCCGCGATGATTTAGTTTCATCCTTATTGTTGCGGAACCTTAATATTTTTAATAAAAGGTGGCATATGTCTTCTCAGGGTCTAAAGATTGTCTGTGCCAAATATCATCAAAATCGGTTGAGAGGTTTAAGCGGGAAAGCGTAACAGACAGACAGAGTTACTTTCACATTTATAATATTAGTAGAGATTGTGTGCTTCAATAAATTTAGATTTTAAAAATAATCAAATTCTCTAAATAATCTGAACTTTTTGGTTAAAACGGTGTCACAAAGGGAAAGTGGTTAAATAGATAGTTTAGAAGTGAATATCAGTTAGCTCTGTATGACTCAGCTCAGCGTCAAGTATTGAACAACAGGGTTGACGTTTAGTTGATATTCCTGGTGACGTCACGGAAAGTTCATAAAACAGATTACTTTATTCTTACACTAACTGAGCCCCGCACACATCGTGTATATTCTGCGATCGCTCACTTATCACGAAGCTAATCGACCGAAAAATCGGACTTGACCAGCTACGAAAGTTTTTACGAGCATGCCGAGGAAAATAGTAACGATATCGAGTGATAGATAATGATTGAGGTCCTAACTGCGAGTAGCACTATGATATTCTTACTACCGTCTCGTAAAGTAAGTCAGAAGATTGTTTCCAACAAGTCAGTCGAAACAACCTTCCTAATCCAGAGAAAACATCAGTTTAATAAAAGAAAAATAATAGTTATTTTTGTAACAGACCTTATAGAGTAGACGTAAAAAAAATTTTGTAACCTGTATCTGGAATTATCAATCAATCTGGTGACTTATTTGGTGTATTGTTTTTTTGTTTGAATGTTTTATTTATAATTTACATCTATCGTTGCCTCAATATGCCTTACATCACACTTGTAGAGTCTGCAAATGCATTTTTTCTTTCTTCCTTCTATTGAGAGTTTATTTGATTCCAATATTTTTTATTGTGATGACATGCTAAGCTGGATGTGCTGGTACTTCCAAAATATTCATTGTCATATTGAACTCGTGGAGCGACGGTTAAATAGGTGGAAACTACCAAAGCTAAGACAATAGTGGTATCATAGTTCCAATGGACACTATTATCATGTCACGTTATCACGTGGGGCGCTGTGATGCGGCGAAGGCTACGGTACCGGGTTGAGTGACAGCTGGCCAGCGGATGACACGTTTTGTCGCATATAATAACGTAATGTAGAGACTTCCTGTGGCTAAGTGGCGCGCGCGCCGGTACACATACACCGCTCTAACCGCCCACGTACCAACGCCAATCGCTGCGTACACATTGAGACATTGTATGCTCATACAACCAACCCGAGGAAACTCTGTCCTACCCAAATGTAAAAAAAGTAGTAAAAACTTAATTATTCTACAAGTTTACAAAAAAAGGCCAATGGTTTCATGAAAACCAATAAAAGCATACAATACCATACTCCAACAGCTATACTATTACAAAGAACAACACACGTTTTTAGATAATTTGTACGATTCTGAGTACATACTATGTACATTGTACATAAGTGCTTGATCTATGTAAATTATCATTACTTTTCACTTTAAATAACAGACAGGTTTAGATTTCTATATTATAAAATGATGGACTATCCGAATAGTTTGCGCCTGTGTTCATATTAATCGCTATTTACAGACGCTTGCCTTCTATACCCAGTTGCAGAGTTGAATTGAACGCGCTAGGCAGAATATATCGCTGATCGTTGCGGTTTTTTATTCTTATCTTTCTTTTATTTTTATCTATTGGACTAGATAGAGATACTTACATTACCATAAATGTTGAAAATATAATTAAAACGCATTTATAAACGGCAAATTCACGTTCGTGGCCAAATTGCTTGTAAATATAAATTGGTTATACGAGATATTTCCCTCGCGCCGGATGCAATCAATTTGTACCGCGCTGCGAAGAGCGCAACCGCTAGTTACATACAGTTCACGAAAGACCACTGTGACATGACCATCCTGCTTGTATCCATCGATCTTTGTTTCTGATCGCGTTGTGTCAACAATATCGAATCGATCCGTCTTATCAAATTAGTGCGCTATTAGCAGTGTTATGGTGTTAATTTAATCGTTTGTGTATGGTTTTTGGGCTATTGAGATTGTATTCGGACCTAGTATACATAATTAAGGGTGGTATCACTGGCATGTGATACCACGGAGAAGCAGCCATCACGGAGAAAGTCAAGCAAGATATAAAGCGCACGAAAAGGAAGAGGATATCAGATATGGGGTATAAATATACTTACATAGTGTCTATAATAAAATATATCGGTATAATATAAATCTAACTCGCGACGCGCCCTTGCTTCACTTTGACTTATATGTACTTATTAAACATATAAAATCTGTCTCTTGAATAAAGTAGTATACTATGAAAAGAGGTTCTTATTAGAAATTTCGGTTGAGTTATTATTTTAAGCATCGCAGTTGGAAGCATTGAGAGTAAGACCATGTGTTAGACCGAAGTACTGTAATAGCTTAAAAGGCACAATTAAGAACGAAAGAAAATTTTCGGTTCGTAGGTACATGAGTCAAATAATTTCTTTTGTCATTTTCATGCAACTTACATCTTGTTGTTGTCATTCGGTTGACCAACCCACTCACAGCGTCGTGCATTTCTTCAGGTGTATCACATACTAGCTAAGCCCCGAGTCTAATTTAAGTGCCACGACGAAAAGTCTTTATTTTAAGCCATTTTCGAACAAAATTTAATAGCATGAAAAAAGATTATAGTTAGTCAATCTTCCTGGCATATGCTGTTGCGGACTTTATTTCGTCACTTTTTAACAGGAATGATTCCATAATACATGATTTTTGCCTAGTTTAATCCGTTAACGCACGCGTAACGGAAGCGTTCAAAAGGAATGTTTTCTCGTTTTCCATTGTGCTTCGCTCCCATTAGTCGCACCGTCATTTATAGACTAAATCCTTGATAAATTAACTATCCAGCACAACCATAATTTGTCTATTCTAACCAACAGTTCCTGAGATTAGCGCGTTCAACGAACAAATAAACTCTACAGCTTTATAACATTAGTATTAGACAAACAACGTCAAACATAAGTGAACTAAATACTTACACTAGATTTATTCACAGAATGTACATCATGGTACTGTATCCGATGGGGGTAGGCAGACTACTGTTTCCTTTCAAACATACATACAAATTGTATGTCGACCCCAATTATGGTAAACTCTTCGACAAGTGAATAATGTATCTTGTCTGTTTCCTATTGTTATTTCATTCGCCATAAGAACTGATATGTGACCAACTAACTTGTATGCAATCAAAGTATTTCAATGAAATAAATATCTTATGGTTTTATCCGCGTAGGATTAGCTATCAAAATTAACTTGTAAATGTGATAAATGTTCCTGTTTTTTGTAACTTCAGCACAATAATAATTTATCAATATCTAAATATCTAAACTTAATAATATTAAGTCTAGATTAGTTGTACTGACTACCTGGCTAGCTGATTTATCAAAGCAGAACCTAAACCAGTCATGACATTTTGAGAGTCTATTTGTCGTGATGGGTAGAGGCGCACTAAGAAAGGTTTTTTTAAAGTCCATCTCTAAAGGGGTTTAATAGGAGCTGAAAGTTTGTAAGAATGAATATCCTTTTGAAGAGAGGTCCACGGGTGAAAAAATATCTTTTGTTTCTGAAAGTAATCTCAGTCCGCCTGTCAACACGTTTTTTACCTCATTCCTTTATTTATCATATTATCACGGCAGAGCAGAAGTGTGTATCTTACATGTACATCAGACCTATTTCTAGGTAAATAAAAGCTTAAATTATTTATTCATATTTTCAATGGTTTCAACTTGTTCACAGGGTTGAATTTCGCGGTGTGAAGTGTGCGTCGGTGCTACGAGCTGGGCTGAAAGCTGCGATGTACGAAAGCAGCTGCTCATATGCGGGGGCTCTGGAATTAAAGCGGAGTGCCCTTAAAGAAGAGCCATGGCCGGCCGCGGAATGGCCACCTTACCGCCTTCATCAGTCCACCTTCGAGCAGCTCAAGCAGAGCGTAGAGAAGGCCAAAGCCGCCCTGCAGGACCGGTCCGGCTTGCTCGGCACCGCCACCGCGTTCGGTGACTTCTATGGAGGGCAGCTCGGCCAGGATGCCTCGGCCTCCGCCCTCAGCTTCGGACGCTCCACCAGGACTGATGACACTATGCTAGCTATGGACAAGACCAAATCTATTGGTAACTACGTGCTAGTGTTGTTTACTTTTTCATGAGCATGCTTTTAGATTTAGGCGCTATATTAGCATATATGAATACGTTGAATCCTTTTTACAACTGTGAAATCATTTGATTCGATGACATTTGACATGATGATTATGATTCAAGAGTAGAGTCCATTTTAGCTCAGAATAAATAACTTCTTAGTGAAGATACGTCATTCTAGCTCACTATAAAACATCTCATGTTTCACCTGAATTGTGTCGCTCTAAGCCATTATGCATCGAGATATGAGCGCTTTCAGGTTCATTGCAAGTTCGACGCTCGTAACCCGACACACTTACGATGAATATTGATTGACTCGAGTAAAAAGTCTCCAATACTCGTCTTTAACAGAAGAAAATACAGCTCTATTTACAGCGACGTGTCGAAGTGAAACCCTTTCAGATTAAGCGCTTTGAACCTAAGTAGGTACCTATATAGATATGCAAGGTAGGGAGGCAGCATCTTCCACAGATAACAATCGTTTCAAAGGGAGAAAATGGGGCGTACGGGATACTTTACCCCATGGTTGCCGTGGCAACGCTCCCGCCCACAACCCGCCCCTACAAGATCATCGCGTCCTTACAGCCTTAATAAATACTAGTTGTGAAAATAAAATTTTATTATCTTCATTCAGTTCATTATTCCCAAAGTTAGCCGGGGGTGAGCTCAGTCGTTTCCCCGGGATTTTAACGAGGGTCGGCTGTTTGGGAAATTTTTACCGGTTGTTTTTTTTCAGTGGAGGTGCATTTATGCATAATATTCCTAATGTAACTGAAAAGTTAAAATGGATTCTTTACGCTTTCGTCATATCCGGAATTTATAAAGAGGTCGACTATACGTAATGTTCTACTAGATACTTAACTTGAAACTTCAATAGTGACCGAAACGCATTCGAGAGATACTGCAAAAATCTGTTATACTATAAAACATCCTACAATGTATAATTAAAAATATTACTGAGATACGACAACAATTTAATGAATGCACGGTAACCCTGTTTCGCTACTGAGGCATATTTTCATTTTAAATACAGCTCTTTTGTTATAATTTCACTCGAAGGTCGACAGCAACAAAAGAGTTGACGACAAAGGAATGTCTCCCGAGAGAGACAATGAACTTCTTGCCATTAAAACTGTATACAATTCATAAAAAAGAAATGTTAAAAAATAAAATGCACAAATAATTTTTACCTTGGCGGAGGTGCTCTGTGAGAACCGACGGCTTTTCCCCTTTCCCTCAATGAACTGAATAAAGGAACTTAAATTTTTATTGCGACGTAGTTTCAAACTTTTGAAAATGATAACGTATAGTATCAATTGATGAGCCTGCCACCGATTCTTATTCATTGCCGCTTTGCCCTCTCGGACGTATGTCACGATATTTTCAGTGCCATTAAACTTTTGGTAAGACAAATCATGATGTTTTGCAGTGACTGTTATTTATGTTTAAGTGTAGGTACTGCGTATAGTATTTTCGTGCACAGTTAACTTTGAGATTTGTGTCCTGGGCATTGATCTTTCTGCGGTTATCATTACAGTACAATGACTCCGTTTTAGTGTATTTTCTGAACTTATTCCAGAAATAATGTCACTGCAGTTGCTATACCACTCCAATGACTGTAACCCCCTGTGCGCACAAAACATTTTCAATCATCCTTATATTCTTCTAAGTTGTATGAACATTAGAGTTGGTTTAATTAAAACATTCCAAGGGGAAAAATGGGATATTTAAAATATATGTGTAAAACCAAAAGCTGTATGATAAATAGTCGGTTCGAGCCAAGAATACTAAACAAAGAAGGAATTTACATAATATTCGAATAAGTGCAAAGATTCACGAGCGGGCCCGGGAGGGTTCGTAATCTTTTAGTCATTAGGAGAGACATATTAAAATTTATAAGTCCCGATGGGGTACCAACCGAGTAGGGTTGGCGAACACACCCGTGTATTTACACGAGTTTTTACCTGTAGTTGAGCGATCAGATTATATTCCAACTAATTGATATACAACGTAACATGTGTTGGATAAAAATATTTTTGTTCAATGTATTTCAGCACATTACAAAGACATACATGTTTTTAGTTTATAAGCTCATATTACTAGCTAGACTACGTCTGTGTGGATTTCGTAGCATATGTATATTTTATTGTGTCTATACAGATAAATAAAATTGAAGTGTCTGTTTGTAATTACAAAATAATAGCTTTTCACTAATTGCATATGAAAGTATACACGCTACTGACACTAAAAAACCAAGTTAAAAATTTTTTCTCTGTCTGCCTGTCTGTCTGTTTGTTCCGGGTAATCTCTGAAACGGCTGGACCGAATTTAACGGGACTTTCACTGGCAGGTAGCTGATGTTTCAAGGAGTAACTTAGGCTACTTTTATTTATCAAAAATATTAGGGTTCCGCGACAATAAGGATGAAACTAAATCTACGCGGGTGAAACCGCGAGGCACAGCTAGTAATGAAATAATTTTACTTGAGCTGAAAAACATAATTATTTATTTAATTAAAAGTGTATTATATACACATATATATATATATATATATATATATATATATACATACAAGGGACAGTACTTAAAACTTATTTTCAAGTAGAAATCTTGGCACAAATATTCATTGCTCTACATCCAATCCAAAACGACATGCAAACTGATATGTAGTCTAGCCCAATAAAAGTCCCTAGTGCCTATTCCTAATGTGTATGTACACGTGTAAGGGATCGTTACTGATAGTAATCTATACTAATATTATAAAGAGGAAAGATTGGATTGTTTGTTTCTTTGCATTGAATAGGCTCCGAAACTACTGGACCGATTGAACTCGTAATAATTATTTCATCAGCATTATCAGCGAGTAACATTGGCTATATTTTGTTCCCTTAATACCCCACCCACGGGAACGGGTACTACACGGGTGAAGCCACGTGACGTTCGCCAGTTGTTAACATATTATATCACTACAACTATATCAGAATGGGCATACTTATTAATATCAGCGTAACGTTTGTAATGTACAATAGTCGAAGCTACAGCCCTACAATTGTTCTAAAGAGCTGTTAACTACAAAATGATTACGATACGCCCCCGGACGGTAGTAACGAGTGTTTACATGAGTATCGCGATCAAAATCTGTGCTATACGCTACAATTGTCATCAATTACGATGCCACACTTTAGATGGTATCGCGATAATATATATATCAATAAATCATGCTCCAACCGGCCTGATATGCGTATATTGATTTTCTTTTAATGTTTATTACGCAAAAGGGGTAGGGGTGTTGTTTCACAATTTATTTTCATTAGTAAGAGCGGGGCTCGTCCGTGCTTGTAGGTACTGCGTGCATCGTATTATCACCTGGTAGCGGCCAGCGGTGTTAGTCAACTTGCTCTAACTAATAACAATAATAAAATCATGTATTTCGTATATGACACGAAACATGTCAATTTTGCACGCTATATCTTTTAATATAAAATATTTATATTTATAATCATGAACTGGGAGTAAATTTATTTTATAAATAGCTGTGCCCCGCCTTCACCCGCGTAGATTTAGTTTCATCCTTATTGTCGCAGCACCCTAATATTTTTGAAAATAAAAGTAGCCCAAGTTACTCCTTGAAACATCAGCTACCTACCAGTGAAAGTCCCGTTAAAATCCATCCAGCCGTTTCAGAGATTACCCGGAACAAACAGACAGACAGAGAAAAATTTTAAAACTTGGTTTTTTAGTGTCAGTAGCGTGGATACTTTCATCAATTCAAAGAAAAATTTAATAATGAGTGTGCGTTAGCCCCCTGCGTTGACATGACATCTATACTCTATACAGATAAATAAAATTGAAGTGTCTGTTTGTAATTCCAAAATAACAGCTTTTCACTAAATGTATATGAAAGTATACACGCTACAGACACTTTAAAACCAAGTTTAAAAATTTTTCACTGGCTGTCTGTCCGTTTGTTCCGGGTAATCTCTGGATGGATATTAACGGGACTTTCACTGGTAGGTAGCTGATGTTTCAAGGAGTAACTTAGGCTACTTTTATTTATTAAAAATATTAGGGTTCCGCGACAATAAGGATGAAACTAAATCTACGCGGGTGAAACCGCGGGGCACAGCTATTTTGTAATATGAACAAATTACGTCGAACACAGCACAGTGTTATTCTGCTTACCCAACATTTCTGCAGGAATAGACATAGTAACATTCTCTAGCGCTTGCGCTAGAAGCGATATAAAATGTATAGAAATGTGACATATTATGTCATTTTCATGCACGCAAAGATTCTATATAAGCGAAGCGCGAACAGGATGTTACTTTGTCTAGACCTACTGACGCGTTAGATATTGAATGACACTTAACATGGTATTTCTCACAAGAGGTTCGGCAAACAAACAATTATCACACAATCAAGGGCCACTCGTCTATATGAACAGCGATAATGGGTCGTTCGTGTGACAATTGCTGCGGCGCGCGCCACCCGCCGACTCCCGCCGCGCCCGCGCATCACATAAACATTGCGGGGCCACTAAACCGCGACTTTTGACTATTAATTACTTCACATTGTGATCAGTTCATAATATGTGCCTTTCTACAAATAAAATCAACTTGATGCACTTATGAGCTCAGCATAATATTTATTATGTATGCTTAAGTTAATTGCTGTTCTAGTTATATTAACAAACAAACTAACTGTGCCTCGCGGTTTTACCCGCGTAGGAATAACAATAAAACTATGTTATGATGATACATTTTAAATATATTGAGTTGCTCGTTACAAAATCACAAACAGACTTAACTTTTTTACATACCATTAATACATTTGACATTTCAATTTTATTTATTTGTAAAGGAAATGTGTATTTTTGGTATTTCGCTAGAAAACTAAATCGTAAGTCATCACGAGATTTATCAATAGTTTCAATATTTATATTCCAAGTATCTTCCCCATAACCAGACAAAAGTTCAGTAGTGTTCGAGGTTCACTGGGCACCACACCGCTCGTCTGTTCGGCATAATCGCTCGCTTCGTGGCCCTGCGTGTTGCTCAAACAATTCATGGGAACTGTGACCTAAACAATGCAAAGTAAATTGCGCGACAGATACACCAGTAAATGATGACTCCACCCCTCTTTTTTTAGATTTATGCGCCTACCGTGACCATCCAAAAGTACCCTAACATATTTATTTTCCAAACATAAATGGCCCGAAACATATTGTTCGCAGTGATTTGATACATTAACATTTTAAGCGTGGGAGATATCTAGGATTATTCAATTAAGCAATTTATACAATCACTCGACGCGACCCAAGTGGCCATTTGGGAAATGCCAAATTATGTTAGTTTTGGTCGCTGTGCATTGAATCTCGAAAAGGGGTATCACTTTTATGCCCATTCAAAGTGTGTTTCTTTGGACGTATGTGCGCGCTATAGCCATTTTTAGTAGCGCTGTTGGCTAACTACTCGTATTAGTCGTTTTCACTCCAATTTACTGCGCGATTAAGCCAACGTATTATGTTTAAAAATGAACGAATATTTCAGGTTCGGAGAAGTTATCAGGCGGACTGAGTAAAGGGTACGCCACACCGACGCTCTCCGACACTCTACGGGCCTCAAAGTGTTCAGGTATGTGTTTCATGTCGGTGGCTCACATACCATACATGAAAATAAATACTCAGTACGATATTATGTATTATCCTACGTCTTTGATGTTCTTTTCTTGGGGCGAAAAATATGTGTTTTACTACATATTGCGATAACAGTTATTCTTAAATAAGAAAAATATGTCTATTTATCATACCGATTATATTTGGTCGCCGAGACTCTTGGATATATACCTACCGTAGCTAATTTATGTTTGCACGAGTTTCGTTAATGTATTCTCATTGGGGTTAGACATTTTCTATGTAAATAAGCGAGATCCCTCGCGCTCGGCAATCTCTCATCGATGTCGTCATAACGGCTGATTAATGACGTCACGTGCCGCCGCTGCGTAATGCCACGGACTTAAGCTCCCTAGTTAATATTATAACCATACATTGGTCTAGGAGTACTGCCAGTAACCAGGTAGGTTCAGTAGGTAACACACAATACAAAACAACTTTGCTAGGGCGAAACGACTTATGTATTAAAACAATCTCATGTCCTGCCATAAAAATGTTACTCACAGTTTTGTGATTTCCATTTGAGGTTGTTGCGGTTGTAGTCTTTAGACCCTGATAATATAGCAGGAGTAAATAGACAATTGAACAAAGGTACTGCTTTATGTCTCGTTCGAAATAAGGAAGAACCTTGTAAGAGTCTCACGGCCAAGTAACGTTAGTCTATTAATAGTTGTCGCTCATTAGCGGCATGCAGGCATACAAAACTCCTCGATGAGGCGCTGAATTAAGTACGGGCTCCATTAATACGATCCGAAGTTATTGTAGCATGTGAGAACTGCTTACCATGAAGCGCGCTGTACATTATGAAGGCATTTTATTTAATACTAGCTGAGCCCTGCGGTTTCACCCGCGTAGATTTAGTTTCATCCTTAGTGTCGCGGAACCCTAATATTTTTAATAAATAAAAGTAGCCTTAGTTACTTCTTGAAACATCAGCTACCTGCCAGTGAAATTCCCGTTAAAATCGGTCCAGCCGTTTCAGAGATTACCCGGTACAAACAGACAGACAGACAGAGAAAAAATTTAAATCTTGGTTTTTTAGTGTCAGTAGCGTGTATACTTTCATATGCATTTGGTGAAAAGCTGTTATTTAGGAATTACAAACAGACACTTCAATTTAATTTATCTGTATAGATGTATAGATAAATCAAAATAGCCAATCAATTTGGCAATTATCGACTGAGTAGTATCTAAATTCTGGAATTTAGATACTACTCAGTCGATAATTGCCAAATTGATTGGCTCATGTCACTGCAATCAGAATGTTTACGGTCCGAGACACTCCAAAGACTTGCGATTTTTATGTTTACTGCCGTTTGAGTGGAGATGCAGGGAAGAAGAACGTTACCCTTTAATGTTAACCGTTCAGTACATTAAACTTAACGCCGTTGTCAAAGATAAGTGGAGTAGTCTGAGCGTAAACTCAAAGCGGCGACCGCGCCGCAATTAAAACTTGCCTCCGCGCCATCGAAGCCGCCTCTGCTCGCCTCACAGCACTCAAATAGCTGGAGACTTCACAGGGACATCAGCTATTATTTGAGAGCCACTCATATCCCCCTCATTTGTAATTATTAGAGCATCTGTACGCTTACGTGAAGGAATCTACTCACTCGATTTATTTCATGAGTAACACGGAAAAGTGGTCATGATGAATATAAAACGCCGCTGAATACAGCGGCGTTCTATATAAATTTCTCAACATGGAGAGACATCATTTAAACAGGTACAAACAATATAATCTATTCATTATATCTGTCCGCGATACGGATACGAGCGTGCAGTGTTTTCTCTCATAGTTGTCTTGATACTAGGCTTACATTGCTGGTATCTGATTCATTACACTATTGACATTATTTCAGTATCTATAGATACTAGATATAGCAAGTTTACTTATCTATAGATTATAACATAGATCGATTGAAATGAATTTGAAAAAGACTTTTAATTGTTTCGTACGAACGCGTTGATGTCTAATTAATTGAGATGCGAATGCAACCTCTATGAAGGCAAAATGTATGTGAGTAGATGTGTCATTATGGCCAAACAATAATTAGAAAGAATCTTAAATTGTTAGTTGTATCATTAATTAAATGAAGGTAGGTGATGGCTTATTCTGTGATGGATTTCGAGAATAGTGAGAAATAAAATTCCAAAAATATAATTTTGTCTTGGATGTGTGTTCTTTGTGATAATGTATTACTTTCATGTTGGCACAGACATACATACATGTGGGATTGATGAAATGAGTTTGTATGCGGTAATGATAGACAATGTTTGAACGTTTAAGAATGGAAGAGGAAAAATAAGATTGACGGATGACAGAGAGAAGAAAGACGGAAGACGATAAACGACGAAAGACGAAATATATTTTTATTTTATTCTGCAGTAAAGGAGTAAAGAAATTGAAATGTTTTTATACTTTCATTATTATTATTATTCAAACCATTAAACTACATACATATGCTCACACCTGTATCCCATGGGGGTACGCAGAGACCACTGTTCGCCACATGCTACGATCCTTACATACCTCTTTGGCTTCATCCACATTCATGCTTCTCTTCATACATTCCTTCGGTTACGAGTGCACCGAATGTGAGCTTTCTGAAAAATACTATTAATTTGGTCATAGTAGTTCTGTAGGCATAGTTGGCATGCACATATTTTAGTATCGGAAAATAATGGATTTTGTTAGTATACTTGTTAAGCCTACCATTCTACGCACCGTTTACTGAAATATCTCTGTTATTTATCTCATTAATTTCCATTCGTTAGGTTAGATACAAAATACTTTTTGCAAAATAAGTGTCGTGGTACTTCATAGTGGTCGTCATCGAGTGCCGTAACTAAAGCCCCGCACGCGCCTGCGCACGTCACACTGTTAATTAAGAGCTTTGCTGCTTTTGTTATCGCTATTGTATGTACCATACGATACGTTTCCAAACTGGTACTAGACTACTTGTGTGTTTTTTTTATTATTTTCGAGTATGTTCATACACTTTTATGTGCAAGTTTTATAAATAACCCACAACAATGCGCCATCGGGCGCAGCTAAGAAACAAATAATAATATATTTGAACGCGTTCCCACAGGGGTTTTTTTGGACGAATCAAATTATGGTGCCAGCGAGACTGATGGTGGAGCTGCCGCCACTTTTAAGGCATGCTTGAAATGTTTTGATCTTAGACATATTTAGTCACAGAATATACGTAATATTAGACGCCAAATTGTAACATGACTTGCAACTCTCATAAAGGGATTCGGTTAATGTGCACTTCCCGATGTTTTTGTACAATAAAAGTATCATGGTATCGGAGTAGTGTGTATAAGGGCTAAATCGACCCATCAAGCGCGACGAATGCGTGCGCGTGCGACTCGTCTATGAATGGTTGTAAATTTGCGGCGACGTGCGTGAACACTCAGATTTTTTCTCATGATATAGTCATAAAGTGCGCAGACAATTTAGGGTTGAATGAATGGTGTAATTGCTGCACGCTTCCGTATCTTAATGATCATTATTATTTACAATGTGTGCTTTATTATAAGGTTACATGCATTTTGTATGGCAAGATTGCAATCACTTTTATAAAAAACTGACGATCTAATATTACCTAATGAAATAAAAGTATTTAATTAGGTAATTTTAAATCTTTAGTTTCCTTGCTTTTTATGTAATCAAGGAAATAATTAACATCCGAGAAGTACGTTAATCCGAGATCTTCTCTTCTACCATTTGATCTATCAAATGGTAGAACTCGAATCGAAAATCTGCAGCAAGTAACATTGTTCATAATTTTACTACTGTACATAAAGTTACTTTTAGTGTCGACGTTATAATTACAGAACCGTGATGATATAATGACTCTCAATTGACACTAAACAAAATAAGTTGTCAGTCCCTAGTAAGCCACTCTATTAGCGAGTCAATCATAGTGCCATTACGTTCCGACTGGTCCCGCGGCCCCTGTCCCGGTCCCGGTCCTAACTGACTGGGTGGTGCCACACGCACCGTTACTAATTCGTCACGGATTACCAGAAATGAGCACTCTATTGATAATGATGATCACTCGTGAGAATTTTGAGTCTTTGTTTTGAGGATGAAACCTTATCTTGGTGTACATTTCGTATTTTTGGGAAATAATTATTTTACTTATGTACTTAAGTATAAGTACATACATTTTACATGAGAAAAGTTGGTTTAGGTACTCTGCGAATAATACCAAATTATAAGTACTAAGAATATAATATTATTAACAAAGCAAAATTATGAAAAGCAGCTAGTACTCGTTTAAAGTCGTTTATTACAAACACACTTTAAAAAATTGTTAGAGTATAACATACCAAATCATATCAGTTTCCCGAACATAAATACACAAAGTGTTCAAGTTTAATCAAATGCGTAATGTATTTAAAACTATATCAATACAAACATTAAGATTACAAAACTATTTACGATCGGGGAACCCTCTAATCCAACCCTCTGCGAAGTTTATTGCCCAGCACAGAGTTAACAAAATAAATGGCTAAAATTTCTACACCCGTAATGAATACACGCGAGGGTTGGTGGATAAATCATTGTTACGTTGCATTTCGGGCGACGCTTGATGCTGCCTGCCCTTGTGTCTGTCACAAATCAAAGAACGCAGCGATCGGCTTTCCTCCTGTGGCCCCATCATTGACTCTATTTCTGGCATAAGTTACACCCACTGAGAGACAGATGTATCTGACATGTGTATATCGGTCACTCAGTCGAATAAGAATTAATTAATGTCGGTAAGACCAAGGTCTTACCCTTGACCCAAGGTCAATACGACATAATTCTTAATGACCATATTTACTATACTTTGACACATTGACTTAAAATGTTTCGTATTGCTAAGTTTATTATTTCTGATAACCATAATTTTGACTTCGTTGAAATGTTCATCGCTTCTTCTTCTTATGCTGTCATAAAACTATAAGAGAAGATTCTTTGACTGTGCACGGAATATCAGCTTAATGAGACTTTATGTTACAAAATAATACGCCAACGAAGGCTTAAGACAGCAGTTAGTATTAGAATAAAAGAGGGCACATCTTAACACTATTTAATCCTTGCAGTCCCATGGCACTGGAATAAGTTTAGGATTGTGTTCCTGCAGTCAGTCGGCCGATTTCATTTTTGTTCAATCATTTTAATTTTACATTTCTTTCATTGACCTCCAGTGGGTCCACGGGTAATATTTTTTACTCGTAGGGTACGTACTCCTCTAGTTTTAATTAACGCAGCTAGTGCTTAATATACCCGCTGGTCGCTTGTGATTTGGGACATAGGAGGAGCGCGCGACACGCGTCACACACCGGATGTAGCGAGGAGCGCGCGCGTGCGCCGCCGACCGGCCCGATGCTCAATGGAACGTACGGAGGCGCACTTAAAACATTTTTATTGTAACCAGCTTGGGGGTGGACGATCATTGTTGCGTCCCCTTTCAAGAAATAGATACATGCACGAATCTTTACATATATCTTTCTGTTGGATTCGTATTTTAATTAAGATTTTATAGTCGATACTAGTCAATCATACTGTCACCTTTTAACTTAAAGTAACTCTCCAAAAAACGATGAAAGTACGTAAAAAAATGCTGAATCTGGAACATTTTGATTCATTTGAATATCGACTGCTGCGAAATTAAAGTTGTTGGTTCTTATTTAATTTCATCGCAGAGTCGATCAAATCTTCATGCACCACTGCATTTTATACATTTTAGTGATTTTATCAGGGTCAGTGGCAAATTATACATTACTGAAATTTCGCTTGTCAGTGGGTACAGCCATGGATATAAAAATAAATTCGCGGTGTAGCATTAGAGTAATTATTCACACTCGATGTAAAATACTTTCAAATCACAAAAAATCAATGGACACAAGAAGGATATAATTGAAAACGCTGATTGAAAACGTCATTCTTACATCCGTCAGTCGAGATGTTTTTGTAAAAATTTATTTTGATAGATTTTTTAATGTATTTTATTTTAAAATTTATATGATATCAACTAAATAATATGTCTAATAAAGAGTATTATCAGCAATGGCTGAAAATAAAGGAACAAATGAAAGTTGCTTTGGCTGAAGATGCCCGCATTCAGGAATTAGCAGAGGGTTTTGTGGGCATAAAACCACAAACAACAGCTGTGGAGATAGTAGCCAGGGTGTACTGCAAGTATTGCGACTTGTATAACAAACTCTGTGACTGTTACGATCAAATGGAACAAGTGCAACGCCGTCCGTATATCAAAACAATCATAGATGCTATCACTTGTCGTCTGTTAGAGCTTAAATGTACCCTAGAAGAAGTAGAAGTATTTGAATTCACATACCCTGATAATGCTATGCAACAAATGTTGATTATGCCCAAAGATATTCAAGTCATTTGTCCATTTTTTTACCCGTTTGAAATACGGCAGCATGAAATGCAGTATATTATTGACCAAATCTTTGCTGGAAACCGATTAGGAGATCCAGAGCCTACACCATCAGAATTAGAAAGGCGTGAAGAAGAGAGACTTGAAGAAGAGCGAATAAAACAAGAAGAAAAAGATGCAGACATTAAAAGAAAATTAGTTATGGGAGAAGAGATTTTAGAGTCAGAAGCTGAAATTGTATTGTCTCCCGCGGAGCTAGAAGAAATAAGATTTCGAGAGGAATATGAACGACACCTTTTCAACATTCAAAGAATGGAGAGGACCCGATTTGTTACCAGAGAAAAGGTCCACAAAATAAATAAAGATGCTAATATGTACTTAGAACTGGCTGGACTCAAAGCACCTCAGGCAAGAGAAAATCTTCGAATTAAAGCAGCGGAATTAATACAATATGTGTATAAGCAGTTCATGGTTCTTAAAAGAAAACATTTAAGAGAAAGGCAGTTGAAAGAAAAAATTGGCCTTTCTATATCTGCTTGGTCTCCACCATCGGCCAAAATTCAGTTGGAAAAGGTAAAACAAGTCCGTCGAGAGTTCAGACGAAACTACTACGAAAAATGGTTGGCGACTAATGTTAAAGAAAATGATAGAGTTCTCAGGCTAAGAGAGGGTGACGCTATGGAAGATATATCAACTGAAATAAGAGCCTGGTTTGAAGACTGGTATAAGGAAGTTCGAATGTTTGATGAATATCCTTGGCCCGAAGAGGGTGGTTCAATGTTGGTAGTTAGGGGAGAAACTTTTACCATAGAAGAATTCATTGAATGGCGAACTGCGGAAGAAAAGCGGCTTAAGGCGGAAGCAAGCAGTCCGAAGAGTAAGGAACAAATAAAGGCAGAAAAAATTGCTGCTCGAGAAGAGAAAAAGCGTCTGGCGCTTGAAGCTAAAGAAAGAGAAAGAAAACGTTTATTGGATTACAAAAAATCTCGTCTTAATCCTGACAATGATCCAGGAGTATATATATCTATTGGTAAAACTACAGAGGCGTTACAAGAAGCATGGGCTACTTACGAGAGTCAGTGGAAGGGCATTGACTCAAGCGATGCACCATTGGATGCAATCAAAGGTTTTATGATGCAGTTAATTACTGAAGATGCATACAAAGCGATGCAGGTACAGTTGCGACCTATTGTAGATGAAATGATGAGGATAGAGTTAAATTTACTGAAAAACGCCCTTAAATTGGATTGCTTGACCGCTGGTATTGCGAAACCACCACAAAGTAAAAAAAGGAAAAAGCCAAAAAAGCCAAAGGTTCCAAAACCAAGCAAAATAACTCCAGAAGAAATGTTTCAGATGCTAGTTGATGAAGGTGTTATACGAAAATATCCGCGTACAATTCTAGATGACTATTGGGGCGATCAAAATTACGCTGCTGCAGATATGAGAGCAGTTCCGTGGACGCCTACATTCCCACCGCCATGTATTGGAGACGTCAGAGAACAAGTGCGAATACGCTGTATCCTGACACTCGGGTCCTCTTGTCCGAACGCTATAAGGACTCAACTGCTTGTAGGCCCTAAAGGTGCGGGAAAACGTACCTTAATATATGCTATCGCTACAGAAACGAATGCAATTTTGATAGACCTATCCCCGATGAACGTATATAATAAATTTCCTGGACCAAAAAATTTAAAAACAATGCTCCAATTTGTTAGTAAAATTAGTAAATTAATGCAACCAACTATAATAATGGTAGATAGTGCCGAGAGACTGTTTTACAAGAAAGTACCTAAGGAGGAAAAAATATTCGATCCTACGCGGTTACAAAAAGATTTCTTCAAGGAAATAGTGAAGCCAATTTCCAGTGACGACAAGATTTTAATTTTGGGGACTGCTACGGAACCTTGGTTAGCAAAAGGTGCACAGATGTATAAAATATTTCCATCTTTAATATTGATACCAAGAAGTGATTACGGTAGTATAACATATATTTTGACGAAGATGCTAATGAAGTACCATGGTGTGGACAGAGACTTCAACGTGCACAGCGTAGCGCAGACTCTAAGGGGATACGACATTAACACGATAAGGTCTGGCATAACGAACCTGCTTTCTGGAACCCGAATCGCCGAATTATATCACAAGCCTTTGGAGCCCATAGAAATAGTAAATGCTGTAATTGAGAACGACAACGCTACTTTCACAGGCGACAATGACTACATCTTGTATAAAGATTGGTATAACTCCTACTCTCCATGGGGGCCCAAGTATTTAGACTACATGATTATGTTAGATTCACAGCTACAATACAAGTTGAAAAAGGAAAAGAAAGGTCCAAAATAATAGCTTTTTTTTTGTTTTAGATCGTTTAAAGGAAATTTTACTTTATTCTTGTTTGTATGTAGGTGTTTGCTCCTTTTAAATTGTTTTATTATAAATGCCCATCAATATAAGCAATTTCACATTATTTAAATTTCATTTTATTTCATTGGCGCCTTCGATGTACCTTCTTATGGACAAGAAGAAGATGACAGAAGCTGTGCCCCGCATCATCCGCGTAAACTTAATTTCTTGTGTGGCTTTATATCGTTGTACCTTATTTTTTTTAATAAAAATTGGCAATGTTTATCCTTGTAACATCAGCTATCAGAAAAAGTCCCGTTAAACTGGTACAACCGCTTCAGATATAAGCCGGAATAAACAGACAGACAGAAATATTTTTTTGTAGTTTGGTTTTATTATATACAGTATTTACATGTAGTAAAAAGGAACCTTTGATAAACTGCTTTTGGCTGAACTGTCCAGAAACAGTCAGGACTGATAGCTGATACTATACGTAACTTAGGACAAAACCCATGATATTTAGTCAGCGTGGGTGAAACCACCTCAAGTTATATTTTACAAACGCACCCTCACGACAGCACCATCGATCGTAATTTACCGAAACCATGAGCATCGAGGGCTACGAACCTTTATTGCCTCGCGATTGCGCATTTAGTTCGACGCAATTGGGATAGAGGGCGTTAAATCTCTACAGCAAATACATTAACACATTCTACTTATCTGATAATTATTAATTCAACATAATATAGATGTCGCTTTGGTGACATACAGCAAGCATTTGTCTCCAGCAGCATCGCCAGTAATAGAAAAACTAATTTTATAGAGTAACGCTATTTAGCACGTAATCGTAAGGAACATACAATTTAAAAAAAAAACAGAAAACTGTTTAATATTAATATAATATTCGATGGCAGTTCGTTAGGACGTAACATTACGTAGTCGTTATAAAAATCAGCTGGTTACATTGAAGTCACCCTTCGACTGGTTGCGAAATATTACTACATTAGCAGTGTGTTCCTGTGACCAAGACTCCATGGAGGGAAGGGGTGATGAAAAGTTGAAGTGGTATGCTTGGACTTTACGTCATTCGTTATGTTGGCTCAAAGATTCCATTCTTTCATGCTACTTACTGTCAGTCATACTTCACGCTTGTCTGTCACCTTAGTTGTATATAATTGGTATGAGTTATAATCGAAGCGATGTAGTGATCATTACTATAATTACAAGATAGGTGCATAAACTAATAGTATTGAGAGTGCCTCGGTGCTTGAGGAAGCGCGGCAATTCGTCAGCGAGCTCCGGCGGCGGGCAATAACGCAAATTTCCAACAGTGGGTCGTCGGTAGATGCTCAGTTAACAATGGGCGCGTTCACACTAAGCGGCATCGCTGGCTTCACCTCGGCGGAAGTGGATGTCTCCGCTCCCCGCCGCCATTTCCGTCGCTGGCGCAGTAGGCACGGGGGGAGTTCCGCCATCGCCGCCGCAACTACAATGGCCCCTTTATACCTTCCTACCGCTAATCTCGGACCTGATAATATGATTAGCACTCTCCCTTTTGTCAGCTTTTCATATGTAAATCGATTTATACTTCACTACAACGTTTGCACACTTGAGTTTTAGGTGGAGTGGCACTTAGTAAAGTAGACTTACATACAATTGTATTGCGGAGTGGGTTCTTGGCGCATTTGACCAAAACACATACAATAGCAACGTTCGTCTGACATGTTTCTGATGTCCATAATGATCAAAACTGTCTATGTGAGCCGACTGAAAGCTCAACGCAAAACATTTGCTGCCCTTTCTTTGTCATATCGTCCAAAACGCCTGCATAATAATATTTCTTATAAAGGTAAAAAAATTGCCAATACCCATGAGGTTAGTCCTGCACTTTCTTAACTTTCATCTCCTATCCGATAAGTATTTAAATCGCGAATCGTATTAATGCTATATATGCTTATGATCCCGCGGTTTAAAAATGGTAGCTAAGTATTATCTCACCCTGAAACCCATTGGACGTGTCCTTTGACAAAGTTTGTTCAGCCCTCGAGCATCTCGCGAGCCCCGAATAGAGAGCGGTTCTGTTCAAGTAAACTAATTAAACTACGCCTTGTGCAAACTTTTTCAATGGGAAGACCGCTCTTGTCTGATGAGTTTGTCTGAAGTAATTGACGCGCTGTAAGTTGAACAATGAATCTATGTCCCTAGTTCCATATTCTAGTTGAATAATAGCTTAGGAACTATAATAATCCCAACTTAGTATGACCATAATAATATACCTAGGACGGTATATTTCTGCCGCGAATTTTTCAATGTATTCAAAAGCCTAGACTGGTCTTAAAAGGGAAAACGATAATAGTGTTGGGCAGTGTTCAGCAAAATATCTCATAACTCTTGAATGCCTTTCGGATGGATATTTAGTCATGGTGTATTGAGAAGAAAAAAATGTAGACCTTAATATAAAGGAAGATGAAACACTGTGAGACCGTATCAGGAATTAAGAGATATGCATGCGCAGAAAAAAATATCGATGTAGCAAGTATGTTGTCACGAAAGCAACGGCGGTCGGCTCTTCCCCGATGATTATTAAGTGTCAACCTGACAGATGGTGGGACACTATACAAACGTCATTGAATGACTTCTCAGGCCTACGCAGGTTTCCCCACGATGTTTTCCTTCACCGAAGCACGTGTTGTGAAATCACTGCACATAAGTTTTTTTAAGAAAAACTCATTGGTACAGGCCCCGCTGGGATTCGAAGGAAATTCAATCTGCCATCACAGTTCTTTTAGCTAGCGAAGCATCAATGGATGATGCTTTGAAAGAGAAAGGGAGAATAATACAAAAAGATGAATAATTATATAAAGGACATATTTATTATTGTTAATCCTACGCGAGTAAAACCACGAAGCCCAACTAGTATATATGTTTAGGTTTCCTCAGGAAAGCTTGTGGTGAGACACCAATCACTTCACTTGCGAGGAGACGACTCAAACCACAGCTCATAGCGGCGGGTTAGTGTTACATACGTACCCAAGAACCCGTTCCCCAGTTGTGATGGGATATTGGAAGTTGTTTGCATATTTCATAAGGAACTCAGTGCTTAATTACTTCATGTACATTTCCATGTACCATAGTAACTACTTGCGAAAATAATATATAATACCTTTTGTATACACTCTTCTTATAATTTTCTTTCTTACTGTATCTTTTATCTTTGTTTTCTCTATGGTGTACAATAAAGAGTTTTATTATTATTTTTAATGTTGGTTTATTTTTCTCAGCCGAGGCCCGTAATAAATGATACCCACGGGTCAAGACCAAGTGAGTATCATTGGGATGGATTGTGTCTGGTATTGGTTGTTCTATTGGTTGGGTCTTCTATTTTGGTTATATCCATGAACTTTCAGAAAATTATTATTATTATTATTAATACTTGATTGACCTGAATAACAGTCCCTAGGAATTAAATACAAGTCCTTAAATATTTTTCCACACAACACGGGAAAACGATTCTGTGGGTTTCCAATGTAAAGTTTTCGCCAGTAAAATATTTTGAACTGTGCCTTGAACCGGCGAACACACGTCATTTGGACGGAGTATTTTTTTTAACTTTGTTGAGAATTGTAAAAGTCCATTGTTCAGAATTTATTCAAACTATTCCAGGGATCAGTATTATTCAAATTAGTTTACTGTTATAAAATGCATGAAGCATTTTTTCATATTTTATCATAAATCATTGATCTGTGTTCTCCAAGTGAACGCAACATTTTTTCTAACCGTCTCTGAAATCTCGGCTTATCAGGCACACGAGACCTGCAGTGTGAAAAAAAGCAAATAAAAGACCAGTTTCCCATATACTGTCGGTAACATCCGCACACATATTATGTACAGTGCAGAAGCATACATAACAGCGCGTCGCCCTCAAGTTAGGAGTTAGTCCGTACTAGTGTATACGAGGTCCACGCGAATGTGTACGCGATGAATCTCGAATCCGTTGGAATGAAGGAAATCGCCCGTCTGTTGCCTTTTTTTGTTGCCTGCTTTTCTCGATGAAATTCCCGCCCGCTCTACGAACGATATAATAGTACAGTGCTTATTGAATTATTTGTACGTAATGAAAACGATTGCTTATCTTTTGAACAGATACTTGTACATTAATCGTCAAATTTTTATTTAATCCTAAATCCTAAAACACATATTCTCAAAAATTGTTTCATAGTGATAAACTAAAATAATTAAGACACATAATTTAATTAAGAAATACAGCGTGAGAATGAGTTAAAGCTTGCTATACAGATTATAGATACGTATCTATAATCTGTATCTCAATTAATATAAATCTATACAGATAAAATATCTATATATAGAAAAACCAATTTTTTTTTCTCTTCATTTGTGGCTAGTCTCCGGACTGATTTTAACGGGACTTTCTCTGGCGAATATAAAATTTTACAAGGAGTAACTTAGGCTACTTATTTGTTCAAATTAGACATTAGGATTCCGCGGGTCACGTGAACTCTCGCGGGTAAGACCACGGGGCATAGCTAGTCTTCCTAATAATTTCAAATAAAATCAATACAGCCAATAATAAAGAAGTCTGCTAACAAACAATGCTGCATAAGGTAATCAAATTCATTATAATAAATCCATTGGCTTCCTTGAGACAAACGTCTGTCGCGAAATAAGCGACATTATCAAGTTATATCGGCAATTCCAACTAATTCCCAGGTCGCGCCCCTGCCACCCCCACAGCGCCCGCTCCCCGCCCCGCCCCCGCCCCGCTCACAGCCACCCTTAACTCTAAGCTCATTTCCGGTGCGCCGCCTGGTTGTATTAATTTTAAATTAAGTACGGATAAAACGACAGCCTGCCGAACGCGACATAAACAAATATACAACATGCACATTAACACCATGTTAAGAGTATTCAAAATAAATGAATGTTTGTAAGCATACATTAATTTAATGTTCTATTTTCGGTTGTTGATCATTTTGATGAAGTTCTCTACATTTTGTACTGCTTTAAACTTTTTTATACTACTAAGTGGCAAACAAGCGCACTGGGGCCCAACCATGAGCTTTTAATCCAATTATATTTCAGCTGTGTGACAGTGACAAATGTATATAAGTCATATATATTTGTCTCATAACATGAGTCGAACTATAATGGCGTTAAGAGGTCATGGTAGGGCCCCAGTCCACCTGATGGTAAGTGGCTATTGCAGCCTGTGAACGTGACTGACACCAGAATGTCAGTCGTGCATTGCCTACCTTATAAATAATGGAATTGTGCCAACATAGTAAGACATGAAAGAGTACCGCTACTGCTAGCACAGTGCCCCCATTCCACCCCTCCCCTCCGTGGAATACAATACTACTAAAAAGGAGTTCTTCTGTAAGGTACAATCAGCTCAGGTCAGGCAGCACCTTATTCCAAATGGGAATTCCGTTATGCCCTACCATTCTTAGTACTGAAAGCACAGTCGTAAGCAAATGGTTTCAATAGTCGCCTACTGCGCAAGCGACTGAATAAACTGAAAAGCAGTGATATCGCACCATGGTGAAACCTACATACGTCTGAGAAGCAATGCAAAGATTTACGTATAATTCATGAGATGGTGATTGACCACGTCACCATCTATCACGTTGTCACTTAAAAGGTTAAAAGTGGGTTGTAGAGGTGTCATAACACCTTCCAAGATATCGTGAACATAAATATAATATGAATACTGAAAGAATAGTGCTACTTGAGGCATCGTCCAGCGTCTTAACGATGATATCTGTTCCATGCAACGTCCCATAAGGTCACGCCATCCCAGTTTCCCACTTTTCACCGTAAATTATTATATGCCACTTTAACATGACCAAGTCGCTACGATATTGTTTCGGTTTTCATTACTAGAATCGTGCTACAGAATATTACACAAACAAGTATCGATCACTTAGTTCGAAGTATAAGTAACGTAATCCGTTTGAGACATTTCCTTGTACGTACTCACATCTTCTATAATGCTTATGTTGAGTGCATTTATTGTCAATGGTAAAGGTTGGGCGGAGTGATTATATCACTCAAGGGAAGTCTCTCATTTACCGACCACATAAACTACTTATTTTAGTTGTTTACGTCACTCCTGATTTAAATGCAACTCATACCATTCGTATTATCTTACACCATTTTCAGTATATTGTTCACATGAACTTCTTTACCGAATAACATCAGCTTAACAGCAGCATCAGTAACATGTTGTTAAAATAAGTAAAAATGTGTAGTCAAATTAGCAGAATTAGAAACTCTTGCGTTAAGAGTGCAATACGTACGATCTTGAGCAGGGGTCCTGCTTGCGTGAGTAATGAAGAATCGAGTATGAGTTATTCAAAAGTTTCAGCTTTTGAATTTCTCCCTCAGATGTATGCTTATTATGATTAAGCTTGCGGTCTAACAAAGTGTACTACTCGATGAAACAGTAATTTAATATTTTCAGTTATTTTAAAATCATAGAGCACTACGTAGTGTCGAAAATACGCAGCGAATAAAATAACTCACGACGGCGGCGTACACAGCAAAGAAGTAGGTCGCCATTTCACTCTAATTATAAAGATGATCTGTAATCAGAGATATTTTAATGTAATTTAAGTAAAGGTATAAAGCAAAGTTCGATCTCTAATTAAAATAAAGTTCTGTAAAAGTAGGCTTAATCCTCGTTACAGCGAAACGCCCGCCTCGCGCGAAGTACGGCAACGTCGCGTCACCGGAAGTGCGCGGAGCGGCAACGGCGCGCCTGCATCGATCATGTCGGTTCACGCACACCGGCACGCTCTCCCACGATCTCACCCACACGCACACGCTTCTCTTAACACCTTAAGGTGCATTTTGTTCTGTTCGATCTAACTTCCCGTTCGTTTGCGATCCGCTTATTTATATCTCTTTGCGGTTTGCAGTCGCGAACATATAGTAGTTAATTAAACACTGAAAACTATCTATACTCTTTCTATTTAATAAAAAAGCCTGTAGGACATCCTCGAAGTATCTTCTAAATCTTCCGTCCCACGCATCTCTCAGTGATCTGCAAGTATCACCAGAAGTCAGTGTAAGGTTCTACTTTATAAAGCTGATCTACCAACTATGTGCACAGTGAGTGACTGATTAGCTATTTTATTACCTACTACTATATATTAAATATCATGATTGCGTCATATAATCGCTATAAGAGATTTCTGCGGGATGTATTGATTAATTTAATATCTGTTATAGTATATGTATATGCAACCACGCAGTTACACGGAATCTAGGTCAAGTGTCGTTGTCGTTGATGAAATGTACATCTATGGTTAGAATACTCAAAATGTGTTATATAAAACCCTTATTGTTAAATTTATTATTCATTTAGAAGCATCTAGAGTACAGCTGATCTGCTGTTTTTTTCTTTACCTACTCAGCTCCTCTTCATATACTTCATATAACGCATGTGTATCATCAAAATGTGTCAAAATAAGTGGGTGAAATTAAAATTTTAAATTTTCTAATTTGGAAAGATCTTTTTTTTTCAATCTATTTGTGAGTTAAGCCAATAAAAATGAAATTTATTAACAAAATTGATCAAAGACAAACTTAAAAAAAGAAATTTTTTTTTTAGTATCTTCGTTGGTAAAAATTGAAACGATAACCAAACTAAAAACGAACACACGTTGTAGCATCATTCTGAACGGTACCTAAGGCTGTACGTCCAAGATGGGATAATGCAATAAACCTCGAGCTGCAATAAACCTTGGTCAGTGTGCCAGTGGAGCCGGCCGTCTATCCAATTGCTTATCTATCATCTGATACACCGGTCTGTGATCTACGCCGGGAAACTTGGTGTAATGCAACTGATCAATGTGGCTTACGGTGTAACCCTCACTTTGATCCGCTATTCATATTCCGTTTTTAGTGTTCACAAAATATAAGTAATTTACTCAGAAATGGAATATCAATTATGTTGCTTAATTACAACCAAACCGTTGCACTATCGTAGCGTCCATAGCGTCAATGTACTTAACATTGTTGTAGTTACTAATCAATCAATTAATTCATGGATTACTGCCTTAGGGATGACCTAGCATACTATGTACAATTATTAAATACAAAAGGTACGACATGTTGCAAATATTGTTTTGATTCGGTCATGAACACAATAACCCTAAGGGAGAAAAACACATTGTGTCAATTTATGAAACCCACAAAATGCCCAAATTCACCCAATTATATGGACAATTATCAAGGTAAGGTAGGTAAAGAGCGTTGAATCGAGCAATTAATTAAAAACCGCGAGCACAAAGGCTGCTGAACGCGGCCATTGTTCCGCACCGAAAACGGGACAGTCAAATTAAAAATAAAAACCAATACAATATGCGCCAGTGACAAACAAGCGCTCCAAGTGCCAACTTCGACTGTCAATGGGCATTTAATGAAAGCTTTTGAGGTGTAAAAAAAATCGATGCACTCAATTTTCGTCAAACCGTCTGGCATGGAATAAGCCGGTCTGTAACAAGCCGTCGCGGGCCACAAAGCCTCTTGATTATCGGCACCGCCGTAGCGTTATCTCCCGCCCACCGTGTTTATTTTTGTGAGATTAGCCGGAGAGTGGTGCGATTGGCGGGCGGGCGGTGGAGGAGCGCGCGGGCGTGCCGGGGCGGGGCAGCCGCGGCCCGCCCCCGGTGCCGGCGCCCTACGCCGTAGACCGGCGACGCCGCGGCCGCCGCGCTCAGCTAACATGCGCCCCCGGTCGCCGTAACCCGCGACATGCTCGACATAAAGAGCTCCGCCGACTACCTCAGTCGGTCCGGCACGTTCACCAACTTCTCTATGCTTTTTGCGGGTGAATATCATTATTATACTTAATCTGTGACGTGTTGTGACCGTTTACCATGTGCTGTGCTTGCTGGTGTTACGTGAGAGGTGTTGGGATTAAAAATATGTATTTTTGTCTTTTATTAAGTTGAAATAAGTCGGAGAAATGCGTTATTCAAGTGAATGAAAGTTCTGTTCGCTCACATGTGACGGATGTAATTTGAATGTTTTCGAATTGTTTCGCAGCAGTAGTTATATTTTGCTTTAGAACTCTATAATGTCTTATTACAATACCTACCACTTTACTTGCAAACGTTTAGTGTTTTAATTAATTCGCTAACAATAAGAACATCATCAAGATTGCCTTTTCCAATGAATTTTCCTCAAATATAAAGTCACTCTACGATTCAATTCAGTTTCATATTTGTGCAAATTCATGTAATTATAATTCAATTGCTCTATACTTGCATAGAAAGATAATCAAAATAAACTCAAGCATGACAGATAACGAACGTAATGAACATCATGTATTGAAGAGGAATGTGTCTATCCTATCCATATATAATAAGAAGATTAGGTGACACACAAACATATTGCACCTAATCTTGTTGTATAAAAAGTGGGTGTTGTAACATTATTTACACCTTCAGGCCACTGCTAGGAAATTGTGAGAGAAGAGATAAGACTGCACAAGCAGATTAATGAAAAACCGACCTTTTAAACCACATGGCTATGGTTCAGATCAGGAGAACTCAAACAAACGTGAAGAGTAATTGTAGATTTGCATCAGATTAATGCGGAGTGTATGCAAATTTTGTCCCCTAATTGTTTTTTTTCCAGTACCTCGAAATTGTCAAATATACTTTATCACGGCTTATTTGAATTGCGTTATTAGTCGCTCAATACCAGTCCAAAGGTGGATTGCTACTGAGTGTTTTATAAGTATACTGAATTTATTCGAATCAAAATAACGAAGCTCCGTAATCGGAACGCGTTCACTCTAATGAGTGAACGCGTTGAAATCTTTACTTCGCAAAATGTTCCCAAGAAGCCATTCTCGTTACTTTGGTTATCTCTCATGATTTACTTTTGTTGTATTTACATATGTTTTATCGACATGAGGCGTGACTGTTGTTTGAGTCGTTGCCTGCTATGTAAGTTCAAATCCCAGCGGTCTGAATATTGAATGAGTTTAAATATATGAATATGAATATGAAATATACTACTTAGAGAATGGTAGAAATAATAGTTTTAAGTCTTGAGTGCAAAGATTTAACACCGCGAATGACAGCGAACTAACAAAGCTAGAAATAGTGCTCAATCTCGACCCTGGGTCTCGTTTATTCAAACAACCTTCCCGATGGTAACATTTATCTACACTAATATTATAAAGAGGAAATATTTGATAGTTTTGTTTCTTTGTTTGCATTGAATAGGCTCCGAAACTACTTGACCGATCTTAAAAATTATTTCAGCAATGGATAGCTACATCATCAGCAAGTAATATAGGCTATATTTTATCTCCTTACTACCACAAGAATGGGAATTAGGTGGATGAAACCGCGTGACCTCCGCTAGTAATATTATTAACCGAATTATTCTACTTTTCTCTATTGACAATCGCATTAATGACATGTGGAAGAACCTTGCCAAATGCGAGTGGGAGTCGCGCGACGAGGGCTCCGTGCAAAATTATATTGAGACATTACTGTTGGAAAACAGAAAGTATGGACTTTGTTCTGCCATAATTTGACATTTGCAAGGAAAACTAATTGGATACTTCCCAATTACTTAGAATTATGAAATTTGACTACTGAGCTATTTTTTACAGTGCTATGCTAACTACACGTAACATGATACGTGTAAGTTAAAGAAAACAATCTGAAATCGTTTAATTCTAGACATACGACAAAAATTGCAATCCTACTAATATTATAAATGCGAAAGTAACTCTGTCTGTCTGTCTGTTACGCTTTCCCGCTTAACCTGTCTACCGATTTTGATGAAATTTGGCACAGACGACAGTGAAGAGGTTGAAATAGGGGATGAAAGTTTGTATGAAACTAAATTTACGCGGGTGACACCGCGGGGCACAGCTAGTAATGTATAAAACGTAATATAACCCCATGTCCATTCCAGATTGCGTCGACTGAGAAGTATACTTTTTACTCAATTCCAATGTTGATAAGTCTACTAGTCGATGAGAAAAAGATCTCGTCAGACTGTCAGACAGACCGACGGCTAGCATACTGATACTATAAGGGCCCCTTATTCCTTTTGAGGTACAGAAGAATAAAAATACTGTAATAGCAAAATCACCTGTTAAAAGTGTAAAAATGATAATAGGAATAAATAAAACAGATTGATTAAACAATTGATTTTTTTATTAGTAGTATTACCTTGCTATGGAACCGAAAATATATTTCCTAATTATTGCGACGGGCCCTCTCTACGTTTTTTTACTACAGTGATTTTTTTTTATGTTTATCGCAACGTTATATTTTCTCTACTGTCCAAAAATAATGGAATTATTCTACCTTCGAACCCATCGGAATTCACTACGCGTAACGTAGTTTAGAGGAACGATTCGTTCATGGACACAATAGTTATTTGATATACAAGAGTGCAAAGTTGCTTTTTAACCGCGTGTTCAATTTTGATGACCGAGCAAGCGAAGGATTCAAAATTAGAATCCTGAGCGTTAGCGAGGGAATCAAAAGAGCACGAGGTGAAAAATCTTTGCACTGGAGTGCAACACGTAACTTTTCATCCTACCTCAGCGAGGAAATGACTAAATGCAAAAAAAAAAACGTTTACAATCACAAGATAGGTACACTTTTATTTCAGTTTAGGTATTAATTACTACATTATGACAGGTAAGTATTACAGAATAATCTTTTTAATTCACAAACTTAGTGCACACGATGTTCTAAATTCAATTTACTTTATCCTCTAGAGAATAAAAAGGCTTTTCCACTCAGATATTGAAGATTAAAATTACTCTTTCCGAGATGGTGGGATGAAAAATAATTTTGTACTATTTAAAGAGATTAAGACATTTTCTACAATTGACCACAAGGCTGCATTATTTATCAGATAGCCAAAATCACTCCTTTCTCTGCTGTACCCAACACGGGCTTGGTATATTTAGCTACCCTAAATTCCCTAAGGATACTCTACAACACCTTTAGTGTATTTCTATATCAGATCGTGGTTGAGAGCGGAGTGTATTCCGACCCTTGGAACCCTTACATACCTTTCAGACAGTGCTCATTACATTGTATCGCTAGTGGTATCACCCCTATAATTTTTACTTGTTTCTACCGAGTCGCGGCCGACGGTACTAAGCAATAAATGTGAATGTTTCGATGTATATGAATACTTCACAGTTTGATATTTAAGCTAGCTAGTGACGGAGAGTTAAATAAATCAGGTGTGGTTTAGTTATTAGTTAGTAATTGTTTTTTAGAGGAAGTCCAAAGGAAGTCCTTGTTTGTTTGTGAAGAATAAGCTTCGAAACTGTGAGCAGGTTTGAAAATTGTTTTCCCTCATAGATTGCTACACCATCGTTAAGTAACATTAACAATATTACCTAATATTGTTAGTCAAGGTTAATTAGGGATCGGTAATAGGACGCGGGCCAAGTAGCGGACGGAAGGTATGTATACAGATAAATACCAATAAAGACAGATACATGACGAATACTTTGGGCGAACTGCCACGCAACGCCTGGTATAATCAAATTACAATCCTGTGCTGGATGAATGTTTTACACTCGATTAAGTATGGTGCGTAGTTTTAACCGTTTGATTAAGGTCAACAATATCTTATAAAATTAACTTATTTTCATACAATCCATGCCTGCACAGAATAATAATATTTTGATTAATAATTAAATTAAATGAAAGTGTAATTTTCGTTGATCGCCTTTTTCCTTTTTTTTAATACAAGCATTATCACATTAATCTAAAAATTTAGGGCGCTTGTTTGTAACTGGTGCATTGTTGTATTGGTTTTTTATTTTTAATAAAATAACATAAAAATAAAATACAACCGTACGGAGCATAACTGGCTGACTTATATGAATGAGAATTTACTACATTGTTGTAATATTATAAAAATAAAAGAGTAGATTTTTGGCGCGTGTGAATGCATTCGGATAAAATTTAAAATAATCTTCTTTGATTATAGTCTTAGTTCGACCCGTGTGATATGTTTTTGACTCAATTAGAATTTTTAAGGAGCATGTTTGGTGATTCGATATCCTGATAAATAATGCTATATTATATTATTTTATCCTTACGTTCTACATGTGGAGAGTAAACAAACAAACCCTCCAAAAAGACACTTTTTGGGGTGTACACTGAGAAAGGGTTTTCCAAAATTCTACCTAAAATTGGACGGGGTTGATAGTTTATGACACTTCACGGCTTTGCTATATAAAAAAACTGTAGGGATTAAATTCTGAAGAATTAAAAAGAAAATAACAATAGCCGAAATTTCGCGCTTTTAATATCAGCTGACTAACATGGGGATCATTCGGAGCAGGCCTCAGTGTAAATGGGACTCACATATCGGGACACAACGTAAAGCACCCCACTCTACATACCTCTATCTCTTACAAGAGTAGTTTTAAGTCTAATTAGTCAGAACATGTAATGTGATTGGTATACATCAATATAAAATAAAGTGAATGGTTTGTATCTCCTATGAATACTGTTTAGTTTCATTAATTGTAAGTAGATGGCGTGAGTTGTATAATAGATCGCGCTATTGAAAGTTGTATTGCTTTATATAAATGTGTTTGGTACCAGTGATTTGCAGCCCTTTTTAATAGAACATTGTAACAAACCTTTGGCTATCAAGCCTCTGGTTTCATTTAGTTCAGTAACCCTTGGAAGACAAAAAGTAGGGTATACTTTTTTTATTTCTGTCTGACTTCTCGATATAACCAAATCTTATGAATGAAATGAAGCGGCATTGATAATCAGAAATGGTTAACCTTACTATGAATTACAGCGAATAATTTTCACGGTATAAAAACCAAATCACATAGATTAATTCAGTTTATCCACATAAAGGGTCAGGGCCTAGTGGCTTACTTTTGCTTTTTCGATCATCTTACATAAAAAACCGGTCTGACATTGATAAAATTGATTTGTGAATATCGAATTCCATTCAGATGATTTCCTAACATTACTATAAAAGCAAATTAAATGTTTGTGCTAATTGCAATGTTCTTTTCAGATGCCTCATACAAAAGTCCTTGGTCTTCTCACGCGACGTCTCAAGCAACACAAGGTAAGATCATCATCATATATTTACCGTAGGCCGAAAGAAGTGCAAAAACACTCACTTTTCTCAAACATTTATTTAGGTGCCTACTGGCAGATGAAACGACTATTCTGGCAATGGGACACTCTGTTACTGTATTTACCATTGTATTATACGTAGAAAAACTGCAAAAACACCAAAATCAAACACAGTACTCAATTTTCAATTCACACAAATATGTTTTTAATGCATTCTAAATTATAATACACCAGATATTTTAATTCGTAAAAAAATTATAAAACATAAAGCGACGCACCCAAACGTTAGGCTCAAAAATGAAAACAATGGGGCCCCTAAACGCACGAGCGGGCGGCGGGCGAGGGCGGGCGGCACGCGCCACACAATGTCGACGTAATTCCTTGATTGACACTTACAATATTTCGATAAGTGATGCAATATTTTGATGATTATCGCTATATGGCGGAACGCTGGCGTGCTATTATCGCGTCGCACGCTCCGCTCGGCGCGTCCCATTGTCGCGGCGTGAAGCTTTGCTCCGATACCAATTGTTTACGTGTCCCGCGGATTGCTACGATGTTCATCTTATTGGTAACACTGCTTTCCCATTGTAATACTTAAAGGTCTATCTTTTATGCCATAAGCAAAAATCTATTTCAGAATTAAATTCAGTACCTAGAAAACATTTTATAAAATTACTCGTAGTAAAGATAACTGAGGTAACAAAATTTTATCCTGATCATTCCAATGAAATGCAATTTAACAATCTGCAGATTTTAGATATTTCACTTCGAAAACTTCAGAGGTGCATAATTAAAAGTAAAATATTTTTTAATCGTGTTAATATAATTATATACGGCTAGAGAAGCGGATATGTCATAAACGCGCATAAAGTGAAGACTAGAAATTATAATTATTGTTATACTATAATTTGTAAGCAAATCCTTTTAATATCCGCCGCACCTAAAAATTCTACCGTGGTGGTAGAATTTTTAGGTTTAGGTTTCAGACCTCAGTTTACACCAGAATCAAATACATTCTTATAATTTGCTCTCTGCATTGAACCTGAGTATAGAGTCAGAGCCACTAAACCAATTTTAAGTATACTTATGTTATTCCCTAGATTTAATATGCGACAGCGACTGACGCGAGACTTCAAGGATTCCGTTACCACTATTATGATACGAAATGCTAAAAATGTCTGGTCTTGTCGTAATGATGAACAGATAATTCGGAAATTCTGACAAGTGATAAATTAGTACATTCGCGACCACGGAATAATAAACTTTACCAAAATATAAATGAGGTATATCGAAATAAAGAATTTTTTTAGTTACAGATGACATTTTGAACTCAATGATAATAAATAACATGCAATATGGGTAGTCATCGAGCGCCGCGCGCCGCGTGCAGGGTAGTGTTGGCCCGTGACGACTTTAGCCCCCGGACAATCGTTACAAACGATTTAGCCGCTCCCCGGGGTTCTATTATACGACACCCTTATTGTCAAAACGCTCGATACTTTAATGCCATGTGCTCGACATTTTGTTACCATTCCTTCCAACATTCTTACTTTCATGAATCTGTGCTGCTTTCCTTCTCTGTATTTTAAACAAGTCTTCTGAAGATTATTGAAAATCAATGTTTTGATAATGGGAAAATAGCCGAAATTCTTTTATAATTATTATTTTAAGTATTTAGTCTTCTTTATTAAAAACTAATCATTATTTTAGCAACTAATCATGAAGAAGTGACTTTTAAAATAATAATTATATACTTTCGTTTTTTTATAATTGATACATATATAGCATAAAAAAATGTAAATGTTTAAACGGAATATAAAGTCACCGGCGAGTGGTTTCAATAATAGTCCGCGTCAACCCCTGCAGGCTACGCGTCCCTAATGTACAGACGACTTAAATAACTTACTCGCATTCACTTACAAAATATTATTTATTAACTTAGATTTGTGAACGCGTTAATTATTATACAATAGCTTTAGATCGTTTCCGTCAATTTAGGTGTTTATTAAGCTTCCTAGGTGTTGCTATCGACTGTATTTTGAAATAAACACCTACTGTTATTCGCAACATTTTGTTCTCAAAATTAGTAATGCTATTATGTAAATAATTCTCGGGACGAATTAAAATTAAAGCATTGATTTTTGGGGAAAAATTATAACAATTCCAGAACTAGTCAGGTATAATGTATAATGCTATTACTGAAAAGTCCAAATCCAAAAAACAAACACAATAATGCCTTTTTATATGAAAAGTTTCATATTTTTAGAAGTGATGAAATATGTTACTGTGTAATCTGTGATATTGAATATATTTAGTAAGTAAGAGTCCATACAATTATATTACTCGCTTCTGAAACAGATAGCTACGGTATCAAAAACGGACTGTTAAATAAACTAATATTTCAAAACTTCGCGTTTGAGCAAAATGAGGAGCAACGCGCGGCGACGGCGAAAATTAGCTGAAAAGTGGCTTTATTGCCATCTACCACACTCTTTCCGCCCACAGTCGTCGTAATGGGAAGGAAGGAGAAAGGGGGATTGACGAAAAACCGCTTCAGGCGTGAGAAGGGAAGCCGTAAGCACCCTATTGTTTTGAGCGCCGAGCGGCTTTCATACCTATACTACGTCTACTGCAGAGAGCATCGTAACTCAACACGAGAACCGGAATGTTTTGCACGGTTATCTGTATTATGTTACTCTATTGTCATATTTATAGGGACATGTTACTGTTCGTTCGTTTGGTTCAATATATTTTGTTCAGCGGTAGGATAAAAGCAGACACAAGTGAAAATTACGAATAACTCATTACTTTATTTAATTACTAGCGGATGTCACGCGGTTTCACCCGCGTAGTTTCTGTTGCCGTGGGAGTACGGGGATAAAATATAGCCCATATTAATCAGTAATAATGTAGTATTCAAATGCTGAAAGGATTTTTAAAATCGGTCCAGTACTTTTTGAGCCAATTCGTTGTGAACATACGTACATAAAAATCTTCGTTCTTTATAATATTAGTTAGTATAGGTAGATTATTATGATTTTCATTTTGTATTATCATGGCATACTTGTTTTAAAAAAATATCATAGATGCCTGAAGACAAACTCTATAGGTAAACAAATTTGATCGCTACTACTGACGTCGAACTTTAGGAAGATTTAAATATCTGAAAAGATTGAACATTGTCAAAATATAAATTATTACGTAACGATCAAATTTGTTTGGACTGAGAAGTAAGTATGAGTTGTCGAGGGTGCGATGGGCCGCCCTACAAAGGATTCCATTTTAACGCCTGCCGAGCTCAGCGCCTGGCGGAGAACAAATAGTTTTGACACCACAAGCCTTTGATCCATCGTAATGAGATATCTAATCTGCGGTTTTCCCTACCTCCCTATACAACAGCTTCATTTAGTTCGCTTATTTTATTTCAATCTGATTTTTTTACGCAATTTGAACACGGGACATTTCTACCCCATCTCTACTGAACTTAACTACTATACTACTACTATTACTTCTTAAGTGACATTAAATTAATTAAATATGAATTCCTAGAAATTATGCCATAAATATCTAGTTTTTTTAAATATATTATGTAACAGATAATTTTTTCTCATTTTATTTTGCAAAACATTTTCCATTTCTATCATTTCAATAACGTCTTATGACATTTATATAGTAAACCAAAATGTAGTAATACGCAATAAAAAGTAATAGTTGACGATGAACGTCAAACACTATGTGTTAAAGCAAAGATGGAGCTTTCACGACACCGCCGCCGCTGTGAACACAGTATCGAGTTACATGACATCAATCGCGAATGTCTCATAATGTGTCGGATAAGGACATACCCGTGGGATAGAACTAACTATACAAAGACTAGCTTTTTACATTGTAACGACAGACATACACGTTTATTAAACATTTTTTTATATCGTTGTAGTTTCTGTTTCGTGAGCTGTTTATTTCTGGCTAGAATGTTATCAAAGAAGAATGGTCGATAACGTAGAAAAAAAAAGCAATTATCATATAAGCAACAATTATTAATCTGGAGATACCAACACTTACCAATTTGATTCATTCTTAAGAAATGATTTTTATTGCTCTTAAGGAGAAAAATAAGATTCTACATTAGCTGCACGATTGGAGATGTCATGAGAGTGAACCACGATTGTACATAGTATATACTATATAGCAAAATATGACTACATAAACGTAAATAAAGTTGTTTTCAATATTATTTTGATAAAACAATGCTCACTATTTTATTCAGAGTATTGTGTCTACATCGAAGACGTCAAAGAGCGTGAAACATGAAATCAAAAATACACCCAATATCAAAAGAGTTTCCACGATGTTGCTCTAACACTAACAATGCGTGAAATCTGATTGAGAGCATCAAAGAGAAGATGTAATCCTCTATGTCTCGCCGTTGATCAAACGAATGCCCTATAATCAGGTGAATAGGGTTTGTTTTCAAAGGGTGCTGGACCCCTACGTCGCCTGCGGCAATGTTAGATTGCAGGAGCATAAATGGCCAGTATTTTCGTCTGATAATGTAACAGCAGTCTAAAATCTGACATAACGTCATTACACTCGGCGCCAATTTATCCATAGCCAGCTCCCGCACGCGACTTTGTCTGCTAGGGAATAAGAGACTACAATCCATATTGAATTTTCGTAATATATAAAATGGTCAAAGCGTTACGATTGAACAAGTAGTTATTTTGCACCCTAGACGCAATCAATTCAAAGTAATTTTAATAATACGTGGGCTCATTATCGGTACCTACTCGAATATAATCCATTAAACCAGTTAGCTCGGAGAAAATAAATTGTGATAAGGTATATTATATTAGGTTTATACATACTATGCAACGTTACTTGATTCTGTAAATACTCTTCAAAAATAACACTGGGTTTTTAGTTCAAAAAGTTATCTAAACTTAGCTAATTAAATCAACAATTTTTTTAAATAATATATAGGCAATTAGTTACGGAAAATTTATAACAAATTCAATCAGATTTGTAACCAGTTACATGTCTGTTATATAGCCCTATACATATCTGTCTGCCTTTTTCTATGATGTTACTTATTAATTTATTTTTATTTATTAACGCAATATCATTAAATATGTGTTTTATAACATGTTTACACCATAACATTTAAAAAGGATTGATTGTTATCCTTACCTCTACGAGATTTTCATAGCTACGTTTGCTACGACACTCAATCGTAGCACTTTCGTAGCATATAATAATGCTACGACACTCATTTTTCAATCTTATTCTAACAATATATCCAGTGCACCGTGCACACGCATTATTTTGTATCATTCTTAAATACTCTTATCAGGTTATATATCTATTAAAATTGCTTCCATGCTATGTGCTGTATGTCGTTAACTTCAATTATCTTTGTAGCAAATGTACGTGTCGAGATGTTACATATATGCTACACATATTATGACTTACTACAACGTAGTTATTTGTTGCAGGCTATGGCACTAATTCACTATCGGCCATGTCGAAATCGACGCTCGATGCACACACGCACCTCCGGCAGCCAGGTAAGTACCGAAGTACATCTTTGTAACATAATATTTAATTCTAAATCATTAAATTAAACCCAAGACAGACATCGATAATCATTTGGAAAATTTACGTTTCCGATATGAGTGCGCATCATTTATAGAATTGAACTAGCTGTGCTCCGCGGTTTCACCCGCGTAGATTTAGTTTCATCCTGATTGCCGCGGAATATTTGTAATAAATAAAAGTAGCCTAAGTTACTCCTTTGAAACATCAGTTACTCCATGAAAGTCCCGTTAAAATCCGTCCAGCCGTTTCAGAGATTACCCGGGATAAACAGACAGACAGAGAAAAAATATAAATCTTGTTTTTTTTGTGTCAGTAGCGTGTATACTATCATATGCATTTAGTGAAAAGCTATAATTTTGGATTTACAAACAAACACTTCAATCTGTAGAGATGTATAGATTGAAAATTTGGCTATAGTACTACACAGAATAATGCACAGACGAGAGCTAGTTTGAAATAATACACACATATCTATCGACATAATATTAGTATAAAGCGTCTAAAAAATTTATGTGTGTGACGTTAATTATGATAAGAAGTCGACCATACACGCACACTAGTGCAAGTGACCAAATAAACATACATTATAATTCAGCAGAACAGTGCAAAGCCATCGAACTGATATGTATTTTATTAAGTTATTACCAAATCAGGCGTTTCAAGAAAGGGTGGAGTTGAACAGCGGCTCTGTTTGTCGTCCACGGTCAGTTAGACAGGACACATAAAGCCTATTTGTGTCCGGCTCCGGCCGGGTTCAATAAAAATATACGCGAGTAACATTCTAAAGAATTCAGAGAAAAAATTCTAAGAAAGAGTAAAATTTGTCCTCAGTCCTCGTAATCGCGTATACGAGGTATGTTTTGGCATTAAAATATATAAATTTTGAAGCCCAAATAGGTTTGTAAATTTATATTTATTTTTTTGATGATTTCAAAGGTTAGGGTGCTATTAAGGTGCCTTTTCTACTATTTCATTGAGATAGAGAAATACCAGAGTCGTAAACATTTTCTATGACAGCCATACAGCCTACCAAATGGGATGCTACCAGAGTATCGCTCGTTGCACAGGGGTATTTCTCACACTGCCGAGAGTGTAATAGCTTCACCAACATAATAAAACGCTCACCCCTTATTGCTGCACAGCGACTCTCTAAAAGAATTTCAAATTCAAATATATTCTTACAAGGTACCCATTGGAACACTCTAAAATATATTGTTTTAACACTAGCTTATGTTAATTTGACAGTCAATTCACTCAGTATTTCATAAATATTTTTAACTAGCTGCGCCACGCGGTTTCCCCATGCTTTTTTTTTAAATAAAATTAGCCTAAACACTCCTTGTAACATCAGCTATCCAGTGAAAGTCCCGCTAAAATCCATCCAGCCATTTAGGCGTGATGCCGTGACCAAGGGAAATGGGGATTCATTTTTATATATAAAGACTAGCTGTGCCCCGCGATTTCACCCGCGTAGAGTTAATTTCATGGGTGTCCCGCGGAACTCAAATGTTTTTTTTAAATAAATTTAGCCAACGTCACTCCTTGATACATCAGCTATCTGCCAGTCAAAGTCCCGCTAAAATCCATTCAGCCGTTTAAGCGTGATGCCGTGACCAAGGGAAATGGGGATTCATTTTTATATATAATATTATACTCATACAATTGTCAAAACAATATTTTATTTTAAAAGTGTACTGTAAACATCGAAACATTATTTTTGACGTTTTGTTTGTTTGATATTAAACAAATGAAAAATATAAAGTACATACTTGAACGAGCACGCCCGACCCGTCGGCAACAACGTTTGTTTTGCTATTTGGAAAGGTTCCTATCTGCACACGTGTTTTTCTACTTTTAGTTCTGGTTGTCTGGAAATCGTTATTCATCTATATATCTATACAGATAAATAAAATTGAAGTGTCTGTTTGTAATTCCCAAATCACAGCTTTTCAGTAAATGCATATGAAAGTATACACGCTATTGATACAAAAAAACGTTTAAAAAAGTTAAAAAAAAATATCTGTCTGTCCGTCTGTCTGTTTGTTCCGGGCAATCTCTGAAACGGCTGGACCGATTTTAACGGGACTTTCACTGGCAAGTAGCTGATGTTTCAAGGAGTAACTTAGGCTACTTTTATTTATTAAACATATTAGGGTTCCGCGACAATAAGAATGAATTAGTTTCTACGCGGGTGAAACCGCAGGGCACAGCTAGTAATGATATAAAACTCCAAGATTAAATTTTTCATTAGGTACTTATAAAATCATCCTTTGCTCCATTGCTGCGGATTGCTGTTGTGAAACGTACAAACAACAGATACGCTTTCGCAGTTATAGAAAAATATCAAAATGTTTGGGAAGCAAACTGATATAAGTGAATTTAGCACGTCCAGTCGAAGATAACAAAATCCCTCTTTATCTACATATACAATGCAAATTGATGCACACTCAAGACACCTAAAAGCTTCCATTATAAGTGATGTATCTTATATCTATTCGTTTATTGAAGTCACGAACTCATACTAATGAAGTGCATTCCACGAGCATGTGCCTTAATAGACAGTAGTTAGTTCCGACCCCCACTTAGGAGGACGTGACTGCGATGCACAATCACACCACGAACTCATTATGTATATATTTGGTATACTCACATACACGAGTAGCACCCTCATGGGGTATGCAGGTATGCAGAGATAATTGAGTTCAAAGTATATGTTTCAATAGGTACACATCTAGATATGATAGCCTAACCCTAACCTCAAATTAACCTTTTAACTTCAACCTAAAATTAGAGGAACTGTGTTTTAATTAAAATCTTCGTTGACGCTGATGGTTTGTCATTTTGTATCGTGGACGTCGTTGGCGATCAAAGGTATATCCTCTACTTTAATCTACGGTTCTTCTCTATCTGAGGTTTTCATAGGTATCCGTATAGAAACCAAAGTAATGTTATATATTAACTATAATTGAAGGTTCGCACATAAGCCTAATTTTCCGTCTTGCCGTCGTGGTGCGTTTAATAAAGTTCAGTAAGCAAAATGGCGGCGAGCCGACGCGTCACTTCTCGATTTCATTAGAAAACATTCGCTCGTAACGCTTTGTTTGCGCTCGTGACCGCCGCGTGCCACTTGACATGTGACCGTGGGGGTCGCCGGTTCGAATTACGCTCCAAACTGCGTACGGCCCTGATTTGGCCTTTTCATGTGGTTCGAAGTCAAACGCGTTACACATAATAATACTCACTGGTAAATCTGGTAATATCATGCGAAGCACGAAAATGAAATTTGATATGAAATAAGTTATAAACTAGTCTCTGTTATATGTTTCATGGCAAAACATTAAAGTCGGTAGCTTTACACTTGTTGACTTCTGTGAAGCTACCTTTTTAATTCTGCTATCTACTCCATGTTCAGAAATATTTTTAATACAGTTTTTTTTATTCTTGACAATTTGTAACAGTATCCATGGGTATATCATGAGACATATTTGTAACCATTACAAAATGTTAAATATAAAAAAAAAGTAATTACTTTCTTACTGGGTTTTTCTCTGCGAAAACAACATTTCGAACCCGGTGGTAACATTTATATGTATTTTTTTCTGTGTCCTTCTGGCGATTTGAAAGTACTTTGTAATAAGTCTAATCATAAAAAGTTAGTTTTGAATTTGAATTTTTATCTCTGCCGTCAGCTGTATCTCAGCCCACTGAATGGCTGGCATTTGAATGAAGTCAGACACCTCTCTTCGCTTCCACAATATTATTCCAAGTATAGTTTTACTCTACCCATGTTTGAAATGAAAGTCACGCACGTACAGAAAGCGGCGGCCGAGTGCTACAACGTACACCTTACAGACATTTGACTCGTGCGTAAGGCGCTGCCGCCGCCCCGACATGCAACACGCAATACACCTTGATTCTTTATTGCAGCTTTACAAAAATGAATTTTCACACCAATGCAGATAAATAAAAGTGTCTATTTGTAATTCCAAATTAACAGCTTTTCATTAAATGCATACGAAAGAATACGGTTACGGAATTACAGTACTGATACAAAATATTTTTTTTTTCCCTGTCTGGTTGTCCTGGGTAATTTCCAAAACAGCTGGACCGATTTTAACGGGATTTAACTATCGGCTGCTGATGTTACAAGGCTAACTTGGGCTACTATGTAACCGACTACAAAAAAGGAGGAGGTTAACGGTTAATTTAAAAAAAGGGTTACCGCGAAATAAAGTCTACGTGGTTGAAACTGCGGGTTACTACCAATAACATGGGAGATCTGGGCAGGTGGATGATGATTCCGTCATGGCAGGTATGGAAGATCTATAGAGGTATAAACAAATTGTTATAGCTTTAATTGTTTCAAAAACAAAGACGTCCAAACTCTAATCCAACTAGCAATCGGTCCCTATGACAGCCCTGTCAATAAACACAATGCAGTGTACATAGAAAAGCTGTTTGATGAACGTTTGATCGGACGCACCCAACTAAACACTTTCGACCGCTAGAACATAGCGCCCGCCGAGTAAACAGGGGCAACTACAAAAAACCAAGAAATCAAAACGTTATTTTAACTTGCGTGCGTGCGGCACCCGCTGACGTTGTCTTTGCACTGATTCTACATTGGGGTGTGGCGACATAATAATATACACGAAAGGTATCACTATGATAAATTGAGTTCAGTCAGTCATGTCTTTTTGTGAGTAGTACATTATTATAATACTAAATTCAAAATACATATCCTTATTTGATTAGACTTTTAACAAAGTACTTTAAATCGTTAGAACGACATGAATATACAGGATTATACATTCTAGCGCCGGGTTCGGAAGTTTGCTTGTACTGAGAAGATAAGATCTAGATCATGTCTATGGCGGTCCCGTCTGTTGCTCTTCATCTGGTAATGTATAGGATTTTAAAAATAAAAATCAGTCGAGTGCAAGGACTCACGCTCCGAGGGTTTCGTATACCAAGACAATTTATTCTATTCCATAACCAAATAATGACCTTATCATTAAGCCCATTATGTTACAACGCGAATCTGAGAAGCCTTGGTTTTATTTTTCGTGTAATATTTGTAATAAATAATATGTAGAATCAAAACTCACATTATAGTCCAAATTACTTGCACTGTGTTGGCCCCGTGTATCACGCTTTGTATACTATATGATGGAATTATATGTATCTATTTTATCATTTTAATTCGTTAACTCATAAAAAAATAACTCATAAAAGTGTCCCGTACCTTATTCGATATATATTGACCATAAAACCTCTTTCGACATGCAGTGAGGAGAAGTCACCATGAGGCCTTTAATGATGCGCGTTGCTCAGTAGCCTTAATAATCTAGTAGGTACTTGATTGCTACCTGTAAAGTATAAAAAATAAAAAAACATTAGAAAATGTATTAGATACAGCCACCAAGAAAGAAATTGTATAGTGTGAACTTCTGAAGTGATAAAGCAGACATGTTCGTGTGAATAAAAAATAACTATTGCAAAAACTGACCTAACTTCTATTTTCGACCCACAATCGATTGATAGCAAAGCAATTACCAAGCAATAATCATATGTCTTAACAAATAGAAATGTCAAAATATCTCCGCGGGGTGAAGGTTATTGAATCTGAGCGGCAGGGCCCGTCGCATCGCAATCAAGCATCTAATGCTGTAGGGGCCACGGAATTGCTCTAACGACTCTGTTGGGGGAACGGCCAGTAATGCACTGGAATCGATTAATTATCCTTTTATTATATTTTATGGCTCCACAAACTACACGGATTCATTGTTCGGCTGTCGCATATTTCTCCTGAGAATGTGGCTTGATGCATTTTACTACTAGGGTGTAAATTATCGTCTCTAATGTAACAATTAACAATTAGCAATGAAGATCTGCAAAAAGAAGAAAAAAAACGACTTATTATTTTTCGTATAAAAGCATATACTTGATGTGCCATATGTGTGGGAAGACACGTGTAAATTGTCAATCAATCAATTTTTCTTGCATAAAATGGGTACCTAGCAGTTATAAATATTGATCGACGGACGGCGCCGTCATAATTGGAATACAAATTTGCTCTTTGAGGCCGTGGTCGCACGTCGGTCGTTGGGGCAGTGATTTGGCCTTTTGTGAGGCACGCATTAACTCCTTCAGGCCTCTACCTACACCCTCGTAGGCTCCTAGACGATGTCAAAGGAAAATGAACTCTCACCATTCTTCGCTTATGTTTATTTTTACGCGTGTTCTCCCATGTTCCACAATTTTGAATTTTGCTCTAACGCAATAAGAACCATTTCGCTTTTATCCAAAGATACCGAAGCACCAACTCTCTGAAATGCGGTCGCGCTGATATGAGTTTTATTACTGGTATTTAAGGTATAATTTAAAAATAGCGTGCGTGAATGTGCCATCGGCAAAAGATTAGTGTTGGTAATGGCACGTAATTACAGTAGAAAAGGCATAACACCGTCAGGTTCGTTTGGTGTGCGCCAATCACTTGTAATGTGCGTCGAAGGGTTTCGGTTTGAGTGCTGCTGTGGGCATTATCACGCTGATTCACTTTGGTGCAAACACTCTGAGGGGCCTCTTGTGGCCTGCTCTTCGCACTGTCATTCACTCGAGTGGGCTATTATTTTAAGTGTTTTAAGGTAGAAATAATTCAATGTATAATTATGTATTTTGATTAAATAAATCTATATTTTTAATTTCATCGATGAAGTTTACTCTAAGCTTAGTCTACATCCATATATCCAAATAGTAGGAAATAGTACCTTATTATGACGATTGCATAACTAGGAGCTTCTTCGTGGCGGTGTCGTTTGACTCGATGCCTGAAAATTATAATAATAATGTGAATACCCAGATAGTTCCCCGGCGCCCCTGGTGTCGGGCTCAACGCAAACAACGCGCTGTCAGGAAAACGTTCCATCTCGGACATAGTGGCACAATAAATTTCATATAGCAGTGAATGTTTGCAGGAGGAATGTATTGTTGACTCGGCGGGGAAGCGCCCGAGCGTCTCCGCAAACAACGGGGGTCGGGAACTAGCCCGTGGCTCATGGAAATATGACTAACATTAACCTCGTACTATCGTCTAAAATGTTCATACTTCAACTATTCGTTTACAGATTCATAGCTCCCGTGTGGTTTGAGTAGTCGCGTGCAGTGCCTGAACAACTAGATACAAACCGCGGTTGTAATTATTGGAACTTCTCAGATTTATCACACTTGCAACCATAATTATCACTAAAACATATTCAACGAAGTCATGTCATATCAATGTGCAGTAGACGAAAAACTCCCCGCAAAGTTGACCGTGTGAATTTTGTCGCAAACCAATTTAATTTTGATTTCAGTGAAAATAGCAGCTTGGCGATTGCCCTTTTCGCCCAGCTGCCGCTTCGAACAGAGTTCATTCGTAACAGGAACAATTTCAACATGTTTTTATCTTATAAAAGCACAACGAGAGTCTGACTTATATTGTAGCCATTTTTCATTTAGGAATCTGCAGAAATTGAAAACACGATCCTTTATTCTTTCTCTTCATATTAAACACCTACGAATTCCTTGAATGGTGTATACATAATAAACTATTCCTACATTATTTTACTGCATAACTAAATGTAAAAAATCTCGCATACGTTTGTACAAAAACGCTGCTTACTCTTACAAAGCGTTTTATATGTACAAACGTATGTGAACCAAAAAAAGGTTATCTTACGTCAATTTAACCCCTATTGATAAATAAATGCCAGTTAAATATAATTTGTGAGGTGAAATCACCCGTCGCCGGGCTAAAAACAATCATAGCACAGTGGAAATAACACGCAGCAGCCGGCCGCGCCCGCTCGTCCCACCAATTTCGCCAGCAAATCGAAATAGTAATCACTTTTCAAAATTCTATTTGGCTGTTCACGAATTGTAACTCACTTTATACACGTTTGCAGGTGACTGAAAGCTGATTATGACTTGTTTAGGGTAAATCAAACGTAATATTTCATATTTATTTTTACTGGATATTATTGAATTGATTGTCTTGCACTTTAAGTCATTAATTGTAAAGCACAAATCTACACGATTATTATTGGTATATTTGACACATACGCGTATAATATGCTCACACCTGTATTCGTAGAAGGGGTAGGCAGCGGTGTATTTTATAGTGCACCCACATTTCGCCAATTATGATTTTAGACCCATGCAATTTTGTGACGTTTGAAACTATTCTTAAATCTAGTCACACTAAGTTTTCTGTGAAATCACCTTCAACTTATATTTTAAACTAGCTGTGCCCCGCGGTTTCACCCGCGTAGATTTAGTTTCATGCTTCATGTCGCGGAACCCTAATATTTTCAATAAATAAAAGTAGTTACGTTACTCCTTGAAACATCAGCTACCTGCCAGTGAAAGTCCCGTTAAAATCGGTCCAGCCGTTTCGGAGATTACCCGGAACAAACAGACAGACAGACAGACAGACAGACAAACGGACAGACAGAGACAAATTTTAAAACTTGGGTTTTTAGTGTCAGTAGCGTGTACACTTTCACATGCATTTAGTGAAAAGCTGTTATTTTGGAATTACAAACAGACAATTAAATTTTATGTATATAGATATATATGTATAGACTAGCTGTGTCATTCGGTTACACCCACGTAGATTTCGCGGTACTCTAATATGTATGTAAATAAAAGCAAGTAGCCTAAGTTACTCCTTGAAATATTAGCTTTCAAATGCATTTAACGAAAAGCTGTTACTTTGGAATTACAAACAGTCACTTCAATTTTATTTATCTATGTAGATGTATAGATGTGAAAGAGAAAACAAGACAATCCAAAACTAGAATTTGAACACACAAGTAGCTCTCGTCAAACGGCATTGTATTCTGTTGTTTAACTGAGCGACGGAGTGGCGCAGAAAAGTCAAATCTTCCGAGTCAATCAGCCGTTTGGAAATCAATGCAAATTGTAGTCTCGTGTCGTATCTATTGTCTCGCCTATAAATATAATCATTTCGCTCGCTCGTCCGGACTTCGGTGCCAATTTAGAACTGTGGGGCGTCAAACGGTAATTGTCAATAATTGGCGGACATTTAACAAAAGTCTCAAATTGAGCGGATGCTTCTTTCATCGTAGGTATGGGTAATATCAACAAAAATGTATGATGTCGACAGCCTGGCTTACGATATAATAACATACTACACAATATAATGTTGGATTCCTGCTTACGTTCCAGTTTTCATTAAAATATCCCGCATCTGGCAGGCTTCAGCGAAATCGCTGACGTCAAATTATTTAATGATATTCTCTTTTTACAGTCACAACTTTTCGTTATATTATGTTGGGAATTAAAAGTTCGTTAAGAGTAAACGTAAATTAATTCAATATATTGGTTTAAATTACCATCATCATCATCATACATTGAACAAGTCAAAGGTGACTGACTGACATAGTGATCTATCAACGCACAGCCCAAACCACCGGACGGATCGGGCTTAAATTTGGCATGCAGGTAGATGTTATTATGTAGGCATGCGTTAAGAAAGGATTTTGATTAATTCTACCCCCAAGGGGATTAAATAGGGGATGAAAGTTTGTATGAAACTAAATTTACGCGGGTGAAACTGCGGACACAGCTAGTATAATTATAAAGTAAGTCGATAGGCAGTGAGTAATGTCTCAAGGATCGCGTAGAGCTCGGGCGCCGAGTCCCGATCAAGCGGCGAGGTTATTTATCATAATCATCGAGATTAGATCGCGGCTCGCCCCTACAAGCGATGGCTATTTAACCACCCTCGATTTAACATTTGTTGTGAATATTTTTGATCCTGAGCGTGTCTTTTGTCGGAACTTAGTCACGACGACGCAATGAGTTGCAACATTGGCCTCCATCTTTCATCGTAAATTGTGCTTTGACAGTGTTTGATGGGTTCTTAAAATGTCGATTAGTATCCCATTGTTCGAACTTGTGACGTCACGAGTTTATTATAACGATGACAAGTGATGGTACTAATTGGGTAATTGTTTGTGCATTAATCTAAGCGTATAACATCTAGTTGCAGTTTGATACTATAATACCTACGCTGCACGTGATTGAATGTTGAGGGAAACTTGTCTGTATGATCGTCCGTATAAAACTTAAGAGTTTTTATGAATTCAAATAATACTAATACTTACGTATTTTTAGGTTCCAGAACAGAGTAGAACGTTCCATTTGAACGAAAAAGTTTTTTCTATAGATGCCCGTAGTTCTGAAAAAGTATACAAATTTTCTTAGCTGTGATTGAAAAGGTGAAACAAGAAAAGCGATACAAGAACGTTTTTAGATGTAAAAAAATATATGCACTTGCTTATTTGTAAAAGAAGTCGCAGATAACAGCTAGTGGTGAATAAAAGCAGTGACGACAATACTGCCTGATATCTTTAATTGGTTATACTTTTCAAATCGTCGTCAAAATTACATGTTTATATGGAATTATAAATATTACCGCCGGGATTCAACGGTTGCTTTTATTAAAATACTCAGAAGACATGTCATATGAATGTCAATACGAGCATAATCATTTGCTCCTTCACTGCGAATAAACAGTAATAATCTATACATCTATACATACAGATAAATAAAATTGAAGTGTCTGTTTGTAATTCCAAAATTACAGCTTTTCACTAAATGCATATGAAAGTATACATGCTACTGACACAATAAAATCAAGTTTTAAAATTTTTCTCTGTCTGTCTGTTTGTTCCGGGTAATCTCTGAAACGGCTGGATGGATTTTAACTTTCACTGGCAGGTAGCTGATGTTCCAAGGAGTAACTTAAGCTACTTTTATTTATTAAAAATATTAGGGTTCCGCGACAATAAGGAAGAAACTAAATCTACGCGGTTGAAACCGCGTGGCACAGCTAGTACTTAATAAATGGAAACATCAACTGTGTACCATCTTAATTTTTCCACAGGCTTATGTTTATTATGCAAACAGCACAAATCGTACGTTGTATCAGTAACAAAGTAGGCAAACTCAAAAACAGTTTAAAAGTATTCGCGTTATATCATAATTCGAACCTCATTCGGGAGCTGTTCGAACCGACGTGGCGTGTTTGAAGTACTAACATGTTATTACGACTTCAGTCCAAGTGAAACGCTTAAGCCGTTTTATATTTTCATCTTTAAAATTTATAGCATCCATATTTCGCATCATCAACGCAACACGTATATTAAAATTACTGCACAAAAAACAAACTTATCCCACTGTATCAGTACTGCGAAGGTTAGTATACGTAACTGCAATAAACACCGGAGGTTCTATAATATTATATTCTAATGACACTCACCAGTGGGACAGGAACTTGCGTTGTTGGCTTTGCAGGCGACTGCTCAAAACATTCAGCTATTGCGGCTCACCGGCAAAATCTGTAAAAATAAGTTTATAGCGTGTTAGTTTTATAACGTGCACACCGTTCAGTTACAACTAGAGTTAACCTACATCTGGCAACAATTGTAAATGGATCGATGCAATACGTTTCAACACAATGAAACTCAGAGGCGTTATCTTTGAGCAGTGCATTTGTGCGCTCGACAAGTGAATAACTGATGAGAATGCACACACACAAAACACTTTTAAATCAAGCCACTGGCATGCGTATACTTGACACTCATACAACGTCAGTTTTACCATTGTGTTCCGATTATCGCAAAGCCCGCACGTCAGTGTCGTTAACGAAAATACCTCTCGCTTGTGCTTTAAAACGATATTGTATCCGCAGCATTATGCAAATGTTTCATGTCAATGTCAAAAATGTAGCAAATACAGCTAAAGGAAATGTTACATTTCATATTAGGTGTTACATTTCATGTCTTTTACGTTTGCATAAGATTTCAATTTAAATGGATATTATAATAATATTTACTGAACAGACACTTTAGGTCTGTTTCCAAGTATATTTTCAGAATTTAGCTTTTTACGAATCGAGGTATTTTCCAATAACACCTTAAAATTGGTACTAGTAGGTATATCATTAGCACGTTTAATGTCTTACTTAGACTAGACGTACATTTGTCTTTCCCTGCATCCACATAAATCAATGTCAAATCATACATTTTGAATACCCTTCTCGTGTCTCATCCTTGATTATTTTGCTGGTATTTACATATAATATAGAATCTTGTCTATCTACCAAGAGGACCGTATAGACTTCAAGTATTCAATGTGCAATGTTCCCTTATACTGTGTATTACGCATTATTAATAGCTTAGGGCTGGTAAAATCGTCACATTCTCCGCGTTTTATATTTGTAGAAACGACTCGAGAGTCATTAACAATTATTACTTTATTATTATATTAACAAAAGGCGAGAAAGCCCCGTTACAGAGGGTCCGCTTTTGTTTCAATTTGAATGTAGTATGGGAATTATTACTATAATTTGCATAACCACTACTGAATGTATTAAATTATGAGGGTGATTTTTTATGGTCAAATGTTTTATGAATGGAAAAGATTTTATAACGCGTGTCTGAGAATTGTCGTTGACACAAAACTAAAAAAATACTCAAGTACTAATAGATGTATTTACAGTTTTTCATTTAGTTTAAATAATAATTTAGTAAGTACTTTCTTATGTATTTTCGATAGGATTTGAGAAAATATGAAGCCCTTTCATTTGAAGCCAAACACGGCAGTATCCAAAAAAATATTTAGTGCATCACATTTTCTCCTCTAGAAGGCTCCACGTCCAATTTTATGTAATCTTATATAACCATCTATAACTAGCGGACTATCAAGACGCATCCAACGGTCAAATAATTGTCAAATTATCATAAATTGAAGCTCTGAGTGAACAGATGAAAATATATATATACAGGTCAATATCATAACCCTCCTTTTTGCGTCGTAGTCGGGTGCTGTTGACGATCCGTAGAAATCCATCCAATCTTAATTTGTTTAAGGACACTGGTTAGACCCATTAGTCGGATAATTAATAGAACATTAAACTTTCCCTTTTTCTTAAAGCCGTTTAATAGAGGCGTTAGCCAAAGCCGTAAATTAAAGAAAATTATTTATTTACAATTAGAAACTTTGGGTCTTATTTCCGTACCTACTTGTATTGTGTTGCATTATTGACGAAGTATAAGTTAGATTTATCGTAAAGTAGGTATTCGCATTTGAATCGTGCAAGATTGCTAGGAAGCCGACGACAGGTAGCGGCCGAGCTATCTATGTAAATTCAGATGGGAGCCGCCCCCTTACTCATTACGCCTGCTTGTAATGCAATCTATGCACTGCATCTGGGATTTTTTCGGCCGGCAGTGTTGTTGGTACTGTTGTCATGGCTACCGTTATCTTTAATTATTATTTCCGAATTAATGCAAACTGCAATAATAATTTAGTCTATTTTGACTGGACTATTAGTCGAATTCACTTGCAGATAGCTAATGTTGTAAGGAGTGGGTTAGGTTACCTTTATTAAATTAAAATTATAAAGGGTTCCAAGAAATAAAGCCACCCATTAAATACATTCTACGTGGGTGAAACCATAACACAGTTAGTCAATCATATATTACCAAAAAATATAAACTACTAGCTGTGCCCCGCGTTTTCACCGGCGTAGATTTAGTTTCATCCTTATGGTCGCGGAAACCTAATATTTTTAATAAATAAAAGGTAGCCTATGTCCTTGCTCAGGGTCTAAAGAATGTGCCAAATTTCATCAAAATCGGTTGAGAGGTTTAAGCGGGAAAGCGTAACAGACAGAGAGACAGAGTTACGTTGGCATTTATAATATTAGTAGGGATTCCTAGGTATACCCGATTTGAATTCCACGTCTAGAAGCTTTAATGACCATACAATATAGTAATAGAGGTCGTATTAGGATCGTTATAATAATGTAAGAATTTCTGATTAAAAGATATTTATTACGTAAAACTGGTAATCGTAACAACAGAAAACAGAAGAAACGGATGACAGGTAAAAAGAACACAAGAACAGGCAAAAATAACCATAAACACAAATATAGACAAATCTAGCATTAAATTTAAGACCTTTAAAATATAAAATAATATACAAACTTTAACATATAGGTACCGATTACTTAAACAATTGAACAGTGAGCGATATTCGCCCAGCTCCTGTAATAGCGAGAAAGTAATTAGGTGATGAATGAAAAGAAATAACTGATAGATGACGAAAAAATAGGTGATGAATGGAATTATAACCTTATTAATGGTAACAAGACCAGCGAGCTACGTACATTGCCTAGGACCTTGTCATGATAAATTGAATCGTTTAAATGATTGGTCCATTTATTCAGACAACCTTGATACCGTTAATTGAATGGATTACAGATTGCAATTTACTGTTGAAGGGATCATTCAATTGTGATCGCACTTAAAAAATCCTGTACGTTCCATGTTCATTCCAACAAAGTACTAGGTATAGCTTGTCAGATATATTAGAATGGGTAAAAGTGTATACCTACATAGTATATAATTGTATGTATACTATATATTACCAATCTATACAGATAAATAAAATTGAAGTGTCTGTTTGTAATTCCAAAATAACAGCTTTTCACTAAATGACTTTCACTGGCAGGTAGCTTATGTTTCAAGGAGTAACTTAGGCTACTTTTATTAAAAATATTAGGGTTCCGCGACAATAAGGAAGAAACGAAATCTACGCGGGTGAAACCGCAGGGCACAGCTAGTACGTAATAATAAAATACAAGGAATCTATACTAATATTATAAAGCTGCAGAGTTTGTTTGTTTGTTTGAACGCTCTAATCTCAGGAACTACTGATCCGATTTCAAAAATTCTTTCAGTGTTGGATAGTCCATTTATCGAGGAAGGCTATTGGGTATATTTTATTCTCATAAAAATTAGGGATCCGTAAGAAAATTGCAATTTTGTAACCCAAGGTGTAAAATCGAAAACCTATGTATGCGTGCGCTGCAAAAACTATTGACAATAGAACAAAATAATGTACTACGGGTTTGTAGGTCTTATTAAGATCTACAAAAAAGTCCGCGAGAGCATATATCTAACTATCATAGTTTAGTCACAATAATCGTTTTTATGTTCATAAATAATATTAAATCGTCTGAAGAAAGAAACAACGTTAAATGTGTGTCTTAATATTAATCCTTAACCAAATTAAGCATTATGCTATCAAGGGTATTTATCTAGAAGTAAAATACCGTTTGTTTTATTCCAATCGGTCATTTCATTGAGAAATTATCACGAGTATAAAAACGCAAAGAATTGGTACCTAATAATGAGTTATTTGCCAAAGAGTTTTATCAACACGTCTGTTTATTCCGGGTAATCTCTGCAACGGCTGGCCCGATTTTAACGGGTATTTCACTGGCAAATAGCCGATGTTACAAGGAGTAACTAATATTTAAAAAGAACATTTGGGGTTTCGCGGGAATCAAATTAGATCTACGCGGGTGAAACCGCAGGGCTCAGCTAGTATAAAATAACCGTTGTCTAGTACCCATAGTAAAACCTTTACTGGTTTGGGACTAGATAGCGTAGTCTTAAGTTCATGAGTAGCCTTGTAACATTAGCTATCTGCCAGTTAAAGTCTCATTAAATCGGTCCTGCCATTACAGAAATTAGCCGGAACAAACAGACAGACAAACAGAGATAAAAATAATAAAAAAATATTTTTTATGTGAGTACCGTATATACCGCTTTTAGTGAAAAGCGGTTCATTTTTATTACAAACAGATACTTCAATTTTATTTATCCGTATAGATTTATACACACTACCTCTACACGAAATTATAATAAACAGCTCTCGTTGCTTTAGGCAAACAGTGTGACCTAAACATTAAAGAAATAATGAAATTATACTATTGCTTATTTCAGATCCATATCAGATGTTTGGACCCACGAGCAGTCGTCTAGCAAATTCAGGTTAGTATTCCATAATTGATTTACTTTATAAATTGACGGATAACACCTTGTGGGTAAATCAGTTGTGTGTCGGTATTTTACCTTTTCACAACTGAACCGCTGAACAAACATTACAATATCTAAATAACACTGCCTGCAAAAGCAGGCGATAGTCATCCGCCAATATTAGTGTGCTATATTTATATTACCTTTTCAACTGTACTTGCCAAACAAAATGCACTCCCACGGTTGTACTATTAAAATTAACCTTACTGTTAAAGTGAGGGTGTAACAGGTAACCCATGAGAAAATAGGGTGACAGCTCTCTTGGTTTACACGCGAGGTGACTATAAGGTGACGAAGGCTCTTTGTTCTGCGACATTCGTTGTCCTTGCATATAACGTGTGACTGACGCATAGTTTTGGGTGCTGATAGAAATATACCTAGCTTTATTTATTTTTTTATTTGGCCTTTCATAATTTTCTGAGAGAATAAAGAATTGAATGTGTGAATACAATCCAACGTGTCAACTTAATTTCGAATGTCAAATATCTATAGCGGTTGAGATATCGTGTTGTTCGTAAACTAGTAGGTAAGTCAGGAGATTAATTGTTATAAATTGCTTTACTTACAATTGTTAAGAATATACATTTTTAACATTATATCTAGTCCAAATTTTAGCAAAATCGGTTCAGCTGTGAAAAGGTACTACACAGACTTACTAACTTACTTTACCTAACCATAGATACCGGTCAAACTCATGATCCTCCTTTTATGCTTTGCCATAGTCGGGTAAATATTCACCATTTGACAAACTGTTTTGTTGTGTGTCTATTATCATCGGTTATAAAGCACAGCGTATTAAGAACTTCTGACGTTTCATATGGTATCATAAAATTAAACTTAAAAAGTTAAGAAGTGCTTAATACGCGCTGTTTAAACAATCATAATTACCCCCCTGTTGACATTTATGATTTTAATATGGACTTTAAGATTGTACGTAAGTACCTAGAGATAATCTCTGCAGACCCCTTAAAACGGAAACCTATGGAAGGTAACCTTACCTTCCATATACAGGGATACCTATCCCTCACAGCAGCTGGCTAACTAATGTATCACAGGAATCTCTAATAATATAATCATACGCAGTGTAGCTTGAACTGTGGTTTAAATGTCAATATCTCGTTATTAGTCGATGTAAGTCGTGTGTAGTATCTCTGTGATCAGCCCTCGAGCCAAGTCAAATGTTAATAGGGCGATAACGTTGTCACACGAGGGCATGTATTTCATGACACTTGCATTTATGACGATTAAATAAAGGTACGAATTAATTCGTTTATCTACGTTTAGCATTAGCAAAGAGAGATATTTAGGTAAGTATGCCTGACTCTAACTGTGAACAAGTATAACTTAAGTTAAGAACACTATTAAACAAGGCATAATGTTTAATGCAAATAATAGAATAGCAAACAATGTTTATTTCGTCTGTTCATAAGTCATCAATAACTAGAACAAAAAGTATATCACTTCACTTACTAACAATACTAAATTACATTTACAAATATATATTAATGGGTACATTTAACTAATATTAAATATTTTCATGAATTTTACCTTCTAGTTCTGTTACACATAATTGCTTTAAGCGTAACATTAATTGCGCCAACCTGATATGTACAACTAATCAAAACGCCCAGCCCAGCTGAGTCATAGACAAGTAATCGATCTGTAATCTATGGCACGTTTAAATCAAAGCATATAATTTGGTACCAATAAATTACCCAGACGGCAGCCGGCGGTCGCCCGAGCGGCTTTTACAATTTAAACCTAAAAACAATTAACCGCACGTGGCAGCCCTGACTGTACCTAATTACCGTGGTTCACACGCGCCTGCGCCGCATTACACCTCACCTGTCATTTGATCTACGTTTAAGTATAATGCGAATATAAGACATGCTACATAACTTTTTTTTATATTGACAAAAACATTGTACTCTACTGTTACAGCTATCGGACCATCCATAACGCTGATTAGGTACCTATTTGTCAATTTATATCTAGGTTTGCCATTTACCGATGCCGTGTGTGAGATTAAGTACTAATTAATGTATTCGAATCATACAGACTATGGCCTATCGTGAAGGGTTCGATAAATTTACACACATAAAAAAAAAAAATTGTATCCTTCCCGAAACATTACAAGAGACATAAATCAACCTATTTCTGATTACATCGACTGTATTGTCCGTGAAGACACAATATTTTGGCGATCAAGGCATTAATTGTAGGCCATAAAACCGATGAGGCATGCGCCAACAATGGGGCCAGTGAGCCGAGATGCGCGACGAGCGCGGCCCGCGAGGACCCGGCCGCGAATAAATCACGGATCCCACACGCTCGTGTGCACAACCTCTTAACTTGTACTGTTAGAAAAAAAGTTAACTTCTTTCTATACTAAACACATAAATAAAATTGAAGTATGTGTTTTAAATTCCAAAGTAACAACTTTTCACTTAATTCATAGTATGAAAGTATTTAAATTATTAAAAACAATTCTCTGTCTGTCTGTTTAATCCGGCTAATCACTAAACTGTCTTGATTGATTATAACGGGATCTTCACTGGTGGGTGTTATAAGTAGTAACATAGGATTACTTTCATCTATATCTATACATATACAGATATATACAGTTTGTAATACCAAAATAACGGCTTTTCACTAAATGCATATGAAAGTATACACGCTACTGACCCTAAAAAACCAAGTTTTAAAATTTTTCTCTGTCTGTCTGTCGGTCTGTCTGTCTGTCTGTCTGTCTGTTTGTTCCGGGTAATCTCCGAAACGGCTGGACCGATTTTAACGGGACTTTCACTGGCAGGTAGCTGATATATCAAGGAGTAACTTAGGCTACTTTTATTTATTAAAAATATTAGGGTTCCGCGACAATAAGGATGAAACTAAATCTACGCGGGTGAAACCGCAGGGCACAGCTAGTTTTAAATAAGAAATGTCACTTGGTAACATAGTTTTAAGTTAAGTCCTACGCGGGTAAAAACGTTAGGCACAGCTTATTAAATATTAGATAAACTGATGAATCTTTTTGTGCTAAGTACCAATTTCCGTATGGACAGAGGCTAATATATAATATAAGCTAAAGACATAATATAATCGATTAGTCTAGATTCGCTCAACTTTAAGCCCACGAGACATCTGTGGAAACAAAGCAGTTTCGATTTTTGAATTCACAACCATTATAAAAAGACTTATCGCACACATTGAGTTTCTGAAATGTACAAAGTTTGCGGACTATACAGTCGTTCCAGTCGAGTACGTATATCTCGGAGGCAGCCGTGCGCACGACGAACATAGCCGCCCAATATTGTAACATGGCACCGACACGGGGCTGAGGCACACGACCCTAGCTGTTAACCCACGCGCGAACCATCGAGCTCTTTCGATATAAAGCCACTTTGAGATAACGTATTATCTGCCGTCTTTTTCCAGCTAGGAGTATTATATAGGATAGTATTTACATATTCGGCACAGAGCATCAGTTGGTACGTATATCAATTTAAAAATATGTGAAAAATTCCCTTAATTTTTTTCATCCAATTCTAATAACTACGTAGTGTACTTCAAGATAAATAGTAAGTAATAACAACGGAGAAATAAATATGCCATCAACATCAAATGTGTGACATAAATGTTCACCAAAAAATCTAGGCTCTGTATATATAGCTTTCGTTCGCGGTTTCCAGTGATGCACTGTATGGTATATGTATACGACATAGGCTACATAACCTACTTACAAACTACCAGTGTAGTTAAAGCTACCTGACCAGTGTGCCTAATGCGAGTTTTACAAATGTTTTCGGGCGTCACCGTGATCGCATCAATCGAACAAACGTCAAGCCTACGAGTTACATTAAATTCATCACCTCTATGAACGTGCACTCGGCGTGAATGGTGAACAATATTTTTTCTTATGTTGGGAGCAAGACATAAACCAACCAAATTAAGAGTTACATGCGGCTGACTTGCCGCTGGGACCGCAATCTCAAAAGCAGTGGGACAAGCCTATCAGCAGGTTGCATTATAATACACTTCTTGAAAGTAGTTTAATCTCTGCTGATCGTGCTCGCCTCTTGGCTGTATCTAAATGGGAGTCTGGTCTTTGGCTTCAGGCCCTACCATCTTATAACATCGGTACGCTTCTGGATGACACAACGTTCAGATTGTGTGCTTGTTTGCGTTTAGGCGCAAAATGTATTGTCCCTCATCGGTGTCACTGTGGTGATAGTGTAGACATCTTCGGACACCATGGTCTATCATGCGTCAGCAGCGCCGGTCGGCGATCTCGTCATTCTTCCATCAATGACCTAATACGGCGGGCTCTGGTCACCGCCGGGGTGCCTGCTGTACTGGAACCAGTAGGTTCGGCGCGCGGCGATGGCCGGAGACCCGATGGTATGTCGCTGGTGCCGTGGAGATTGGGGCGGCCGCTGGTGTGGGATGCCACGTGTGTCGATACGTTGGCTCCGTCCCATCTCCCCGGCACTGCTGTGGCGGCCGGTGCTGCTGCTGCTCAGCAGGAGTGCCTCAAGCGCCGGAAATATGCTTGCATTGGTCAAGGACACATATTTTCTGCGTTTGCGGTTGAAACTCTGGGCCTTGGGGTCCGGATACTCATCAGCTTTTCAAAGAGCTTGCACGTCGTCTGGTAGAAGCCTCTCGTGACATGAGAGCTGGGGCTTTTCTCGCCCAGAGAATCAGCATTGCTATTCAACGTGGCAATGCTGCCAGCCTTCTTGGCACGATCCCGAGAGACACCGACTTGGGACAAGTTTTCTACCTTTAATTAGTTTTAAGTACTGTTCCTTGTATATATAATTAAGTTTTATTGAATAAATTTAGAGTTACATTGGCATTTAGTTGTCATATAGAAGCAGCTATCCATCCAAATTTATGAGGGTTAAAATCATATGTTCTTTATTCATTCATATTATAGGTTATAGTTTATCGTTAATTATTAATCGCCTTTCAAGGGCCTTAAAATGAATAAATATTTTTTGGAATATAACGTATCTTCACATACTTCAAGTATAGTTGACATACAAGCTTTGTATAGCGTCAGACCCTACCGTCTAAGGTTTAGACAAAGAAAGCTAACTAGAAAAATAATAGAACCTGATTTGTGAAACAACAAGAGAGACTGTAAATAACAGTTGTGTTTAGCTGCCTATCAACCTATATTGTAGTAGGAGTGTTCAAATTACATGTGTGTCAATTAAAAGTTGACTATTCAATGTTATTCTAGTTGTTTTGAACTTGCTTCCACCGACATGCTACCTACATATTATGTACTATACTAATATTATGTCCACCCTGAGTTCATTCTAAATATTGGTGAAAGAATTTTAAAGTTCAATGAGTGGTTTCTACATAAAACTACCTATATATGTGTATATTGTATCTACATTGTATAATAAAAAACAATTTACATTTAGTATTATGGTTTTAACAGAGTTACATAAATTACCACTATTGCACATTCAATCAATCAAATCACATCAATGTATTAATAATGATAATAAATATATGACATGTCTCTAGAAGCAGCGGTTTTGGGCTGTGAGTTATATGTCAGTCAGTCACGTACATATTTGGAACAATATTAATAGATAAATTTTAATAGGTAGGAAAAGTGTTCTCTGTCAGTTGTCAGGCGAGAAAAGCATTTAACAGATACATAATCATTGTGCGATATATATATTATTACATACTGTATACGAGTACTTACCAGGCTAAGAATATGCCTTGGGATTTTAAAAGAAGCAAACTGGAAAAGATGTTGAGAAAGTGGTAGAAAAAATAACTACGTTCTATAAATGATACGGTGCAATACTGTTCGGATGAGGTAGATGATTTTGTTGAATGTATTGAAGCATTTAAACAATCTATTCATGATCTAAAGCACCAAAATATAGAAATCCAAAATAAAAACAAGAACTTGGAAACGAAATTGAGTGCCCTGGAGCAACGCATACAAGGATTCGAGCATAAACAACTTAGCAAACATGAAATCGCGAACATACCACAAAATGGTAGTAAAAACTTAAGTGAAATCTTAAAACAAGTAGCTCCTTAAATGAACCGAACAGTTGATTTATTATATTATTGTAATAAAAACCTTATAAGCAGGAAATCTGCTGTTGTAGATGGCATTAGGTCAATAGATGTAATTTCAATTAGCATTAATATTAGCGTAGTCATAGCAAATCTAATAAGCAAAAGCCTGTGCAATGGTAAATATAATCACGTACTTAAAACAGGCATTGTTAGACCGGTATATAAAAAGGACTGTAAATAAGATTACTCAAACTACAACTCTTTTGTAATTACAATGTGCATCTTTCGAGTTTGCATACACACAGGCGGAGTCAACGGTATGGAATATGGATGGCCCAAACGTAGGTAAATTTATTAGATAAGCCGTTCCGTCTACGTGTAGGTGAAGCAAAAAGTGTTATAATCATCATGTCATATACAGCGTTCGGAATGTAACGTTTTGTATATATCAAGTCCTGACTGATTCATAAACGCACAGCCTAAGCCTAAGTTTGTAAATTTTCTGAGAGGACTAAATAAAGGGTGAAATTTGTATCATAAATTTCTGAAGATACTCAATAAGTCTTTGAAAGTTCATAATTGGGTGTTGGTACATACATTTTTTAACCTCACGCCTGTATTCCCCGAAGGTGGTATGCAGAGGTAGTTATAGTGCACACACATCGCCAGATACACACATTTAAGTCCCAAATGGACAACCATCGTTCTAGAAAGCCCATGTAATTGTGTACTGCTTATTTCCAATGTAAATAAAGCTTTAAAGTTTGTTTAAGTAAGTCAAAATAACTTGAAAATTATTCGAGGGTAGTAATAATATATTAGTAAAAGTGGGAGAACCGCCACACTGAGTATATAAGTACAAAAGTTAGTGGAGGTACCGTCTCACTGTGTGGAGAAATTTTGTATTGTAAAGTTTTGTAATTTTGAAATGTCATTTAATCAGCTACGAAAACAGATGATGCTATTGCATCGTAGATTGGAATATTTAGAAAAGAAGGCGATGAGGCAGTCTCAAATATCCAAACATCAAAACAGAGTAATCTTTGGTTTAAAATCGGCAGTAGACCGACTTCAACGGCGGTCAGAAACAAATGATTCTACCAGAAAATCGATGAGTTCATTATGCAATACAGCTCCCAACTCAGTAAGCTTCGAAGATTTACCAAGCCCCCGGCCAGGTATAGCTTACTCGCGGGAGTCGTATGCCACACCACCTGTAGGTGGTGTGGCATACGGTTCCCGCGTCGCTCCAAACACGTCGAGGCTGGAAGATGGTGCGGCAATTTACCAGCCAGGAGCTTCATCATCTCTTGTAAGAGCTCCAAACACGTCGGGACTGGAAGGTGGTGCGACAACGGACCAGCCAGAAGAAAAATCATCTCCTGTTAGAGCTCCAGGCACGCCGCGGCCGGAAGATTGTGCGCCGATCGTTCAGCCAGGAGCCGCGGGTGAGATATGTGCCGTAGATGTCTCACCAGCTGCAGCAGGCACGCATGATGGACGACCCACTCGGCTTGCCAAACTCCGGGCTACCGCGACGACAGCACTCATGATTGCTGTGGTATCGAAGCGTCTAAGAACAACAAGGAAAAGAACGAGGAGGCGCCAGCACGAGCCCTACCCCAGATCGGCACACAATCAGATAAATCAGGGTGCCGAGGCAGAGGCAGTTAATTTGAGCTCTGTAGATTTAAGGACGCTAGCAGGTAATCCATACTAACATTATACATGTGAAAGTGCCTCTCTCTGTCAGTTCACGTTTAAAAAATATAAGGTTTGTCCCCAATATCGTTCATAGGCTACATAAAAATAAAAAGATCAAGTCTCGGGTAGAAACTAGTATACATTTAAACTTATAAGCGAGACGGAAAATTACTTTTGGGAATGTAAAAAAGATGATAAACTTCAAATCGTCGAACGAACTAAGTACCTATCAAAATACAAGCATTTGGTCTTTCTAAAAAGAAAGTAAAAATGTTGAGTAATCACGCTATGCCATCGATGGTTGGTATGTGTGCAGATGTTTGTCTTAATTAACACGACAGCTTTGTGGCCTGACTGTTTATTGAGACTACCCGCGATTGCGGGGACACTACAATAGAAAATCAGAATATTTATTAGTAAGTGAACTGATGTGTGATGTTCTTACCATTAATGCCTTTACATAATATTGGTGATCGGCTTCTAAATTTGAAAGCGTTTACAAACATTGACGGATTTGTGCCAACTTTGCAGAGGCGATTCCATCACCGTCTTTGGCACGATACCTACTTACGTCATTGAATTATTTTTTTAGGCATATGCAGGTTTCCCGTAAAGCTCGTGAGATAAAATCACTCCACTTAATTTTAATAATAACAACTTTCATCGCTTGATTAGCAGGACAACTCGAATCAGTAGACTACCTTCACTTCGATCACTTATTTATTTGTGTGAATAAGATAATCATAGATAGACCCAAAATTAAAATTTTGATGGTTTGCTATGGAGTACCCGACTCGCATGTTTGTTCATAGGTTGTTTATATACGATTTAGTTGAGGAGCCACAATTTATGTAGGTTTTAATTTTTCACCTACCATTGTTATTTATTCTTTTATACCTCTAGATTATTTTATTGATGATTGATGATTTAACATTTCTGGAAAAAAATAATCTGATGAATTATTACCATAGCCATAGTTACTACCTCAAAAAATACGGTTTGCGTAGGCAATAGGCATCAGGGAACTAGTTTAATTCAAATTGCTGCTCGAGTTGATAAGTTATTTTTTTTAATAGGCTTTGAAAAGTCTCGTCTCAAGGTCTTGTTCTTTTCAAAATAAAATAAAAATTAAACTTCATTAACCGGCTACAAAAGAGGAGGACGTTACTCAATACGACCAATAAGTGTTTTTTTTATATATTTGTGTTCGCCGATAACTTCTTCGTTTATAAATGCAGCCTAAGCTACTCCTTGTGATATTAGTTATCTACCAGTGAATGTAGGATCTATGTCAGTACCGTACATTCATTTGTACTTAACAAATAACTCATAATTAGGTACCAATTCTTTGCGTTTTTATACTCGCGATTATGATAATTTCTCAACGAGATGTCCGATTGGCATAAATCAAAAAGTATTTCACTTCTACATAAATACCATGATGCTTAATTTGGATAAGGATTAATATTACGATACACATTTAACGTTATGAAAATGTTATGGAAGCAATAGACGATAAACTTACCTCAATAACTGAAGAAAATAAACAACTTAAAAACAAAATATCAGAACTTGAGCTGAAAATTAAATCAATAGAAAGAGAAAAACGTAAAAATAACCTGGTTTTCTTCGGAATAGAGGAAGAAGGAAAATCAGAAGCAGAACTGGTAGACCTTATTAAAGACACCATAGAAGATATAGGAATACAAATGAATAGCCAAGAAATTAGTAACATCTATAGAATCGGAAGAAAGACAGAAAGCAGAAACCGGCCTGTCGTAGCCTCTTTAACAACAATCTGGAAAAAACATCTCATACTCAAAAACAAAACAAACTTCCCAACCAACATTTATGTAAAGGAGGATTACTCTAAGGAAACCCTTGAAATACGAAAACAACTTCAAACACAAGTAGAAGAGGAAAGGAAGAAGGGAAATATTGCCTATCTGAAACAGGACAGACTTATAGTAATCAAACCTAAAGACAACAACAGAGAAAAAAGGAAGAGAGAAACTTCAAGTTCTCCCAACCAGTTAATACAGAAGAAACTCAGCATAAGTAACCTCTCAAAAAACCAAACTTTATCTCATACAAAACCCCACAGGAATGAGATCATAAAACCAAATACACTGAAGTATGGGGAAAAAACAAGATCTGATCCTCAGCTAAATACTTCAAAAAACTAACGGTAGCCTCGGAACACCGGAAACAAGCACAAACACATAAACAAAAGCAACAAACAAATCGTCTCCCAACATGGCTGGTCCCCATGGAAGCACTAGACCGATACCCTCCAACAAAAGCAAAAAAAAGAGAATCATTTAATATTGCAACACTTAACACAAGAACCCTGAGAAAACAAGAAAACCTATTGAAATTACATGTCTGCACACTGAATACTCGGACACTAAGAACTGAAGAAAGCCTTAAAGACCTAGAAATAGCCATATCCAACATAAAATGGGACATAATGGGCATCAGCGAGATGAGAAGGCCAGGAGAAGGGATAGAAGAGAGAAACGACTACATTATGTTTCACAAAGGAGAACACACCGGACAGAAAGGAGTAGGCTTCCTTATTAAGTCCAAGCTGAAGAAGAACATTCTGGGATTTGAAGGAGTTTCTGACAGAATTGCGGCAGTTCATCTAAAGTTTCCGGGTTACAAGAAAAACTGGGCCATCTTCCAAATATACGCCCCAACAGAACAAGCGAAGAAAGCTGACACAGAATACTTTTATGAGAGTATCTCAGAAGCAATAAAACCGCACTACAATAACAACATAATAATCATGGGCGACTTCAACGCACAGGTTGGAGAAAGGCAAACCGGAGAAGAATCCTCAATCGGGAAGTTTGGACATGGCAAAAGAAGCCAAAATGGACAAAGACTAGTAGAATTCATGATGGAAAAAAACCTCATGTTAATGAACACGCAATTCTACAAAAAACATAAAAGCAAATGGACATGGTCTTCCCCAGGCGATAAATTCAAAACTGAAATTGACTTTATTATAACCAACAAAGCAAGCGCATTCACAGATACCAACATAGTTAAAAACCTCAACTTTAACACAGACCACCGTATGGTGAACGTATCAGAACACAATCAGTCCCGCAGAGTAGAATCATTAAATGAAATTATTACCACCGACGCAGAAACTAGGATCAAATATAGGAGATTACAAAACAAACTGTTAGAGATGCTAATCAGTAAACCCAGAAGCAAAGAGAGCTATTTAAGCAAAGAGACATTAGATCTATTGGACGAAAGAAGAGCACTAATATCAAACAAAGGGGATAAAGAAAGACGCCAAAAAATTGCAAACCTTAGCAAGGAAATTAAAGAGAAAATGAGGAAAGACCGTAAGGAGAGAAGAAATAGAGTTTTAGAAGAAAACATAAAAAGAACGGGAGGAACAAAAAAGGCTGTGAAACAACTAAGCAAACATGGGAAAGAATGGATACCGAAACTAAAACAACGCGAATCTTATTTAGCTAACCGACTTTCAATACAGAAACTAGCTACGGACCATTACCGCCTATTGTATTCTGACAAGTTCGATTCAGGGCTGGATACAATCCCGGAAGTAAAAGAAGCAAAAGAAAACAAAGAAGATGAAGTGCCAGAGATCCTCGTCTCAGAGGTAATTAAGGCAATAAAATCACAAAAACTCGACCAGACAAGATTCCTAACGAAATTCTGAAGGGAACCTTAGAGGAAATCAGTCCTGTGCTGGCAAAACTTTTCAATGAAATCTTACGAACAAGGCAAATTCCAGACGAATGGACCGAGTGTCACATAATTCTACTACATAAAAAAGGACCCAGAGAAGAAATTGGGAACTACAGGCCAATATCTCTAATATCAAACATATACAAAGTATTTGCCAAAGTGATCCTGGAAAGAATATCATTAACACTAAACGAAAGCCAACCCGTAGAACAGGCAGGATTCAGAAAGATAAAACAGCTGATACAGAAGTACAACGAATACAATAAACAATTCTACTTGGCGTTTATAGACTACTCAAAGGCATTCGACAGCCTCAGGCACCAATACATATGGCGGAGCCTTGAACAACAAGGGGTCCAGAGCGACTACATAGAAATACTAAAAAGTATTTACAAATCTAGCAATGCCAGAATTAAACTAGAAACACCAGGAGATTCATTTCCTATCAAAAAGGGCGTGCGCCAAGGTGATCCCCTCTCCCCTACACTATTCAATGCCGTACTCGAGCACATTTTTAGACAACTAAACTGGGACCACCTAGGCCTGAACATTAATGGAGCTCGCTTAAACCACCTAAGATTTGCCGATGACCTGGTGCTTCTCGAAGAGAACCCAGCAGCAATAGAACAAATGATGCAGAGCCTAGCAAATAAAAGTAGAGATGTTGGTCTAGAAATCAATGACAATAAAACAAAACTGATGACAAACTCAAGGGAATTAGATGTTAAGGTAGATGGCAACAAGATCGGATATGTCAAAGAATATATTTACTTAGGACAGATACTATCCCCCTCAGATGAAATGACAAAAGAGATAAACAGGCGAATAGCCCAAGGATGGAGAAAATACTGGTCACTGAAGGAAATAGTGAAAAGCAAGGATCTAGGCAATGACATAAAAAAGAAAACGTTCGAGACCTGCATTCTACCCGTTCTTACTTATGGATGTGAAACTTGGTCATTGACACTTCACCACAGGGAGAGACTAACCAAATGCCAACGTGCCATGGAAAGAAGCATGCTAGGTTTAAAAATCAAAGACAGAGTCAGAAACGCAGACATAAGAACTAGAACAAAACTTACAGACATTCTTACCCGCATAGACATCCAAAAATGGAGATGGGCTGGACATATGTTACGCCATCCCATCAACAAATGGAGCAAGCAAGTCACCCTCTGGCAACCAAGAGATGGCAAAAGACGTAGGGGTCGTCAAGTCAGGAGATGGGAAGATGACTTAAAACTAACAGCGGGACCACTCTGGATAAGAGTAGCAAGAGACAGGACCCAATGGAAGGATTTGGAGGAGGCCTATGCCAAAAGACACACCGAACTTAGGGACATCCTGTAACCCTATGTTTAGGATTAAAAGGCTATATTATTATTATTATTATACACATTTAACGTAGTTTCTTTCCTCAGACGATTCAATATCTTTTATGAACATAAAAGCCGTTATTGTGACTAAACTATGATAGTTAGATATATGATCTCGGACTTTTTTGTAGATCTTAATAACCTACAAACCCGTAGTACATCATTTTGTTCTATTGTCAATAGTTTTTGCAGCACACGCACAAATAGGTTTTCGATTTTACACCTTGGGTTACAAATTCGCAATTTTGAGACTATGAGCTTAGCGCGTTCAAACAAACACTGTAGCTTTATGATATTAGAATAGATTAATCGCTAAAAGCGCAAATAGTAGAATTTTTTCGGTGAATCATGTATAGATCCATTAGCTCAATGGTTAGAGCAGTGCGATTTCATTCGTTGTGGGTTCGCATCCTACATGGATCATTCCAAACATCTTTCTTTTTGAGTTTGGGTTTAAGATAATTTTATTTCTCAAAATAATAACAATAATTCACTTAATGAGAAAACAATGCCTACTTTATAATGGCAGTACGTACAAAAACAGAAATAGAATAGTTAGGGTGTAGAATAACATAATAACAATATAACATGTAAGAATAATTTAAAAAATAGCGATTTTGTCTTGGTTTATACCATTACTTGAAGCTGAGGTTAATCATGCTTCTTGACTCGACGCAGTGAAGATGCAATAAGATAAGAATTAAGAAGCAATCTCTTATACATTAAGGAAACCTCTCAAAAACTGTTTGGGAATTACTGTTTCTAGTATTATGCAACACATTCAATAAAATGCTACTAAAACTAAATTAATTTATTGTCGTTTCATAATCAACCAGTTGAGCTCCGAAGTAGCGCGTAAAAGTATTATTTTCAAATTGGTATGCTAGCATTAAAACGTATTACTTAAGTGTGCATATTAACTTCTGGTATTATGTAATACTAGCTGTGCCCCGCGGTTTCACCCGCGTAGAGTTAATTTCATGGGTGTCCCGCGAATAACTAAAGTTTTATTTAAAAAAAAAAAAATTTCCTAAGTTACTCCTTGTAACATTAGCTACCTGCCAGTGGAAGTCCCGTTAAAATCGGTCCAGCCGTTTCGGAGATTACCCGGAACAAACAGACAGACAGACAGACAGACGGACAGACAGACAGACAGAGAAAAATTTTAAAACTTGGTTTTTTAGTGTCAGTAACGTGTATACTTTCATATACATTTAGTTAAAAACTGTTATTTTGGAATTACAAACAGACACTTCAATTTTATTTATCTGTATAGACTAGCTGTGCCCTGCAATTTCACCCGCGTAGATTTAGTTTTATTCCCGCGGAACCCTACATGTTTTTTAAAATAAAAGTATCCTAAGTTACTCCTTGGAACATCAGCTACCTGCCAGTGGTAGTCTCGTTAAAATCGGTCCAGCCGTTTCAGAGATTATCCGGAACAAACAGACAGACAGAGAAACAATTTAAAACTTGTTTTTTTAGTGTCAGTACCGTGTATACTTTCCTATGCATTTAGTGAAAAGCTGTTATTTTGGAATTACAAACAGACTCTTCAATTTTATTTATCTGTATGCCTGTAAAAGTCTTCCAGTAAAAGTCCCGTTAAAATCCATCCAGCCGTTTAGGCGTGATGCCGTGACCAAGGGAAATGGTGATTCATTTTTATATATAAGATATAATATTTCTAGCTGTACCCCGCAGTTTCACCTGCGCAGATATATAGATAGATTTAAAGTACTTAATAGAAGCAATATTAGTTGATACAATGATCGTTGCAGGTTCAGGACAAATCCAGTTATGGCAGTTCTTGCTGGAGTTGCTGAGCGACTCGAGCAACGCGGGCTGCATAACTTGGGAAGGAACTAACGGCGAATTTAAATTAACTGACCCTGATGAAGTGGCACGGCGTTGGGGAGAAAGAAAATCGAAGCCAAACATGAATTACGATAAGCTGAGCCGAGCCCTGAGGTAACCCACACACGAGGTTAACATTGCAGTAACATTTTTTTTAGAATTACAGAGCCTTTGCGAGTTACGGGTACCCGATTTTTGCTCTGCTATCTTTATGACTATGCAAAATATGCGAGTGAGGAGTGAGCATTCATAATTCTCGTTTAATAATTCCATGAAACTTTACACAGATATTACTACGACAAAAACATTATGACCAAGGTCCACGGAAAGCGCTACGCCTACAAGTTCGATTTTCAAGGGCTGGCTGCGGCGACCCAGCCAGCGGCGAGCGATCCAACATTTAAATACCAAAATGACCTGCTCATGAGCTCATACCACCATTCCGCAAAACTCACATCATTCATGGCGCCTCACGCAGCCATGCCAACATCCTCAGGTAACAGCTTTATACAGTTTCTCTATTCTAATCTCTCAGCGAATTTTCTTAGTTCTTATTTAACAAGATACATCTGATGTGTGATATTCGTTTTATTTGTAAACTAAAAGAACCCCAAGAGTTTTATAAATTATATCATTTTAATGTATAAAAAATAATTACAAAACGCGTTGCTAAAAATAGGAAATTCAAACCACATACCTAAAATCTTTAACTTTTTATTCAGTTTGATACTGAAAAAAAGTTAATTTGAATTGAAAAACATGTCACCATGAGTAGGTAAACGAGTTTTAATATAATTCACCCTTCCCACACAGTGTATACTTGCGTGTAATCTGTATTTCTCAGTGCCGACGCCTAGGTACACATGCTTGCACAAATATTTGCACTGTACTCGAAACGGGTTGTCATTGGCACGGGTTCACACTCGACTTAATGGAGGTATCAGCTATTTAACTTCGTTACTGTATTTTAGCAGACTTGTTAACCGGTAGGTATTTATTTCCATTAACTGTGACATGTTATAAAAAACTAATTAAAATTTAGCTAATTCAAATGCTTGCGGATTAAGTTTCGGCGAATGAAGTTTTATGTAAAAGTTATTATGCTGCATACAAATGTACCTACATATTTTCTTGTCCCATGTTTGTATGTTGATGTATGTAACGAACGCTTCATAGGTACCAGATGTTTGTGTGTTTTTGTACTAATGATCGATCAGATTGTGATTAATGTATTGTTACATTATATTAGTGTTTCTGTACCAGCTATGTTTGTTTGAGCCACAGACAAGTCGTACCTATATTGTTTCAGCGTCAATATTCCCGTCAGCTTCGTGGGGCAACTGGGGAGGGGGGGGAAGCAACCTATACTCGCCCCACTCTATGGCGCCACCACACGTGCCGTCACATCTTGGGACATACCCACATTATACATAAAATGAATTAATTAATTTGAGTATTTTTTTATTATATGATGATATATTTATTATTATGATTATTTATTAATTTATTCTAATGTATTATAATTTTATTAATTGTCATTCTTTATCAATTGATTATTCATTTACTATTTACTAAAACTATGAAGCTTATATGAAAAAAATTATATATAATTTTCTAATGTGTATTGACATACATGAGTCATATTATACCTATATAATTTCTATCAACAGAAATCGACTGTTCAGGCAGCACAAAGATAGAACCGATGTCTTTAACATTACGCCATAAAATGCCAATGATACATACATAACACAGTACAAATAATTGAAATAGACTAAACGAACTGTGTTAATATCAGGCAAGGTGACTAATTTATCCACTTACTTTTTGAGATTGGAATTGGTCACGGCGTGTAAGTTCTTATTATTATCTTTATGACATCCGATGGTTTCCTATGTTGTTTAAGACCAGTCGGTCCCGTACAGCAATATATATCGACCGTCTTAGCTGTGGTCGCTAGTCCTTCTAATGTGTTGAAAGAAAATCTATGAAAAATGTCGTTGAATTCATTTCGTGTAATCATATTGTGTATTATATATAGTGAAGTGTAATTATTTCTATTTATATTAACATGTAGGTATTATTTTTTGGTAAATTGGTCATATTATTTTATATTCATACGTTGCAGTAGTCATTTTCTACTTTAAATAATTTTCTGTATAATTAATTTATTGATTTCTAAATAATTTATCAAGATGACATCTGAGACTAGTCTTTTATCAAAGAATAATGTAAATAATAGATACTCATTAAAATAAGTAGCATTATTTATAATATAGGTTAATTATCAATGCAATGAAAAATTTTACTCGTATTAAAATTATATATAACGAATACTTTCCATTTTTAATGTAAGTATATTATTTGCTGTTATCCATTTAGTTACTTAGTGCAATATCTGTTGTTGGCCCGCCATATAAGCGCGTTCTTGTGCGAGGTTTCTCAGCGTCGTACTCGAAACCTTACAGAATAACGAGCCTGGGGACAACGGGTACTTTACAAACGACGGACGTGATTATAGAAACAAAATATCTATCCTTCGCTTCGTTCTTTCTCATTTCGTCGCCAAATAATTATTCTTTACTCGCTCATTTTATTGTCACATCACAATGGAATAATATGCTAACTACCGTCACATAATAAAAAAGTTAAAGGAGGTAAGTTTATATAAGCAGCATATCGAGATTCTTTCATCAAGTCTCAGGGCGAGAATTTCAATAGTATGTTATATGTAAATGCGCTGCCTACCCTTGCCTACCGAATGAAACCTGAAAATTATCTTATAATGAATTTTGATCTTGTTTAGTGAGTTCTTCGTATAGTTTGACACCGAAATCGTAAAAATATTTTCTTTTCCCCATTACTTTAAATTCTGATTGATTGATTGAGAAAAGATTTTTTTTATAGAAAATTTAAACCGCCTCCAAAGAGGGTAAAATACAATTATGTGAAATCAAATTCTAACTAGAGTTTGTGCCAAATGTAGCACCAAACTCTGTATCAGGTAGGTATGCATAAGGAGTAAGCAAGTAATTTATTATTTATTATTAAGTGATTATAAAAATGTTGATTGTTTGAAGTGTATATTTCCTGCCGTTATTGCGTGACATTTACAGTACCAAAGTGACATGCAGCTCACATCGATCAACGTAAGCGACAATTGTAAGTGACTATTGATTCGTTTTCAAATTGCTTTAGAATAAATGTTATAATTAACTCAGAAGTATACGCTCATCAGTCTTACTATCTTTAAATATCCGCCAGATATAGATAATGTTGAATTATTTGTGATATTAAATTCAGTATTAATGTTTAATATAATTCATATTTTCTATTTTTTTATTGAAATATTCGTTTCCCCACGATGTGCAGCTGTTAATCCCTGTTCTTTATAATTATATTTCAACAAAATTATGCACTTTTACTAATGTATAAGTTGCACTTAAACGGGCAACTGAAATTACCTATTTCCACTCAATATTGGCCAACTACTGGGTTACATCGAGCAATTTATAATTGCAACAAAATTATAACTTGAAAGTGTAGTGTTATTTCATCCTGTGCGACGAATAAGTCCTGAGATGAAGTCAAAAGTGACCGATTGTGTCCAATTTGAAGCAATAATACCGCATTACATTTTTATTATTCCTTCTGATTGCTCTACTAAATTTACCACATTGATTCGTAACAGTTGTCGGCAAATTATCAAATGTTCATTTAAGTGCACCTTAACAAAATGCAGGTTACCCTACATTCGGTCCATTCGACTCATTTCTTCTTTCTGCAAAAGATGTCTAAATCAACCTAACATATTCTTGTTTATTACCAGGTATTCAACGTCATCAGGGCCTGTAGACAAAGAAACATTATCCTCACGCTTAGCTAATAGAAAAAATACGAAATGTAGGTGAATGACATGTCACGTGGCTAATTTATGTCATTTCCATACATTTTGCATCGTTTCTATTAGTGCAAGCGCTAGAGAATGTTTCTTTATCTAAGCATACAGAAATGTTTGCTATTTCTAGGTAACTTGTGTGTAATACCTACCTGAGTCTATTGAATCATGGTTGGTAGCTAGAAATATGAATAATAGCCTAGATCAATGTATTTTAAATTCAAACTAAGCCTCTGCTTATAAATTGAAATCAAGTTGTAATAATTTTCTCAATGTGGAGATCTTAATTAGTTTGTGAATTGAATATTTAACTAACGATCAGTATTAAAGAAGCAAATACTTACTTATTTAAATATATAATAACGTGTTAGACCTAATTAAGACTTGAAATGTAACTTTATTTAAATAATAATTTTATTTTTAATTATTTATCATTAATTACATTTGAGTTGTATTACTCATTTCGTAAAAAAAATGTACGTGACAAAATCAAACCTAGATAAAAACTAAGTTTTGTCTTTGAATAAAGATATAATACCATTACCTGTACATAGAATTAGATTACTTTAAAGTGCAATCCTATTTTGTAACTATATATATAACATAGTTAGTTATTAAGTTGAGATGAAAAAGGGTAATAGGATACCTCAGTCATATTTAATGGGACATTGAAAAAATATTAGATATCTTAATCTCTTCCTTATCAGTTAATTAACTACACTTAATCACTTACCTTACTTATAAACGTTATTTAAACACTGATCAGATCAAATTGGTTCTGGGGCCTTACCATGAGCTCTTATTGCCATGATAGTTTCACTCATTTATGAGACAGATGTATGTGACGTGCATACATCTGTCACTGTCGCACAACTGAATTATCATTGCAATAAGAGCTCATGGTTGGGCCTCTGTAGTCTTAATGATATTAGCTTTACTATTAGCATAAATAAAATAAATATATTTCATAAGCAGCTGTGCCCCGGCTTCACCCGAGTAGATCTTATTTCATGGGGGGGTTTAATACGCGGTACCCTTTTTCTATAAAGGAAAGCTGTCTAAATATTCCATGTGATCTGTGAAAATTGGCCGAATTAGAGATTGGCCATAGACACACGGAGAAACTTTCCAAACATTGTTTTTTTTTACGAAATTATCGACTATAAGTACTTTCACATGCAATTAGTGAAAAGGTGATTATTTGGCATTAGAAACAGACACTTCAATTTTATTTAACTGTATAATTAATCAATGTATGCTCAACGTTTATGAGTAAGGTCAAGGGGTAAGATACTATATGATATAAGATGAATATTTATATATACGTCGGATGAATAATAAATGCCTAATTACTGTAATACATACCTAATAATTCAAGGCGAGATTATAAAACATTTATTGTGGAATTTGGATTATTGGTAGAACAAGTCCTTTGTTAACACCTTACCCGTAAGTGGCAACCCTTAAAATATGACTGAAGCTAGGCACCAAATCAGGGGCCCTACCATGACCTCTTATTGCCATGATAGTTTGACTCTTACTATGAGACAGACGTATATGACGTGTATAAACCTGTCACTGTAACACAGTGGAACTACGATGGCAATAAGAGCTTATGGTTAGGCCTCAGATCAGTTTCTCTTTCAATTGCTAAAAGTCAACCAACTCATATAACGCATTTATCCTGAAATTAAATTTTAATCAGGGTTCATAAACTTAATTCTACACTTTATGAACTGTTCAATCCCCAAGTAGCGACAATTTTAAAATCCATAGTTATTTTGTTACCTATTAAGTGATCTAAATTGACTATAATCTTTGCTCATGTATCCGCGGTGAAAAATCAAAGCAGGTTGAATTTGCCGTCATTTGAAATGTATACACCTGCTGTCTACAGCTCTTGTTATCATGATAGTTTGAAGGTGTCGAGTTGTTGGATTAAAATACGTTATAATATAATAAATATACTACCTTCTGTGTCATAATTTGAATCATACTATCGTGGTAATAAGAGAAGTAAGGTACTAATAAGGCGAGTCCATCTGGTCAATCAAATTACTAAAATGGATTACATACTAGGATATTCATTGCAGACGTTTTATAACAGGACCAACAATTATCGCAATTTCCGTTTTCAAGTTTTGTGATAATCTTAAATCTCATGTTTTAAATGGGGATTGACTATATTTATGTTAACTTTAGTTATTTTAGTCTAATTTTAAAGTCAAACTGCAAGTTACCTGCAAATTGTTGTGATTGACACAAAAGACTACCTTAGAAATAGGGTAATTTTAAATGATTTGTATTTAATTTATTGGAACTAGATTTTAATTATGTAAAATATATTTTATTTATATGCATGTGTCAATATATTGATCATTTAGTCGTAGATACCATTGTATAGATGTTATTGTATTTGGAAATGAATAAAACAAATGAAACGACTGTTTTTATTTAATTTACCCATTATTTTAAATTTGAATTACATTACGCTGATTCATCTTGAAATCATACTACAAACAAGTTGTGCTCCGCGGTATCACTCGCGTACTCTTATTTGATAGATAGCTTTATTTGGCTTGGTTTTTTTAAGACAAAAATTGCTAATGATATTCCATGTAACATCAGTTATCTCCCGTTTAAATTGGTTCAGCCGTTTCAGAGATTAGTGGGAACAAATATAGATCTGAGATCTCTGTCTGAGAATGAAATTGGTGTTTTTATGTAAGTACCGAATATTCTCTCATATAAAATTTGTACTGTATATTAAGAAAGCTGTAGGTACATAAGGAATTACATACAGACAATTTTAGTTGTTCGCAGTTGAGACGTCATTGGATAAATACGGTTAAGTATACAATAGGTATTTTATTCTTCAATCATCCCAAATTGCATTCCTAACTCAACTTAAACGTATTCCTCATTCATCGCAAAGCAAAAATTATCAGTTAGGATAGAATACAAATTATATTTATACACAAAGTAAATCTAAAAATTCCTATTAAATAACCCCTAAAAATACGCTAAATACAATAAGCCCGCGGGTTCTATACACATTTTAATTAATTGATTGTACAGGGAAGAGATAGTTATGTTCAAGCACTGTCTATTTGTCTCCAAAACCTTATCCTACCAACTACATTTAATTCAAGGTGATATTAACAGCGAATGTATGCACAAATCTCAATAATTTATGATACATTTCTCGTAGGATGAGTGAAAAAATGCTTCGGGATGAATAAGGAATGCAAATTTAAAAAATAGCCAGAGGATGAGTGATGAATACAAATAGGTTGAGTAAGGAAAAATATTAAAAAAAATGCTTTGTATAATTCAGTAAGTACCATTTATATTTTCATATATACATTTAATGTAAAGCTGTTTCTTTTGGAATTTTGGAATTACAAACTGACACTAAAATTATATTTATCTTTATAGATATAGATGTATAGATTAATCCATATCATGTATACTTATAAAATAGAACGCATTGAGGCGCAGCGCACAGTTGATGACGCAACATTTTGTAATAACCTCTAAAAATCGTCACAAGGGGCCCAACCATAAGCTCTTATTGCAATGATAATTCAGTTGTGCGACAGTGACAGATGTATGCACGTCACATACATCTGTCTCATAAATGAGTGAAACTATCATGGCAATAAGAGCTCATGGTAAGGCCCCAGTAACGAAACGAGAGCTGGTCGCTACTCCCTATTCTTCCGACTGGAAGACAGACATGCATTTGGTATCATGAGGCGATTTTTTACATGACTACACTTAAAATAATTTATTTATTTAACAAATTACAATTCTTTTTAATACAGATAAACAACTAACCACTAACTATAACTAAAAACCTTAAAAAGATTTAACATCGCACTCTGTGGGTGATGCAGGGGAGCAACTTGTAAATTCGATCATTAAAACTTAAAAACTCGTGTATGGATCTCGTGGGAAATAAAATTATATTCTATAGTCGAATTTTAATTATCGTGAAGGTCGCGGCAATTAATGTATGAAATTTTATTTTTCATAATCTATAATAATCCTAGTAACCTATAGGTATTGAATTAAATTTAAGATTTTATTTCCCAGTAAGAGTAATCGCTTAATACGATAAATATAACCTACACTGCTTAGGCGCATTCAATTATTTATAAACAAAAAGAAGGGTAGTAAACATAAAAAGTTAAAGTATTTTTAGTACAATGAGACACATAATGTGGGTAGTGTTTTACTACGAACAGCAATCGACAATTATTTGACTTAGAACGTGTTGATCAAAGAATATAAAGCAGCGGATGTCTAAACACTTTCACACAAAATGTGAACTATCCGAATGCGCTTCCAAAACTAGTAACTACCCAAGTACCAAATTTTTGAGACTTTACTCGATACACAGTAAGGTAAATACACCTAATCCCGAGTGTTTTCACCTAAAGTTAAAAGAACGTTCAAAATTAAGTGTTAACTTATTTTTTTCTATAGAGTCGGCTTTTATTGTTATATTTTCCCGAATACGAGGAAGCGAAAAGGAGGAATATAATTTCGACCGGTATTTTTGTATGTATATATGTATGTTCCATCATAAATAAAAAATAAAATTAAAAAATTACAATTGTAGTATCTTTGAATGCATCTTCATTGTCCGCTGGGTATAGGCTATATATCTCCAGATACAATTAAATGTGTCACCCTCTAGAGGAGAAATAGTGTAAAATTTAATTATGTATATGTTTTTATTCCAAATTAACAGCTTATCACTATTTGCATATGAAAGTATGTAGGATGTAGACTTTTTGGCGCACATTTTAGGCAGAGACATCGGCTGGTGGTTTTTTTCCCTTCTTAAACTTACTAAGGTAAAGTCTCCAATGATGGACAGTTTAAGCGTTTTTTTTCATATTTGCTCTGTAATTTCTTCAGTTTTCGACATACATTTGGGGGTAAATGAAAAGCTCTTTTCTCAATCAGTATTTAAAGTATAATTTCAGTTCAGTACTGAGTACAATAAAATAATATTAATAAACAACACTCCTAATTAGTCACCAGTAATGGACAGTACAAATCCAGTGTTGGACCCCCAATCATGAACATGATCCAATCATGGACATCCATTAATGGACAGTTATGGAGATATTAATAAACAAAATATAAAAAAAAAGTAAAGTACATGTACTTATTGGCACGGCGGTGTCCCGCCGAGTCGAGACAAGAAACCAAATATTGTTTAGTGTATAAATCAAGGAGGAACTTAATATTTTTCAATTTCGATACAGTTTTCTTGATACACCAACCGCATCGATTAATTTGTAATCCCATATAAATATATAGGATTACAAAGTTAAATTTGCAGTGCATGAATAAGTGTACCTCTGTATGTACTACTAGCTGTGCCCCGCGGTTTCACCCGCGTAGAGTTAATTTCATGGGTAGTCCGCGGAACCCTTATGCTTTTTTATGCTTAAATAAATGTAGCCTGAGTTACTCCTTGTAACATTAGCTATCTGCCAGTGAAAGTCCCGTTAAAATCGGTCCAGCCAACAGATAGACAGACAGACAAAGCAAAATATTTAAAATTTGGTAGTTTTATGTATGTACCGTGTATACTTTAATATGCATTTAGTGATTTTTTTTTATTTTGGAATTACAAATAGACACTTCAATTTTATTTCTCTGTATGTATGTATGTATATGTATATATGTAGTAGAAGGTACTGAAAAGGTAAAAATGTAGGAGTAACTTAGGCTACTTTTATTTATTAAAAATATTAGGGTTCAGTGACAATAAGGAAGAAACTAAATCTACGCGGGTGAAACCGCGGGGCACACATAGTTTATTGCATATTTCTAGAGATTCGTGAAGATTTAGTGGAACAGTCCTATGACAGAAGAAAAAAAAGAAAAATATTGAAGTTCACTGTATAGACACTGTCCAAGACTGGGTGTACGTGCTTGAATAATATCCAGTTATGGACACCGATAACTTAGGGCTAGAATGATAAATTATAATATGGATTATATTATAAAATGCATGCATTTCTATTGATAAATCATTAAATAATATGAATTTCAACAACGACGCCACACCAGACACGGAATAAGATGATACGTGTACTTACTTTCATCGCAATTCTAGTAAGAAATTACGATTCCTGACACCAAATGACTCCGCGTAACTAACAAACATTACTGCCCCAATCAAAAAAGGTGTCAGTGGTCGAAAACTGTTGTAATGACAGCTGAAATACTGGCACAACTGTAGGTATTGAAATTTGATAAAAAATACTGCACGATTGCTTAATTTTGGAAGAAAAAACAAAAACTGTCCATGACTGGTCCGCGTCCAACATAGGTGCCGTTACCTTACTTATAATTTCTTTGCGGTATATTAAACTCGTAGAAGGTTACTAAAGGTTCGTTACTTATTGGATGATGTGTAGAAGATATGAAAATGTTTATTTTAGTCATAAATTTACATTAAAAAAATAGGAGGTGATTTTGTGAAATTTTTTTATAATAGAAACGGCGGAGTGTAAAATAAAAGTTAAGGGAATATTTTAAATTGACACACAAATATACAAAAAAAAATTTAAATGCGTTTCCGTGTGTCTTTCTGTCTGATTGTTTGTTCAGGATGTCTTTATTTAGGAAAACAATCGCTAATGAATATCGCTTTTATTGTTATTTGTTTGTCCTGCGTAATACCGCGAGGTATAGCTCGAGATTACAATGAACGCGGCAAGTCTAAGTAGTTCACAATGATCACATGTAAAATATTTCAACCTAATCTTTAAAAATAATTAGCTAAGTATAAAACGAATGATAGCAGTTTTAGTAGACTAAAACACTAGCGAATAATATTTCTTACGTGCATAGGTAAAATCCAAGATGTCTTCCTTTACTCGTATGCTTAGGTACATAAACAGAAAAAAATATTGAATAATGTAATTGATAGATATTGCAGACCAAAAGAAATCGTTATTTGCTTCAAAATGCATTTATTCACAATTGTTATATAGCATTTTTAGGACTGTCGGAGTTACGTGCCTTTACCTTATAATTTAAGTATGTATGTCGAATTGGTACAACATTGGGGATCACTTTTCGCATTATTGTCATATTGTTTTTGTTCTTTGCGGCTACACTACACCACGAAACCATATTGAAAGGAATCTTTGAAAATAGTTCACGATTGTTTAAAAAAAATTCGTACGATAAGAATTAAAAGATATTGGACAGAATAGATAGTGTATGCTTTTTGGTCACGACACCTCGTAAAAGGGACATACTTACGCAAATGTACTCACATCGAATTTCAGACTATTGTCGGTACTATTTATTGAAGAATCATGCCTGCAACCATTATCTAATATTGAAATTATTAAACAAAATTAAATACGTTGTGAACTACCAACAAAAGCCTACATAGTATCAAGAAAAACACTTTGCTCAGAGGCTATTGCTAGGCGCACAGTTTCATATTGTATCACAGTTTACAGTGGTGTAGCTATAGTATAGCAAGGTATTGCAGTGCAAGGCCCCATTAGCTTTGAACAGAAAGGAACAGGGGCCTTACCATGAGCTCTTATTGCCATGATAGTTTCACTCATATATGAGACAGATGTATGTGACGTGCATACATCTGTCACTGTCGCACAACTGAATTAACATTGCAATAAGAGCTCATGGTTGGGCCCCTGTACGTTCCCAATGCTGTCATCCTTGAGCCTGCACAACATTATAATGTAATGATTTGTATAAGTCCTAATTGAATGCGTTCAAGCATGTGCTGTACCTACGTCTTTGTTAAGTAGGCATGTTCTATTTTTATCGTTATTTGGTTAAATATTTTTGTATCACATTGGAATAGCGATTAACTCAAGTGCTGACGGTCATTAATTTTTTATCCCTTTTATATTGCTTATATAAGTTTTAGGCCCATTTGTTGTTTGAGCTTTAAACTTTCAATGATTTTGACTGTAATTCATATATTAGTAGTACTCACAATAGCCTGACATATGTTTAAACAATTTGTATAGGTACCTATATTTCCCTTACTGAACCTTCTACTGGTTGTTAACTTAAAATTTCATTTAAAATGGTCTTGTGGCGTGGCCGCAAATCATCACACTGACCACTTTAGCATTCAACAGACAAGATGTAGGTCCTAAGAGCAGAAAAATACGGGTGTTTCTACACTATCTAAGTAATTTATTTTTGTGTCATTCTGTAAATTTGACTTAAGTATTTATTTTAAGGAACCCCTAGTGACATCTGTTGTCAATAGCTTTATTTAGCAAGCCAGCTAGCTAGGTAAGTACCAAACTGAACTTGCACCCGAAAGAGACTTGGGTTTTGGTCCATTTACTTGAATATGCAGTAAGTTCCCTATTAATACCATAAAATAATTATAATATTTTAGTATTGTTCCTTGTATATATAATTAAGTTTTTATTCAATAAATGTACATAAGCTAATACGTAATTGACTCCTTATATCATCACACGATCTATGAATCAAATACTTATTAGTAAATCCATAAACATAATGTTAAGTATTGAATGTTGAGATTATTGGATGAAAAAAAATTTGGTGAACCGTCAAACAGAATATTGCCCTTGGCGATTGAGATCTGAATGATCAAATATGAAAAACTGTGCAATCAGTCGTAGAAGACACTGCTGCACCAACGTTCATCGACAATACCGACGATGTGACCAGAGTGCCTGGTGCGAGTTTTTCACTGCCGCCGTCGCAAGTCACCACGTCAAAGTTAACGCAGATTTGTATAGGATCGGAACAGCGCCTCTGTCGGCCTCAACGTGACACTATTGTGAACCCATACAAATCTGCGTTTACGTCGACGCGATGACTTATGACGGCGATTTAAAGAAAACTCGCCTAACATCAACAACATTGTACCTACTACCATCTGTTTAATGTACCTAATGTAATTCATCTTCATCAAACCAAAGTGATGGAGATCTGTTTCTGTGTTCTTCTAAACAGTGGAATACTTTCGTTTTAACTTCCCGCAACATAAAGCCGATATCATGGACATGCATAGGATACATTACCTAGCCTCTTAGCCTTTAAAACAATTTCCTACTGGATTAGGTAAGCTGCTCTAAGATTTAATAGGTCGGTGAGCTGATGAGTGAGGTAAAACAAGTACACAAGAATAAATTCCGGCTTTAAGCTGGTGATCCTGCTTTCCCCTTGTCACGCAATCCGGTTCCTCGCTACTGAGGTACACAGAACAGGTACACAGCCCAATTGGTTTCTGGGATGCTATGAGTATATTTTTTATTACCCGTCTTATATAAAATAAAAACCATCACAGCCTTACGGCCGAATGACACAATCATCATACTATTTCCTTCGTTTCCTCTAGAACTTTAAACATCGACCGAAGTGAAGGGTCTGCATATTTAGTTCTCTATCGTCGGCGTGTAGTCGATACAGGGTTGGTCAACTGACTTGAGTGGTCTCGAAGCCCCCATTCCCCTACCCTAATCCCATTATATTTTGGATCGGCAGGTTTATTTTATTCCATTTCTCTTCATCTACCGTCTTGAAGCTGCCAGACGCGATATTATTATAGCTTCCCCTCTGTGCTGAACACATTCCAGGTTCCCTTGATTCTACTCAAAGATATTATATATATTGACTTACCTACCACCGTTTACGTGCAGTAAGCACAACACACTTATATAAAATTTCCTACCCTGTGAAATTTTATAATTAGGTGAGTAGGTATAAGTACCTTGCTTAATTTAAAACTTTTTATGATAATTTAAAAAACTATAACAAAACAAATTGAAATCTAGATTGTCAATTTTAACGTCTAATCAAAAAAATACCAACCGTGATTATTACAAAAGGATTTGTGTACTTGAACAAATAGTACGTACTTAGTAGTAATTATGACTGGATTTCGGAGTTTTTTAAGCAGCACCATTGGTGTCAGGACAGTGTTGAACCGTATGAAGCATCCAATGCTAACATCGCAAAAGAGGCTGCATCACGATGAACCACCAATGCCCCTGGAAAACTTGCCATTTTCTGTGCCTAATCGGTAAGCATTCTTTCACCTTGAATTTAAACTTAGAACTTAAAATTTGGTTTTCAGGGTTCTGTCCTCTAAAAATGTTTATAAGAGATAAGTAGCCTTAGTTATTCAATATATTATTGCCATATTACAAAATCGGTCCAACCATTCCAGAGATAAGAGGAAGAGACCTATGCACAAAATAAAAATGTATTTTTTTTATAAATTTGTAGGTTCTTACCGATTATAATGTTCCTATCATTGTTTATAAAAAAATATTATTTATATATTATAGGTAGATAATCAATTTAGCCATCACATACAACATATAGGTAGATCCGACACACAAAAACAACCTAATTCAATAATTTGTTGTTTACTTTCAGGTATGTTGCAACTGTGAAGTTCACCTTGTTTGTTGGAGTAGGTCTATGGGCACCTTTTTTAATTCTTTGGTATTCCATGGCAAAGAATGCTTTGTAATTGTCATTATGAATAAAATATTTTAATCAAATACCATTGCTTCATTTTGCAGACAGCATTTCAAACGAGGTGTCAGTAGTGGAGCCAATGGTGAGATTCACAATTATAATTGAAAATTCTTAAATCATTTGTTTGAAAGCTGGTTTCGTAGCCAAGCTAATACAATGCTGCATAATACAAATCATAAAATGAATGAATCATTAAAACTGAACCCCAGAGCCCAAATGTCTATTTGATTGTACTGGCTAATCTCCAAAATGGCTAACTTGTTGGCCAGCTACTAACTAGTACCTTTTATTTTAGAAAAATATATTTTCACTTTGTACATTTTATTGTTACTCCTGCACGGTCAAAACCATAAGGCACAGCTAGATTGAATAAATAAAATATAAACACAAAAGAATGTCCATTACAATACTCCCCTCAGAATAATGTAACAATGTGCTATCTGCTCCTTACATCTTGAGTAGAGATGAATGAGTAATTGGGTAAACTAATTGAGGACTGAATAAATCATAAATAAAAAAGAAAGGTAAATTATTCCACTATGTTTATTAGAACTGATGATTACATAATGACTACAAAAGTTTAACACTTCAAGGCCAGGAAGGCGGGTCACCTTCCTTCACCCTCCCACCATACAAACAGGACTTGTCCCTAAAGTTAGTCATTCTCAAAGTTTCCTGGTCATCCAGGAACTTGCCAATGAAGAAGCCTGTGAGTGGTAGTGCAAACCAAACATAGCGTGTGGTGATTCCAAATACAGCCATTTTTGCACTACTATTGCTGTTGTTTCTTCCACTTTTTAGTGTGACTCCAATCCAGGTAGATTAAAGTGACAGTCACTACTGGAAAGGATATGCTCACCAGGTTCCGACGAACAAACGCCAGTAACGCCATAAACCTGGAAGAGTAGGTTATGATATTATACATACACACTTTGTCTCTTGAAGTTTTTTAAGATGTTCTCCACCATTTCTCACCACACAATTTTATTAGATATCAATGTGACAAGTAGTAGTCTGTTGTCATCCCACAGAGACTATTATCATTGGATTTGCCCCAATTATAAAAGCTTCCTCACAACATTTCCTCCACTGCAAAGCTTGTGGTGTGAACAAAATCCTAATTAATTACTAGGTATGGTTAATGCTTATCACCAATCTAATTCATACTAAAACCTACCTCTGGAAAGATTGACTTAAGTATTTAGTATTACATAACAAGTTGAATACATTTTGCTAGAAAAATGGAAACCTCGATCATTTGCAATATCAAATTTCATAAAGTATGAAAAGGAAGCAGAAAATATTTGTAACAACTAACGAAACTAGGAAATAATCACTGATTACCTACTAAAAGACCAAAATCGCAATAGCTACAAAACAGTTTACTAACGTATCAAGAACACATTCAGAACGAAGGACTTATTACTCAGAAGTAACTTATTTCGGATGTTAAATCATACTAAAATTTGCGAGTAAGTAATCTTAAATATTAAAAAAATCTTAAATGTTCAAAGAAATAACTAACCTAATATAGAATCCGTAAGATTTGACTGACGGAGGATTTAAATCATAGACCACAATTAACTAAAAATTATTTAATTTTGTTGTAGGCAATTTTGTCCGAGTCTATGGTTATACAACCAAGCAAACTCACTCCGATAAAATATGAATCACTTTTATTTTGAACAATACTAAAATATTACCGTAAAATAAATACCTTGGTTACAAGACCTCTTAATTTCTATATTGTTTTTCCATATATTTTTCGGGGCAGTCCATTCTTTTCAGTAAATGGTATAAAAAAATTTTTACGGCCTAAAAAAATTTAATTTTAAAAATCGGACATGCCGATTCTAAGGAGTTTCTTATATTTATCTATATCTATACAGATAAATAAAATTGAAGTGTCTGTTTGTAATTCCAAAATAACCGCTTTTCACTAAATACATATGAAAGTATAAACGCTACTGACACTAAAAAACCAAGTTTTAAATTTTTTCTGTCTGTCTGTCTGTTCCGGGTAATCTCTGAAACGGCTGGACCGATTTTAACGGGACTTACTGGCAGGTAGCTGATGTTTCAAGGAGTAATTTAGGCTACTTTTAGTTATGAAAAATATTAGGGTTCCGCGACAATAAGGATGAAACTAAATCTACGCGGGTGTATTGGGTTATGTTATAGATATATTTGTACGTGTTATTTATGTATATCATGGGATTCACGGGATTCTGAGAGGGTGCAATTTGTTCACAAGTTAACAGTAGACTATATATATTTCACTCTTAATATTTGAAAGCTGATATTTTGGGGACTTCGCTTAATTCACCTATTTATATTCATACATTTATTGCAAGTTAGTTTCATATTACACACAATATAAACGTAATGACTTATTATAGTGGTAGTAACTTATAACTAACCCTGTTAGGGCACAACAATGAAAGAGGCACTACTTATACTTAGTTATTATATTTACAATTTACTTTATAATTATTTCTCCTCAATGGGAAACCGTATTATATTATATACTTATGTATTAATTTATACAATTAGGTTTATTTATACTTCAGTTATTTGAGATCTTACATTTCTATTGTGTTATTTGTCGCCATTACAAAGGGTTTGTTGAATGTAGTGTTAATCGAGACATGGTAGTTTAAATTTTTTTTCAATTCTAAGTATGTATCATGTAGGTATATCTTAATTTAATATTTGATAAAAAAAAAGTTGGTTGTTTGTGTACGCTTAGAATGGCATGCTGTAAGTAATAATATAAAGTCCGCAAGTAATAAGTAATGCAGGGTCTTGCATTGTTTTAGGTAAGTCGTTGATATATATAAAAAATAATAGGCATCCGATTAAGCTTCGCTGTGGTATGGCCGTAGTTATTGGTTCAGTGTCTGATCGTATGTACCTATCTATTATTCTTCTTTTTTCATAGTGTGGTGTTTTATTTCTACGTGTTGTTTTCTATTCTGAAAATATGAATGAAGCTTTATAGCAATTGTGCGTAGTATAGTATGTATTGCAATTTATCGAAAGCTTTCGTCATGTCTTATAATATTTTGTAGTATTTGCATTTAAAAATATCCCCGTATTTTTTAGTACCTCTCAGAGTATTTTTTTATTTGCGCCCATCCACATTGACTACATTTATCAAGAACTAGCTGTGCCCCGTGGTTTCACCTGCGTAGAGTTAATTTCATGGGTGTCCCGCAGCTCTTATGTTCTTTTTTAAATACAATTAGCCTAAAACACTCCTTGAAACATCAGCTATCTGCCAGTGAAAGTCCCGTTAAAATCTATCCAGCCGTTTACGCGTGATGCCGTGACCAAGGGACATGGGGATTCATTTTTATATATAAAAAAAAAAGAAGATAATCAACACATGTCTATGGTTATGATGTATTGCAAAGCATAAACTGAGAACTGCATATATTATTTAAATTCAAAGTGAATTTTTCTTTATCTACGTTTTAATTTCCTTTCATTCTTTTTTCTTACAACGCACACATTTCACAGACTGCAAATCTTGTGCAAATTATTTATGATTCAACTCTACTAAATTGGTTTTGGTTTGGAATGAAACTAAACGACGCGAGACGGACGAGGGGACGAACGAACGAATTAAATAGATTGAGATTGACGAATCGAGCGGAGTGGAGTGGAGAGTGCCTTCGTCATCGTGTGCAGATATTTCGTTAAAATAACCGTGTGGGGTGTTGAATCTGTTGATTTTAATGAAGTGAACAATAGAGTTGGTGATGTTGACCTTAGGCTTATCGTTATTTCGCAAAAAAACTGTTAAAGAACATACGTTTACTGTAGTAATCCGTCAAAAATCGAGAAAGCTTCAAACGTGTTTGAAGCTTTCGTTTTTGCATTAATGGAACTATGAACCTGGACCCTTTAACGTTTAGCCTATCTCAAATCAATTATCTTGTTGTACATTTAAATAAGAAGAACTTTAAGCAGAACAGTCAAGAATTATCTCAGGTTAGTGAATTGCCACTTCATACCTACCATTCTTTGTTTTCTACTGTCGCCATATTGTGAATACGGAAAGCCACGACCGTTCGATAATAGTACTACGTCGTTGCAGTTGTCATGGATTGCTTTCGATATTTTCGTAAGTTATTACAGTGTAACTACATATTTTGTTACGAAATCCACCAATACATAAATGTGATTTGTTGTATTTTATAATAGTTGTCGATTCCACAATATATAATCAAGATCACCGTTACAAACCGCTTCCATTTGCAAACCCACTAAAAAAGTTGAGACTTTTTACTCGTAATGCTTGCTTTTATTGTTTGTTACAATAGTTATTTACGTATCCAAATATTCGAAATACATAGTGTGTATGTAATTTAGGCTTATGGCTTTTGGCAATTGAATAATATGATAATGTGAAAGTTCTCTTTGTATGATACAAATATTGGGCTAATGCACAGGGTAATCATTTACTCATATCCCCTTATTACGAAACATGGTTTCAATGAAGACTAGACTAAACTCTGACTACAATGTCTATCCCTTTTAAGATCTGTATCATAGAAAGTGATCAACTATTAAAACAAACAGTACTTTTCTTGATGTTCATACCAGGGCCTAAACTAAATAATTGATATTCATTGTCACATAATTTTGTATGTCATAGGTATTATGTACTAATTTGTTTAATTTTATCAATTCATTGTAAAAGTCTTTCATATGTTGAATGTAATAAAATAGTGTATAATAGCTTAACATTAGCAGCCTTAGGTGGTAGTAAATGACTGATTAATAGCACAATATTTTATTAGCAATTTTTGCTTTAATGAGGCACCTTTTAAGGAAATAATGTCGGCCACACTAGCTTTCACAAAATAATGCTATTGGGCCCGAATGTCATCCCTAATAATTTGGTGTGAATGCTCACAATATAGACCCCAATGGGAACTTCCCCTGTATGTATACAGTTTGATTGGTGCTAGTTTTTAGTTAATGGCTCTCAAAACATATCTCATTTGTAACTTATTCTATACCAAAACTTATCTTGGTATAAATCATACTTACCCATTCTTCATCCATTTCACCCATTTTTCAGTAGGTCTTTTTTGTACAAAGATGGATGGTCAAGCTCTTCAAGTGCTCTTGAACAGACATTGACTCGGATAATTATCTCAGGAAATACTGCTACTAGGGGTTGTTCCTTCTTCTTGTTTGTTACACTGTTGACTGAGAGGTTGTGGTCATCATGCGGTACCATTTGGAGCAGATGTCATTCGCCTCATGATCCATTCAATACACTGCTAAAACAACTTGTGAGATATAAAATGGGCTTATGATTAGCTTGAATAAGTAAAACTCATTGGCTGTATCTGAACTGTTTTTAAAAACTGTCCTTAACATGTCAGCATAGGGATCCTTGGCCTTAGTGGCAATAATAAATTGGCATCTGAAAAGATTTTTACTTTAATAAGTTGATGGAGTAATGAGTTCGATATCAGACTTCAAAGGGACTACTGTGGTCAGCTCTGGTTGGTTTGACTCTGTTCAAAACTGTGCGGTAGAATACTCACTGATTAGGCTTTCAAGCTGGAATGGAAGCTTCAAATTCAGATGAATGATTTTGCTTCCCAATGTATCAACTATTGCTTATATATATTCTGTGGTGATGCCCACAGCCAAATTTAACCTGTCTATCTGTCTGTCTGTTTGTTCCTAGTTGTACTTAGCAGATGTTATAAGGAGTAAATAAGGCTTGTTTTACTTTAGATATATATTTTATCATTACATAATGTGAGTTGGAACACTCAATGTTAATAGTTGTTTATTACTATAAATTATCTTCCGACACAACACAATGACAACAGGAGATCCCATTATATATGACTACTTTAGGGATTAGGGAAGCATTATTTGTCTGAGTTCTTCTGTAATTTGAATGTGACTTATATACTATTACCTCCAGCTAGACAGCTTGTTAATTCGTACAGGGATTACTTACCTTTATGCCCTACTTATCATAATAGTATTACTAATCTATATAGGTATTTTATTCACCAACTTAAATAAAAGAAGGTCTATGTGCATGTTTGCTTTAAGAAAGTAAATGGAACACAGAAACAAATTATCATACAGTGTATTACTTACCTTTGATTGATGCGTTAAGAACAATATAAGTTACAATTTCATACTACAGTTCAATAAAATATCAGCATAGGTTGAATATTTAACAGTTTATTAAATAAAATCAAACATAAGTAATTTTTTTTTATTGCATCTAGATATTTTCTGCTGAATAATATACTTATGCTATGCACACATCAATTTGAAGCAATGCGATTGTGACTTATATAATTTTCATTTGTGAGTTATACTTGTAAGAATAATAACAGCGATTTTTTTGATTATTTGCGAGAGATATGTTAGTATTTTGATTGCCTGGCGAATATGAAAATTGTGACCATATCCAATCCACTTTAAATTAGAGCTCAAATAATTTTACACAAGTTATAATTGATAGCTTACATGCAGCATAATAAAGATCTGTCTATTAAGATTACACATCCTGGCTGATTGATTTAGATTGCTGGTCATAGAGACTTGAAATGTTGAGGGTATAATTGTTATGATTTCCCAAATAGATGTGTACTAAGATGGTTTTAAAATTCGTTTTTTATACTTCTTAGATTGAACCATCCATATTTTTGTCTTTGTCGTATTTTAGTGCTTGTTGAAAACATCATAGAATGTGGTTTTGGAATGTTTAAAAGTTATCTTTGAATAGGTTAATATAGGACGCAACTTTCACTTTTATTTAAATCCTTGCCTCCCATCTTCTTAATAAAGCTCTAGAGTAAAAGTTCTAAGCCCATTGAAATATATCTGAATGTGTTAAATGTCCTGTAAGATTATTATTTTAAGAATTTTTTTTCAGCTGGTCAGTCTTTATGGCTTGGAAGCAGAAAACCAGCTATTGAGGTGCCTGCTCACTGAAGCAGCCAAAACTTGCTGGGACAGTGACCGGCCAGCATCTTCGACCAGTAGCAGCCTCCACGCGACGCTACTCTCGCAGCATCTCACCTCGCTCCTGAACCACCCAGCCAAGTCCACCGTTGTCTGCAGAGCAGTTGATCACCCGACCCGCTCCTTGCAAAAGGTCAGCTCTACCATAAACATTAACTTTTCATTCATTGCACCTCGCGAATACCCATACTATCCATCTTTCTACCATTCGGATTGTTCTTGAACAGCTATGTGCCATGTTGTTTCACTGATTGTTTTACTGATTCTCAAATATTTGGTAGTTATTAGTGATGGACCGAATATGGATTGTAACATGATGTTTAAGTGCTGAAGCTTGAGGCAGATTATAACTTTATGCTGTGACAAAAATAAGGCAAATTATTACAACTTACAAATCAATATCATTATATTTATAACTAGCTGTGCCACGCGGTTTCACCCACGTAGATTTAGTTTCATCCTTATTGTCGCGGAACCCCAATATTTTTAATAAACAAAAGTAGCCTAAGTTACTCCTTGTAACATTAGCTATCCGTCAGTGAAAGTCCCGTTAAAATCCATCCAGCCGTTTCGGAGATTACCCGGAACAAACAGACAGACAGACAGGGAAAAAAAAAAAAAAAAAAAAATATTTTTCAGTACCGTGTATACTTTCATATACATTTAGTGAAAATCTGTTATTTTGGAGTTACAAACAGACACTTCAATTTTATTTATCTGTATAGATATTGACAATAGAATTGACCTTGTATGATTTCGTGAAGATCAGAATAATCAGCTATAAATTGTTATTTTTTTTAAACAAACACGATTTCTACCCTTGACACAAAGTTTATTCGTCACTCATAGATATTATGACACTGAATACAACGGTTACGGCGAAGGCACCACTATTGATTCTTAACTGATGTCGCTTGTTAATGATTTTAAGCTTGTAGCTGAAGTCACTGTTTTTAATTTTATTTAAATGTTGTGATAAATTCATTATTATCAAAAATGGCTATCACTGTTTTGATGGAACATTTGAACCTAAAGAACATCGCAAAACGTCGTTATATTTTAGAACAACATCGGTCATATTCGATAGCGTCTCATAGTTAATTGCCGAAATAAGTAATAATAATCTTTCGATAGCACAAATGTTAGACCATAATACCCACTTTTCATATTCACCATGATGCGTGATTCTGTCCATCACTGTAGTTAATTGCTTATCATAATAAAGTATGTTGCATCTTGCAACATCTTCTGGTATTTAAGTGCACTAAAATATTATACTCGTTATAGTTCATTAACTAGTTTAATGCCACGACTTCGTCCGCGCGGAATATGTGATCATAAAATGTGTTTATGATAATATATAACCTGTTTTCAGATCAAATTTTTTTTGGAGTTTTTGTTTGTATGTTTTAGAAATAGCGATGGGCGAATTTTTAACTTTAATTTCGCTATCTAGAGTTGCGTTCCTTCAAACCCGAGTTGAGTTAGGTCAATAAATTCGACCTTATAGCATACACACAGGCACATAATTCGTTGACCGATTTCTGGGCAGTGGGTTCGCTCAGTCCACAAGTTGCATAGCCGGGAGAGCGCTACTGAGACTACTTGAGTGATCGACCGAGTTAAATCAACTCGATCGATTTCAAGTCATAACTTGTAAGAGTACAGATTCAATACCACAATGGCAATCGAAGCATGAGTAGCAATAAATCGACTCGCCGCATCGCTAATTAATATTTTTTTATTAGCGGTTTTTCCCTATCATACTGACGGTGTCAAAATACCAATTTTAAATTTTCATAGATAGCCCATGGTCTAGTCCATTGATTTCTATCTAATGTAACAGTTTTCATATAAGCATAAAATTTCGCCTACCTCTTTAAATCAAATAATGTTATTGAATTTAAGGGACAGTGGGAACATTTATTATTTATAACCTAAAGAATTCATCCGCTTCTTATCAAAAAATATCTTCACATGTTTGGCATGTGCTGTAAATTCATGATACAATACGGCCTTTATATATTCTCTGTGGGAGTCTGTTTGTCTAAATTTCCACACTGAAAACTATCCTATGATTTCTTTTTAGCCAATTCTGAAATTACCTACCAACATTAAGAAAATTTTGTAAAATTGGTGTTTTGATATCTATATCATTACGATTTCCAAAACTGATTTCATGTTATAATTATAGACTTAAATTATTATGCAATATATTTTTGAAATAGTCAATTTTGGTTACTGCAGCTGGCCTAGGGAAGAGGCCTAAAGGAGAGCTTAGGTATATTAATGATTTAATTTCATGTTTAGGTTTCTCTATGTACAGGGTGTAAACTGAAAGGAGAATCGGCAGTTGCTATCATAGCTGATTTTACTTTTTATTCTATTGATGTTCGAGTTACCATACCCATAAACTTGTTTATTTTTGTTTTATAATTTTCGCACAAAATATAACACAGTTACTAACGAATACAAATGTACAAAGATATGGGCATAACAATCTCTCGATTGAACTCAGAGAGTTTTGGACCTCGGGACTGTATCTCCACGTTGAGACGATTGAAGCTAAATAATGCTACTTTAGAGAAGTGTTGTGTTCTTGCACTACTGTAAGGACCCCAACGGGTGAAAGAGGCACAGACAAGAAGAACCGTGATGCTAATTTAGCCTTCACCCTTTCTTTTTCTACGGTTGGCATACCGATTCCTTTCATGATAAGATAGGTAACGCGCCAGTGACACCTTTGGTGTTGCAAGCGTTTATATGATAGTTGCAGCTTACCTTCAAGTGGACTGTAAGCCTGTGTGCCTGTGTAGTCCTTGAGTTTGTTGTATTTAAAAGAAACAAAAGTCGAGCGACGATACTGCCGCCCAAAAGACCTAAAACACACCAATTATGACAGACAGGAAAAATTATTTACATTAACTTAACACTCCATAGATTAAACATTTCTATACATACACTCTAAAGTTCTCACTTTTATTTATATCTTTTAATTAATTTGTATGGTTTCTGGTCAGGAATTACTGGATTATTATCTTTTTATCTTTGTATAAGATTTATTTTTAATATGATATTCTTTGAGCAACATTTTCAAACATTTTTAATGTGTTAGGTGTTGGTAGATATTAAGAACCTGTGACCAACTTGCTACTGTGATTCACCCTCACTTTACACCTTGTGTATAAAAATGCATCCATTTTTGTCGTATTTATATTGTATGTATTATTTTATATAAATCTGTGTATTCAATAAAGAGAAGGTGCGATGACTGAGTTGATCTAGCATGGTTATGGTATGGTGTATCAATTGGACTGGGAGAATAATATGATTATACTTATTTGCAAGCTTAGCTCGCAATAGGCGAATTTTCATATGAATTCGTAGTTTTCCTGCTTTTCTATGGAAGAATCGTGAAGATTGAACTGAACAAACCATTTCCATGCGAGGTCAGAACTAGTAAAGTGTACCCGAAGATTATGACGTTAATATGTACAAGTTCAATCTGAAAGGCTTTTTGAACTCACAAGATTAGGAAAATAATGCACGGGTCGAAACTCCCTGCACAGAACAATATATTTTAGGACCCTTGTACTAACAAATAAGGTTATAATAATATATTGGCACATTACAAAGTGATTGAATGGGAATGTGAGTGAAAGAAATCAAACTGGAAGCATGTTTACAGAAAATTGGAAGCATGGTAAGAAGATGAATTGAAAGGAGATAAAAAATATAAAAAGGGGCTTAAAATTGTACAAAACGCGATATTGGCCGAACATCAGGGAACTATATACGGCAGTGGATCCTTGGGAGGTCAGAAAAAGATGTAGGATCAGTAGCGCGCAAGTGAATCACCTGGTGGAATTGCTAGTGTTGTTAGTTAGGCTGCGGTAACTACATATCATCAGGTGGGCCGTATGCTTTTTAAACAAATATTTCAACAACAAATTAAGTCGATTCATTCTCATTGTTTTATATTAAATCCTAAATTAATTTATTCACAAAGCAATTGATGTGAATGATGATTGTAAAGATGGCGCACGTAAGCAATGTTGTAATACAATGCATGCATGCATGCATAAATGACCATTAAGCGAAGAAAGTTGAGAATGATAATATATGTAATGGCTCTCTTTTCTCCCTGCTTACTCCAAGTGACTGTATCTATTTATGTACTTACACAATATTATTTATATATATGTACCCAATATCAAAATATTACGTGTTTCCTCAGTGGCGGATTTACAAAACAGGTTTGAGCCAAGGGCGGGCGAATTTTTTCTTTACCAGATATATAAACAAAGGAAAATGTTGGACAGTTTTCTGATGTCATACAATATAAAGCCCATAAGGTTTATTGTCTCAAGATTTTTTTTCTCCTCTATAAATATTTACTTTTGTAGAAAGAAAAAATTAAGCAGTTGCTTATATTTTTGCCGTTTTAATTGATCTAATAATAGAAGAATTTAAAAAATGAAATTAATTGGAATGTTAAAAGCAGTGATAGTGCTATAATCTTCAGACTGAATTTAGTTTCCTTCCCGATTGCAGTGCTTTTTGACCGATATTATAATGTTCTATTTTAAATTATAATGTTCTCAATGACGTCAATACTGCACGTGCACGTTGAGAGGTTCGTCCCTAATTTCTTAAGCTGTTTGTGTTACTCGGGTTTCTTGAACAAATCGAGGGGAAAACTGAAAACAAAAGCAACTTACAAATTAAATTATAAAGAACAACAGCAAGTTTTTGTTCTCAAAAACAAATATAACCCGCGGTCTAACAACGGTACTTTTTATTATTACGGGTGGATTATACTTTACTTGATAAAAAGTAAAGTAAAGTAATATTTCCTCTAAATAATCCGGTTGTAAACCCATCCTATTTATAATCAAATCAAAAAATAATTTAGTTGAGAAATATAAAAAAAATATTTTCATTTTTGATTCTAAAAGCTGTAAAGTTTTGTAGAAGCATGCGTGGTAAATATTAAATAGCCTGTACCCATGAAATTGTGTAAATCTGCCACTGTGTTTCCTACCTAACGACTCTAAAGCCAGCATTTATGTATTAACGTGAACACAGACAAGAGTTAGTGAGATATCCGAAGTCTGTAATATACCATCTTCATGTAACAAATATGTAAATGTACAAGGTCATAACTTTGTGGGACGATAACCTACCTGGCTTTAGAGTTGTCTTTATTGTGCTGCGAATTAGTTTAGCTAGTTTTTCGTATTATACTCACGCTTTTATTGCTATATTCCTTTCAGATTTTAAAACCCTCAAATACTTTACTCAATCGTCTTTCAAGACTGTTAAAGTTAACTACAGCACAAGACGTTGCATTCTCTCTAGTGCTAAGGAAGCATTCATCAAAAACTGAAATCTCTGCACTAGCAAAACAACATCTGAAGAAGAGGTTCTTGGATCTCGTACAGTGCTACTTAGACGCAGGTAGGTAGTTCGTTGTGGCCTTGTTCGTCAACGTGTGGTTCATATTAATTATTGGGTGGTGTTTGTTCACAGAACGCGGACATCAAGTGGAGAGAGCAGGCCTTCAGGAATGCAGCCCTGAAGTTTTGCAAACTCTTCTGACTAGTCTCGCAGACGAAAATTTCCGATTAGCCGCTGTGACAAAAGACTTGTTTTTAAAACGTCTACGCGGTGATTTCCCACGGGAAGTAGTGCCTATTATACTAGCGCCGCTACTGTACCCCGACGATACCAAAACGCCTCTTGAAGAAATGACCACAGCTGATGATATGGCAGTAGCTATGATGGATAATTCGCTAGCAGAGATAATCCGAGACATCGGCTACTCATTCACATCATCCGTGGAAGAATGCAAAAACAGTATGTTGAATTTCGGTGCGCGGGAGCCAACCGCCATCGACGTGGCAAGGATAATTTCTATGATGGTAAGACACCATGCAACCACACAAGAGGGGCCCCAAATACAGGCACCTGGTAACTTTTGGATGACCCATGAACCTAAAAAGGATCCTATTACACATGGGCATGGTGAGACATGGAATGCCGAAGTATTTGTACAAACGCTAAAAGAACTAGCATCAAACCTCAACTGGAAGGAGGTTATACTGCAGCTCGACCATCCGGAGTTCATTGTGCCTGATAGACAAGGGCTCAACCTACTATTTACCATTTTACGCTTAGGGCTTCAAAGTGCTGGTTATCCAGCCAACATATTTCCAGTGGAGTATCTATGCCGCCGCTGGACAAATCTCGAAGGACAAATGAGTTTAATCACTAATATACTGAAGCACCCGGATATTTTTAGTTTTGCAGATCACCCCTTCCATCCAGTGTCTATAGACGTGCTAAAGTCACCCCCTGAAACAGACAATAAAGAAGTGTCTACATGGCGGTGCCTGTATCTGGTTGAGCTGATGTTGTATGCAGCGGAGCGCGGTTACTACCTTCAAGTTCATGAGCTGTTCAAATTCCCCCTTCAGCACTGCCCAGATATTCTTTTTCTGTGCTTACTACAAATCAGTCCCCCTATCACAATATTCAGGCAGGAACTGTTAACCACACTAATACCAATATTCTTAGGGAACCATCCTAATTCTGGAATAATACTACACCACGCTTGGCATACACAGAATCCTAATATAAAGCCTATTATTATGCACGCCATGGCTGATTGGTACATACGTGGGGAATGTGACCAATCAAAACTATCAAGAATTCTGGATGTTGCTCAGGACCTGAAGGCATTGTCCCTGTTATTGAATGTACAATCGTTTCCTTTTGTTATTGACCTGGCATGCTTGGCTTCACGCAGGGAATATCTCAAACTTGACAAATGGTTGACGGACAAAATCAGAGATCATGGGGAGACTTTTGTATCAGCTATGGTTAAATTTCTTCAGAGAAGATGCCCACAAGTTCTTGGTAAAATGCCAGATGAACAATTACCCAAGGCGGCTCAACTACCGCACGAAACGATTGGTACAATGTTGGCTTGTCTACAACTATGCATTCCGAATGTGCAACAAGAATTGCAGGAGGCCATATATAATGTTATAGCCAACTGTCAGACAGTGATACTGGCTAAAACAAGACAAAGCTTTGCAGGAATTGCACGTCCACACACGAGGGTTCTAGAGACGCCATTCAACCCCGCGGGACTTAGTGGGCAGCTCTTCACACCTCACGTCGACGCAATGGCTAATTTGACACCCAATTTGGCAAATATGAGCCTTGGTGCACCACCAAATGCTGCTTTCGCAATGCCTGGTACCCTGGGGCCTCTTGTGCCTGCTCCCGGGTCCCCGTCTCGCATGATGGGCGCACCTAATAGTCCATTCGCCATGATGCCAATTCAACACAATGTAAATATGGGAGCCAACATGGGAGCTCTCGCTAGAATGCCACCAGCGCCAGTGATGGACAAGCCACGTCTACCCGATCCTCTTCATTTCCCAGAGATGATGCACAACGTAGCTAAAGAGATTGAAGACGAAGCGAACGGCTACTTCCAAAGGATTTACAATCATCCACCTCATCCTACATTATCTATAGATGAGGTACTTGAAATGCTGAAAAGATTCCAGGACTCTCCGAACAAAAGAGAACGAGAAGTGTTCTCTTGTATGCTACGGAATCTCTTTGAAGAGTACAAGTTCTTCCCACAATATCCAGATAAAGAACTGCATATAACTGCACAACTGTTTGGAGGCATAATTGAGAAGGGCCTGGTTCCCAGCTATGTTTCACTGGGACTAGCGTTGAGATTTGTACTCGATGCCTTACGAAAACCTGAGGGTTCTAAGATGTACTACTTCGGAATAGCCGCTCTCGATCGTTTCAAGTCTCGTCTTAAAGACTATCATAAGTATTGCGAGCATGTTAGAGCAATACCCCATTTCAATGAATTCCCGCCGCACCTCATTGAATACATCGAGTATGGGCTTCAGAGTCAAGAACCGCCGTCGAAGCCGCAGGGCGCAGTTCTCCCGACAAGTCTTGCAGCCATGTTGCACCAAAGTGCAGTGGTTACTGTATCAGCACCCTACAGGTATATCTAACATTTTTATAAAACCAACTTTGTATATCAGATCAAATGAGAAATAAGCAAACTTCTGTATCTGTAGATATGAATAAAATAATATTTAATTATTACAATGTTTTGTTTCAGGGCAATGGTGTGTGCTCCACCATCTATATCGGTGATTTCGAAAGTGGCTAGTTGTACCGCGGGCGGTATGGCCGGCCGCCCTTCAATCGCCAATGCGACTAACATTGACACGCTTCTCACTGCTACCGACAGAGAGGAAAAAATCAGTGCCCCACCGGAACCAATTCAAGACAAAACAGCCTTCATTTTCAATAACCTCAGTCAACTAAATCTACAAACCAAATGCGAAGAACTCAAGGACATTATCACTGGAGAATACTTCCCCTGGCTGTCACAATATCTCGTGATGAAGAGAGCTTCGATTGAACTCAACTTCCATGCATTGTATTCGAATTTCCTTGACGTTCTAAAAATACGAGATGTTAACAAGATGGTTACTAAAGAAACGTACCGTAACATCAAAGTGTTACTGCGTTCTGATAAGGGCATAGCAAACTTTTCCGACCGATCACTATTGAAAAATTTAGGTCATTGGCTGGGTATGTTAACTTTAGCACGGAACCAACCTATTCTACACATTGACATAGATCTAAAAGCACTGGTGCTTGAAGCATATCACAAGGGACAGCAGGAGCTCCTGTATGTTGTACCTTTTGTGGCTAAAGTTTTGGAATCGTCTGCTAAAAGTGCAGTATTCAAACCACCAAACCCATGGACAATGGCACTTATGAATGTTTTGGCAGAACTACATCAAGAGCCTGACTTGAAACTGAACTTAAAATTCGAGATTGAAGTACTGTGCAAAAACTTGAGTCTTGACATAGCAGACCTCAAACCGTCTCTATATTTGAAAGATCCTGAGAAAGTTCGTCAGATTGAGTTTCAGTTGTCGCAACCAAAGCAAAATAAAGAAGTGGCAGCTGCGATGCCCGTGAATCAGGCAATAGTGCAAAATCCACAAATGCACATGATGCCGCCTCCAATGATGCAGGTAGAGGATATGATGGTGCCCGCACCCCCGCCCAATGCTGGGATGGTCGGCGACCCGGGATTTATGGGCATGCTCGGCCTGCCTGAGCCCAGATTCAACTACCTGGAAGTCAACGTTACATCCACTTCTTCATTTGGCCAGAAGATTTATATTAATCCTCACATTATTCTGTTCCAAAGTTACCCTCATCTGAAACAATTTGTGAAGCCTGCGATCGAAAGATCGATTCAGGAATGGATTCACCCAGTAGTGGACAGGTCCATAAAGTATGCTTTGACTACTTGTGAACAAATCATAAGGAAGGACTTTGCATTAGACCCAGACGAAGTGCGCATGCGCACGTGCGCACACCACATGATGCGCAATCTGACCGCTGGCATGGCTATGATCACCTGCCGCGAACAGATCATCAGTACGATTAGTACCAACCTCAAAGCTGCATTCGTTACTGCTCTCATGCCGTCTACGGCGCAACAGGTAAAGTCTTTACATATATAAATGTAATTGGTTTCTAGAAATATTAGTTCAGTGCTAATTTTTTTTTTCTTGAAGGATATCATTGAGAGTGCGGCAGCGGTGCTAGCTACAGAAAATATGGAACTGGCTTGTGCTTTTATTCAAAAGACTGCCGTTGAGAAGGCACTTCCCGAACTGGATAAACGACTACTCAGTGATTATGAAATGAGAAAGTTAGCACGACAAGAAGGCAGGCGATACTACGACTCCTTAGTGTTGACCTATCAGACGGAGAGGACCCCAGAGCGAGTGCGCCTACGCGTCGGTGGCCCTACAGACATGCAGATCATCGTGTATGAGGAGTTCGCGTGCAACATTCCAGGGTTTATGCCGGTTCGCGATGCGGCCGTATTCACCCCGAAGCCGTCGGCGCAGGATCAGATCCCGCAGATGACATTCAGCCAAGTGATGAACCCGACGCATGTGTACGGCACGGACGAGATGAGTGCTCTGATCACCGCTGCGGAGGTGTTCCTCGCCAACTCGTTAGCTGTCGCCTCGGTCGCGATGCAGGCGTCCAGCATGCACTCGCTTCTAGAGTGTCTCTTCATGGCGAGACGCAACCGTGATATCGTGTCTGGGTGCACTCTACTACAAAAGGTAATTATAATTTATACCTAAAAACATCACGTTTATCATCATCAGTCGGGTTGTTTTTTTATATCAAAAGTAATCAATAATATGATATAATGCTCTTAGACACAGACACAATATAACACAACTATATTTGATCTAGGCTGTGGAAGGTCTGTTGGACGGGCACGTGGTACAATCAACCGCGAGCGCTGAACACTTGGAGATGATGACCAGGTATCGAGACATCCACCTGCGCGTTCTGAAACTCCTTGAAGACGCACGAGTCTATGGCCATGCGTGGACCACGAAGCAGATCACCTGCTGCCTCACCGAGTGTCGTGAGGAGCTAAGATATAACGTCGAAGGCGTTGAGTGCCTCATCAGAAACCACCTCGTCGATTTGCCACAGGTACGTCTCAGTATGTGTTCAATGTTTCTGTTTAATCCATACTAGACACATGGAGTCAAAGAGAACATATTAATAGCAAATGGGGGCAATAATTATATTTCATTGGTTTCGTCTGAAGCATAAGCTAACAAAAACGAATACAGATAGTATCGATACTATTTGTACCCTTGTTTGGTAGTTGAATGACAAAAGAAAAAACAAATGATATTTTTTTTCACATAATATAATTAGAAAACTTATATTCACGTTATTTTTCTGTTCTGTTAACTTCACGTCAAGCTTCCTTCTTAGTTTTATAGATGATAATTATTTACAAAAACTTTTCATTATTCAGTGCTACTTATGTAATCTCTTCTTGCCCTCTCTTATAAAGTTTAATATTATAATTATAGTAATTAATTCCATTCCATTGACGATATTAAAATCAAACCCAATTACTGCCTGTTATACCTGTCTAAAAGTCACGATTAACATTACAAATACGTTGAACAGTATGACATCGCCCTCGCGCACATGATGGACAACGGGAACAATTATATGGCTGTGGCGTTTGCCATGCAACTGGTGCAAATATACCTAGTGGATGAGAGGAACACCATGTACGCGACTGACGCGGACCTGTACCACACTATGGAAACCTTAGTTCGCATTATGTCCAACGCTCGTACACCGCTGCCAGAAGGACTCGAATCACTGATTGAGATGATCAGGATCAACCAGGACCCTAGCACATACCTCGGTGAGAGATCGCCGCTCGGTCCAACTGCCCACATACACGCAGGAATTCTGCAAGTTCGGGTACGTATTATGAAATAAATGTCAATGTCGATTTTCCGACACTTACTTACCGTTATTTTTATTAGAGGCAATTTTTATGATTTTTCATGGAATATTTAATTACAGGCCCAAAACTATGACGACCCGCCCGGCTTGCAAGACAAAACACAGAATCTTCTCCGGGAATGGAGAAGTGTTCTTCTCAACCCGCTGACCGAGATCGAGCTCGCGCAGAACTTCAACCTGTACGTGCACCGAATGAACATGAATGGATTACTCAAGTCTGATGATCTGATTACGAGGTTCTTCAGGATCGCCACTCAATCGAGCATCGAGAGCGTGTACCTTCAACTCAATGAAGAGCGCATCAACCCTGCAGCGATAGCACCCAAGAGGGAGAAATACTACTCGATGTGCGACTCGTTTATAAAGCTCATCTCTTTGCTCATCAAGAACACGGCCGATGGTGGCAACCCTACGCCTAGATTGAATCTCCTGAACAAAGTAAGCGCAGAGTATTATTCAAGCAGGATTGACCTGCTCGCTCGATCGCCCGAATATTGTAAAGAATATATGCATGATGTGTGTTCCGATTTGTTTACAGATCCTGGGTATAATAATTGGATGTCTCCTTCAAGACCACGACGAGCACGGCGTCAACTTCCAGCAGCTGCCGTACCACAGACTACTGCTCATCTTGTTCCTCGACATGAACATGGCAGAGCCGGTCTTAGAATCTATGAACTTCCAGGTGAGTTTTATTATGTTAGTTTGTTTATGAATGTTTACCCCAAAAGGTGTCAGTTTACTCTTATATTTAACTTGTATACAATGGTAGACATAACTAAATTTGGTATTGTGATATGTTGTGGCCAGCTTCACAATAATGATGAGAAGTAATTTATTAAAGTACAATTGCATTTAGTATGTGATGTATCGATCGGCAGGTTCTCACAGCGTTCTGTCACACGTTGCGCATCATTCGGCCGAGTGTCGTCCCCGGGTTCTGCTACGCATGGCTAGAGATCGTCGCCCACCGTGCCTTCATCAACCGAGTGCTCGCTGTTACCCCGCAACAGAAGGTACTTCCACCGCACTATAACAACCAGCTGCTACCCTTGATAGTGGCCACTGCTGCTATAGTTTACTTTTTTGTAAGGCCCCTGGACGTAGAAAATGAAGCACATATTATATTAGTTCCTTCGATGATTTTGATAATACAGATGCCGTCACGAACTATGACCGATCAGCGAAAATAGGGGGGGGGGGGGGATCTGCGTATGTATTTTATTCGCATCGTGCCATACATACAGACAGAGATAGACTGATAAATGACTACTGCGCATGAAGGTTAGCGCTCATAGATTGTGATAGTACTGTAAGGCTGAGGCCATACAGTACCTACACCCTGTGTAAGGAACATTATCTTTCATGTAAATCATTATCCACATCCTTTTAGGGCTGGGGCATGTACTCGACACTGCTGATCGACCTGTTCAAGTTCTTGGACCCATTCCTCCGCAACACAGAGCTGGCAACTCCAGTGATGATGCTCTACAAGGGCACACTGAAAGTGCTGCTGGTGCTGTTGCACGACTTCCCGGAGTTCCTGTGCGACTATCACTATGGGTTCTGCGATGAGATACCACCAAACTGCATTCAAATGAGGAATCTCATCCTCTCCGCGTTCCCTCGGAACATGCGCCTGCCTGACCCCTTCACCCCGAATCTGAAGGTGGATTTGCTGGCAGAGATAGCCCACCCGCCGCGCGCCATCGTCAACTACTCCACTATCATACCCTTGTCTCAGTTCAAGAAAGACTTGGACGCGTATCTGAAGGCTCGGGCCCCGGTCACCTTCTTGTCCGAGCTCAGGAGTAACATGCAGGTAAATCCATAACATTTCTTTTTTCGCATTGCCATTACTGTGAAGATACGTTTTTGAAGATACGATGAAAGATTGAAAAATCAAAAATACAATGCTATGTTACAAGAAAACGAAGTAGACCCAATAAAAATATGTAGTAAACTCAAACACGATCCAAAAGGTTCAAGAGAATCGAGTAGCACTATAATATCAGATAGTGTCTAATGTCTGATAGTGATATCTCGTGAAGTTATATTTATAAGAGCTTGTAAATAGTATTTACAATTTGTTTGTTTCCTGTGACGTGTAGGTAGTGAACGAGCCCGGTCGCCGGTATAACAGCCAGCTAATGAACGCGGTAGTACTGTACGTGGGCACACAGGCTATATCGCACATTCGCTCCAAAGGACAAACGCCAAATATGTCCACCATAGCACACTCCGCGCACATGGATATATTCCAAAACTTCACCGTCGACTTCGACTACGAGGGCAGGTTGGTTCTCCATACTTAACAGCCTTCACTACACAATATATGCTACTGTATTAGCTGTTTATTTTAATGATTCTGCCCATTATCTACTTTCTGTGTTAATCGCTTAATAGGATTCAGAAGGTAATCCTTGCTTTTGAAATATCATATGTGTGTATCAAAGTGTTTTTTTTTTTGCAATCTTACCCAAAATATGTTGTTCTCATAAAGAATGTATTCATTAAATGGGGTTTTTGTTCCCTGTTGCATCCCGCTAGTATAATGAGACTAACTGATAATTTCTGATTAGTTGACGACGTATCGCTTTCCATGTAAAATTAGAGCTAAAATTCCAGGATGTGAACTAAATAATGATGTTGCACTCAGATACCTGTTCCTGAACGCAATCGCGAACCAATTGCGGTACCCGAACAGCCATACGCACTACTTCTCATGCTGCCTGCTTTACCTGTTCGCCGAGGCCAACTCGGAGGCGGTCCAGGAGCAGATCACACGGATGCTACTCGAGAGGCTGATTGTGAACCGTCCTCACCCGTGGGGGCTGCTGATTACATTCATTGAGCTCATCAAGAACCCCGTGTACAAGTTTTGGTCCCACGAGTTTGTACACTGCGCACCGGAGATTGAGAAGTGAGTCCCTAATTGAATACTAGCAGGCCTGTGTCACTCCGCGCTATTAGTCGGGCGTCGATCGTTGTTCAGTCGGTGGTCGCGCGCTCTGTGTGACACACCTTGTTCATTTCATCCAATTCAACATAACGCGCGCACTTGAGACAAAATAAAGCTCTAGCGCATTGTGATTCACCATTGTCACCTAATGCGTAGTCTTGCTGTATTTGTTTCTTTTTAATCCAGCCCAGCACGTGCAGAGAAGTAAATTGCACCTTGTGCGATGATCCGTGAGTACCTTATGCTGTGTCCTTGTGTTTTTGTTGCATACGCAAGATTTTATTATCTAGACTGAATTTTGTTGCTCACATTCCTTGGGTTCCCCCCAAGGTGAATAAACACTTAAGTACTTGACTTGAGGGAATGAAAAAACATATTAAAAAATAAACCATAGAAGAAGTTTTGTATTGACACATATGACAACACAAAATTCTGCCTAAATAATAGGCAATGGTACAGGTCTTGTAGATCATTGTTTTCGTTGGTAGATTGTAATTTGCTTCACTGAAACAGATATATGCTATGGTTTGTCAGGTTGTTCGCGTCTGTGGCGCGCTCATGCATCGTGGACAAGACTGGTGCGGGAGGGGGAGAGCGGGAAATGGACGAGTAGCGCCGCGCCCATTGGGAGTCTGTCCGGCATAAGCACATATTTTTTAGCTATGTCCAGAAAGGTAACCCAACGTTCTCCGCAGCGTCATCATATACAACAAAGGTTATCCGCTGCGATTTCACTCACGCGCGGAGAATTAGGTTCGCCCACTCCCCATTTAGATACTTAGCGATGAATACTCTGAACTTATTTTGATTTTATTTAAATTTTTTTTAATTTTAATTTAATTTGCTCAAGAAGCATCGCATGATGCTGAAGCACAAAAAATATTTTGTTTGATTTCTTATTATTCAACGCGGCAGATAAATGTATCTGTTGAAACGAGCAATTTAATTCGACGGTCGCAGCGGCATCCATACCACATAATATTTGGTCCCAGTGTCGTTGGTACTATACTGGAGGCATTGGGTATTATCACCGGTGGATCGAGGCGGTAAAACGTTATGTCAACAAAGATGTCTTGTAATACAAGTGAGTAACCATGGTAACGCTTGTTAATCGATGTTTTGTTCATACATTAGACAGGCAACATCATGGATACAGTGAGAATCCATGATGACGCCTGTTTATGGTGACGATTGTTTATCTGTTGCTTGGATGTTTGTAACTTTTGTGAAATAGGTGTTATCCAAAACAGATGGCGGCAGTTGCAGAGGACGGCGCGGGCGGCTACCACCAAGTGGAGGAGAGTGTAAAGTGGTGTTTGTTTGTTGCAGGCTTCCAAAGCATGGCGCACAAGCGTGCACCGCCTCAGCCCCAGCCATCTACGTCGTCCCAGCCAACTAAGCACGTTCTACAGTGGAATAAACTGTTTAAAAAGTGAACCGTTGCACATATACTGTTCCAATGTCAATATATTTATTAGCGATAGTGTGCATTGATAACTTGTTTTAAGAAAATCATACTTCGGATCTGTTTGTCGGATATAAATCGTTATCCATATAAATGTATTTCATAATCAGTGTTTCACCGAGTATAGTCAAGTCTACGCCCGCGTCACAGTGATTTCGGTTTTCGACTTTTGCCCAGTTATCAATCGACTGGACACAAACAAATTGTGTAGTATGGTTTTAAATGATAGTAGTATATGTACTTTTAAAAGGAAAACTTTTATTCTGTACTGAGTCTAAGGGTTTCAGATATTATGTTGATTCTGTTTTTTATATTCGAGCAAATGAATATGATTCCTGCATATTGTTTTACACATGTATAAATCTGCGATTTAATAAAGTTAAGCAATCACATACATGAATGAAATTGAGTAATTTTTACTTCGCCTGCAGCTTTGCGTCTAAAAATGCATGAATGCGACCATTCGCAAGTAAAAGGTTAATGGCGTTTTTAATTTATTGTTCTAATAGAGTTAATCGACTGGGATGATGGTGTTAATACGGAGGTGGCAGTAAAATAGTCTTGCCGACTAAGTTACTATAATGTAGCGGTGATGAATGAGCGTCTGCGCTTGAGTCGCGTGCGCGTGCGCTCTCGGGCGAGTGTGTGCGTAGCTGCATACTTGAAGCACACACTCACTCGAGAGCGCACGTGTCTCCTTATTAGTAAATCGTCTGTACACTAAGTGATAAGTCTAGCTTGTCGAAATAAGATAATGTCGACTGATTAAAAGTAACCGCTAATGTAGCGCTCGCGACACTAGCGCCGCTCACGTGCGATTTGTAATATTGTCTAGCTGTTAATAATAATTATAAGTCTCGAAACACAATTTCAATGTAAAGAGTGAGTAGTAAATTTCGAATGTAATTAGGTACACCTAGTGTTAATTATACTTCTAATATTTTTTCGGTAAGCTATGTAATCCCATTTTCTAAGAAATTTGTGTATTAAAATATTTTTCAATTGTTTTTTTTGTTATACGTTATGTAAGTAATTACACCCTTACTAAGTTTTTATTAGAAAAACTGAAAAACAGAAGTACACACACACACGGATCGCTAAACGCTGATTAAAATATTCGGTTTTCATAAAATGCAAAATTGTTAATATTTATTGCTTCAGGGGTAACTAGCATCTACACCCGGGTCCCACGTGTACCTAGACATAAAATTAATATTAAGATGTGATTACAATCTTTTATGCATTTGGATGTTTTAATTTTTTTCCTAATCAAGCATGAGGTGAAATCTAATTATTGTGTGTATGAAGTCAGCATCGACTTACTTTATTGAAATCTTATTTTTTAAATATCTAATTATAGGTAAACTATTTAGTTGCGCCATTAAAGAATGTCAAATGTCGTAACTTTAACCCGTTCATTCCAAGAGGTTCGATAAGTAGTTTGATCTTCTAACTTCCCTTAAGAAATTAGGTTTTCAGCAATACCACAATTTGTGGCGTGACGGGGGGATAATCTCATTGGAAAAAAATGCCACAAGCTCGTAGCTCGTAAGCTCGACATGCGTAAGCACAATGATATAAAATAACCCATTTATGTTTGCAGCCTAGGTAAACTATACGTTTGAAATCGCTATTTGCTTAGTGTATCTCTCTTGGGTGTCACCCTAACTAAAATTGAAGTGTGTAATTCCAAAATAACTTTTACTAAATTCACATGATATATAATTTGTAAAAAAAAATTACAGTTTGTAAAGTTTTTCTCCGGTGTCTGTCTGTTACGGGCATCTCAGAAACGGCTGGATCGATTTCAACAGGACTCACTGCCATAGCTAATGTTATAACGAGGAACTTAGGATACTAAAAAAACCGTTATGGTTCCGCGTGTCATCCATGAAATTAAATCTACGCGGGTAAAACCGCAGGCTACAGCTAGTTATATCATAAAAGCAAAAGTGGCGCTTTAACCGTGGTCCCACACACGCGTAGACCCACTGATCTATTTTTAATGTCAGTTTCTGCGTGCACTCTGATATCCCTCCGATAATTTGTTTTCTCTCTAGAACCACCACTAGATTAGATATCAGAAATTAAATTTAAATACATTTAAGCAATATTTATTTAAAAAGCATTTTATTTAATCTACATTTATACAAAAATGAATCCCTTGATCACGCGTGAACGGCTGGACCGATATGAAAGGGACTTTCACTGTTAGATTGCTGAAGGAATGGTTTAGGCAAATTTTATTTAAAAATAAATAGGATTCCGCGAAATTAAGCATGATACTAAATCTACGCGAGGGAAACCGCGGGCACAGCTAGTGGGCAATAAATAATTAATTAATTTATATGCTAGAAAGAGATTGTAATAATCTAACCTATAAATTAAGTACTACTTATATGTATACATTGGTGGACTATAGGTAAAAAGCAGTATTTTTTTTCATTTACCCATAGTGTAGTCTACATGGAATATATTCCTGGGGCCTTACCATAAGCTCTTATTGCCATGATAGTTTCACTCATTTATGAGACAGATGTATGTGACGTGCATACATCTGTCACTGTCGCACAACTGAATTAACATTGTAATAAGAGCTCATTGTTGGGCCCCTGATGGTGGACCCACTGTGGGTCAATAGCTGTGGAACATAGGGTAAAACGTCGAGAAAGTTTGTAAGTATGGATTTTGGCCACTCTTTCAAGCGTAAGTGCTCTCTTGTTATTTTGGTAGAACACAGACTATAAAAATGACATTTTCATGGTAGTGATACGTGGGTGTAACCGCGGGGTTCAGCTAGTGGAGGAAAAAAGGCGTTTCAATATCACTTCATGCTGTATGTATGTCTATATTTTTCACCTTTGTAGATAGTATTGTCAGAAGGCAGGTATAACTATTGAGGAGCATTGATTTCTGATATGATAGAAGTAGACTCAAACTCTCTTGCCAAAAAAATATCTCACCGCAAGGCTGACTCAGTATCAGAATCGCTGTACTTACCATCATAAAACAAAAAAGCATTGAATACCTATGTCGTCGATCCCTGACTGGAGAGATGATGATTATGTAGCACCCGATATGTTTTAAGTCCGATACCGCCATGAGAGTAAAAGATTTTGGCACGAAACTCTAAAAAAGAAGTCCCCGAGTACAGTTTTACACGGTCATTAAATCGGTGGCATACAATACCCGCCTCCGAAAAAGTATCAACACATTTTGAGCCACGCTAAAGTCAAGCGACGATATTTTAACATTAGTAAGTACTTAGTAGTAAATGCTTGTGAAAGAACATACGGTCGGTATTTTCAAAATGTCGGCCACTGGGGTAAACGTGTTATTGAGTGGAGACCGCAACTCGGCAAACGTAGTGTAGGAAGACTGCAGGCAGATGCTGGATGCGGCAAGCCGAAGACAGGGCGCCTATGTCCAGCAGTGGATAAACATAGGTTGTAGATAGAATATATGCGCAGCAATCCCTTCCTCCTTCACCGAGCGCTCATATCTCGTGAACTGAAGTAAAATATTAGGTAGGTAGGAACATAATGATAAATCTGAAACACATTTAGATTGGCATATATTTACGTACCTATCTACATAGTAGAACTTTAGACGAAATAAAGTTGATCGCTTTATATCCGTTTATCTGAATAGATTCTATTCAGATAAACGGATATAAAGCGATCAACAAAACGGATAAAAAATGGTAAATTAAACATACAATTGTTGGAAAAGTAGGTTTTGGTTGTGTACTATTGGTAATGGGAGCGTAACAATCAGAAGATTTTAAAGGGAAAGGAAAGCAAGCTCTAGGTAATGCAATGCAGGGGCGGGGGCGTCCGTCGCTCGCGTCGGTCCACTCGCGTATCTGCGCAGGGTCGCCGCGAGCGCCGCGGCGCCACCGTCGCGACATCACCTGGCTGAGCCTGCGACGGCGACCGACGCCAGATTCCGTTATTATTCACAATCGCGACGCCTGTGCGTCCACGCATTCGAAAGCTGCTACATAAGATTTACTTACAAGCTGCAATAAAGTTTTTCACGACAAGTAGTGGGTGAGTCCTTTTATCGTATTCTAACTTGTTCCTACTATTCTATCATGCGCGCACGTACATGCAATAGTAATATTGACATTTGACACTGACAGCGAATAACAAAGTAACCGTTGAATGTAATGTTTATTTTGTTTCCCTTTATTTCAAATACTCGTGTCTTTTTTTCGTTCTTTATGAATAATTACACCGAGTACATCGATGTGTTTATTTCAAAGTACCTAGTTATTTGCTATTTTGTTCTATTATGTATGTACTTCTGTGCCTCAGGTTACAATTAACTTCACTTACTTAAAAGGTAGTTCAAAAACAACTATTATTTTGTTTCATTGCGTGTGTTTTAAACTGTTGAAGTTAGTGTTAGTAAGTAAGAAGTCCTGTATTTGTGTTTTTTATGGCCCGTCCGTCTGACCTGCATGACTGACTAAAAAAAGTCGCAGCCTTATGATGCATCTTATCTGCATTGGTTAAGGTTGTTATTTGTGGTGAACGATTGTCACAGCCTTGAGGGAAAGGGACGCAGACGCCGTCGCGCCGCGCCGCGCCGGCCGCCTGCACAGGTAGGTCCCGCTTTGCGGCGGCGCTATAGACTAGTTAGCCAGACAGAAAGTCTGACCAGTACAATCATTTTTAACTTAGATATTTAATGTTGTATAATTATCTATGACTTATTTATATCGCAATATGTCATGTCAGTAGGCTATTTGAATGAATACCACAAATTAATTCTTTCCCATTTTTGTTAAACAACATAATATAATACACACACACATAATTCTTGCAAATAAATATTTGCTCACCCCGTCCCAGAAAGGTCTACAAAGTGTGGGCGTGTATCAGTGCTTATGATAGCATATAATATACACACACATTCAATTAAGTCCTCACCGACTTACATCAACGCACAACCTACATATTAGAGACAGATTATGATTTCGAGAATTTGTTCGTTCTAAGAAAGGGTTTGCCAAAATTACAATCCTAATGGGGTAGAGGTATGAAAGTTCCTATGTGAAATCTTACTGCCACGCAACTGAAACAGAATCGGTGGAAGCTAGACTAAAACTCCAGCCAAGTCAGATGACCTTGCGGCGTTGTTCACTAAGGTTCCTCAGCGTCGAACTCGACGATGAGCGTTGGCTTCAATCATAGGAAATTGATACATAATGCATACAGGATAAGGTTCAATGTCGTGTCTTTAAAATCGATGCTCGACGACGAGTGTGACGCTGAGAAACCTTAGTGAATAACACGGCTGTTATCATTTACAAAAGTTACGGCTGTACAAAAGGTTTTTTTTCTAAATCAAATGTTAAGTGATTTCTTGCAGAAATAAGCGCGCATAAACAAGTTCTTAACCTTTATATTGTATAACTGCTGATACCATTCGACTGATTTTGACAGAAACTTCACTGTCACTTAGCTGATATTATAAGTGATAGCATAGGCTTTTATTTTTCAACCATAATAATGTTTTCGTTGTATAAAATATAAACTAGCGCGATCAGAGCTAGTTCCTGGAGCTATGATCGGCTAAGCTATCCTAAGCTTAACTACTTAGGTTATTTTTTTTTTCCATTTATTTGTTATTATGTCTAGATGAGGTGCTTTTCAGTTATCTATATCTATACATCCATACAGATAAACAAAATTGAAGTGTCTGTTTGTAACTCCAAATTAACAGTTTTTTACAAAATGCATATGAAAGTATAAACGGTACTGATCTATAAAAACCAAGTTTAAAAAAAATTCTGTCTGTCTTTCTGTCTGTTAGTTCCGGGTAATCTCCGAAACGGATGAAATTAAAATCTACGCGGGTGAACCCGCGGGGCACAGCTAGTTATATGTATAATCAGTGCGCAAGCCGCCATTCTAAATTTCATCTAAATCTGCACAGTCAAGTTTATAAATGAACCCATAGCAAGCCCATTAAGCACTGACAACGCTATTAATTGAAATATAATTTGGTTCAAATACTTTTGTACTGGAAGATGTATCACGTGGCATTACTGCGTGAATATTTTTATTCTATGACAGTACCTATAGTAGGTAGGTAGGTAGGTATAAAACCACGTCAGTGGGTTGGCTACCCCAGTGCAGAGAGCAGCATTGGAAAACTTAATTAAGCATTGTGTAAGGTAATCTTCATAATTAAAAGTTACCTAGTATTGTTATTGTAGTATTCGCCTTAATATTAATTCAATCGGGACATTAATACAGACCCAGTCCGGTGTAGGCACATGTATTGTGGATTCATAACTTAAAGCCATAAAATAATGTTTATTTTTTTTTCTTAAGCACACGAGATTTTTAATTTAATTAAACTCGATTTAATGTTAGACCCTCTAGCAGAAAACATACTTAGGTACATTACAATCTCAATTTTGCTAAATGTAAATTCAGTCCTAAGTTGTTGAGCTTAAGGCTTATATTTGACTGAATCCAGATTTAGGTAAATCCGACTGCAAAGATGGGCATGTAACACGATCACAACGAAATTTAAATTAAGTCGAGATTTAGGCTAAATTTACTTTAACATATTCTAATTTTTGAGCAAGTGGGGTATTTCAATGAAAGTCGAAGTATAATTATCAGGAGTATAAAAACGCAAAGAATTGGTACCTAATAATGAGTTATTTGCTAAAAAGTTTTATCAACATCATTATCATCATCAGCCGGAAGACTTCCACTGCTGAACATAGGCCTCCCCCTTGGACCGCCACGCCGAACGACAATGCGCTATTTGCATCCATCGGTTGCCCGCGACTCTCACGATGTCGTCGGTCCACCTAGTGGGAGGCCTGCCTACGCTGCGTCTTCCGGTCCGTGGTCGCCACTCGAGAACTTTTCTTCCCCATCGGTTATCAGTTCTACGAGCGATGTGGCCTGCCCATTGCCACTTCAACTTGCAAATCTTAAGAGCTATGTCGGTGACTCTGGTTCTCTGGCGAATATCCTTGTTCCGGATTTTGTCCCGCAGAGAAACTCCGAGCATAGCTCTTTCCATTGCTCGTTGAGTGACCCATAGTCTTTCTAAAAGGCCAGCTGTCAAAGACCACGTCTAAGCTCCGTATGTCATCACTGGCAACACACACTGGTTAAACACCCTAGTCTTAAGGACCTGCGGGATTCTCGATGAAAAGATGTCACGTAGCTTCCCAAACGCTGCCCATCCGAGTTGGATTCTTCGGGCGACCTCTTTGTCGAGGTTGGACCTACCTAGCTGCACAATCTGTCCAAGGTAAGTATAATGGTCTACAACTTCGATAGTATCGCTCCCAACAACAACCGGTACGGGTGCCGCATGAACATTCGACATGACTTTCGTCTTGTCCATATTCATTTTAAGGCCCACCTGTTGGGAAACGATACTGAGGTCGCTGAGCATAGTATTGAGGTGCTCCAAGGACTCTGACATGATGACTATATCATCGGCAAAACGAAGGTGAGTGATGTATTCGCCATTGACGTTGATGCCGAATCCGTTCCAGTCCAAGAGCTTGAAAACGTCCTCCAATGCGTTCGTGAACAGTTTCGGAGAAATAACGTCTCCCTGTCTCACACCTTTCTGCAATTGGATTGGCTTCGTGCTCTCTTCCTGAAGTCGAATGGTCATGGTAGCGTTTCTATACAAGCACTTCAACACTTCGATATAACTATAGTCGATCTGACATCGTTGGAGGGACTGCCCAGGTTTCGATTGAATCAAAGGCTTTCTCATAGTCCACAAACGCTAGACATAATGGCCAATTATACTCCTCTGTCTTCTGTATAATCTGGCGGAGCGTGTGAATGTGGTCTATGGTACTAAAACCTTTTCGGAAACCGGCTTGTTCGGGAGGCTGGAAGTCATCAAACCTGCGTTCGAGACGATTCGTAATGACTCTCGAGAACAGCTTGTAAACATGGCTCAGGAGTGAGATCGGTCTATAATTCTTCAGCAAGATGTTATCACCCTTTTTGAAGAACAGAACGACCACACTCCTATGCCATGCTTCTGGCGTAGTACCTTCGAGTATGACGGAATTAAATAACTTCTGGAGGACTAAAAGTACCGGTTTGCCACCCGCTCTCAGAAGTTCTGTCGTGATTCTGTCCTCACCCGGCGCCTTGTTGTTCTTGAGCTGTTTGAGAGCCATTCTAACCTCGTACAAGCTGATGTCTGGGATATCCTCGGTGAAGTGTCGGGTCAGTTTAGATCTTGCGTCCCGAGCTGGACCGTCACTGGGCTTCCGTGTTGAGGCGTACAGCTGTCCGTAGAACCTCTCGAGCTCTCTCAGGATCTCCGGTTTCGACGAAATGAGACTGCCGTCGTCGATCTTCAGCTTAGTCATTTGGCTTCGCCCAATAGACGAATTCTTTGCGAAGACTTTAGAGCCCTGGTTCCACTCGATTGCGTCTCTGATCCGCGCCGCACTATAGGCACGCAGATCACGTCGCATTGATTTAGATATTCGTCTATTGAGTTTGCCATATTCCGACATGTCAGCTGAAGATTGCAGCCTCATCTCAGTCCGGTCTTGCATCAACTTGATGGTTCCGTTCGAGAGCTTTTGAGGTTTGTTCCGGCGTAGGTCTTAAAGAACTTGGACTCCACTGCTTGGACAGTTTCCACCAACCCATCATTAATCTCACCCGCAGTTTCGCATTCGGTTAGGCACTGGAAGCGATTATGCAGTTCGAGTTGAAAGTCTTCGGGGTTCTGGATCTGGGCAGGACCAGGTCGGAGCGTGGACTTCACCAGACGTGACCTTTCAAGCTTTACATTGATATTCAGTGTGCCTCTGACGATACGGTGATCACTGCCGGTTTTTACCTTGGCGATCACAGAGACATCACTGAATATTCGCTTCTTGGTCGTCATGATGAAGTCAATCTTATTTCTGGTAGTACCATCGGGGCTCATCCACGTCCACCTCCTGGATGGCCGCTTTTGGAAATAGGAGTTCATCAAATAGAGTTCCTCCTTTTCCATAAAGTCGACCAGCCGCTGGCCCCTATGGTTTCGCTGCCCATACCCAAATGGCCCCACTCTCAACTCATCGCCATTCCGTGCGCCCACCTTCGCGTTGAAGTCCCCCATAACAACGGTGAAGTATGCTTCGGAGGTATGTATGGCTTCGGATATCTCCTCATACAAAGCCTCTACTTCATCGTCACAATGTGTCGAGGTCGGTGCATACACCTGTATGACCTTCAGCGAATACCGGTTGGTTATTCTGAGTATAAGGTATGCTACCCTACTCGACACACTGTCGACTTTCACCACGTTGTTGATGAGGGACCTGCGGACGATAAATCCAACACCACCCTGGGATTTACGATCTCCTTCCCGGAAGAAGAGCATATTGCCGGAATCTAGGACTATCGTATTCTGACCCTCTCTTCGGATTTCAGATAATCCCAAGATATCCCACCGCATTTTGCTCAATTCTTCCTCCAGCTCGACAATCTTTTCATCGGTCCTCAGTGTGCAGATGTTGTGTGTTGCCAGGGCCAAAGTTCGTTGGGGGTGGTAGCTGGGCATCTGCCGTTACCCAATCCGCTACCTAGATCAGGAATAGCGGAGCTGCCGGGGACTGGGGCCCGTGTGCACTTGTTGTCAATCATAATGGAGGGGGGGGGGGGGTTGCAGGCGGCTTGGGGATCGCAGATAGTTCACCGAAAGTTATAAAGGACGCTGCTGTCCGTCCCATCGGTAACCCATCGGTCCCAAAAAGTTTTATCAACACGTCTCCTTATTCCGGGTAATCTTTGCAACGGCTGGACCGATTTTAACGGGACTTTCACTGGTAGATAGCTAATATTACAAGGATTAACTTACTTTTATGTTAAAAAGAACATTTGGGGTTCCGAAGGAATTAAAATAACTCTGCGCGGGTGAAACCGCAGGGCACAGCTAGTTTGATATAAAATAAATACGTAATACCTACAAATGGGTCGAGTATTTGGTCTAAAGTATTGGTTGTATTTTCGCGGATCTACTGGGAAATACAGTCTCACTAGGTCCGTCACGGAACTTCCATCACAGAATTAGTTCTGTAATCTCAGTAGGAGATTACATGATTTATACATATTCTACTAGTTTCAGCCCTGCCGATATTAAAAAAACAACTAACTCATACAGCGGTTTCGTTCAGTTTTGTTATAAGCATTACCTACCTAGTTCGTAATTTGGTTAAAATGAGTCTGTAAATGCTTTAAAATCTAAATTCAGGTGTATTTTACTAATAAAACATGTCAAAACTTATTCTTATTTTCGTCATCAATATTTAAGGACTCCGTGGCGCAACGGTAGCGCGTCTGACTCCAGATCAGAAGGTTGCGTGTTCAAATCACGTCGGGGTCAAACCAGGATTTGTTTTTTTTTTCTTCTCTTGATCGTTCCTGCCTATATCACAAGAATTTCAGATCAGCCGTTTACGAAATAATAATGTATACGTACCTTTTTGTAACCACCAATTTTTTTATCGTTTAGTAGGTATGTACCTAATGACATTTATTTACATAGAGAAATTAATAAAGTGACTCAACATTTTTTTCTAATCATTTCTCTTTTCCATTGACGACAAAACCACGTATTAATGTTCGGACATTATGCATGACATTTAGTCTCAAATCAGACGAAGCTTATGCTATGAAGTACAGTTGCCGTCACGAGCTATGAGCGCTCAGGGAATAGTGGGAATAACTGCGCAGGTATTTCGCGTTAGAGTAATGGTTAAGTAAGTTTAATACATTTTTTTTACTTATAAGTCCGACTTTTCCTATCTAAAACATACTAAAGCAGAAAGCTTTTCTTACATGACTACATAGAATGAAAACATTCAAAAATCGAACTGTCATAATAATGTAGGTAGGTGTTATTATAGGTAATCCGATTAGTTTTTTCGCAAGTGGTGACGCGGATGTGGCGCGTCTGATCGCAATAGGTAAACAAGAAAGAAAGTAACGAATGTCGAATGCATAATCTCCTCCTTTTTTTAAAGTCGGTTAACAAGAAGCAGTCACGGTATCTGAGGCTACTTGAGAACTAAATATAAGGTAAATACCTACCAAAAAACCGCAACTGTCCCTACCCCAAGTATACGTTTTCGCATGTTTCAAGTTGACGATATCGACGTATTTACCTGATTCGATATCATCTACTTTATTTCAACCTATACCTGCGAACCTCCGGTTTAGTACGCCGAAGGGAAATTTCTAATATCGTTGTAGGTCAGTAGGTACTTACCTAAGTAGCTAATAAAGTAAATAAAATATAATTATGTCCTTTAATCAGTCGAGAAACGAATATAGTCACATGTTGTACGTTGTTGTTGTTGTGACGTAGGTTAGGTAGGTAGGAAAGTAATAGGCTCCATTACATCGACCCCACGTGTCGCGGATTATATGTATTTATTGTTCCTAACATATAATAAATATTCCGCGCTATATTCAAGTTAATACGTTAAAGATTATACCTTGTCGGTCGTTTCGTTGCTCACATACAATAAATAAGCGTTATTCTGACGGTAAAATTATATTTAAACCCTCACAGATTGTAGGGAATATTATTTTAGTTTATTTTACAAAATATAAATCGCCAGGCAAATTATAACTTTTTTGCGAATCTGTATCGCTTCAATACGTCTTATTAAACTTATTTTGCAGATTATGTCAGTCGGGTATCTAAGCCATTTGTCTACTTTTCGTACAGCCTGTCTTTGAGAAGTTGTAGGGGTTTTTGAATACATCACCGTGATATTCATATCAAGTTACTCCCACACAAAACGCGTCATCAAGGGGAGGCGTAGGTACTCACTTCAAACCATGGTTTTATAGGATTGTTTCAAGAATTAGTGATAGGAGAAAAACAATTAAAAACGTAGTTAGGTTATACTTAACAACATACTTTTATTAGAAAATAAGGTCTGTATTTCGACAATTTTGAAAGTCTACTAGTTACTTACTCGAAACCGAAGGAACATATTAATATTATATATGAAAGGTTACTTGAGGGTAACTGTAATGCCTGCGAAGTGATTCAAAGGGCTGCTGCGATACACTCATCAATTGGCATGTTTGGTGCAACCGTCATTGGTGTAAGGCGGTGTAAAACAACTATTTTACTCCGAGAAGACGTAAGATACTCGTATACGCGTTTACGTTGGAATTTTCTTAACACGTTTATAAGCTTTAGGTATTACAAGCAGTAAGGAATATAGGCCATTTTTTAACAGGAACGTCTGCTCCGCGAGCGTGATTGTTGTCAAACTTTAATATTTAATAATTTATTATTCTCTTATTTACTGCCAGAATAAAGTAAGTAGATTTTAATGTTAATAAATAACGTACACGTAATCGGACACGACGTGACACCTCCTAATGACTCTGCCGCCATATCTTAGACGATTTGTACCAAGATTCCTTTATTGCTTGCAATGCTTAGGTATATTTATACTGTGACTACGGCATTACAATAAAACACGTGTGTATAACATAAACACCGAAGCTTGACATCCATCAAAACAATTTGCACCACGAAATGTATTATTTGTCTGATATTTATGGGATAGAATTACACGGTCCGGACTCCAATCGCACACGCTGCGCTGCGCCAATATACCTATAGGTACGGTGAGTGGCATATATAGGTATATAGATATCTAAATATTCTATCTATAGTTACTTGATTCAGTCCGACTTCGGATAAACTTGGTAAGTGGATAAACTATTGGTAAGGTCCAAATTAAAGCGAAACAATAAAATGTTCTGTGGAATTCCTGATAAAGCATTTTGTTACTTGTACAAATGATTGACCGCAAACATTCCATAAAATTGAAGTGATTTCATATCTATACATACATACAGACAGATAAATAAAATTGAAGTGTCTGTTTGTAATTCCAAAATAACAGCTTTTCACTAAATGCATATGATAGTATACACGCTACTGTAACTGAAAAACCAAGTTTTAAATTTTTTCTCTGTCTGTCTGTCTGTCCGTCTGTCTGTCTGTGTGTCTGTCCGTCTGTCTGTTTGTCTGTCTGTCTGTCTGTTTGTTCCGGGTAATCTCTGAAACGGCTGGACGGATTTTAACGGTACTTTCACTGGCAGGTAGGTGATATATCAAGGAGTAACATAGGCTACTTTTATTTATCTAAAATATTAGGGTTCCGCGACAATAAGGATGAAACTAAATCTACGCGGGTGAAACCGCACAGCTAGTTTATTATAAATACTTACCACGTACAGCGCCATCTACTTTACACTTTGGAACTTAAAATTATCTTTCGCTCGTAATAAAGCTTCAGTATAGACGAGATAGATGTCATAACATTGTCTGATTTTCAAAGTTAGGTTCATTAGTTATGGCCTAGGTATTAGTAGTATATTCTTATGGTTCTCATAATCGCTTTGTAACCGAATTACATGTTAGATAGATAAAGACATGTTACTATGTAAACTAGGTCTTGTACGTGAGTACTAGGTTGGTCTGAACTGAATAGGCTCTAGACTGACTCTTGCCTTGGATATGTCTAATTGGTATTGATTCTTATTTGTAACTAGCTGTGCCCCGCGGTTTCACCCGTGTTGACTTAATTTCATTTTAATTCAATTTCGCGTATTTTCTTAAAATAATAGTAGCCTAAGTTCCGCTTTGTAACAGCAGCTACTCGTACTTATTTAGCGTTTTGTAGCGGTCCAGCCGTATCAGTGATTAGAGACACACAGACCGATAAAAAAATATATTTAAGTACCCACGTGCTTTCATATGCATTTAGTAAAAAACTGTTAATTTGGAATTACGAACACGCTTAAATTTTATTTATCTGTATATAGATATATATAGTTCGTTTATTGTATTAAAATGTAGTTAGTTACGTGGAGAGTCCTCAGGGCTCACCACACCCTACACAAGTGGTGATGTGATTCAAGTGTTGGGAGCGGAGGCACCCGCGGTGTCGCGGATAATGTTTAACAGTTTCATAGTCGGTACCACCCCCGTGCGGTTCGAAGGCGTACGCCACGGGTTCCTAACGCGTTATTTAAACAATTTAGTTATAACCAAATCATTTTTTGTGCCACCTGTTGAGAAGCAATAATTGGAATACGATTTGACGACTCTCGACAATTTTTTAATTAACTTTTGCGTAAGAGTTTGGGGGCTGCGGTTGTTTTCAAAAACTACTTCAACAAATTGTATTCCTTTTAAATTACAGTGCTCTACTCTGTTGAACATATATCTTCAATATATTATACGGAGCATATAGAGGGGACGACCTGGGCCTTTACACATAGTAACATGATCCTCACGCTTCGGTGAAGAAACGATACAAAATGTACGGGAATGACATATGTCACGTGACTGATTTATGTAATTTCCATACATTTTCTATCGTTAGTGTTAGCGCAAGCTCGAGAGAGTTCCTTTATCTACGCCTACTGGTGCTTCTGTTGCTGTTAGCTCATACCTAGTCACTATAGAGAGGGGGTGTCAATTGCCCGTAAGGTACCTACGTCTGTGCCTCAAGTATAAGTGCTTGACGTGAAACTTCCTACACTCGCCGCTAGGGGTGCTTATTAACGTTCCCATACAAAATGAGGATAATACGCAGGCGAAATAATAATATACTCTATCGTCATAATAAGTACAAGTATCTGCTAAAATCTATACTTCGGGCACGGCACTGTATCTGGGATATCCTACTCGTCTAATATACGTTTTAATATGCTTAATCCTGGATGCTTTCATTGCTTAGTGGTGTGGCCAGAAGAGTGTTGAATCCCTTGAGGCGTTTGTGGTCAAAATCCAAGATGGCGGATAAATAGGTACATTTCCAGTTACACTAATTACGAAAGTTGCCCTAAAAACGAAATGCTCAACGATAAATGTGAAAGTATATATTGAAATTACTAATACCTATGATTCCGCACTGATTTTGAAAGGAATACATGTACGTATGCTTTGAATTATTGTAATAATATTTGGTATATTTGTCTAAAATCATTGACTTTCTGTCTCTGCGTATTGAAATATTAAATTGTATTGGCCGCATTTGATTCACCTCAGTCTGTGGTCGCTCCGAGCGATCGCCCTCCCTCATTAGGAATTATAAAAATATATCAAACAGCTGGGCGGACCACATTTTCCTTTTTTAACAGAAGCCATAAGTACGTAGCGCAAATTGTTACTTTATGTGGGTATTAAATATGATCAAGGTGTTTTTGCATATTTGGTACGCGGGTATTTAACATAAGAATATGGATAAGTACTTACTTCGAATATAATTTTAGCTACACCTAGAATTGAGCTTAAAGAAATGGACCTAACAGGTTTTCTCGACAGGCTACCTACTTATCAAGTTGATCGCGGGAATTCGAGGAGATTTATCAAACATAAAAACGGTTACGTTTCTCCTTTGATTATAATTGATAAATGTTCTAAACAATTTGTACTTCTTTAACCCATTGTTGGGTATTGGTTGCGTAGAACTAATTGATCAGTGAGTTACTATCTGTCGATTTAAACATTATATCATAGTCTGTCGAGAACATAGATACTTGTTCACTATTAATGTAAGAAATACATATCAACCACATCCTGTAGTGGTTTGACGACTAGGATATAAATATACGTTTAAACTGTTCGTTTTGATTCCGATTAGGAACAATATTTTTTTGAGTAATAAGTACTTATTATATTTATGAAGTTAATGGCTGACTTCAATTATTTTCTCAATTTTGCTATCCTGCGTTTTGACATGCATGGCAGTGGCAAGTAATGAGTTATTCTAAGTAAACAATGCGGACCCTGCATTAAACTCCATTATTAAGTATATGATATGCGTTTGTGCATCAAGTAATTGTAGTACGAAGCAGTGCCTACCTAATAACCTTACTCCGTACCGATGCTTACTCTCAGACATACAGTGAATTGACAGCAATATTATTAATATATACTGTGGTTACTGATGCATAATTTATTATTTTCTAGCTGTGCCCCGCGATTTCACCCGTGTAGAATTTCAAAGGTGGCTTTATTACTAGGAAACCTATTTATTTAAAAACAAATGCTTCACGTTGTTGCGTCTGTTATGTGCCAGTGAAAGTCTCGTTAAAATCGGTCCAGACGTTTCAAATCTGCCTACGGTTAAATGGAATTCTAAATCCATAATCTTGCAAAGATCACAACCTTTTTTTATTATTAAATTGCTATTACTATATACCTATAAGTTATATGCTGCCGTCGGTTCAATTAATACAATAAACAATTTGTCACACTCATCCTTGATGAAAGGAATAGTTTATTTCTATCATTATTTTAGTAGAGAAGAATCGTGCGGCGCACAACCCTGTGATTTTTGCATTTAAAAAGTTATCGCTTATCTATTCCCGATCGTGAGAAAGTAATAATAAACATATCAATTTGGCGATCGATCCGCTTTCTCGTGATTCCCAACTGTATATTAGATTGTGGTATAAAGGGTCTGGTAACTAGCAGGCCGGCAGTTCGTGGCCATATTTATTGAAATTACTTACAATTTGATTGTGGCCCGTAATAACCGCTTGCAGGACGGTAGCTCTCGCTTGCCTTAAAATTAAATCATGCTTTTTGTTTGCATGAATTAGATGCTTTATATGTAGGCGATTTGCATAAAATTAAGTGGCTGGGGCCGAGTATCTACGCGCCAAAAGGATTCTTTTTATCATATTGCAATTCTTAACATTTAAGTATTCACATATGTGAAGTACCTACCTTCTTGTAAGTAATAATGGCGTATCTATAAAAAGAACAGTGTATGACGTTGTCAAGACATGAGCGGGGCTATTTTTGCTCTAATAAAGTCGTTCCAAAAGGGTCTTTCAGGGGTTAGGCGAAGGTGCAACACCCACACTTTACCAAAGTTAACTTGTATCATATCGTCTTCTCAGGTCTTAGTACACTCCTATGAATACTACACGCGTATGAATCTATTCTCACACTCGTACACCTATAGGGTTCAATGTTTCCCTTCACCCTACATAAAGCTGTTTGTGTTATTGGAAAAATCTTGGTACAGACCGGTGAGATTCGAACTGACGTTGTCTGCAATGAAGGCAACTACCAAAACCTCTAATCCACCACGGGGCTCATTACCACTATATTAAAAAAAAAAAAAACCTTTCTTCGCCTTTTGGAGGGTCCAAAAGGCGAAGAAAGGTTTTTTTTTTCCTTGAAGAATATTGCTGGTTTAGTTCAAGTGCTATTTTTGACCATTGTTTTCTAGTACGAAAGTGGAAAAGAAAATACGGCGAATCAGGAAAAAGTTAACAACATTTCCGAAAAATAGCCCAATGGTGGGATAGGCTCCTAGCCTAATTTTTCTTTACTGAAAATCAAACGTGTTTGGTGTTTTGTTTGTATAGTGTTTCTGAAGTTATCCCATGCTTTAAAAAATAACCATTTCAATGCACTTTTGTTTTGAAAACCAAAGAAAAAAAGTTTTAATATGCCATTAGGGATTAATGTATAAAAATAAACAGTGTAGGCATATACGACATAAAACATGCTATTGCAACTCTCCACATAGGTTCAAAATACTAATTATACTAATAGTTCATCCGCTAATCCGTCCATCCTCATGGTTAAAGCTATGTATATTTCCAGAAAAACGGTTCACGGGAGCCGTGTAAATGACAACTTATTTTAATCACAAGATGGCACAACACGTGACTACCATGTTTACGTTTTCTTCAATCCAGGGCCTACCAACATCCATTAAGTACTGCTAGAGCTTTGGCGTTACATTTTGGTACCGTAAAATGAAATGTCAAAGCTAAGAAGTTCTTAATACGCGTTGCTTAAACGATCATATTTAGCCTCTGTAAATGCTCTCATCTGACTCACAGGATTTTTTTCCAATATCATTAAACCTAAAACACTTATCTGTTGATAAAGTTATGTACGTACAATAAACAATGTGAGACCACTGCTTTAGTTTCCCTGCAGTGTAAACTTGTAAAGTATAATGTCACAAAATCGCGCAACTTGTTAGTTGTTACATCCTTAGTACGGCGCTGAAAGTAAGGGTCAATTAATCACTCAGATAAACCCCACCAATGAAGGAAGGAAGTAAGCTACATTTATATTTTGTGTGACAAAATACCTAGCGGTTTGATCCGGACATAAAAACTCAAACAGGCCGCCCCCTTAGGGATGGAGCACAACATATAAAATGTCGATAGTTTTTTATTATACGATTTTGCTAAGCAAGCAAAATTACGATAAGCGTGCTTCATTCACACACCAAAGGAGTGATTGGATTGACACAAATCCTTAATGTGGATAGCGGATATTCTCTTACTGAAAAGACAGTTAGAGTAAATAAAGTAGGTATGTGTCATTATGTGACAAGAATGTTTTGTAGAATTTGAAGTTTCTAGATGCTACCGATCATTTGAGTTTATGTCGATAGGCTCGCCACCTAAATACGTGGGTTTAAATATAGCTGGCAAAATGTCGGTGTACTCTAAGGAAGCCTCTGCCTACCACTTCGGGAATACACGCGTGAGCATATGGATGTATTTAATAAACTATATTGCATAATATAAAAAAGAGGAGCTCGTGGCACAGTTGCTATTGCGCATATCATTCGATCAGCGAAGTTAAGCAACCATACGCCTAGCCAGTAGTTGAATGGGTGACCGCCCGAGTTCCCTCCGTGCCTCGGAGAGCACGGTAAGCCGTCGGTCCCGGCTGCCAATTTAACATCTTTGGCAATCGTTACAGGTCAGTCGGAGGCCTAAAAATAATCTGAAAACTGGTTTAACCCAGATCACAGATTTTCCTTTTAAATGGGGTTGCAATGGTCAGATGGCAGTCGCTTCGTATAAAAATCAGGTGATCAGCCACATCGGGTTGAATCAAGTGCCGACCACTACAATGTATGGGATAAGGCCAGGGAGATGATTGCATAATATAAAATGAAGCTGATGATAGGTACTTAAAAAATTCGGAAAATATGACGAATGTTAACCGGTTTCCTTAACACATACGAATTCTCTTTGATATTATATACAAACGTTATTATTGCTTGCCTGGCAATTTCTTGAAACTGACATAAGTGATATATTTCCATTTAAATAGATATCGATAGCTGGTCTGGAAACGGACCACCACTAACGTTACACATTCGAGCCTTTCGCGCTGTCGCTTATCGGTGGCATTTTACATTTTTACTGCAAGCGGATACGGGCCGCGCTGCGCCGACGTTATTATTTCTCCTCGCAATTATTGTTAGAGTTAGAGAACCGAGCCGTACTCCACCGCTCGGCTGCTAAGCGCTAACTTTTATACCGTCAATCAGACATTGCTCTCTTTGCAATTTTCACATATGAGCATTTATTTCAGGAAGAATGACTAACTCCTCATTACCTAATTTAGCACGTGTAGAAGTAGATATGACTAAAAATAAATTATGATGCAATCTATACAGATAAATAAAATTGATGTGTATGTTTTTTATTCCAAATTAGCAGCTTTTCACTAAATGCATATTAAAGTATATACGGTACTGATATAAAAACTGTTTGTTTCTGGTTATATCCGAATCTGCTTATAATTTAATAATTTATTTTATTCTGTCATTGCTTGGTTCCGGAAATTAGATATTTTTCACAGTTTTCTCCTTTTCTCTACTTTGTAAGAGCATAGATTGAAAACTTAATGAAATTGAATCACAGGACATGACAAGAACCAGCCACGGTCGACTCTTTCTACGAAATGCGACAATATCTTAAGAAGCCAAGAAAATGCAACGATTTATACATTTTATATTTCATTTTACCGGCCATTCAAAGCGGTTATAAGTATTCCTAGGTTGGTAAATTAAGGTATTGAGGTTGCTTACATCTTTTATATTCTAGTAGATAGACATAATATAAGCACAAAATAATTTATACTTAGTTCGACAAAATTACGTGACAGTGAAGTTCAGGGTCCCTACCATGACCTGTTATTGCCATGACAGTTTAACTCTAATTATGAGACAGATGTATATGACGTGTATAAGTCTGTCACTGTCACACAGTGGAATTATGATGGCAATAAGAGCTTGTGGTAAAGTCCCAGACCATTTTGTAGTTTGAATCGAAAATAATTAAAGTTTCAAACTCCATTCGAAAAAACCAACAAAGTTAAATATAACATCCCTAATGGGCAGCCTTGGCTATAAGCACCATTCGGCAGCGACTTGATCGATACTGACTTAACGTGTGTTATGGTACATCTATATACAGATATATACATATACACATAAATACAGCTTTTCACTAAATGCACATTTAAGTACACACTTTATACACGATACTGACACTAAAAAACCAAGTTTTAAATTGTTTATCTGTTTGTACCGGGTAATCTCTGAAACGGCTGGACCGATTTTAACGGGACTATCACTGTTTCAAGGAGTAACTTAGACTACTTTTATTTATTAAAAATATTAGGGATCCGCGACAAGAAGGATGAAACTAAGTCTACGGGTCCAGCTAGTAATAAACAATATAATATGCTTACATCACTAGGGGAATAATGAGTATATCTCGCTATATTCTTTGTTTGTGCTAAATCCTATTGAGCTAACCAAGAATTTTGCCAAGGAGTACCTACATTCAATTGTACCATGCCAAACGTTGGAAGTGTTCCACATAAAGTTGGGTGCGTAACTAATTTATACATGCATAAAGGTAAATATAATTGTATTGTCTGCTTGTAATTCTAAATTAACAGATTTCACTAAGTGCATATGAAAGTACTCGTATATACGGTAAATTTTTTTTTTTCCTTTTTCATCCTAATATCTGACTGTTTGTTCGGGTTAAACTCTGAAAAGGCTGATCTAAACGGGACTTCCACAGCCTGATAGTTGAAGTTAATAAAGTAGGGTTCATATAGAGTCACCCATGAATATTGTAATATGAACATTTCTTACTAGAAATAGTGGACGTAGATCACCAACGGTATTACGGCTTGTAGTGATGGGCTTTTAAGAAGAAAAATAATGTGGCTCTCTTCGTGGCACGCTTCCTAAAATACTGTAAATAAATAAGAAGTAAATGTATTTATTTCTAAGCGATTCTTTGTAAGTTATATCAGCGCTCTTCACCGTACGTACACAATCACCGTACGTACCTAAGAACGGTCAAGGTACGGTCACGTACTACCTACCTGTGTGGGTACTAAGTAGACATTTTATTCAATAATTTTTCTATTTCCAATATAGTCATATATTTCGTAACATCCAATGTACCTGTTTATTAATGTGCCGGATGGTAGGAGAAAATTAAATAACCTTCCCCCGCAAGTAAATTGCAATATGGCAAAACCGCCGCGGTAGAGTGACAATATTTTAAATTATATCAATTTATCATCAACCAATAGGGATTTAGGCTAGGGTAACGTTCTTATTCTTCCGCCAATAGCGTGGGCGTATTTAAATTTGGTATTTTACGCTTTAAAGCGCGAGATTCGTTCGGTAATTGTTGCGTATCGAGTGGCCTTGGGGCAGAATATGATTTGAGTGAGATGTATCGAATCGTGAGCTTTTCGAGGGATCATAATCATTATTTCGATTGATATACATTTAGTATGAAGAAAATCAAAGTCAAGGGGAGAGTTTTACATATGGAGGTATACAATCAACGTCATTATCTATTCATAGAAAATTCCTGACGGATTAACTTATACGAGTATATCAACGCACTGCTTAAGACGCTATGGTTTTAGAGACATGAAATTTAGAGTATCTAATTCTTTTTTGGTGAGGTGGTATAATTATAAGGTGGTATAAACAGCTAAAAGGGTTTTTCGAAATTCCACTTCGAAGGGGGCGAAGGTCTGGGCGAAAGCTGATATGATGTTAATGAGCTTTTTACTAAACGCTGCTATTTGACATGACAATCACTTTGTTGAATAGTATTCATAAGTTTAAAAGTTTTTTTATTGAAAATATGTCTTCTTTTCTTGTTTTCAGAAAATTTATTTGCCAAACTTCTGGCAGTGAAAATTTCATGTTCATGAAAAACAAAATATATGTGACTTTATAAATCTTTTTTTTAGGTTGATCAATGGTCGAATAAACGAAATCAGGCGTATTATTCTGGGGATCGGCGAGCGACAGTGGCATCACTGAACGAGCGTAAGTATAGTTTTAGAGCGAGGTAGAACGCTAGTAGGTATCTTTATAAATCACATGTTCAGCCACATCGGGTTGAATCAAGCCCTAACAACACACGGGATAAGGCCAGAGAGATGATGAGAACATATGGGATTTTCCATCCGAAATTCGAAGTTACTCAGCTGCTGACTGTACCTTATCCTTATACGAAGCTGCATCCAACTTAGGTCACCTTGAAGTGTCCAAGGGATCAATTACCCATGGGATGGGGAGGAAGGGCACCTTTTCGCCATGCATAATGTTGGCACAAGTTTAAGGTAAATAATGAGCGAGTGACACCCTTGGCGTTGCAAGCGTATAAAGTAAAAACAATTAGTACCTACCGCAGTTGGAAGCCGTTGCACCTGTTTTACTCGCGATGATGAAGGGACTCCAATTTTACTACTAATATCCAAATCTGTTCAAGCATTCGGAAGGTATGGTGGAATAAAACAACTCACATACATGAACAGTGTAAAATGATTGATCCATTAATAATCGATATATTCATCAGGAGTCAATGTTTGCAACAACTTGAATCACTCAAGTTGAAAAGCTCATTAGGACATTCGAATCTACAAAACGTTTATTCGAAGAAATTGTTGCGATATTTGACTATTTCTATTTACCTTCAGGAATGTTATGAGGGAGGGACTCCTTTCAAATATTTGTATAGGGCCACGTAGCGCATTTAAAAAGGTGATATACGTGACCGGTTCAAAGAACAGACACAGGTTCAAGCAAGTCCAATTTTCAGCAAATGCAGTTCAATAATCATAAAATTGTTAAAAATAGCAAACAGTCAAATACGCATTTTTAATTGATAGGTTGATTATATCCAATCAATAAAAATCAGGTCATATGTTTATGGGTTCGCTCGAAACGACGATCAATTTCAATTAGTAATTCGAAACTGTAGGTAGTCCATTTAAATTAGCAAAAGATATAGGTAAACCATAGCAACCGGGCGCGCCTATGACGCACGTACTGACAAACATGCAGCTATAAAGTATTAGTTTATTGTGCCACCGCCCTCAACAATCATTAGGGCTCAGTTAAACATTGGCTTGCCCGCTTTACGATTATTTACACACAGTGTACCATATCGACGACTATATTTTTACTTGACTGTGCAACGATCGGAAGGGTTTCTCCATCGATTAAGGTGGAAAAACGTCGTGGGTGGAAAACATCCTAATTTTTTAAAATTTATTTGTGGGATAAATAATGTAGATTGCCTAACAATTCTGGGGCCTAAATATGTATTATAAACTATTAATTAAAATAAACTATTGAAAACTAAATATATAGGAAACCCAAGTACCTACCTACTTGGTTTTTTATGTAAGCTTCTGATTAATTAACTACCTTCGTTACTGATTGCTTTTTGTCTGACTATGTAATAATTAAAATAGATTGTTAGAATGCTCTTTTGCAAGGCACAAGATTTCCGTATTCAATATTCATAATTATTTGCCATCGAATCTCAAACTGTGAGTGAAATTTCCAGAAGGTGGTTTACTGCTGCTGTGGAGTGGTTCGTTGTTCAGGAAAATTCTTTGCAAGTAATCTCACGATCGGCAGGGTGCTGGTCGTTGGCTACCTTTGGGAGTCTTTTTCTGATACAAATGTCACCTCTGGTATAATGAATGGAACTGCTGTACCAACTGCTGTAATATAGTGAATAACGAAACCTGAAACGGCGCCTGAATATCCCATTTGGAGCATTCAGCCAGTCAGCAGTCAGCCAGTCAGGTATATCCAAGAATCGAGGGTGAGCCCCGTCAAGCCTCTCTTAAAAAATCGTTTTATATATCCAGTTAAATAATTTTAAATTTTTCTTAAATATTCTGTGAAAGGTTTATTTTTTATTACTGGATTTAAAGTTGAGAACCGATGGCCTAGGTAGGCAGTTGCAAAACTGTTCTAAGATTACAGATTGGAAGTAGGTGCTTGAATATGTCGTGCCATCTCTTTCCAGCTTCATAAAGCAGACAATAAAATTGGTTTTCACCTGTAGGGAGCGGGATGTCACCGGAAGTGGGAAGTCGTAGCGGCAATTCAATATTATAAGAGGGTTGACGGAGATTGAAAACAGGGCTCCTTCAAAGGCGAATAACTCGCTGGCGATATTCTTCAGACTGCAATAATATGCAATAGTTTATGCGCAAGGGTTCATGCATGGGTAGTTTTACAAGCTGCCTTCACTGAACACAATATACCAGACAACTGCGGGGCCCTTATACTCTTTGACACTCCAAGCTCTTTTCAAATAACGTGTTTCTATTTTAAATTTATAACCTTTTTAAAACATAGTGCATAGCCTTAATCATATTCAAATTACTAATGGGAAAAGTGGACTGTCAGGTGTCAGCCAAGGATAGCATTTTACAGATTCAAAAACACGTATTACTAACTGACACGCACCATCTTGTTGGTAAATGATTTGTTTAATATAATGCTTACTTTTTACGCTTTAACAGCTAAGACTCTTTTAAAAAATGCTGTGTCAAAAAAATTGTAATAACGTGTTAAAAATCAATCAATAATGTGTTAAAAAAATAGTATCAGTTTTATTAGGTATAGTAACGCAAGGGCCTGTTGAAAACTAATCGCATCAACTGATTGAGAAAGCCTTCAAACTGCTTCCTCAGCAATAGCCTCGAGGAGACCCTTGTTTATTTAATATCCTAGATTGAAAATGGTCAAGAGCCAGAGAGCTTTTATGATGGTCAACAGGTCAAGTAATAGAGTGGATTGCAATCTTTTATTGTTCCTTATTTGTATTTGAACGGTGAGCTGCTGGCGGCGTTGCGTTTAGAGCTCCGATTGCTATTGGACTCATAAGTGTGTGGTATCTGACCGCCGTATTGACGTTGGATTCATCCTGCCTTTTTAAATTCTTTCGATATTCTAGTGAAGGTTTAAATACAATGGGATGATGTCTTAAGTAGTTTAATTAATAATCGCAGTGTAGAGTGTCATGTTATTTAAAAAAATCCCCGTGTGTTGTTCCTGAAAATAACAAAATAAAGTATTTTGCCAAAAAATCTATGATTCTTGCCATATTTATTTATTCAATACAAGAAGTTAGACTAGTTGGAGACTTGGAGAAAACCAAAATATAATAAGAATTAGTTCAAAAATCCGTGATTGTACTTAATCATCTGCCAAGTATCATCAGGGCTTCACATGATATTTACTGCAGTAAGCTTAAACAGTCAGCGTATACATAGTTTTAAAGGAAATCAGGACTCATCATCATGACGACATTTCAAAAAAATTATTAGGAACTCGACATATATTTGGTAATTTGAGATGACTTTGGGTTTCAAGTCTGGAGTTCATAATAAAATAATTAGTATTACTATACAGTGTGTGTAACATGCTCTATAGCATTACGACTTCACTCGTCTGTATCAATGTAGAGCTCTCATGGCTTCCCTACTGAAGTGAGTAGAGGGCCGGGAATGTGGCTCCGCTCACTAAGTAATAAGTAGGCCACTACTGTGGGGTGCAAATGGGAGAATTGCAATGATTTTATTATTAGATCAATGTTTCATTGTATATACAAATTTACTGTACCTTCTGTGTAATGTACTTACACATTCACAAGTGTACCCTAGACCTTACTATCTTCGGGGACTTTGGAAATATACTCAGACTCAAATCAATATCGGCATTGCAAATGCCGTTTAGGCTAATATTGGACAGTACAAAGGGACTGATGACACAGACACAGAGAATCAATCCGCTTTGCAATCTCGCTACTATTGATGTAAACGTCACTGGACGCCAGTATTCGATTAAAATCGAATGTGCACCTTACATATAAGTACTTATAGGGTAGCCTTAAATTGATTTGAGGGTCTGAGGCAACGTTCAGCTCGACAAGACGAGATGGTGGCGGACGCGTGGGGTTGCTCCAATTACCTATAGACTAATCGAATTCTCGTGTCGGCCACAAGTCGACGGATAGACGGACGACGTAGAGCTACTGTCAGACGCCTGTGTTTGCCAACGTACGTACGGGGTGTATTAGGTGATTCAATTAAAAATATACTGTGCAAACCTATGTGATTTCGGAAGTTCTGACCTAATATTGACTTCGCCTCCCGGCATTGGCATTCAATTAAATTCACAGCACCTTAAGTTACTATGTTTGGTCCAACGAAGGTTTGGTCGAACGTATATCTGTGAACTATGTACATTTTATGTAGATACTTGCACAAATTTGCATTTCTACATATTGAAATTTCTATTATTGAGTTACTTTTGAGTTCGTACCGTAATCCCGTCGAGTGAGACATAACTTAGAAGCATAATATTAAAGTAATTCTTATATTACTGTTGACTGCAGTAGTTTGTTTGATTATTGCGATGCTTTGTTCTATGACGTTATAGTTAATTTCAGTTTTGGTTTTAGGGTATTTTGCAAACTTTCATCGTGGCGACTCAAAAGTGGGTCGGCAGTAGGCGATTAGTGGCGGCTGACGGTGGGACAACACAACGGGTCTCTCAGCGACGGGACCAGCTACGGGATCTTCAACGGGACCAGCGTCGGGACCAGCATCGAGACGAGCGTCGGGACCAGCGTCGGGACCAGCGACGAGACCAGCGCCCCTGGATGCAGCGACAGCCTCGACCTCAGTTCTCTGCCCAGGTTGCTGCAAGCACCGTCGAAACCACGATACAACTCATTGATGAAAGTTTGATGAGGTAGGTCGACACTGACAGTGATCTCAATTGTCAGTCAACTAATTTAAGTCTGATTTTTCCCCATGTTACCATCCTTATACTTTTATCGCCTCGTCCACATTTACGTTTCTTTTCATATATTTTCTTTGGTTACAATGCTCCGAGTTGGACCTTTCTGTACCAATACCGAAATAATCCTCTAGGCAAAGATAAAGCAAAACTGCTACTTTTTAGTAAAAAATATTGTTGAGTGCTGTGTGATAGGTACCATTGTAAATCCTAATACAAACATGATGTTAAATTTTCCTAATGTTGACAAACGAACTCATTAGAGAATGGACTTTATTGGATAATTGGAATTATGGAAATAGTTTTGGGAGGCATATTGTAATCCCTGCTAATGACGTGAGAGGTGAAGCGTGCTTGTCATACGATGCATTACTACATTACTACAGGTACACTACAGACTAATCTAATCAGATAACCAGCGGTAAACCTGGTTAATGTATTCGTGTACAATTCGGTAATTAATACGATCAATTATGAGCGGCCACGATTGACGCACCATCTAAAATCTCTCATTCATATGCGAGGAACGGTAGGGATGTTCGGCTAGAATTAATAATGACCGCTCACCAATGATCGGCGGCAAGTACGCGACTGGGACCGCGTGTGTGGACTAGCTTTACATCATTGGATTGGGATAAAGTGGTGTTCTCACGCGTAGCATTTGTTTAGATACATGACATCGGAGACATAAGCGTGTATCATGGTAGATTTTGCGATAATACTTATCACCCAAAGAAATGGAAGGCTTCTGGGCTCCCATACTACACAACCATGGCTTATTACAAAGTTTAGTCCTACCTAGAATATCTTTCAAATTAGCATGATCGTGACCGCATGGGTTTCGCTTTACCTGAATATTTTTTTTTCCGGCTGTTTGGCGTCTTGAAGGTCATTCACATGGCCAGCACTACTTATTGAGACACAACACATTTTCCACACATCCCCTTACATAATCCCCTGCACAGGCGATTTGCTTATTTTTGTCCACAATCCCCTACTCAAAGGATTTAAGAAAATTCGCGTTCTGGAGTTCTGTTTGAAGCTTAAATTCCTAATAAGTAGTGCGTAGAATCAGAGATCCGTTACATTGTGTAGGTCTACTAGACAAAGTTACATTTCTCGATAATGATCATTATCGACTAGATGCTTACACATTGAAGATAAATTTATTACGTATGTGAAGTGGTTAGTATCACACCCAAACGGTTGATACATAATGATGTCGAGACGGACGTCGGCTGGCCTCGTAAAGCAGTTTGGAGACACTAAGTTATGGAAGCTATCGCGGTTAACATGGCGCGGTTTGCTAAACAGAAATTATAAGCCTACGTCACATAACTACGAGTTAACTTTAATTACACCACCCCGTTATTAATATGACCGGTCATTGGACGTTTGTGTAATACAATGTTGTGTCTACATATCCATGTACGCACAAAACGGTTAATTTGATAACTTTGTTGCGAATATAACATTCCCAATAAATGTATACTTACTGAAAAAACTTGTGTACAAATTATTATTGCTATTTTAATCAGAGCTGCCCGATTGTACCTCCACTTTACAGAAAAGCGCAGCCAATATTGCCGTATTGGTTTTGCTGTGAGTATGGTCGCCAGCGAGTGCTCTATGTTTGTGATGCTCTCCAGAGCTAATATTTAAAACCCAACTAAATTATAATAGTAGTTAAATTAGACACTATATATAAACTGCATATTTAATAGGTGGCTTCCATCTTCTTTGTCCCTCGTCCCGCGTCTGTCCTGCCGTCATAGACATTAATTACATTACAATCTGTTTTGTGGGGCCATGTTAGCTAGTGTTTTCCTTTCGCCATTCATTAGATAACGTGGAATGTCGAATAATCACAGCGATGTATGAGGTAGGCAATGTGCGAGTGACACTATTGTTGCAAGCATTTATAGGCCGCTTACCATCCAGCTTTATTGCCACTTCGATAGACTGAAAAATACCTTGTTCGTGGTTTACGAGATTGGTTTCTCACTAAATCGAAATGCGATGTTTATATTTAGGTATAATTAATATAATAAATTTTACATTTTCCTAATCTATCTCTCATCCCATATCATGAGGCTACAAGAGGCATAACAAAGCTATATTTATTTCATCCAAATCAGTCCAGATGGAGCAAGAAGTAGTATAGCCCACAAATAAGCAGAAAAAGTATCGCATTCATTACATTAATGTGGTGAGATCCTTTTCATAAACATTACAATGGCATAATGTTTCACATACACTGTACTCTTACACAGTAAGCAGTAACTTAGTACCTTATAATTACATAAGTCATGATATAACGTATCAAATTAAATGAGTAAGTCCTTTTCAATTATAAGTCCTTTTGTGCGGTGCATGCAATGGGTCGCTAATGAGCGACTTTGTTAATAAATGTCTCTGCACAGTGCACATTATACTGTTTATAAACTCTTTGTTGTTTTCAATGCAGTATCCTTATCACGAGATTTGCAAAGTATTTGTACTCATTATATTATCGGATATTTTAATCCTTCACGTCACCGCTAGGAGGCGCTGTTCAATTTCTCATACTAATATTCGGAGGAGACGCTAGCGAGTATATATTAGGAAAACGGCAGCAAACTCGTGATACTGGTTATAGAAGTTGACACACAATTTTAGAACGATGAAACATATTGTTTTAAAAAGTTACATAGATTAGCAACCTTATTTTTAGCTGACAGTATAATTACCAGTCAAGTGGGACGACTTGCTATATATATAAACTATGTAGATAGAAGATAGTCCTTGATTGATTTTGATTTCAAAAGGATGGACATAGATTTAGCACGAGTTTAGTCGAGTTTTACTTTTAACCATGTTTTGTAATAAGTAGGATCACTAATCGGTGAGGTTTGACTGATCTCGACCAAAACGGATTTGCAAGTGGTTACAGTACAAACTAACTTATTCTGCAATATAGAATATGTACTTAAGATTTTCCAACTATCCCCTGAGACTACTCAATGCTGAAGATGTTAGCTCGGCTTCTGAGAGCCTTAACATGATTGAATTCCGTTGTTCAGCCACTGTCACAAACAATCTTGGTGAGTGAGTAATTCTGACTTCGTTGCATAAATATAAAGGCATGCAATCGACAAACTAACCCGCTTTAAGCAGATAAACTACATTATTCTCCATTAGCATTCACTATTTTTATGGGCTTTGTGGTGAACGTATCTTATCCATTTATTTATTTTGAAATAAAACATAAGTCATATCCTGCACAGAAGGAGTTGCGGGCATCAGCTAGTACATATATAATCCATACATCCATACAGATAAATAAAATTGAACTGTCTGTTTGTAATTCCAAAAGTAAGAGCTTTTCACTAAATGCATATGAAAGTATACACGCTACTGACATTGAAAAAAGATTTAAAAAAAAATTCTGCCTGTCTTGTTGTCCGTCTGTCTGACTGTCTGTCGGTCTGTTTGTTCCGGGTAATCTCTGATACCGCTGGACCAATTTTAACGGGACTTTCACTGGCAGGTAGCTGATGTTTCAAGGAGTAACTTAGGCTACATATATTTATTAAAAATATAAGGGTCCCGCGACAATAAGGATGATAATAAATCAACGCGGGTGAAAGCGCGGTGCACAGCTAGTCATAATTTATAAAAAGGTAAAACGGTCGTGACTGAACTTATGCTAGAAGTCGGTATAGTGATGGCTTTAATCCTAATATTGAACGTAGGGCAGATACTAATAAGTACTAGAAATTGCTGGTCATACTTCTCTATCGTTACATTACATATCACTGACGGCAAAACGTTGGGTTTGATGCTAATAACTTGGCGAACTAATTGCACACTCCCCAGGCGTTAATATAACTAATTGCTTTTAAGTTTAAGTCGGATGCAATGCTTTTTGATGCATCCTCTCTGACTTTTTATGACTATCTCTATGGTGAGAATCGAATAAAAATATGTGCAGTATCCCCAACCATCTCGTAACTTGTAACGGCCCCTATGTTATAATAATATATACGATTACGTTTAAAATTCATCCTTAAGGTTAAAAGCAATAGGGATATGATTTGATTTGATTGATACATAAAACATAAGCAACAAATTTCAATGTCGTATCTTTGAAACCGACACTCGACGTCAAGTTCGTCGTTGAGATATCTTACAGAATAACGCAGCAGCTTCAACCTCGCAATTCGCACGTAATAAAATAATAATGTAGTTTGATTAAAATTTTAATTTCACGCATCTCCCGGCGCCGTAATAAATAACTATTAACTGCTTATAACAATAAAACACTTTAAGTTTAATAAAGAAACTTAATAACTTGATTGGTGCGTGTGTTTCTTTACTTACTTATTTTAGAGCGGACTTTAAAAAAAGAGGATCGATATATTATGTCATGTAGGTGTTAGAAGTAATTGTATAACCATTAATACTGCAGACGATATTATTATAAGTGTTTTTTAATTAAATTATATTCTTGTTGGATATCTGAAATAGCATAGATTATAAATCCGCTACGCTCAGCTCTATGTGGATAGGCCCAAATTGGATAAGTTGTTTAGTACAGTAGTTCCAAATATGGATACCAAATCAGCTAATTAAATTGCGCCACCCCATAGCGACCTAACTACATCACAAGGAAGAATCATAGTACATTTGCATTTAGCGTAAACTGTGAGAGCACCAATGTGACTAGGTATATACGATTCCATAATACACCATGGGCTCGTATCGAAATCGTCGCGAATTCTACCTCAATTTAGTTTCATACCTCCCGTATGATGGAATGCGACATTTCAAATCTATGTAGGATTATTGAGATTATTGAGATTTCTTCTTAATCTATAGTTCACATAGTTTGAATTACAGTTTATCACAATATATGGGGTAGATACTAATAGATGGGGTAGTGATAACCTTTCTCAGTGAAGAAAAACTGCCACTTTGTGAAGTGTTTGACTAATTAGTCTAGGTGGCAAGGAAATTCACGTCTGATCACCTGGGAAGACAGAACACAAAGGCAAAACTAATCAAATATTGAGCTGCTGCATTCAAATAAGAACGGCGTGTTCAGTCCAGTAATTACCGTTGGGGGTGGCGGAGCACCCAGGGGCGCGGGTGTTGCCAAGTGAAAGCGAAGCAATAGTGGTAGGTGGCGCCCTCAGCGATTTATTGTTTTTAATAATAACGTGAAGCCCGTAACAAAGAGAATAAAAGTCGGCGGTGTGCCGCGCGCGACCAATGAGTCCACCTGAACATGGATAAGGCATCGCGGGTAAATTAATGTATATGTAAATTTATTAAGACAAACGTTTGAATATATTTGCTGAAAATAAGTATACGAACGTACATATTATCAAATACTGAGTGTAAAAAAATCTAATTTTAGCTGATAAAAATGCATATATCCACTAGACTTACATACCACGATATATACCTCATCTTACAACAGTAATAAGAACATTGCGGTCAGTTATTAGCCAAAATAATATCGATCGTTTTTCAAGAATGAGGGAATCTGAGTCGTGATATTGTTATGAATGTACAGTGACATGATATACGATTATGATACAATTGTTCTAATGCCACATCCAGTCTTAACCTTCCTTGTATCGGCTCTGTTCGAAGTCGCGGAGGGGCGTACCGCGGTTGCAATATTAAACATTCATACGTACATTTTATCCCAATATGCGTTTCGCAATTATATCTCAACTAACACTACTATCACTGAACTGTGCAGCTATGTCACTTATAGCACAGCATAGAATAAGAGCTTTAGAAGCAATAACGAATCTAAAAGGCCTTTTTTTAAAGTAGTACGCTTGCTCCATTGAGCAAAATAATTTAGATTTGTCATTTTAAGTTTTGAAAAACGTCTTTAAACACGTGAATGACGTGATCGGCCACGACGTGATACCTCTTAGTATTGTCATTACCCCTTTTTCCTAATGTAATCTAATCCACTTATTTGTGAGCGTGTCATTTCGAACGATACCTGTATAACAAGGAGCACTTAGTTTCCTAAATGCTTGTAAAGGCTTATATTTAAACTGCGCCAATACAACGGTACCAAGCGGTATCATTTTGTGATACAACATTTAAACGTCAAAGCTAAGAAGTTCTTAATACCCGTTGCTTAAAAGATCATAGTAGCCCCTCTAGTCTTGTACACGTATTCCGTTCGGTTGGTTCTTAGGTTCATATTCGCAATTGTATTAAATAACTAGCTGTGCCCTGCGGTGTCATCCGCGTAGATAAAATTTTATGGGTGCCCGAAATCCCTTTTTTTTTAAATATATGTATCCAAAGTGTGTCTGTCTGTCTGAATGTCCCGGTAAAATCAGTCAAGCAGTTTCGGAGATTTTCCGGAACAAACAGACAGACAGGCAAGCAGACAGACAGAATACAAAGTTATTTTTTTTAATTTGTCTTTTAATTTCTGTACCGTATATTCATATCCATTTAGTGAAAAGCTGTTATTTTGAAATTAAAAAGATACACTTCAATTTTATTTATCTGTATTTATGTATGTATGTATAGAGTAGATAAAGCTTTAGTTGTGAGTGATAGGTGTAATTATCATTATTAGTATATTTATCGAATTATTGATTTCTTTCTTACGAAGTTCAGGGGCCTTACCATGAGCACTTATTGCCATGATAGTTTCACTCATTTATGAGACAGATGTATGTGACGTGCATACATCTGTCACTGTCGCACAACTGAATTAACATGGTTGGTTGGGCCCCTGGTGTCATAATGAGATAATACGGTGATATTGATAAATTAAGTTTCCATAATATTTTTGTCATCAAAAACTAAAATAACCAAAGCGTCTGCATATACAATATATTTGTAACCAATTGTCATTTAAAGCGGAAAAGTTCAGTTGCAGGAAAAGTGGAAATAAATTGCACAAAGCGTGTTATGTCACGACATGGTGTCCGTCTCACTTTTCCAATTACCAACATGTCACTGGTACCACTTATAAACTCGGATTTGAACAAAACTAACAAAAATCAAAGCATACGTTTGAAACGTTTTGAGTCAGACTACGTGAGTATTTAGATTTTTCCATCGAAGTTTTAGTTAGTGTTTGGCAATTCGTTATGTATTGGTACCTATTATAAATACAAATATTGCAGCAATTATTTTTAACATATAACGTGTTTCAATTTCGATCATCTATACAGATAAATAAAATTGAAGTGTCAGTTTATAACTGCAAAATAACAGTTTTTCACTAAATTCATATGAAAGTATACACTACTAACATATAAAAGCCAATTTTTAAAAACTTCTCTGTCTGTCTGTCTGTTTGTTCCGGGTAATCTTCAAAACGGCTGGACGGATTATATGGGGACTTAGAAGCATTAGTGTCCGCGGGCAACCACGGAATTAAAATCTACGCGGATGAAACCGCGGGGCACATCTATTCCCTTAATATAACTCGATTGACATGCCAAATTTCAGCAAAATCGGTTTAGCAGTGTAAAGATACTTTCTCATTTATGATATTAATATGGAGATATTATTAGGGGTAAACACCTTATTGGACATTTGGACTTAGGTATAAGATGAAATAGTATCGAAAACAGATGATCATTAACTGACCGCGGCCATGTTTATATTACCTTACTAGCTGTGCCCCGCGGTGGATTTATTTTCATCCTTATTGTCGCGGAACCCTCATATTTTTAATAAATAAAAGTAGCTTAGTTACTCCTTGGAACATCAGCTACTTGCCAGTGAAAGTCCCGTTAAAACCGGTCCAGCCGTTTCAGAGATTACGCGGAACAAACAGACAGATAGACAGACAGAGAAAAATTTTAAAACTTGTTTTTTTTGTGTCAGTCGCGTGTATACTTTCATATACATTTAGTGAAAAGCTGTTATTTTTGAATTACAAACAGTCAATTTTATTTATCTGTATAGATGTGTAGCACACACACTAACACATAACTAAGAGAATCTGTTAGTTAATCAAAGCTTTCGTCATTAGTTCCGATCATGGAGCATAGGAAGGGATTTTCAGACTTTGGGTGATAGCTTAACTAATGAACAATATCCACATTACCTTTCTGTCTGTACATACTACTGTAGGAAATAATCCTGACAAAGGCAACCATTAAAATAGGTTGCCATAGAAGAACTGGCGTAGATATAATCTGCGAGCGTATGAAAATAGAAACCATGGAAAATGTTAAATACACAGAATGACTTTGAGGGACAGGACCCACTAGTCCCCAGAAATTCGCAACCTCGTATTAAATTTAAAATTTTTGAGGCTTCTACTCGTCCCCTGTCTAAAGTACTAGGGCGTCGGAAGTTTAAAATGGTAGCTCCAATGATTTTTGACTTTATCATAAGGTAACATTTATACCAGGTGACGAGTACCTTAAAATAAATAAATAAAGACTAGTCTCCTCCCGGGGGACCAATCAGTAACTACTTATATAAGGGCCGAATACGCAACTTTTACCCAGTGGGTCCTGACCCCTTTGACAGTAGGTACGTTACGGTACAAAGTCATTTTTGTAATATTTTTTATGTATGTTCGAGTTAGAACCTTTGTCAATCCGGCGTTTTGAACCACTAGTCCACTAGTAGTTAATTATCCTACAGAAGTCAACTCTAAAGCCAGTGGGTTAAGATGTGTTTTCTATTAGTGTGTTGCATAGTCAAACTCCTGATTTACGTATCGTTAAATTAGTGAACATTGCCAGTCGAGATTCGATTGTACTTATTTTGTCATTGAGTCTGGATTGGATACGAGTGGTACTTTGACAACGGGATGTCGCAGAATCACGACTTGTTAATCTCGGACGGTAATAAAAACGCAGTACTTACACGCTTTTCCCTTCCTTTGGGTGGGTGAATAGGTGCACTACGTATCACATGTTAATTTTGCCCGTCCATCGTAGATGTGTTTTTATGATATTGATCATAGGATAAAATGGGCATTTATTTACTTTACTTAACCATGATGGAAAGAGGAGCAGCGGCCCCTCCTAGACTTTTACATTTCACTCCATAAACCATTTTAATGGAAAATCGATGATATAATTCAATTACTAGATGGCACCGCCACTGGCATAGCCACGCCACAAATCACCTTGTCTTTTTCTTCCTTTTAATGGCTTAAAACAAAACAATGTCGCCCTCAAGGCTAAAAAATGATAATCACATTTCAACGATTCATTTGCTAAACAGGTTAAGTTGCAACAGTGCATTTTATTTGCATTTTTTTTTGCTTTCCGATTAGCTTCTGTGATATAAAAAGCGATAGAATATGAAGACGAATTAACTACATTACTTACTTAGTTGTCGTTAAAAATAAGGAGTATTTTTACGTATGGGATATTAATTGGACGCCGGGTTAGACAACATACTCAGAGGACCAAAAAATAATAAACATAGAATTATGGCAATATGTCCTGGGGGGTAACCGCTTGCCATCAGGTAGACCAAACTAGTAGCTTACTTGTAAAAGTTGAAAAGCAAGTATTTCTTGAGAAACTATAATGCATTCAAAATTTGTATTTAATCGTCCTCACGTGTAAATTGATTATGTGCTCAAATAGTACTTAATAGCCGCGTATTTATTTACATTTATAATTTGAAACTGTGTTTAAGTACGTCTTTTACGTGGTCGGCGTCCATTTGGTGAACGTTTTCTTAGAAAATACAACATGTAAGGCTAAACAATGTAATTAATGTTGCCTTTTTAAATAAACCACGACAAATATTTGTTTCTCTTCATAATAAAACTCGTTTTGTTCCGTGAATAGTCTCGTAGCCAATACAGTCGAGTTTCTTGAGAGACGCCTCTTTTAGGAACCACTGCATATTTTAGTGTACTGGTTTGACGTGAAAATGAAGTGCTGCTCCACTAATAGCTAGAATAGCTCATGGATTTTTTATTTCGACAGCACCGTCTTGAAATCGGACTTTCTGGCTGGTTTGGACCTTCGTACAACCCATAATGTTTCAAAGCATAATTTCAAATCGTCGCGACTTCCCAGAAGTAGCCTGAAGTCTACCTGAGTAGACCCTTCATGGGTTTTCATCACTTACATTTCATGGGTTTATTTGCCCATTTTTTTTTGTTTATTTTTTTAATTTTTTTTGGCACTAACAGTTAAGATTATACAGCAAGTAATATTAAGGTATGAATTACTAAAACAGATTTAAATGTAAAACAGACAAGGAGTGCCCAATTTTACATTATTTCTTAAAGTAAAGGCTGATATGTAAAGAAATGTAGTTTTGAATCTGAGTCCTTTTGGCAGTAGAGTAATTTTGTATTTGCTTGGCCTGTTCATATACCTACCTACAGCTTCATTCATCACTTTATCGACTCTTCGTTACGCGTCTTCACGTTTTCCCACTAGAAGCAAGCACATATGTAAACACTTAACCCAGACGGCATATTAAACATCCAGATAATATACATACATCTGAAAGCACTTTGAAAAAGTTTGACCAACTCAAATTGATCAGACTTACAACAAAATACTTAGAAATCATCAGAACGACATGATTTTGCAGGATTATAAATACTTGGAAATTTGCTTTACTAAGGAGAACCCGGCAAGACACTCAGCAATACAATTTTCTCAACATACTTTTTTCAATGCCAGTCACCGCGTCAATCTTTGACTTCTCCCGTCTCTTATCATATTATTCGTCATCCGATGTGCTATGGTGACCCAGTATTTGCGATTATTTATCCTCTCATTGCACAGTTATGCACGCCACTAGCTACGGTTCGATAAGGTAAGGGGACACAGGAGCAACGCAGCCATGTGCGAGAGGCTAATCTATCCGAATTTACCTGTCCGATAAACGGGTATTGTATGAAACTACCCTGCAAGCATATTCGCCCACCTACTTATGGAACAAAAGCTACTTAAGCTACATGATTACAATATAGGTACATACAGAAGTACGTCTATTACTTATATGCCTTTTCATTATTTATGAAAGATTAAAAAATTTACTGTTCTAAGTATAGACTCTCAAAGTAATTTAGAATCGTCGTTTTGAACTTTTGAGAAAAGTCTGTAAAACACGTGAATTTCGTATAGGCGATCGGATACGACGTGACCCTCTTATTGACGCTACTGCCATTCTGCTTATAATCTGCCAAGGGTTTATAATCCTTGTCAATATATTGTGTTCTATTCTATATAAGGTAGTATATTAACACAACTCTACCTTCTATAGAAGATATTTGCATATACTCTTCCACGATTGTGTTCGTGAATCGACGCTAGATGGCGGTACAATGACGCTCCACACGACCCACCCTGTGAACACACCAACTTTACTATGCCATAAATATGCTAATTTACTTATGACTTTTTTATAACTTAATTAATAACGTGTTGCGGACCCGGTGTTACTGCGTTGAGATTAAGATTTAGAGCAGTTTATGTGCTACAATTTAATTGTTGTTCGCGTTCGTATCGCGTGACCGTCCGACGCGACAAAACAATCTCTTGTCGTCACATACTTTTATGAGTGATGTTAAATAATGAAAAAATACCATAATGGACATTTTATGCGTGACGTTTGATTTAGAGCATGTATGTTTTATGGTGACTCGTGTTCTGACTAATAATACCTAACTATTAATGACTCATCAACCTCATTTAATCTTTGAACAGTGCTACTTAAAATCGCAATTACTTAGTTGACATTTATGGAAATCATTTTTATTCAACCAATCGCAAATCAAAGAAAATGCTAATATCATATATGAACACTAACAACAATATGCTTGTTTTTGGGCAGTTGTCTAATAATTATTTTTTAGGACAGGCAGCTTATAGTTTTTAAAAAAATACTCTCCTTTTTTTGAAGTCTGTCAATAATAGAGTTTCTTATATCAGTTGTTATTTTGATACGACACAATCAGCCTGAGTACCTATATGATAGTGTGTGTTTGTGTAACTATCACCTAGGAGACTGGACATATGTATTAAGAACTCACTTTTAAATACTTAAAAGTTTTTCAAATTCAAATTCATAATTCCAAGAATGTTTTGCGAACCTATGGTGATCGTGAGATAATCTTAAGACAACGTGGTGGCTTTTTGGTATGAGCAGTCGCCAGCTACGCAAGCGACGCAAGATCGAATCTCTTCGCGGCCACCCTGTACCAATGAGTAAAACTTATGTACAGTGATTTCACACCAAGTGCTTTAAGGTGAAAGAAGACATCATGAGAAAACCTGCATATGTCTGAAAAGTATTTTCATAGTGCCTGAGACGGCAATAGACTCACCATCTGCCATGTTGGCATTTAATCATCTTCGGTGAAAAGTGTTGTTATTGCAACATTTCCTGCCTACCCCATTGGGGAATACAGACGTATATATAATAAAAGTATGTATGTATAATCTTAAGGCAACATTTCCCAGCAATCAAATCTGGTCAAAGTGTCAGTATGTCATGTTTACTATGTACGTGACACGCCCGGTGGTCCGTCTGACATTACTATTATTATTAACTATATTTAAACAGAGCCACAACTATTGAATATATTTGTTTTATATACTTACACCATGAATTCCACCCTGCGCGATAGATATACATATGGCATAGAGGTGCCACGATAGTCTTTACACAGTAAAGTCGACGGCAACGGAGAATTACCTTATTGGGTATCCACAATGTTCGCTGACCACGAATCTTTATTCTTTGACATTTGTGGAATCCAACTGCAAGTATTATGTGTGAATTGTTCAAAATATAAAGAAAAATCTAATCCTGCGCAGACGAAGTCGCGGACACCAGCATAGTCATCTCGGCGCTTGCCTAAACTGAGCTAATGTGGGGGATTGAGTCGAGCCCGAATCAGCTTTACACATATCCATTGTTAGGAAGAATTTGTCAAAAATAATTTTAAACTTAAAACCGTGATCACCTCGAAAGTCACCAAAGAGTGAAAAATTACCTTATTTTATATTTAAAGTTTAAACCAAATTCTCCACTGTATTATATCCAGTATATTGTCGTCAATAATATTTTGTTATTATTTTTTAATTTTCTCCTGTACTAAAGATAGGTACGAGAATCTTTTTTGAAGTGTGTATTTTAAAGTGCCCGCGTGGCCGCGGTGTGGTATGTCTACGCGTTTGTAAGGGCGCAGCGCCCGCATGCGTAACTCTATTTGTTTGCCGTCCGCCGAGGGCCCACTTTTGTATATTTTATAATGCCCCTGACTAAACATAGACAACTGGATTCGTAGAACAACTTTATGTTACCACCGTAACGCACAACTAAAACGGGCCTTTTTGTCTTCTCAAAGTGATCCATTTATTTTAAGTGGTGTGTTTGTTATTTGAAATAACCTTTTGGATACTGCGCGTTTATTCGTTCACACACGGATTATTATACTAATTACGACACTACTTGCATGAAAGCGGCTTGTAGGTAACTTATAATACTTTTAATACTTATTTTATTTAAACAGAAATTGCCGCGTTCATATTATGGTGCAGAAAAAGTCTTATTAACGCTCAAACAAATTTGGAAGTATTTTTAGATAACTGCGCTGGGGCCATTGAAGCCCCAGTAAACTAAAACAACCTTAGGCTCACCTGTGCTCTAGATAAATATTTCTACTTATCGTGAGAATATTTTAAAGGTTTACATATTTCTAAGTAACCTGAACAGGAGATAGCTCTGAGTGATACATTTCTTATTTTTTCTAGCATCAGACCAAAATCACTGCTTAAATTTTCTTATTTATCAATATCCACGAGGCCCAAGTAACGCTTATACAGCGGCTGGTATTCAAATAATTAGTTTCGCTCAGTTCCGATTTACTGAAGTCATCATTATCATCATCATCACCGGCCTATCTTGGTCCACTGCTGGACATACGCCTCCCCTAATAGTGCCATAGCGCCCTGTCCTCAGCTAGATTAGAAACAATAATGATTTCTCCTCTTACTTAGATAAAGTGCGCATATCCAAATGTTACTGGACATAGTTCAAAGTAAATATCGACGACAATATCAGAGATTGTTATAGTTCAGCGTAAACAATAAATATAACACTGTGTTCTATACCTATCAAACGGGGTGCTCCATCTCCGGACATGTGGTCTAGAGGCAGACTGTGGTATGAACCAGCCAACGTAATCATATTATAAGCGTTCAAGTTTGTGAGTACGGAGTAAGGATGTTTGTAACTATTTATTCTCAATAACGTTTAAAGGATTTTAATGAAACTTTACAATAATAAAGCTTATTTATTCATCAGAACAACACATAGACTTAAATTCATAAAGATATTACTGAATGATCTAAAATATAAAGATAAGTCAAATCCTGCGCAGACGGAGTCCTTGCACCAGCTAGTGAGTAGTTATAATAATTTCACAAAACGTGAGTGAAATCGTGGTGAAAAAGACAGGGCTTAGACATAATTCAAATAAATGAAAATGAAAATGAAAATGAAAAATATTTATTCAGTTTAGGCCCTGGTAAGGCACTTATGAAAGTCGAGAATTTACCACCGGTTCGGAAACTAGCCTTCTGAGAAGAACCGGCAAGAAACTCAGCCAGGCATCATGTACATAACATCGAAACAATATAAATCATAATGAAATCATAATACAAAATCAAATTTGATAATAGGTATAAATATTCACAATAGTGACAAATTGTATTAGCATGCAAGTCATTATAAAACAAAATCAAAGAGATAAAAAAAATAACAATACCAGATAGATTTACAAGTGTTTGCATACCATGTATTTGCCAGGAGCTACTTGTGCAGAGTGATTTACCTAGTTCCATATATCCTTGTCATTTATATAATCCGAAATTTTATAATATGCTTTCTTCATCAAAACAGTTTTGACATGTGTTTTAAATTTATCATAATTTAACGCGATTATTGATTGTGGGATTTTATTGTAGAAGCGAACACAGTTCCCCATGAATGATTTATTTACTTTAACTAATCTGAATCTAGGAGCCATAATTTTGTGTTTATTTCGCGTACAAATCGAATGAACATCACAGTTTAAATTAAAGAGATGAATGTTTTTTTTCATGTACAATAAATTCTCATAAATGTAAAGTGAGGGTAAAGTGAGTATATTAATTTCTTTAAATTTATCCCTCAAGCATTCACGGGGTTCCAACGAGTATATTGCCCTGATGGCTCTTTTTTGAAGTATAAATATAGAATCTAGGTCTGCCGCGGAACCCCATAACAATAAGCCATATGACATAAGACTATGAAAGTATGCGTAGTAAACTAATCTAGCAGTATCGACATCCGTCATTTGTTTGATTTTCCTAACAGCAAATGCTGCTGAGCTAAGTTTTCTTGACAATGTTTCAATATGAGAGCCCCATTGTAATTTTGAATCTACTGTTAGCCCTAAGAATACCGTACTATCAACCAAATCCAGTTTACCACCATCTAGTGATATATTTGTAGCTATTTGCGATGTATTAGGTGGTGAAAATCGAATACATTTAGTTTTTTTAGAATTTAAAACGAGGTTATTGGCGTCAAACCAATTTGAAACAGATGTTAGTGTTTCATTCAGAGTATTAAGCTCCTTATCTTTCCTGCTCACTTTAAAAACTAAAGATGTATCATCTGCAAACAGAACAATATCACAGATACCTTCTACAACAAGTGGTAGGTCATTTATGTACGCTAGAAATAGGAATGGACCTAATATGGAGCCTTGCGGCACGCCTGTTTTAATTAATGACCCTTTAGATGTTATACCACTGACGCCAACTTTCTGATGACGATTGGACAGGTAAGAGGACACAAGATCGAGGGCGGTTCCGCGAATACCATAATATTTAAGCTTCAGAATTAGCGTACGATGGTCGACGCAATCAAAAGCTTTTGAGAGATCACAGAAGACTCCTAAGGCGTCATAGGCGCCCTCCCATGCCTCAAATATATGTTTTATTAATTTTGCCGCCGCGTCCGTTGTGGATCTACCTTTAGTGAAACCAAACTGGTGATCGTGCAATATGTTATTTATGTTAAAGTGGGCTAACATCTGATTTAGCATTATTTTCTCAAATATCTTACTAAGGGCAGGAAGTATTGATATGGGCCTATAATCAGAAGGATTTTCTCTGGAACCTGCCTTAAAGATTGGAATTATTTTACTATATTTCATAAGATCCGGAAAGACACCCTGATCAATACACGAATTAAAAATAGTGGCTAATGCAGGAGCGATCGTTGTTATAATCGATTGAATAACTTTAATTGAAAGTCCCCATAAATCCTCCGTATTTTTCATGTTAAGTGACTTAAAAGCTTTAATTATATCACTAGCAAGTACATGTTGAAAACTAAAATCTGGGACAATCGTATGAAATGATTGTTTAAGTAATCTTTCAGCTTTATTCGGACATGAGTTTAGGTGTTTAGTAGTTTCCGCTGGTATTTGAGCAAAGAATTTCTCAAATGCGGTCGCGACATCTAACTTGTCTGAGACAATATCATCATTAATTTTAAGTTCACTAACCTGCTCTTTATTTTTATTTTTTCCCGTCTCCCTATTTATAACTTTCCATACAGTTTTTATTTTATTATCAGAACGGCTTATTTCGCTACTTATGTGTCTCGATTTAGCTACATGGCAAACTTTTTTGAATAATTTGGAATACGTCCTAACATGGTTGTGAAAAGCGGCATTGGTTGTTTGGGCTTTCTTGTGGTATAGTTCATACAGGGTATCCCTACTTTTCCTAATGCCCCTAGTTGCCCAGTTACTAAACTGTAATTTATTATTTACTTTACTTTGTTGCTTAGGACATGCCTTGTTAAATTCTTTACATATGACATTATGTAACTGATTAAAGTATTTATTTGGCTCGCTAGACTCTGTTTTTTTTATTTTCGACTCAACATTATTTTTAAACTTAAGCAATCTATGGTTAGTCAAAGCTCTAGATTCTCTAAAAGAGTTACAAGATTGCCTTCTGCACTGCAACTCAACTAGTTGTGCCATATGGTCAGATCTAATGCCACTTATCTGTGAGTGTTTTATGATATTAGCATTTGTTATTATATTATCAATGCAAGTAGAAGAAGTGGCCGTTATTCGTGTGGGCTCATTAAATATAAAGTCTAAGTTGAATGTTTTAAAAAGAGATATAAATAAACGCGCCTCAGAAGTATTTTTCAAAATGTCTACATTAAAATACATATATACATAATACCTGCCAGGGAGAGCAGCCGCGTTATTCACTATAGTTTCTCAGCGTCACACTCGTCGTCGATTGTCGTTTTTAAAGATACGAAATTGAACCTAAATCTTTACTAGCGGACGTCACGCCGTTTCACCCGCGTAGTTCCTGTTCCCGTGGGAGTATGGGCATAAAATATAGCCTATGTTACTCGCTGATGATATAGTTATCCATTGCTGAAAGAATTTTCAAGATCGTTCAAGTAGTGTCGGGGCCTATTCAATACAAACAAACAAATATTTCCTCTTTATAATATAACAATAGATGTAAATACATCTTTCAATTTAATATGATTGCAACCAACGCTTATCGTAGAGTTCGACGCTGGGAACCTTAGTGAATAACGCGGCTGTTCTGCTCGACAACTTCGATGTCCTCTCAGCAGTGTTCGGAAATAATTTGATGTTGTTACGGCAAAAACGAGAAGATACTTTTTATTTTTGCATAAAAGCAGGAACTAACACAGGAATATTTGCATTTTATTTTTCAAAGACGTTAAGAACAGAACAGATGTTTTTTTTCAACCCAAAGTAATAAGACTTCCCATTTCTAGTTGTACCTTGTTAGCGTTGCACATTTCAAGAACTTCGAATGCTTTCAACTCTCTTTAAAATAACATTCAAAGAAATGTTTTTACTCTAAGTCTTCCTTCGTTTTCCTTATGTTTACAATACTGAATTACAAGACACGTTAATATGAGAGATCTACGAGGTAAGGAAACCCTTGTTCAAATACGCGATGAAAAATATTTAATGACTTACATATCTTTAATTGGGAAATTATAGTAAATCAAATTGGTTATAAACGTACACAAATTTATGATGTATAGGTTAGTAGGTACATACCTCCAAGAATGGTAGAAAAAGGTATGTAGGTACCAGCTGAACTTAAAGTAATTTCGACTTTAGGTGCCAACTGTACCACAACATACAGGATGCTACTTATTCAAACCGAAATCTCTTACAGGGCACCTTATCAATTTCCTAAGGAAACCAAATACTTCGTAAATAAGTTAATACCCGACAAACTCTTAATTATTAGTGGTAGAGATACAATGAATAGTACTTACTAAGAAGATGCTAGTCTATATAGCCTGAAAAATGAACATAGGTAGGAACTATAGATAGACTTATAGAAAATCTACCTATATTAATATTTTACTTGTGAATGAAAAGAAAATAAATGTAGGAGTAAAAACGTGACATAGAAATATTACATACATTATGTCAAATTTACAAAAAATGTAACATATTGAAATGTTTTTGCTTAATATTTTTCTTTATATATTTTGGAAAGTGGATGAGCACTACGGTACATCAATTGGACTATTAAATATCTAAGTATATATCCTAATAATTATTTTTAAGTACCTAGAATATAATTACCGACAAAGTTCTTAAGTAATACTTAGAAACAACTTAAAATACTGTCACAGTACAATATTTTGGGGCACAACGTAAAGTACCATATTGTTCAACTACTTATTCGCCCACGGTTTGTCGCCCACAGTTAGTCGCCCACTCAGTAGGTATTTCAGTAAACGTGTTCATTATTTTTAGCCATCATTTTCGCTCATTCAATATCCATTCATAACTACCACCCACAAAAGCCAAAAATAGCAGCCTTTGTATGTGATCTATTTCGAAAAACCCTAGGTATCGTTAAGTGGTGAAATTATTAGAAATCAGCTTTTACCCTCGCCTTGGCAAGCGTTACAAAAAATATTTTTAAATATAAAAAGTGTCCCATGTTACTTCGAATACCTTCAAGAATCTATACACCTATACCGATAAATAAAATAGAAGTATCTTTGTGTAATTTAAAAATTACACCTTTTCACTAAACGCATATGCAAAAGTATATACGATACTGACATGAAAACACCTATTTAATCTTTTTTCCTCTGTTTGTAAGCTGCCCGTTTGTTTGTCTGTCAGTTTGTTCCGGGTAATCTCCGAAACGGCTGGATCGATTTTAACGGGACATTCACTAGCAGGTACTTACCTGATGTTTCAAGGAGTAACTTAGGCTACTTTTATTTAAAAAAAGCATAAGGGTTCCGCGGGACACCCATGAAATTAAATCAACGCGGGTGAAACCGCTGGGCACAGCTAGTAAATTTATAAAGTTACATGATGATCGGTCCAGTAACTTACATTCACATTTATAATATTAGTAGGATATGCGACAGTTACTGATACTTATGTTGACGTAAATTGTGACGTCTAGATCTAGGTGGCACCTGAGGCAGACGTCATTGTTAGGTAAATATATTTACTCATGTGGCTCGACAGCCTGTAGGCTGCCTTCATACCTAGGTACGTGTCCTTACATCTATACAGATCACGAGTAAATAAAATTTAATCCAAAAAATATTTTTTTGTGTCGGTCTGTTTGTTCTGATCGATTTTAACGAGAGCTTCACTGGCAGTCAGGATCTTAGTAGTCCTAGGGGGCACAGCCGGGTCCAATCCGATACAATAATGTCTTCATCGTCGTGGGCACTGATGCCCACGTGGGCACTGACTGATGATCGGCCTTGATGTGTTCACACAAGCTCATACGAGTCAGCAACAGTGCACCTGTGGGGGCTGACTTTCTGCATATTTTTGTTTTCCGATTGTATCAAAATGACATTAGGGGTTGGTTTTAGATATCAAAATACTTACGTAAAGAGGTATATATTATATGATCTCGCTTCCTAACACGTGAACATTCAATAGTAAAAAAAATAGCATAATTATTTTAAGGTTAGCTTTGCAAGAACTTAACTTTTAACTGTTTAAACAACATGTAAGTTACTACTAATCACTATACCCACATACTTAAGAAAAGTAACATCAGTTTTCAAGAAAAACTGATTTGCAACCCTTCCAAGCTGTGTCAATGATGTTGCACGCGAATCGATGGATGCGGGTGCGAGTGCGAGCGCGTGCAGAATACGGGCGCGCGCGGGTGCGCGTGCGGCGCACGATCGATGCGGGGTGGGGGCGGGCGGGGGCGGCGGGGCGTGCCCTGGGCGGCGCGTTCGCCCCATTCGCCGGCCACGGCCCGGGCACGCCCCGCCGGCCCCCGCCCCGCACCGCGCGCCGCCACACGCCGCCGGCTCGGGAGCTCAGTGCCTCGCGACTCCTCCGCCGTGTTGCATGTGTGCCCGATCTCCAAACTAGTATCGTTACGTTGCAGATGCGCGACCGTTGAAGTGATGCCGGCCGACGAGGACCCCGCGGCCATGGACTGCCGGGACGGAGCCGAATCCCCGCAGCAATTCTGCTTGCGCTGGAACAACTATCAAAGTAACTTGGCCACCTGCTTCGACCAACTCCTCCGCTCGCAGTCGTTCGTTGACGTGACTCTATCGTGTGATGGGCAGAACTTGAAAGCGCACAAAGTTGTGCTGTCCGCATGCAGCCCCTACTTCCAGTCCCTGTTTATGGACAATCCATGCCAGCATCCAATCGTGATTTTGCGGGATATAAAGTACAGCGACTTGAAGGCGGCCGTAGACTTCATGTACCGGGGCGAGATAAACGTGTCCCAGGAGCAAATCCCAGCGCTGCTTAAGGTGGCTGATACGTTGAAGATAAGAGGTCTGGCCGATGTGAGCGGTGAACATGCAACTTTGCAATCGGAGGTGGAGGCTCGCGCGGCGAAGCGTTCAATGAGTCGAGATCGGGAGTCGCCCAAAAGCCGGCGCCGCGGGTCTGCAGACAGCCCCGGCTCAAGCCGGGCGCCCCACCAGAGCCCCAGCCCCGCGGCTGCACTGCCCGGCGCCGAGCTGGTGCCGCCGTCGGACCAAACTCTTGCTGCGCCGCTGGCGCCTCCCATGCACGCAGACGACGTCGACATCCGGCCCGGCATCGCCGAGATGATCCGCGAGGAAGAACGGGTAAGTGTATCAGGCTAAAGTTTCCATTGCCCGGCCATGCTGACATTGTATAAAAAGTTTTTGAGATAGTACTTTTAACTTGTATACCTGTGTCAAGTAAAAAAAGTTGTGATGTGCAAGCAATTTGTCAGCAATGCCGGGGAATCACGTAGTAATGTAGAGTAATCGAGAGCGGAGTTGTGACACGCGCCACGCGGCCGGTGTAAGTTTGCGTCGCTCGTAAAAGTTTTCCCGCCGTTCGGTCGCCCCCCGCGCCCCGCCTGCCGCCGCCCTGCGCACCCTCTTCTATCCAAACTTTCCATTCGCAGTCGGATTACGTTATTAATTCATTTTTCTCTACTTTTGTATGTGCAATTTTTTTTCTGCTGTTGAGATTTAAGTAATGTCTCCCTGAAAGATTGTAACACCCAGCGGTGTCTAGGAATGACTGTCAGAGTGCGAGTGATACATGGTGCTGAAAGACTAGTTAAATAGGGGTGTAGTATGTTCAGGGTTATTTTTAATTAATATGTGAAATATATGGTCTGATTGTTTCCAAATGCGGATTGATAGACCTTTCCACTTCGTAAATCAGTATTTACTTCAGTATTTGGTTTTTGTCTTTCTCGTTAAAATAACAAACCAACACTAACTAGTACCTACCGCCCATTTTTATTTACATTTACCCCACTAATAAGTTAACCGGGCCCAATTCTTATTGGACTAACCGTCTTCCTTTGCCTTAAATGGATCTTAATTAGAATGTCCGGAATTTAATAAGAAAATAGTAACCTTGTTCCCATGTGCCCGTTTGACCCCTAGAAAAATTCTTAGCATGATCGTATTTAAATTGTCTCTCCTTCTCGCGTCAGCAGCTGCAAGTAGTCTAACTCAGTTGAAATCAACTTGGGGCCTACCTTCATTGGCTTAACAGAGCATATTAAGAACTTCTAAGCTTTGACATTTAATTTTAGTACTGTACAATGAAACGACAATGTTAAGAAGTTCTTAATACGCGCTGCTTAAACGATTATAGTTGAGTCTCAGTACCAACTTATCTGTCTTATTTCGGCGACTTGAAGAGCTTCATGAACACTATTGTCAATGGTATTGCGGTTTTGGTCTGTCCATCGAGTGGGACTACAGCCCCTTGGGTGTTTCCCCTCTATCTTCACAGGGACAAAGAGCTTATCTGGATGGTCGCTTTCTAGTTAAAGGCTTGGCTTTCACAAACAGACGCTTGCCGACTTGTTCGTTAATCCGCGCACGATGGATTAGAAAGGAAGACTAGGCTATTTAGACCATTTTTCTCCAACACATTTAAAGACAACTGCGCAAATTTCAAATATTTGATTTATAATTAAATCTGCTCGCACTGCTGCTATATATCCTAAATATAGATTTCTGTTAAATATACAATCAAGGGGAAATTACTTATTGACACTTAAAAAAATATCACACAAATTAATCTAATTAGATAAAAAAGTATGTGCGATAGGTCTTAAGGTTTACATGAAATTTAGGACACATGAGTCATCATATTAAGGGTCAAGTCGGTTAGCGAATAAGGTTAATAATTAAGGTGCAATCAAACTATTCAATTTATGAATTTCGATATTTTCAAGTTTTTTCAAACTGTTTAACAATTGAGCTTCGTTTGTGATTTAGTAAAATGTTTTAATAAGTTGCCACTCATCTTGTTTAATAAAACCGAAGTGAATTCAGTATTCAGTACCTAAGTAATGGAATGGATGCAATGGAAAGATTTTATTTATTTAATAGACAAACACTTACGTTTAAACTTAAGTTTTAATTAAGCAACGATGTGTCACTTAGTAGGTTCAAATTGCACGTTAATTAAATTACGATACCCAAATTTAAAATCCATTACATTTTTATACATGGTCCAGTGGGAACTTAATTGAGATCCGTCATCTCAATGTTAATTAGTAAATCCCGTTTAATTGAGCATTAAATACACTATTCCGGTGCGCATGGATCTAATTGGTCGGAGCGTAGACCTTACTGAAGTTAAGATTGTAAAACATTCATATTTCACTGAATAGGTACAAATACCTACGTATAGCGGAAATTTTTGTAATAATTTATACAGAACGCGGCAGGCATAGGGATGTTTTTATTTAATTTATTGTGCACAATTCAAAAGTAGACTTACTTAATGCATAAGCATTGTTCTCTGTGTAAATTAATCGTTGCGGAGGTTTTAAATGAAACCTAGGTAAAGGGACTTGCTCAAATAGACGTCCCGCCACTTTATACAAGGAAGGATATGGTAGATATTTTCGCTTCTTAATTTCTACCCTACCAAGTGAAAACGTTTCCGATTCTGATTTTCCGTCATACCTAACATTAGGCGTACTATATTAAAATGTGAAAAAGCCCTTCGTTTATTTTCGTTTGATCTTAAGGTTTTCTTGTCTCTATATCTTCACTTTGGTTCGAGCTATACAGGCTGCGGGGCAAGAAGAAACCGGACTTAGCTTTGAGACTCTGACAATAAGTATCCGGAATAATCTGAGGTCGAGAAAAAATTCACTTCGATATTTAAGGTACGGGTAAAAAACGGGACCGTATGGCACCGGATGGCAATGCGGTAAAATTCAAATATTTGCGGATTACCCTCTAATCCGGAGCACATTTCATGGGGATAGGGATATACAGGCTGCTTATAGTCCGAGACCGAGGAGCGTCGCGCTGTCCACAGAGAAGTGGGTAAGTATTTACATACTTTTATTTCATACTACACATTTGTGATCTAATGTGGTGTGATTGCTTTCGTATCCAAGCAAATTGAACTGAATCCGGAAAGAAAGTGGCACTATCCGGACCGTTCACTGCGAGAGTTCATACCCACTTATTAAATTGAGTTTTGTTCAATAGCATGTACAAAGTGCACTTAAATTTACAATAATATGAAGAAAAACGTGTGATAAAGAAAGTCGAAATGGGAACGGAAAATAATTACAACGATAAAGCGGTCACATTCATGCGGTTGTATTTCTATTCAATATTACTAAAACGATTCAATTTGATTACGCTGCCGCTTGAAATAAGTATCAGATCCTACCTTCTTCACACCGACAATTATTTTAATAAAGTAACAGTCCATGAACTAGGAGAAAGTCTATTCCATACGTTCTATATTCTATACAGATAAATAAGTTCTATATTCTATACAGATAATAAGTGTCTGTTTGTAAGTAAAAAAAAAAACCTTTTCACTACATGCATATGAAAGTTCTTATACACGCTACCGATACTAAAAAACCAAGTTTTAAATTTTTTCTCTGTCTATCTGCCTGTCTTTCTGTCTCTCTGTTTGGTCCGGGTAATCTCAGAATCGGCTGGACCGATTTTAACGGGACTTTCACTGCCAGGTAGCTCATGGTTTCAAGGAGTAACTACTTTTATTTATAAAGTATATATAGGGTTCCGCTACAATGGGTTTAGAGAAACTTTATTGTCTTAAGAAATTACAGATAATTTCACTTACAAGACAAACTATTCACTTATGCTTTAGTACATGGCATTGAGCAGGCGTGTTTTACGGTAACTATAGTGTAAATCTACGCTACTACTACAATAAGCATGAAACTAAATCTACGCGGGTGAAACCGCGGGGCACAGCTAGTTAAATAATAATTACAGAACAATCTGGCGTTAAGTATCTCTCTGGCTATCTACATAATATAACGTTGATAAAGGGAATATATTTGGACTCTTGAGGGCATTAGAGCCGTAGTAGCCTTGGGGTTTCGATCAGCCGCCTCCTACGCAAGCGACACAAGTTCGAATCCTAGCGGGGCAGTACCAATGAGTTTTTCTAAAAACTTATATACAGTGATTTCACACCCCCTGTTTGCGTGAAGGTTAACATCGTTAGGAAACTTGCATATGTCTGAGAAGTAATTCAAAGACGTATGTACCTATAGTGCCTCATGGAACTGCGACAAGCTTACCATCCATCACGTTGGACCTTAATCATCTTCGGTGAAAACTGGGTGTTGTTATAACAACACTTCTGCCTATCCCTCCTGGGAATACAGGCGTTAGCATAATATGTATGTATGTATATTTTCTCTATACATATAAAGTTAATACTCTTGAGTACATTTAAATTAGACTGAATATAATATTCTACGTTCGGCGTGGCGGTCCAAGGGGGAGGCCTATGTTCAGAAGTGGACGTCTTCCGGCTGATGATGATGATGATGATAATATTCTGCACTATCTAAATGTAAGTACTAGACCGAGAAAAATATCTGCCTAACATGATGTTTGACATGACACACTGAATTCTCAATTTTCAAGAACTCTTGTTTGTTACATGTTGCTACGGATGGATAAAACAACTTGAGACAATGAAAATTCCCAGAATCTCAATGGAAACAAGTGTTTGAGGTTCACTTCTGCTATTTGCCGTCACACCTAGATTTGTCCAACAGTCATTTGTTCGAATTTCGCAGAATAAGGTTCGGTATCTGCCTTTTGACTTTTGGTTTCGTCTTTTTCGTTCTTTGATCATTGATGTAATAGACACCACGTATTTATGTTAATACGAGTTATGCCCGTCGGATCCTTGTATTTAATTCACCTGAGGATCTGTTTTACTTAAATTTATGTGAAATAAAATAAATTATATATTTTATTCAGGCAGTCAAGACGAGGTGTGTTATAAGTTCCTTAATATGGTCACATTTCAAAAAATGCTCACGTCTTCCCAGTAGGTGAAAGCATAGGTATCATAATAACAAGATCCACTTGTTACCGAAGATAATTAAATGCCAACGTCATAGATGATGAGTCCATCGCCGTCTCAGGCACTACACTCACCTACGCCTAAGAATTAGTTTTTCAGGCATTTGCAGTTTTACTCACGACGTTTTCCTTCAACGCAAAGCTCTCGGTGTTAAATAACTGCACTTAAGTATATAAAAAGTTGTATTCGAACTTGCATTTGCGTTGCGAACTCGAAAAAGCGACTATTCAAATCCCTCGGCCACCACGGCTCATTCTGAACAGTGAAGATTTAAGTAGTCCAAACATGCAAACACAAAAGTACCTACTTTCTTCAAATTGATTTGATATTATAATATTGCTATCTACTTACTTACTGAAAAAAAAATTAACCCTTTTTTACAAAGGAGTTTTTTACGCACAGGGTTGCGGAATCGAATCCGACTCAAAACAATGTGCGTTTATTGAACAACCCGCGGGGTGTTTACTATTGAACTCGACTCGATATCTAAAGGGTATTGTGTATTCCACCGAACCTATCTCACGGATTATCGCCATATGATAGTTTACTCAATACTGGGGGTACCATCATCGGTTTAAGCTAAGCGTATTGAGAATTTCTGAACTTTGACGTTTCATTTTTGTACCGTAAAATTAAACGTCAAAGCTAAGAAGATCTTAATGTGCGCTGCTTAAACGACCTCCTGGTCGCTGCTAACTGTTGGTTGCCATTTGGTGTATCGACTAGCATTGCGGTTACCATTATCTAAAGCTCACTAGACAAGTACCTACTTATTACGGAGGGGTCGATGTCATTCTCAACTCCCTATGAACAGATTTTAACGAGGGGAAAAGTGTTTTCCAATTTCACAATATTGACTAGTATAATTGTAATAAATTACAATTCAGAAGAATGCTATTGGTAAAAGAATAATTGTGGTGTTTCAATGCAGAATGCAGTGAAAGAATCCAACGGAACGCGCCCGTAATTTGTGTAACGGGTGCACAAAGAACGAAACGAGAGGAAAAGCAATACGAAGAAAAACAAAACTTTAAGCTTTTACAGGCAAAATTAAATAAAGGAAAATAAGTCAATAGGGTGTAAAGTGAATCCAACGACACTAAGTAACGCGATAAAAGTAGCCTATATACCAATATGGGAATGATAAAGCTTTTAGCTCTATGAATACAATAATGGGACGATTACGCCATGAAAAAAAGGCGAAAATATGGTAGTACTTAGCTGAAAGCTATTTTTGGTGTTCCAAACGCTAACGGAAGATGATAATGATTTATTTAGGTCATAAGTACGTAATCAACCATACTCCTTTAGTCTTTACACACGAGTCTAGCTACAAAGTTTTTATATTTCTAAGGGTTCCGATTAATAATTTCGAATTCAGTGAAATGAGTGCAGGCCCTAGCGTACACGGAACGGTTGGGCTAAATACTTAATTATTTGTTGTTCTTCAGAAGGCTGTTACTATGTCGTACCTATTGTTGTTGGTCACATACATCGTCTATAGACTCATAAATGTATTTATATAGAATGATTATTATTATTTTTATTATCATGAGCAATGAGCATGTTGCGTCCCACTTCTGGTAAAGGCATCCCTTCCACTTTTCCAACCTACTCTGTCCTTCATCATCATCATAATTTATTTAAGAGCTAGACTCTTGTCGGTGAAGCAATCGCCAACCCTCTCTATTGTCCGCTAACACTTTGACTTCCTTGTACGACATGGCGCTGACTTTTTCCTTCAGCTGTTCCTAACTAATCCTTGGTCTCCCTCTTCTTCGCTTTCCTTCTATCTTCCCTTCTATGATGTTTGTAATGACTCTGTCCTTGGCAGTCGAAAATTAAAAGACGATATCTTTGTTAATGTTTTAGAAATAGGTAGTCATAATTTTATAAAACGATATTCCTTTTTTTTTGACTATCTAAAGGTTTTTTTTACTCCTTTGGCATAAAAAAGTGATGATCGAAATATGAAATAACTTAAAAGATAACAGCACAGCCCACAGCGGCGGTGACACACACGGCTACCCGGTAGTTATATGAAAAGTTCTGTAACTTTTTGTTGTAAAATAAACGGCAGCAGTTCATTGTTAGCACTAAAGTTGTATACAGTTTCTCGACCAAAACTAGGTCTTGTAACAAAAGGATATTGTTACACTACAATTAGCAATGCAATCAACATAGATAAGTGTGTGTTTACATTATTCAATGTGCCTATGTACAGTCCAACTCACCATGAAATTAAAATTTGGCTGTTATTATTCATAAATACTAATGTCTCAATTTTTATTTTTCATATAGCCATCTCCATAATGATTAGGTTCATAAAATTGAACGACAAACAAGAAAAAATATCTATACATACAGACAGATAAATAAAATTGAAGTGTCTGTTTGTAATTCCAAAATAACAGCTTTTCACTAAATGCATATGAAAGTATACACGCCGCTGACACAAAAAAAACAAGCTGTAATTTTTTTCTGTCTGTTTGTTTGTTCCGGGTAATCTCTGAAACGGCTGGACCGATTTTAACGGGACTTTCACTGGCAGGTAGCTGATGTATACTTAGGCTACTACTTTATTTATTAAAAATATTAGGTTTCCGCGACAATGTGGATGAAACTAAATCTACGCGGGTGAAACCGCGGTGCATAGCTAGTGTATATATATATATATAATACTAAGAAAGTTATAGAATCTAACGAGAAATACTACTAACATCCATACACATGCTTACGCCTGTATCCCATGGGGACTTGCAGACACCATCGTTCCCCACATGCTACGATCTTTACATAGGTATTCACTTCTTTGTAACAAAAAAAGTATAATATATACGCACCATCTGCCCGATCTTGATTTTATTCTGCCGATTCCCACTATTTACGTATTTCACGTAAGTTTGAAATAAAATAAAAATATAAATAATGCTCATACCATCCCAGAAGGGTGTGTCGAAACCCACTTTTCACCAAAGAAAATTAAGTACCAACGTAACAAATGGTGAGTACATCGTCTTTGTAAATAAATGAAAGATATATAACTTCAATTAAGTTAAAACTAAGTTAAAGCTAAAAAAAACTCAAATGTACAATTATTTATGTACACTATCTTTTCCACTGCTGACTGTACTTTGGAAAAAATGTAACGATAATTTTAGCGTATTGGTTTGCAGCACGCTGTTTATCATGGTTTAAGTTAGGTAAAACAGGGAAAACCCATATACATACATACATATGTTCACGCCTGTATTCCCCGAAGGGATGTGTTATAATAACAACACTCACATTTCACCGAATATGATTAAATGTCAAAGTGACATATGGTGAGTCTATCACCGTCTCAGGCACTACGCCTTTGGATTACTTCTCAGACATATGCAAGTTTTCCTTCATCGTAAAGCACGTGGTGTGAAATCACTGTACATAAGTTTTTAGAAAAACTCATTGGTACAGGCTCCGCTGGAATTCGAACTTGCGTCGCCTGCTATGCAAACGGCGTAAGTACAAATCGAGAAACCCTCGACAATAGTCAAGAGAAAAGCGATGATGTAACACCACGAGCTTTACGATGAAAATCGTAAGGTAACCTACGGGAAGAAATTGAAAGACTTATGTGTAGTAGGTACCTGAGACGGCAATGGACTCACCATTCGCCTGTCTATGATATAATAAGGAAATCTGAAGATCTTTCTTGTTAGTTAAATCAGAAAGAAACTTAAGAAATAGAATGTGAAGTTCTGGGATCGAGCCTCGGGTCAGGCGAAACGTTTTTTGGTTCTTCCATCTGTATTTTCCCAGTTGCAACCCGGAGTTTGCATAATTGCCCGGTTAAGCAATAAACCCACCCTAATACATGGGACATACACAACTGACGATATATTGATTGAAATATATTGATGTACTATAAGTAAACCTCTACCTTCGGGGAATACAGGCGGGAGCATATGTGTTACAAAGAAGTGGCGGAATCACTACGGACAGAATACAGGTTACGAATACAGCCTAACACGCTGAACCACGACAGAAATGTTGAGCGGACGTGTTAGGGGTACTTTGAAAGGAATTTTGACACATTCAATGGTAGATAATACCTGCATGCGATTTACAGCTTATTTGTGTTTATTCAGACTGGTATTGTTTTGTTGGCTTATTAGTCTCCCATTTTTACTCTAAAAGAGCGGTATTGGGACACTTTTTCGTCTTTCACGGTGTTAGTTACAGTGCAGGTAAGTTAGTTAGTAAGTTTAATTGATTTTTTTTCACATTCGTGAAATTACGTCACAGTTACTTGAAAGAAACGATACTATTTTATGTGTGCAATTTTGTCTTTGTACCATAATCCACAAGAAAAACTTGTAATATGAATGCGCGGAAATATGATAAAATACAACTGCGACATTTTTGCATTTGTTTCTAGTGTGCCTCCTCCAAAAAAATCGATATATAAGGCAATTATTTATTTTAACATAATCGCTTGCACTCGGCATGCACTGTCACATTTGTCTCCGATAGATATCGGCCCTTATGTAACGATGGACGCATACAGAACCTGCGTGTGTAACTTTACCGTTGCTTATGAATTTTAAATGACTTACTATCTGCGCATAGCTAATTATATTTATCACAAAATACAAACGAATAGCTAAATAGAAAGTGCTAGCACAAGCATGAAGATTTCAATTAACGTACGTAATTAAAAATGTACATAGAAAAAAATATAGTATTGACTCAAGATTAATTTATGCCGATCGATAAGAGTGTTATTATAGTTTGTGGTCGATTAATTCACGCAAAATGGGCGAGGAAATGATAAGCCGCTCACTTATTGCAATACTCGACGACAATATACTTATTATTAAAGAATGTTCTCAAAACTTTAAACAAAACAAAGTGTTAGTGGGTCTCAACCATCTATCTATCCGAGAAATGAAATTAATAAGTAATTCCATCAGGTACGAGTATCAAGGCTGCAAAGAGCGAGGCAGAAAGATGATATCAAAGTCAAAGAACGTATCATTTTTCATTAGTACCTCGTTTTTCAGGGTTTCAGATAGGGTTGCCGACTACACTGTTGAAATCATATTAAAGATTATTTGTAAAATGTCATATGATGCTTTGAGAATAGTTAGGACAGATATTTTCTCCAATGCTATTTTTTACATTGCCCAATTTAATATTATGTATTTCGTTCACAAAGAATCGGCAACCCTTCTAGAGTAGTATTTACAAATACTATGGAATTTTTACAGGTAGATGCCGGAAAATACTCCGAATAATTGAATGGTATCACATAGCCTTAGGCTCTAGAAAGACAAATGGACTGCATTGCTTTTTGAATAATTGAAATCATAGAGGGTGTTGAACGAACTACAACTGTAAGCACCCTGTGGTAAGCACATTGTTAGTCGAGAGTAACATTCGCTTTTTATACTTCCTTTCTATCTCTTTGCGTATCCTGTGACGAACTCGGCGTGTTAATTAGATATAGTGTTTTTCTGAATTCTTTTACTTTTTGGAACTAAATACACTACCGGTAGACATTTAAAGTAGGTACCAGACTTTATTAGGACTCCTAAATTGGCAATTGGGATCGGCTTCGCGAGCTCTCCGAGGCAGGGAGGCTCGAGCGGTCACCCATCCAACTAGTGGCTTGAGCGCAATAGCAACTGTGCCACGAGCCTCTTACCTATACATGTGCACATATTTAGATACCTAGGTTTATATAATAGCGATGACATACGCAGTTTTTAAGATTATGTTATCTCTTATCTACACGATTCCTCTTGCAGAAAGTATTTAAACTGTTTAAATGGTCTCGTGTAACGAATATTTCGGCACGGATTACGAGTTAATTGTCGCTTTAATATAATTGAGGTTAATTCTTTTATATTTACACGTGATTTGTGATCTCATGTGGTTTCTTATCGAAGGCAGGCTCGCACGATTTGTTCATCGGCTATAGGCATGGCATGCATTACGTTTTTTTATAACTTATCTTTTTATTAATCTGTGTGCACGTGGATTAGGCAGATACGTATGTTCACGCAAATGTTAGAATAGTTTGAACTTTAAATTTATACAATACGTTTAAGCGGAGTACTAACTGTAATATATTTTTATAGTTAAAATTAAAATTCAAAGACTCACTTAAGTATGTATCAAATACTCACTTAAAATATATCAACGCACAGCCTGAAGCGCAGGTTAATCGATCATCATATATTTCAATAATCGATCACCTTCACGTTGGGAGGAATACACAAAATGATATCCCTTTAGCACAAGAGAACTCCAAAATGTACCAATGAATAATTATATATAATTATTTATAATCTTTTAACAATGTAGGTAGCTAGGCAGATATTGTGAGTGAATGTGATAGGTATTGATGAATACATATCTATACAAATAAATAAAATTGAAGTGTCTGTTTGTAATTCCAAAATTACAACTTTTCACTAAATGCATATGAAAGTATACACGCTACTGACACTAAAACACCAAGTTTAAAATTTTCTCTGTCTGTCTGTCTGTCTGTTTGTTCCGGGTAATCTCTGAAACGGCTGGACGGATTTTAACGGGACTTTCACTGGTAGGTAGCTGATGTTTCAAGGACTTAGGCTATTTTTATTTAATAAAAATATTAGAGTTCCGCGCCAATAAGAATGAAACTAAATCTACGCGGGTGTAACCGCGGGGCAAAGCTAGTTTTTAGCTATATTACCTAGTTGACACCTTTAACTCTAGAAGCGGTATGCACTTAAATTTCTTTCACAAACCTGTTCGTTAGTGAACGAGTCATGTTAGATTAACTCATACTTTTCTTTGTTAGCATTTAAACACTGAAGCGAGCAGAATAATGTTTATTGACTTGGTAGTTTCATTCAACTGGTTGCGTTCATATAGTTCCAACTATGATTCACAAGGGCCTTCATTTTTGAGGCAAATGTGAATAAGCTATGACTTAACCATTTTACGACCATGACTGTATCGTTACATTTCTTAAGTTTATCGCTTTTCATTGAATAGAATAAATAATGACTAACCAATATTAGGTGTTAAATATACAGCTAGGCTGGAGTCTGGACGGACTTCAGGCTTCAGACACTCCCTTAATGCTAAAAATGCTTTAAATGAAGGCTTAAAATATGTCTATCCTTTTCTAAATATGTATTACAGAAAGAAATGGAGTTACTTTAAAACAAGGACTATCTCTTATCTGTCTATGTTTTGTAATAAACTCTAACTAGTTTGGTGACTTGATGGAATCGCAATCTAACATATTGATATCTTATTATGCCTTAATGCTCTAGACTTTCTGATTTACTTGTGATTGATCGTGGAACAGATTTTTTGGTTTTACGTTTTGTTGAAAAAAAAATTCCTAAGGGAAATAAAGCCTTGGAAACGTATCAAACAAAGTGTGATCTTTCATATAATATTTCTAATAAGGTGCATAATATGTGTTATATGTCAGTAATTTCGACTACCTATATGGAAATATAAAAAATTATAAAGAAATGTACTTATTTTCGCAAAAATAAAGTGTGCTCTACACTTATTAAATATTAAAATATATGGTGTTTAAAAAAAATCTTTAAAAAACCTTCAGGAGGTATCTTAATTTACGCACTTGCGCTGCATCTCCTTTTACCAAAGGTATTAATACCACCTAGTAATACTTGAAGTCTATTGATAAAACACAAAGGAAAATTAAGTGGAGAGGCGCGCAGCTTAGACAATGTCTACTTCATTATAATAATCCTAAAGCCAGACCATGGCCCGAGGAATAGGGATTATTTCCCTTTCGTTGTCTGCCTCAGCCCGATAAGATATTCAGTGAATGGTTATCCTATATTTTGAAACTTCGACTGCTTATAATATTTATATCGGGAACTTGAAGTGCAGGGGCCCAACCATGAGCTCTTATTGCAATGTTAATTCAGTTGTGCGACAGTGACAGATGTATGCACGTCACGTACATCTGTCTCATAAATGAGTGAAACTATCATGGCAATAAGAGCTCATGGTAAGGCCCCAGGTCGAGCTCTGTCTACAGGGTTGCATATGCTAAAACTGAAGGCAGAGATTAGTTCACTTCTTTATTTGTAATTAATTTTAGCAGAATTCGTCGAATCCAAATTAAAATATAGCGGATAAAATAAAATAGAACTACGAGGTGTAAATCCACAAATATAAAACATGTTATTCAAGCCTAAATAAAAATAATAAATACATTATGTATTTTGTTACCACTAGAATGTTTACCTTTATTGTACTAAAACATTGCTAGTTTACAATATCAAATAAGTAATGGGTTTCTGTTATAATATTCAATTATTTTATTTTAATTTACTGTGAAATTAAAAAATATATAGATGTATTGAAATGCACGGTTTATGAGAAAATTAATTTATTCGAGATTAAATACTTTACAAGTGTAAGTTTACATACGTTTTGAATTGGTTATTACTAGATTATAGCCAGCTATTACAATAGAATGGAATCATAATGTGTGTATGACAAGTTCTAAATATGAACTATTAAGATGAATGAGTGTATTAAGTACCTACTTCTGTACACTTCTTAATATGCGCTACGTAAACGATCATAGTTGGCCCCCTGTTCATTGAATAAAGAATATAGATGCTTACGTTTATAATCTTTGAATAGGTATTCCTTATTGTTGAGCTAGCACAATTTTCAATGTTTTCCAAGTTGTCTGTTTTAAAGCGCGTGAATAATAGAAATTGCTCGATAAGCTGCAACGCTCCATCGCGTTTGAATTGAAAGTCGGCGGTTCCATTAGTGTCAACTGTCAAACTCCAATATTTGAGTTCGTGGGATTTTATATGAAATGCTTTCTTGTCTGATTCAAAACTTGTAAGTATATTTTGAGCCCAAGTTTTGATAAGAACTTGGCAGTTGCCTTACACACGGGTAGACATGGGACTGTAACTTGTAACTTAGGCACAATTTGGTGATAATAAAAAGTGATGATCTGATATTATTAATAAGTTCCAAATTAAATCTGTATATAAAATAGATACTTCATACCAATCGAGGGCAGTTAGGAGAAATTTGCGAATGTATATGAAATTTATGAAGCGAAAAGGCTCTGTAAGTCTAGCGTGGAATTGGAAATCAGGATCGCCTGAATGGTTCAAGACGGAGGCCTGTAGTAAGATTGATAAAAGCTTTGGATTATTTGATGGACTCTTTAAATAGTATAACAATGTATATACATTGAAGTCGTCATACAAAAATATCTCGACTGTTTGAACGCATCGTTCTTCTCTACTATGTAGGTTACTTTATAAGGATCTTGATAAGGTTTTAACTAACTTGTAGGAGTTGGACTCCGATGGACTTAGCAATTATTTATACGATTTTCTTATTTTATCTAAAAAAAAACAATGACGGATTTGCAGTGCCGAAGTCAGCGATGGACTCACTCACCATCCGTCACCTTGACACTCACACTCTGTGAAGTGGGAAAAGGGAACTCTGTCTCCATCAGGTGAGATGGAAAGAGTGAGATGGTCCATATATATACATTGACCAATCTAAATATATATAACTCAAAGGTGACTGACTGACATAGTGATCTATCAACGCACAGCCCAAACCACTGGACGGATGGGGCTGAAATTTGAGATGCAGGTAGATGTTATACGTGGACGTAGGCGTCCGCTAAGAAAGGATTTTGATTAATTCAACCCCCAAGGGATAAATAGGGGATGAAAGTTTGTATGAAACTTTGTCAATTTTAAACCGATCGGGATGAGACATAACATGCATAATTTATTTATAAAAAATATTAGGGTGCCGCGATATTAAGCATAAAACTAAATCTACGCGGGTGAAACCGCGGGGCACAGCAATAAGACTTATTTTCGACGCTATGATTATATGATCAAAAGGGAAACACCGTCCAACACGATGTAAACAATACAATATGTACATAAATGTGTGATATTAAGATAATTCGGTGATTATTAACATGAGTCGATTGCACAATGCCATTTCGTTATCAGCTCTGTTATCTGTATAAATGCTTACACAATTTGTTTAAGGCAAACGTCGGCGATGCTTTTTTCACACTTTAAATTAATCTTTTGTCCACACGGTTGTATCTGTTTTAATTTAAAACAACATTGATAACATACTAAGCGGTCGCTTGCAAGAATTAAGGCTTAAGAGGCTAATCCCCTGCTATACAAATGAAGTTCGATCACATTTTGAAACATCCACCAAGTGGCAACTGTGTGGATGGCTGAAAGAGTTCTGGGGGCCTACTGTCATCGTTATAGCAGTGACGTCTTACTTCTTAATCTCATTTTGTGATACAAAAATTTAATGTCTTTGACGTGAAGAGAGCACAAGTTTTTTATATCAACAGTTATAAAATTACGAAGGTCAGAAATTCGCTAGTTCTCTTTCTATAATTGTCAGTTACAAAGCGATAAGGTGCCGCGACAGAAAACCACTAAATAATAATACATACAGTATCATTGTTGAGAACACAGAGAAGCCTAATGAATTCAAGCATAGAATAGCAGATATTTGTCCGCAAGACCACGTATGCGGCGTGCAGTGCCACACAATAAGCAGGTGCCGTCGCGAGTAATGAGCGCTGAGCTTGAATGCGCAATAGTCATTTTATGCGGCTGTCTCTGTCTGTTTGTATGGCACGAGGCGAATAAAATACATGCGCAGTACACCTTACTATAATAATAATAATATAAACTCTTTATTGCACACCACAAAGAAATCAAAAATAAAATATACAATGAAAAAATTATGAGAGGAGTGTATACAAAAAGCGGTCTTATCGCTTAAGCGATCTCATCCAGACTATCTTTAGGTACAGAACAGATATTTACTAGAGTTTCACTACTTTCGCTCAACGCTTATAACTCCTGACGGCACCTATAACCATTGTAGGTAGTTTAACCAGTCATGTCACCGCTTTTATCTGAGATAAAAAAAGTTTCTTGCAAACATGTTTGGGTAAAGGCCAATGCGATGATAATTACTATAGGTTTGCAAAAATACCTTTGCAAAAATATCTTCGTGTCATCGACCCCGTGACCTTTGTGCCCCTTTGTGAGTTGACCTGGTCTTCACCCTCGCTCACCCACCCCTTTAGACGTGAGCCGTGACACTGGCGAGGGCATCGCTATTAATTGATAATGATACTAAATTAATACATCTACATCGCTACTTTGTTTGCGCAAAAAATCCAGTCTATAAATACAGGTAAATGCACTTTATTTATAACTCAATAATATTTTTTTTATAAATCCATTAGGGTTAATCTACTTACTAACTTTCACTGTGTTCTGTTTTTGTATTCAGTCGGTTGTTGTAGTTATTGTAATATCTAGAGATATTATGTAGTTTTAATGTTACACTGAGCCCTTGAAACATAACAATGATCCATATCCAAGCGGGCGTTTGGCGTGAGTGAACAAGTTCTCGAAAATATAAATATGATGTATTTATGTATTCCTGATTATAGAATCACAAGGAAAGTCTTAAGATGCAATTTTTTTGAATTCCAAGAGCCCCGGTTGTCGCAAATTCTCATCCCACCGGTTTGTAACAACAATATTTTCTCATTTATTTAGCGTCAATATTAAGCCACCCCCTGAACATAGTCTACGCAGATGAATCCGCGGAGCACAACTTGTCACAAATATGACTATGTAAAACAATATTCTGTTCGAAGTACTATGGTTATGTAGGCATGGGTAGGGTCAATGCACACACACCTATTATTGCACCAATTGTTGGTTAGTAAGGAAAGTAACGGGGGTGTTACTTTGTTAATTACCTTTGTCCATGTGCAGTCAATCAACTATATCGATGATTTCTAAAGTGGATCACCTACCACTAACTACCACCTATACAACTTTTCCAAATACTTTCAAAGAGTTGGTACTAAGCTTTGTTTAAGTCAGTTTAATCTGATGAGGAAGCAGTAAGTAGAACTGAAAGCCTGCAGTTAATCAGTAGCGGTGAATGAAGTCAATAATTATAGATATAAGTACTAGCTGAGCCCCGTGGTTTCACTGTATTTCGAGAGTAGCTTTATTTGTCAAAACCCTTTTTTTAACTATATAGAGTAGCCTCAGTTACTCCTTGTAACAACAGCAATTCGCTGGTGAACGTCCCGTTAATCGGTCCAGCCCTTTCAGAGAGCCGGTACAAACAGACAAACAGACGGATGGATGGAGATATTTTTTTTATAATTGTACCTTATATTCTTTCATTCTATGCGTTTAGTGAAAAGCTGTTAATTTGGAATTACAACTGACACTTTAATTTTATTTATCAGAAAATATAAATTTCTGTCATCTTCCTTTCCACACTTCCCATCTTCTATGAGGTCGGTCCATTGTTTTTACTCCTACATTTCACTCTCTGCAGTAATTTCTGCATTTCCCATCTAGCTATATCTATACAGATAAATAAAATGGAAGTGTCTGTTTGTAATTCCAAAATTATAGCTTTTCACTAAGTGCATATGAAAGTATACACGCTACTGACACTAAAAGACCAAGTATTCAATTTTTTCTCTGTCTGTCTGTCTGTCTGTTTGTTCCGGGTAATCTCCGAAATGGCTGGACGGATTTTAACGGGACTTTCACTGGTAGGTAGCTGATATTTCAAGGAGTAACTGAGGCTACTTTTATTTATCAAAAATATTAGGGTTCCGCGACAATAAGGATGAAACTAAATCTACGCTGGTGAAACCGCGGGGCACAGCTAGTCTATATATATTATCATCTAATATCTTCATACTTCCATATCATCAGCACTTTTTACACGGAAGCTGATTCCAAGAGGACTTATCAGAATAATTTGCTGAATGATGTGAGTACTTTTGTGCTTCAAGTTAATCTTCAGTTTTATTATGTGACCATGATGTAGGACCTGGGCTCCTACCAATATCGCTTTAAGCAAATCGTATTAAGATCTTCTGAGCTTTGATGTTTCATTGTGTACCGTAAATTCTTAATACGCAAAGCCTGGAAGCCTGTAACGCTCATTTTTGTAAGGTTTTCTCCAGGTGGATGATACGGCTAAACAACCTCCCGCGGGCAATCTGCAATCACATTGACGTAATAAGTAAATGTTTTATTGAAAATATTCCCCTTTTAACAGTATAACGGATATTAGAGGCCATTATGGTATAATATCTTAACCCTCGTCATGTACGTCATGCTGCATTAGCTGTCAGTTTATAAAAAGAAATCATATTTAAATCTGCAATCGACACAAAATAATATTTCGATATCGCGAGCTCAAACAGAGCGCTTCAAATATTAATATTATTCATATAATCAATACGTAATGAGGCGACGGTGTCCACTGATCCTGGCCAGAAGGATTAAAGACAGGCTCGCAATTGCAATCATAATTAAAATAACCCTTGCTTCTTATGAATATTTTTTGCGTTATCTCGGACAAGACTGGCAAACATTTTAAGTTTTTTAAAGTTAAAATTTACATTTAAATAATGTTACTTGTCCGATGTATAAGTATTAAAAATATATATTTTATGTTAATATGTACAAAATGTCATTTTGCCACATTGTCCGTACGCTGATCTCCTACGGGCCTTATTAAACTACTCGACAGTAGCAATTAACGATCGCGGATGATTTATAATTATTATTGCTTATTACGTTTATTTATTTATTTTACGGTGGAAATAGTTCAATGTTTTAAAATGGGTAAATCGGTTAATTAATGAATAATGGTGGGACTATTTTGAACGACTTATATTTCATTTGGAATTATTATAATGATGTCGTTTTTATATTATACCTCTGTTCAAACATGTACTGTATGATCACTCTTACTCAGTTGATTATATTTTAGAATGTTTTTCGTTAGTTAACCCACTTTCTGTTTCAGTTACTTATCACCATATAACCTTACCTTTTCATTTAGTTTTTACGTGAAAGTAACATAAAATGAATAATATAATGAATGAGTCTATAAAAGTACCTTGAACAAAATAGCGCGGCGGGCGGCGCAGCAGGTTAACCGTAATCTTGCTAGTTGTAATATGTCAAAGCAAATTGAGTGTTGACAGGGGTCCGGTGTCAACGATTACATCGGCCGGCGGAGGGTTAAAATGGTGTGAGTCTGGCCAACACGTGTTGTATTGTAATGTGAGGTGGGCGAGATTAAGATCTACGTCGCTTCACGGTCGCCGGCGCCCTAACCGACCGGCCGCCGTCGGGCCGCGGCCGCGTTTCGTGTAAAACATCTCATATTGTGTGCAAATGAAATACCGACGCTTTTGTTAATTAATCTACTTGCTTATTATCTTACATTAATCTTAAGCTTATTTTGAGACAATAAGAGTCTCGCCTAGATAACTTCATTAATTTAACAAATATTACTTTCTATCCGCCGTGTGGCTTTGAAAAGTTTTAGTATAGGTGAGCAGTTGATTCTTATGGTAGATCTTTCGAGCTACTATAATGCTGTCACCCGCGATTCTGGTATTAAGATGGGGAACGTACCTGCTGTGGGTAGCAGCTTGGTAAGCTGCAGTTTTAGTATACCTTGCAGGCTTTCCTCCAAGGTTGTTCATCTAATATTGGCAGGTATGGCTTTTCATAATGCGGAACATTTAATCGGCTGGTCACGGCTGACTCAACTCAAGGCAACAAGCTTGAATACAGAGAATAGGGTTAGTTTCAGTTTGCAACAAAGAGTAAAGGACTATGTTGTTCTGCTCTAGGGCTATGTAATCTATCATTTGTAGTCAAATAGCCGGAAACTTTACAAATTACAACAAATGATAGTACAAAGCGGGTCCTTCATCCGCTTTAAAAAGTGTTATTGGGACGTCATAATAACACGATTTTCAAATGAAATATAATTAAATAACGAGTACAATACATGATCGGTAGCTAGTTAGCGATGCTGCCACAATGGTACCGTGCATGTGCTTAATTTAGTACGGTGGAGCGGGCATGCTCTGTCACATAATTAGCAACTTCTAATTGTCAGGTATTGCGGATGTCTGCCGACCGTGACAGCCATTTACTATTGTCTTCCACTGCAAGTATTCGTATGACTAAAGCAATACGAAAGCAACTCTGTTGGACTCCTTGTCACATTTCAAGGTCCGTCTTGTGCACAGATAAAAGAAAGGTGGAAGTACGAATAAAAAGTCACGTTGAATTGCCGATATAGCTATTTTGAACATTAAACCGTTTTGAATTGAGTGTTGCAATAGGAAGTGGCCAACTAATATTTATGAGCTGCTTCTAGTGAGTAAATCAACTTAATCTACTTGTACCAGTACCGGGTACAGTTAAGCAGTTTACTTTTTATTTTAATTTATTATTCATCGGTTTTTCCTCTCTCTATCCAACAAATACACGTATCACTTGGTGCCACTTAGGTTCACTTATTAAAGAGTAATATAATACTTAAACCTAATAAATGTTAGAACGCGCGTGTTCAACCACTGAGATTTGAATTCGCGTTGTTTGCCGTCATTTCTCGTAAATTATGAGACTAGCTCTTGAGTGTTCATTTCATGGGTGACCCGCAGAACCGTAATGTTTTTCTGAAAATAAAAGTGCCTAAGTTACTCCTTGTAAAATTAGCTATCTGCCAGTAAAAGTCCCGTTAAAATATGTCCAACAATTTCGAAGATTACAAACAAATAGACAGACCGGAACAAACAGATAGACAGGCACTTTCATGCATTTAGGGAAAAGCTTTTATTTTGGCATTACAAACAGACACTTTAATTTTTTATGTATAGATGCAAGCAACGTCATTGCAAGCTCAGTTTTTTAATAAAATAAAGTTCTTGGCCTTACTTAGCACATGAGTACAGAAACCTTTGAATTCACAAAGACTTAATTAAAAAGAAATACTGCAACCTTTGAAAATGTAGTGTCACTCGTACGTCGTCGATCTTATGCAACAAAATTAATAGATTTATACAAATATTTTCCTGGTTGCAATTTAGTAAATTAATATAATAAGTAGCTTGTTTGATATTGACTGAAATTATTGACCATTTGCATATGGACGTCGAGTAAGTACTAATTGTAGAGTCGAGAACCAGTCGGTTGTCAGTCCCGTTTAGATTAGACTGTAATGTATGTATAAACTCTTATATTTTATTTTCATATCATCACCGCCTAGTGGCTAGAAAATAAGTTTTATTATTACCAAGTACTACCCATTTAAGTCATATCTGAAGATGTCATTTTAAGTCGGTATAAGCAATAATGTAAAATTGTTGATAAGGGAAAGAAAATATTTCCTTCTCAGAGGAAAACTCGTTTGGCAACATTTTTGTCTGTTCGTGTTTGCTTGTATCGAAGGCTGTGCAGAATAAATATTTAGTTTATATCGCGATAGTTGTATAAAGTTATACTTATTAGCATCCGCTAGTGCGTAGACGCAAAGTCAATATACTATGACGTCACGCGTAGGTAGATTATCGTTCATAGTACTCATTAACTAACCGACATTATAGAAACTAAGTTATTTTACAGTAGTACCTATGATATGTATTTAAAGTTAAAACACACGTTTCGTACAATTAACAATCCCTCTCGAAGTAGGTTAAAAGAAACTAATGTTTTAATAAGAAAAGCCAACAATATACAATAGAATCTAAGGAAAATGTTTGTTATTGCGATGATGTGTTCGGGAGTGCGCTTGAGGGCCCACTGTGAGCGGGGAGCGGAGCGATTCAAGAATTATACCATGAATACAGTGGTCTAAATACTAATTTTGCATTTAGGATGTTCCGACTATCTATTTGAAAGTACTTTGTAAGTAAAGTGTATGGATCATCACTTAAAAAAATCATAGCAGTCGTGTTTAAAAAATATTCATACCAGTTTAACACCTCTCTAATTTTTTACACACTGCCCAAAAGCGTGGAATCGTGGTAGTTTTTCAGTGGTACAAACTTTAACCACAATCCATGCGTGATGAAGTGGTATTCGCTCAATGCCGCGCTTATAGCCCCAGACTGTTTGAAAAATAATCTGAATCAATAAAATCTCTACCAATGGGACCGTACACACATGATTCACGCTGCGAAGCGGCGATACGCCCGTAATGTGCGTTAATTTCATCTAAAAATATAACACCCATTCTTTGTTTGTTAGGTTTTTACGAAATCTGCATGCGTTTATTAAATGTGTAATTCTGGCACTGCACATGTCGTCTCGCTTTTTGTAACTATAATTTATTGTCAAGTAAATTGTTGCGTTGTGTGATTCTGAGATTTATTTCCATAAGGCTGCGGTTGTTATTATCGTAATAAAATAGGTGTTTTGTGGTTATATCCGAAACGACTGCATTGATTTGGTTGGGACTTTTATTGGCAGTAGTGTGCAATGGTTTAAAATTAGACTCTGGTCCTTTAATGTATGAGTATTTCAAAAGCATTGCATTTCAAAATTGTACAGAACACTCTGGCACGAGGCACAGTTGTACTCGGCCGATGTTAATCTTATCACATGATTTGTTACGACTCGAACTATTAATATAAACAATAACACATTATAATTTTATTGTATTTAATCCGACGTTCATGGTATGTGAATGTATTTTTATTACAAATACATTGAAAACTGATAAGTTTAATTCATCCCATTTTTACTCGTTACGACATTCTAATGAAAAATATGTAATAGTATTCGTATTTATTGTTTTATTAGTTGATCATTGTGATTTATGCTGCAAGCAAAAACATTTAAAAGGAAAACTAGCATGAATTTGCTTTCACACATGGATTTGTATGGAGACCCGTATCTTCATACAAGCGGGTATATTATGAAATTGTGACTCGTGTATTGCGGTTAGGTCTATGCGAAAGAACTCACTGCTTAGTTTAGTACATACATACATACATATGCTCACGCCTGTATCCCATGGGGGTAGGCAGAGATCACCGGCTTAGTTTAGTGGAATAACACAGATTTGCAGTGGATTGAAAGTACTCTTCTCAAAAACGCCAAAGTTTATGAGCTCAGGGGGCTAACCTATCATCGTTACAGTAGTGAAGTCTTACCAACTTCTTAGCTTAGACGTGTAATTTTTGTATCACAAAATGAAACTTTAAATCGAAAAAGTTCTTAATCCGCTGTACTTAAATCGATGATGATAGGCCCCCAGTGTCCCAAGTATAGGTATTAATATGTTTTTACGTTGACAGTATTGCCTGCGTGTTTTCCTCATTTCTATAGGAACGCTAAAAAGCGTCCCGAGTGTAGAAAGTTTTACTTCTCCATGCAAAAAGGTCAAAACGCAAGCTCAAGGGACGACGTTCCAACGTGTCAACCTATACTGAGCAGTAGGCTTAGATAAATTAAAATTTTTTCGCGCGTGCACTAATAAAAACAATAATTTTTTTATGGAAATGACATAAATCAGTCACGTGACATGTGTCATTCCCGGACATTTTTTCTACTAGCGAATCGTGAGGATTATGTTACTTTGTCTACAGGCTCAGTAAAGACGACAAAAGCAAATTTTTTTGGAACTATTTACTAATTTACGTGATTTAGTAAACACAGTAGAATAAGGTTAACTGCACCATCTATTTATTAAAAAATAAATTTATCAGTATTAAATTATAAAGAACACAACGTGGTGAAATTAGGCAGCGGTAGCTATTGGCACTTATAGTTTATTGCCACTGGTATTTAGCTTTTTGAAAACCCCTTGCATACCTATACCTCCAGCGATTTAAAACCAGTGGTTTAGACTACAAATTAGTTAATGAGTCAGTTACGAATTGGAAAGTCCTATGTATAGAATGATATTACTACTAAATCCAACTTAAAGAAGTATATAATTATGTTAGAGTATTAATTGTATTTAGTTTTAATTGAGAGTATTAATTGTGCTAGAATTATAGAAGCTTAGTTAAGTCAGAGGTGCGAAATAGCATGGAGTCTGCCAAATCTGCAGTTTCTCTATTCAATAACTATTGTAATCTGCGCCCTATGTATGTATGATATGATTTTATACAATATTAAAATTAATATTTTTTGTTCCAGGTATGTGATTGTAGTTCATAGTTCTCGTTCGTGGGTGGCATGGCTCAGGTTAGTATATATTAATAAATTTGCTATTCGAGGCATCGGATATGTTACTGTCGGCAGAGTTGCAATAGTTGTCGCTGAAGATGGGACTCAGCAGTGGTAACATGTATGGGAATAAAAAAAAATCTGCTAAAAATTTGGACACTAATTACGGTTTGAGTAGTAAACGCCTGCTGAGCAAGAGGCGCGACTTCTTATCTCAAAAATCTGTATGCTCTAATCTCATCGCTGCGCGAGGTTTAGGTCCGGCGAAGGAAAACATCGCAAGGATATGCATATGTGTGGGAAAAGAGATTCTGCTGAGTACCTACGTATCTGTCTAACAGGTAGCATTATTGGTCGTCGAAGAAATCGTTTGCAATGTTGTCCACTGTACGGTGAGTGAAATGTTTGATTCCTCAAATACACCCGATCACGCGTCGGTTAGAATTCAGTTATTTCGTGTTCGATACCTTACGGCATAGCTCATTTAATATATTCGGTAATAATGTCACATCTGTTTAACTAACTAATAAATAAACATGATTTTTTAAATAATTATGCAAAGATATAATCAACAATCTCGGTTACACCATACCTACGCTAATTTTGGTGGAAGCCACAACAATTTGTAGCGAGTAACATGAAAAATGTACCGCCGTGTGTATAATATGAAATATAATAATACAGTAATTTTTTATTACTGAGTAGATTAATTACAACAGTTAAATGAGCGTAGTATAATAAAAATGTAGAACGCGCCGGGTTTTTTTAATAACAATATCTTACATATGTTTTATAGTCGCCGCTTTACGGAACGCTGGCGCTAGGGGTGGTGATTTATAATAAATATATACTTCCGTCATTTGACCGGTGTAAGCAATATTTTTTTTACCAATTTTTGTGAGAATTATGTATTGATTTAATTAGGAAGTTATATCTTTCCGTAGTATAAAATAAAGTCGCTTGCGCTGTCTGATCGCTTAGATCTTTAAAACTACTCTACGGCATGCACCATAATCAGAATGCAGCTTTTAGCAATAGATAGAGGTGATTCTAGAAAGACTATCAAAGATTTATGATAGATTTATGTGTATAATTGAAATACTTAACTCTAAGTGAGGTGGCTATATTATATAAATTCTCATTATTAGAGACATTATTTAAGCAGATAACAAAAAAAATATCATCTTTGAATAACTTAATAAGTGCAAGAACACGTCTCTACCAGTAGGTATATGTGACTGCTTAACTTGGCATATTACTTATTTAAAGTGAAACTGTACTTTCGTGCTTCTCACGTTCGCGACCCGACGTAAAAAGTTCACACAGTTTTAAGCTCAATGAAAAGTCCTGTGTGACAACCCTGAAATGTAATAACTAGCATGTAACACGTGTATTTCATTATTTAGGTTAAGCATCTATAAAGTACCATTTTGTAAATTACTTAAAAATTTAGGAAATAGAAATTTACGATGGAATAGAAGATTTAAACAGCGTTATTTTAGAATTCCTAACCTCAAGTTTTGATATAAATTTTATATGAGGTGGTTACCGAGCTGAGCCCATTACCCAATTACGTATTTAAGGGAATATTGGACAAAATACTGGCGGGTGCTAGTAATAGCCGGAACTGGGACCGTGAGGCAATACTAAGGAATAACAATAACTGGCTCCTTCAACAAACCACTTACACTATCGCACTGTAATTATGAATGCGACAATTGGTGTACCTATTTATTTGTAACACCTTTACAATCATATATCATCATAATCATATATCATAGGGCCTTGACTTTTAAGTGAATATTTTTATCATGGAGCATCGGTTACGACGATATATTATAAAAAATACAAAGGGATTTATTATTTTATTTTTAAATTGTTATGTACCAACAGCCGATACTGTTTGACAAAAATGTCTCTCGTCTAAAAAATCTTGACTCTGTATATTGGACGGAAGGTACACTGCGCTAGCTAGAGAGGGACCCTTTTGCCTACACAGCAATAAGTGGTGGAAGCGATCATGAGCTGCAGTAGCCGCTTACCATTAAGCGGACTGCACGATTGTCTCACTGTCTAAGGCTTGGTTGCACAATGATAATTATCAAAACTAAAGCTAATAATAATAGTTATGTGTTCAGCTTTGGCGGCGAAATGCGTAGCACCAAATTTTTGTATGTAAAAGCTGTAACATTAGCAATAGCCTTTACCAGAAAGACATGCGCGGTAAAAGATAATAGTCAAAGTCATGTGACAATTTTAAAATGGTGTATTTTTTTTTTCGTAACTAATGCTTGAACAATATTTTATAGTTAAAGTCAGCTGATGCAACCCAATCAAGTCTATCAATATGGCAAAAGAAATTCAAAAGATTCCCGTCTCTCAGCCAACCAATGATTTCTCGACGGTAAATCGATGATTGATTGAGAGGGGGTTACAAGTAACAGCAGCGCACTAAATTGATAAAACGCATCAATTTGCGCTAACAGGTGGCCTGCGGTGTGACATGCTCTCGCCTGCACTACGGCGCGGCGCGCGGACGTCGCGAAATCTAAACTGTCCGCTTCCTCTTTATGTTACCCGTCCGTTTGTTCTCAATTTTAAAATGTTGATTCCCACCACTGTTTGTTTTAATAGAAGATATTCCACAATAAAATTGATAGCGGCTTTATACACAAAAGTGTCCTTAAACGAAATCTTTCTCAAATTAGAGTCCTTATATTTTACAATTACAGCTGGAGTTTGTTGCCATGTTAATTAGTCAAGGTCTTACTATTAGAAGGTGGGTTCAGCACTAGATTACTTCTCATCAGTCCATTCACTTAATTTCCGATCAACTAAGTTCAATAAATGTACGATTTGGGCCAGCGACGGAAATCTTTCTATTTGAGAATTGAGAACTTTAAGAACCAAGAATAGTAGCACGTTTTATAAAAAACTTTCAAAAAATTTAAAATAACTCAAAAAGGTCATTTTCCTATTCCATATAGATCTACATATTTTTGTGATATGGAATTAGAAACACATCGAAATCGATGTTTTTAATGTTTTTACGATAGTATCACTTTATTGCTCTATAACTAAAGATTCCAGTTTGCTAAAATCTCAATTAGAGTCCTATTCAGTAAGGAACACAGTGTAAATTAATCTCAGGACTAAGGAAGTTGCAAGACTAGTGCAGTGACCAGTATATAAGATGCCGTGGAGAATACGCACCTTAATCTTACCAGGCACTGTCATAACAAGTATTGTAAAAAAAACGAATATTACGCACTTAGTTTTTTATTTATGTAACAAATATTTGTCCTCTATTCATAGCACGAGAACTCATCTCAGTAGAGAGAGTAAATTTTACACTTTTAATTTCGGTATTTTCATACCTCCACTCTTCTATTTAAGGGCTTTGCTACTGTCAATGGAGTATTCGACAGTTTTGCCTCTTTTAGGCCTCTTGATACGACAGCACACCCGCTTTCGCCTTAGTTGATCCATGTAACATCTCATCTGTCTTCCTCTCCCCTTCTCCCATCATCAACCACATATAGAGAGATATGACAGAGAGGTAGGGCATATCCTGTTGACTTGGTACCTCTGCCCAACAGACAATTAAATTGGGTGTCACTGTATAAGCTTAAAAATCTCATTGATTTTTGATTGGTGTTGAAAGCTCATACCCATACTGACTTCGAAACCGCAAAATAAATGGGAGACGTGCATCTGAGTTCTACTGGTTTATTGACACAGTTTCTAATTTTGTTTGGGTACAGATTTATTACAACGCAATACGTTTGTAATTGTGTTTAGGAACGGCACAATATATCAAACCAATCATTCCATCATATAAATCATGCGACACCGTGTTGGCACGCCGTAGCTTCTCCGGCCTTGGAGTTGCATTAAAACTACTAAACAATAGATTCAAATGATAAACTGCTTCGAAATATAAAATATGTGAATCAAGGTTTTTTGTTCTATTAAAATGTATAGTTGTGAAAGTAAAAAGCTCTAAGAAATATACAAGACGAGTGTTTTGTCTACGAGTTTGTAATTTTAGTCCATTTTGTTTTGTTTGCACAGATGAATTTTGTTAGGATCATGAACCGGGGTCGATGAGTCCAATACTGTGACGGGTGGGCGACTAAAGAATACTGTTAAAATATTTAAGTACCTATATACCTATATATACTATTTATAGTTAGTAATCATAATAATAATATAGTCTAGTTTAACTCTTCCAATCTTGAACCTAGTAATAAGTTCAGTTTTGTCATCAAGATCATCCGTAATATTATCCATTCCAATGATACTCGTCGTATACGAGTATCATTTGAATGATAAAACCATATTTATCTAAAATCTGTGTATATAAAATAAACAATAAGAACAGTTAAAAATAAATAATTGGAACCGCTGTAAGCTCAACACTTCGCCCCAACCTTATATAGCCCTAACTCACACGTCGCCATAGTGAATGCAAAAGTCTCTCATGATTGCTTACCGTTTATGTAGTGTTTTGTTTTCTCATAGAAGATTGAAATGTGTGCGCGCAGTCTAATTGGACGTCACATGAAAACCGGTTTCCCTAATACAACAGATTATCCACTTAGAAGGTTCATTTCCCTCGTATTATTGAAGTTGAGTAAGTAGTTATTTATCTGGCGCTAAACCAGTCTTGTTGCCTGTCATCTATCTAGTTAAGTTACCAATTTGTACGTGCGTGATCACGGATTGTGTTGTTTGAAACTACGCGGTTGGTACAACACGTTTCGTGGCCCGGCCTCGGGTGGGACCTGTGTACTGTAATGTTGGTTTTACCACTTGTGCCCACAGTACCTATCTCTGTTTATTGAATTAACTGTTTTGTCCTAATCGCTGATGCATTGGAAATTTACTTGATAATTTTGTTTGACTAATAAACGTAAAGTAACTAACTTTCGCTTGCGGCGATACCCGCCTGACAATAAATAAATAATTATGTGCAAAATATGTGAAAGAAATAAACCTTGAAGAACATTATTAATAAGTGTCATATTTTTTAAATTCGGATTTGTTGTTGGTTCTTTACCACTATACTAAACTATTTTAGGTATTAGTTCAGAATATTTAATAAAAATAGTATAGAGCTGCCTCACATGGTTACTCATCCTTCCTGATGCCATTACATTTATAATATATATATATTTAAACGATTGTATTTGTTACCAATATTGATATGCCTCGTTCTTATAAGTAGAAAGGGTGACATTAACTAGAGGATAACTGACAGTAGAAATTGAGACCGGCCATAAAGGATGTTTTAACTTTAAATATTACCAGCTTCCTAATAACGTAGTTTGTTTAACTTTTCCGAACCGGACGCGTCGAGCCTACACGTATAGTATTTTAATGTATTATCAAACAAAGGGGGCGAACAGGCAATGCAGTGTGAAAGAGCCCCGTATCTACCACTACATAGTGCCTAATTGAAACACCACTTACGGTGACCGATATATTCTGATACTTTACATTTTTAACAAAGTCCGCGGTGGTCCGTGTTGATGTTAGTTCTAAATTGTATCTTTGACTTCCTAAACAATTTCAACTGAAAGTGTGGATGATTTTAAAAGTCAAGAGATCTAAGGAGAACTTTATTTTCGTATCGTTAGCGAATAGGATAACATAACACATTTTTTAATACGGAATAAATATAAGCATTTTTGTATTAAATATTGGCCAAATAAATACTTGCGAAAATATAAAATAGTTTCGCAATATAATTATCATAACAAATTTTAAGCTTTTAAAAATCAAAATTTTTCAATAAAATATCAAAATAAGTGAACCGCAGTACTCAAGCCTGGCCAACCTTTAAGTTTACTTATAATATTAAGATAAATATTTCACATGGTAGTGTGAAACTGCTTTAAGGTTTGAGAGTATCACTTTTAAATCAGTCAGTGTTCGGGGCCCACTGTTTTTATTACAATTAGATACGTTTTACCCTTCCTTATTGTTGTGTAACATTTGTTGATAGTGAGTAAATAAACTCGACGCATACCACACACCGAAGTTTGCTGGCGATGTATGGTTTCGGGTGTACTCGTTAAAAATGTAGTCTACTATACTTTAGGGGGCAAACAGGCTACCATTGGTAGGCGCGTCGGGAGCTAAGGAGTTGTGCCAACAGCGCCCAGCCGACTCGTGGGTGATGGCCACACGGCTTTATTTATCTACTGCTATTGCGCATTATGCGATATTAACAGGCCGACATTCTATGTTTGAATTTCAATTTGTTAGTGAAATTTAAACCGTGAAGCATTTAAAATGTTGTTGGCAGTTGCCCTTCGAGTTTGGATCCCGTGTTGCAGGCTCGGATTCATTAGACTGCGGCCGCTGGTGGCTTCGCTGCTGCGTCGGGTTACATACGAAGTTAATTCTAAATGCTCGGAAATGGCTAGCTTTTTGCCCTTAAGCGATCGTTTACAGAAACGAAATGATATCTGCCGGTAGTTGATCAATAAATGATGCATTTTCTTAATACAATACAATGATGATATTTACTAACGCTTTTCATTATGATATGAAATTTTTCAGTGTATGCAGTACGTATGTAGATAAAATATGATGTATGAATAATTGAATACGTAACAGTTGGTAGGTATTATGAAAAGTGAATAATGGCGGAGCTTGGCGTGCCAAGGAGAAGCGCGCAGCATACTCGACAAACTTTTCTCATTTTAATGTTGTTCAGGCGAAAGTTGAAATATAAAAATATAATGATACCGTACGCATTAGTGAGTCATTGAGTGAGCGAGTGCGTGCCGGCCTGGGCGCCCTCGCGCGAATGTACAAGTTAAAACAAATGGAAAATAAACTTTTCAAATAAAATAAAAATAACCCTCTTGGCGGCGAGGGTGGCGGCCCTCTCCAATAAAAAATATAATAACTTTTCTTTTTATTCGACGTAATGGCAACGATTGTTCCTTTCTAATATTATTTCTGTCCCGTTTTCGCGCAGATTATTGTAATGGGGTGCGGGCGGGGTGCTGTAGTAAGGTCCGCACGCTCGATCCATCTGCAATTTGTTCAAACCTATTGCATCTTCATTATAATACTTTAAAACATAGTATGTTCGGCAATGCTACCCAAATATTTTATATTTTATTTTAACAATTAAATTTATTATCCGCCTCCGCTTGCACTAAATAAGTAGGTACCTACTTATACACGGTCGTAGTTTTAGATATTATGCTGAATCTCTTTATAAAAAGCAACATCTTTTCTCCGTGAGTATTTACTAAAATATTAAAATAAAATAAAAAAATTGTCTGGATATTATTTGTTATTTAAATCTATCAACGAGATTTTACGTCTGCCACAATAATATGAGGAATATTTTAACAAAAAAAATATATTGATTGTTGTATTTTCTCAAACGCACCACTATTTGGTCGAAGGTATATTTCGGATGAGGGGATTTGAGTCGCGCCCGGCTGACCCTATGTCATTCCCTTGTATCGCTTACATTTTGATAACTGTTATTACGACGCTCTATTGCGTCTAAGAATACTCCACCACCATTAGAATTACCGATTGACATGAGATATTTGTTAGATTAATAATACCTTACATGTATTGTGCTCGACTTGAAACGGCGAGGTCGTAGGTTCCATCATTATTTTTAGCTTTACCAACTTACTATATGGTAAGGACGAAATATAAAACAATTTTATTCAGCAATACAATTTCTAACCCCGGACACTTTTCCTTAACTTGTATACATCCAAAAGCCTGTAATATTAATTATCAAGTCGTAACTTATTCGGTGTAATTATATTGGACGTCTGAAGCGCGCAGCACGCAATGTTTTTGTTGAATATAATAATATCTATTGTTCATAATACATTGTACCTAATATTGTTTTGAATTCTATATGTACGCGTATAAATAATAATATAGGTAATGTATTTTTTTGTATCGTTTTCATTAGGTGCTTATTGTTTAGTCGTTATCTTGCACAGGTGGCAAGTGCACAATGTGATAACAGAAAAGTTACACACGGCATTGATAGCAACTATAAATTTCTGATGTATAGAAGAAAGATTGAAACTGATATGAAAAATTATATGTATTGAGCAAAAAAAAACGCTTATTTTCAAAGTATTCCCACGAAACAGTAATTCATATAAGGTCGGCTCTGACATAAATTAACGCAAACTTAGCCGGATCAATCACAAGATATTTTTTCCATCAAAGGATTACGTACGAGCGTTGTTCTCTAAAGATAATTTTGGATCTAGCCCGACTTGATCTGAGATCAAACGTGCAAAAGTCTACGTGTGTGTGACTATATCTACCAATGTAGGAGGCGCCCGTTGTCACCTTTATATTTAGTGGTGTTTTATAAAGTTAAACTATAGAATAATAAAACACGTATTTATTTGTCCTTCCAAACCTAGTGAGTTTGATGACCTACGGGTTATTGTTGATTTGGAAATATTTTCCTCCATTAATACTTATATTACTAATTTCTCTTGCTGTTCGTTTGCATGTAGAAAATCACAAAGAAACTCTCAACCCCCATTCGACCGCCTCAGGGGTAGAATTTCCGAAAACCCTTTCTTATATCCCTGCGTATCTAAGAACACACTCTCCAAATTTCATGCCTCTATAAGTTGTATAAGCGGCTTAGGCTGTGCGTTAATATATGTCAGTCAGTCAGGATATTCACGACTTCACAAATCAGAGCCTGGTACGAGTTTTTCACTGCCGCCGTCACAAGTCCCCGCGTCGACGTAAGCGCAGATTTGTATAGGATCAGAACAGCGCCTCTGTCGGCCTAAGGATGACACTATTGTGAGCCCATACAAATCTGCGTTTACGTCGTCGCGATGACTTACGATGGCAAATTTAAGAAAACTCGCACAAGGCACACATAGATAATTTGCAATTCTTCTCATTATATCTAGACTCACATTCAATGTTTGTTGCAACATTTTCATCCACTTTAAGAAATAGTCTCGGCTAATTAGTATTACATAATATGTCTATGAAACTAATAAAATGTGTTACGTATGTATTTTACAAACATGTTGGCTGTTTTATTAACACCTAGTACACACATATAAAACACAGTTTTTATGTATGTCGAATGCGTGGGTGAATTGACGCAATGGGATTTTGACAGTGTATAAAATGTTGAGAAGGTTTGTTCAGCAACTGGTCCAAATAGGGACCGCTACATGAATGACAATAAATTAACAAACATACTTACATGGTATTTGTGAAAATGTTCAATGTGGCTAGGTCTTAGTGAAGTGCCAAATAATGGTGCTTTGGATCTTTTTAAGTATAAAGGCAGTTCAAGATTTGTAACCCTTCGCCACCCCTAAGGTATCTTTAAACGACTCCACAACGTTTGTCAAATGCTAAGCCTTACGCCTCTTGTACCTGAACAAGAACCCTTACGAGGGTTTGGATGGCTCACTTCAAGGTGATATTTGTTCTTTGATATCTTATGACCGAAACGAGCCATGGGGGCTTAATGGTTTGCGTAATCGCCTGCCACGCAAGCAAAGCGAGTTAAATAAATACCCAGCGATCTGCACCTGAACTGCACTGAAGTACAGATGCCGTCACGAGCTATGAGTGCTCAGTGAAAATACCATGTTTGTTCGCGCTCACGCCATACGAATAAGACTCAAAAATGGGGAGTATTACTGATGACTTTTGCATAACGTCCAGAATTATAGATCTACAACTACTTACCTAGTTGTTTCACTGGATCAGCTCGGTAATCAGATTTACAAAAATATAAATTGTAATGGAATCGTAACGTTAGAAAGATGCACACCACGCCAGGTACAGGTCGTGTGTGCGCACGTCTCGTCCCAGAAACCAATACAATACCTGTATTTATTTTATAATAATACAAATAGTGTTTCATTTAAGTCGGGAATAGTAATGGCAGTCCCGGTTGGCCCTTTTTTATTTGTCCAGCCCACTTTCCTTGTGTTTTTGTAAGGAATGCGTAAGGTGAAGTATTTTTTATTTACTTTCCTCGATTTCTATTTATTTAATGTACCAATGTTTTGAATGGTACAGGCTCAAACAAAATGTAGAGTAAAATTCTTAGATATGTGACTTGTGACGGTATATTTATGACCTGCTTAATCACGGGCACGGATTTCATTGTTTAAATGGTAATAAGGTGATCGCGACAAATCTATACATCTATACATCTATACATACAGATAAATAAAATTGAAGTGTCTGTTTGTAACTTCAAAATTACAGCTTTTTACTAAATGCATATGAAAGTATACACGCTACCGACACAAAAAAACCAAGTTTTAAAATTTTTCTCTGTCTGTCTGTCTGTTTGTTCCGGGTAATCTCTGAAACGGCTGGACCGATTTTAACGTGACTTTCACTGGCAGGTAGCTGATGTATCAATGAGTAACTAGGCTAATTTTATTTATTAAAAAAATAGGGTTCCGCGACAGTAAGGATGAAACTAAATCTACGCGGGTGAAACCGCAGGGCACAGCTAGTTATTTCTGAATTTTGAGGGCCTTGATCTGAGTGTGTTCTCGAACTTATATTAATTACTTTCTTGGGTTTTTTTAAGCTACGTCCGATTTGATAATGACGTAGGTATAATTATTAATTTCCTTTATTAATTACATAAAGATGGTACTATCACTTAAAAAACAAATATAATAATTAATCTCAATCTATATGTGAATCAAATAATTCACAAAATTTTATCTAAAGGTTAATAAAGTCTATATATAGTCCTAGATCCTACTGGGATGGTCCCAAATACCTACTGACTGATCAAACAAGTCAAGTTTGTTAAATGTTAAATGTTGTAGGAGCATCGTATCAGAGGTATCTTATGATTGTTATTATTTTAATATCCGGGCGACCCGCGATGAGCCCGTGTGTAATCCGTACCAAAAATTGTTAAAACGGAACATTTGTGCCCTCATTCCGGTGTCGTCTGTCAGTCTGTCTGTGCGTCACAAGCTCTTACAGCCAAACGGTAAAATAAAGATGATTGCTTTTCTATAAGTAGGTAATGTTTGTCATGGCCCAATACTGTGTGTATTGATATGAATAAAAAATTTAACATCCCACGTTTCATGACGGCTATTGAATATTGAACACAAATTTTAATGGTAGGTAATATTCGTATAAATAAAGTAAGCTTCCCCTTTCTAGAAACCGACTTTTGACGAATTCTTCAGAACTCATAGCATAGATATGAAAGTTACAAATATAATATGTTTTAGATAAGCATAAAATCCATACCACTGATTTTGAACTTACCCGCTCGCGGCGATGTGCGCATTTATATAGGTAACTAGCTGTGCCCAGCGTTACACCCGCGTAGATTCTCGTGGAACCCTATTTTTAAAATAAAAGTAGCCTAAGTTACTCCTTGAAACATCAGCTACCTACCAGTGAACATTTTTAAAACTTGGCTTTTCAGTGTCGCATGTACACTATCATATACATTTAGTGAAAAGCTGTTATTTTGGTATAACAAACAGAAACTTCAATTTTATTTATCTGTATAGATGTATAGATATAGATAACCTGTAACCACCTTGAAAGTCCATTGAAACATTTATATCGATTTTTTGTAATTGGACGATTACCTGCTAATTTTTCCTCTATATAATATTAACTAGTATAGATTGCTATGCCTCGTTGGTTAGCACTCATACGGAAGAAGAAGTCCTGGGTTCGATTTCCGCGCCTGGCAATGTGTTATTGCGTTTTTTCTACCGTAATTTCCCAATAGAAACCTGGAGTCTGGCTTAGTGCCCGGTTAATGGACATAGGTTCGCCCCATATTTTTTTAAATTATCTGGCGTAACGTTGATGTCCTATCCTGTAACCTTCGAGGAATTCAGGTTTTACCATTAATTAAATAATTCGTTAACTTACGTAAGAATTGCATTCATGTGTCACTTAATAACTACCCAGGTATGTATTTACTACTATAATCATTTATAGGTAACTTTATAAGTACTCTACAAAATGTAAGCCTAAGTACATTTTTCACATAAATATTCTTCTTTCAATAAAAATGTTACAATACTTTATGATATACAAATCTCAAGATATGATATGAACAAAAAATCACAGATGTGGTTTTATTGCAGCGAGCCGGCAATTTCCGAGTAGTAATATAATATTGTAATATAATAATTTGAACCCACAGACGGTCTCAAATTACAAACGTAAAACTATCATTTTGTACGAGCAATAATTGCTTACGTGTAGATTATATGTTAAAATAATATGATATAATGCTCGTTATGTGTTACTCATCATATTATTAGAGTTATAAATAAAATAACAGGGCCTTTAGACTTTTGTTGCGGTTCAAAGAATTTCCTGGAAAAAAATGGGGCAACATTTTAAAGTCTTTGTTCGTAAATTGTATTGTAAACAGGTGCCAGAACTGCTGTATTGTTTATTTTTAATTGTTGGCTCCAGTTAATTAGCTGGCGAATTAAAAAAACCTTCTTAATTTGATGTAAATGTATTCCCCCATTGAATGTACAAAATGTTACAGAACATTATAACATTGTATTCATATTTAAAAGTTACCAGTAGCAGCCCGTGGTTTCACTTGCCTTGTCTTTTTATCATAAATTGTAGCTATCTATTCAAAGTGCGCCATTGCTGAGTTAAGGGACAAACAAACATATAGAAAATGTTTGACTTACTTATTTTTGTTAATATTACTTATTATAATCGGCTTGATATCTAGTTCTTTTTAATATTATTATTAATGGCGTACCTACACATGATATTTAAATTATTGCGACACAATGATTTTATTAACTTAGCTGTAATTATTATTATACCTACCATTAAACAAAATGTCACAAAAATTTCAGGCTGTAGAAGTTAATCCAGAATTTTCGTAGTTGGTTTTATTAGATTTCATAGCATTGTACGAATACTATCTTTGCTTAGATTATTAAAAGGGCGAGATATTAATAAATATATAATTTAAAAAAATATAAGATAGGCAGAAATGTATGTTGTTTTATATCATAAAGATAGTAGATTCTCAACTTTAAAGGATATATTTTTATTCAGAGTCAATATTTCCAATTCTACGCTTTGTAAGCCCGAAAGCAACAGACCGCGTCTGTATTACTATAATTAGGACATTTTTGTGTAGATCAACAAAACAACAGAAGAGACAGGCAAGGTCATAAAGGGAGCAATCAAATGATTATTCTTGATACCACATTATAATATAACAATCGTTCCACTTTGTAACTGCATTCATATTCGAAAAATCATTTCTTAGTGTCAGTGGTCTTAGAGAAACCCCCTATGTTGTGTCTCTAAGACGAGTTTTTTAGGCTTTATACTGTATCAGTGAATTAGGTCTCTGAGTTTGAAATGTATAAAATATTTTTGTTTATTATATATTTAGTTCTACGAAATAATTTTAAGATATAACAAACAACTGTTATTAATTATAAATATAAAATTATTATCCATTAATTTAGACTGTTATATGTCTGGTCAAAAAATGTTTACCCTGACGGGGAACGAACCCACAGCACCTAGTGTAACAGCCATTTATAATAATCACATGACCAACGGTGCCGTTGAACATTTTGAACATTTTATTATTTTAAATAATAATACAGTCAAATTACAACGAGACATGAGAACAGTAATTGCTTACAATCAGGCGATTCATAAGGTTACAAACATTACATAATTATAACCTATGAATATTGTTAATGTTATATAATAATATACCGACCTGCGACAACGAATGACCAAAATAATTCCGCATATTCCGTGTTCCGTTTGTATGCTAGTGCTCCTTCCCGTTATTACACACACATTATATGTATAATAGGTGAATAATGCAGTTATGTGAACATTGTACACATATTAAGAAAGTCTGTAGTCAATTATGTGAGAAACGCAACTGGCTCGATAAATTGCTTACATATAACTTACTTTTACTACATTCGCTACTTTGTATCAATTCCTACTTTAAACTCTTCACGGTTAGATTGAAATTAAATTGCATGCTGCTTATACAGTTGTGGGCTGTATAATATCGATTCTAAAATTAAATTTATACAAACTCGTAGTATGTTATACGTATGTAAAAGTAATGAAAATAAAGATGGTATTTATGGAATTTTTACTATATAAAGAACCAAAAAAACTCAAGGTTCTTCAAATTTGAATTGAGGATAACTTAAATTTTTGGTTTTGTTCATAAATGATAGCGGACGTACGGGGATAAAATATGTTACTCGCTGATGATGTAGCTATCTATTGCTGAAAGAATGTTCAAGTTCGGTCAAGTAGTTTCGGAGCCTATTCAATGTAAAAAAACAAACAAATAAACAATCAAATCTTTCATCTTTATAATATTAGTATAGAAATATCATAACCATCAGTGCAAGCAAACAATACATTCTTAAAACTTACTTAAAACATAGTGCCTGTACTAGCTTTGCCATGCACCTACTGCAGTGTGAGTTTTATTTTTGAGTTGATTGTCCTACTTTGGCGTGAAATTTATCCTCTCTCTATCATCTTATTTAATCTATGACGTTCCGTTCCGTTCACAATGACCTTCAAATTGATGCATTGTCAGTTGTGTACCTGTCTACATGTCATGTTTACAAGTAACATTTCATAATCATTGTGGCGTATCAAACACGTTGGTTTAATTTGCAGCCATTTAGAACACACTTCGCCAAATGATACGATTCCAATAATTTAATATCAATATCTCCTTTTGTGAGCGGATCGAATGTAAAAAGACAACAATTTATATAATTTATTGCCACTGCTGTAGCTACCTGAATGTTATAAATTGACGCTTCTCTAACCATTAGGTACGTATAATTGCGCTATTTTATACGAAGCTAAAGTTAAAAAAAATGTGAAGTAGGTTCCCTTGAATTCTCACGATGGAAATATGCGTTATGTTTGCAACGCGTTCAATGTAACCAACAACAGTATGATGTTAATAGCGATTATTTTATTCGTTTTCGTGCCCGCCTGACTGCGGTGCGTTGGCCCTCTTCATTATGTCAAAGATTAAATGAACGGGCGCGAAAACAGAAGGGCTAATCTTAATAATATCAATTTGAATCATCATTCGAATAATTTTAGTTAGCACTCATAATAAGTAAAAAATATTATCATGAACATCTATAATTGCAGCTTTTCATTATTGCGTCACCTTAAACGATAAAAAAGGAAAGTATTTTTTTAAACTCCAGTTACCATTTCTTTTTCAAAATAAGATGGAATAAAGTGATCACGTAGTTTATTCAAACATTTCGCATCTGTGCTGTTGCTCTATGATAATAATATACATGAATAACATGAATCAATTTATTCGAGCAGTGAGCGCGAGCGACTGCATATTTTTCAATTACGTCAATTTAAAATAATACTTAATTCGCTATTGTGACTCATTGAGAGCATTGTGTCAGTGCGCTTGTTACTGTGATGGACGGACAGCAGATTTCATATAGACAGAGTGATTATGTCCGCTACACTGTATTCTAATTTATTTGTTCTCAGCCCGACCGCTAACCTAATGATCCCGCAAGGATTGTTAGTGTCACCACTGTGTCTGACCTGCTCAAGGCTGGTACTTAGTGGACACCATTTGGTGAAATGAGACCATTTGTTTCTACGTTATTCTAATATACGGGCTTAAATTCGGTACTTGAAAGCTAACATTTTGGTTTTTGCTGGAATTTAATTCTACGAAATAAAATTCTGAAACGTGGTATAAGTATAAATACTATCCAAGATTAGCCAGAAAAAATTGACATCGAGACACATAACTATCAGACGGTACTTTGTTAAAGTATATAAATAGTACAGTAAAAGCAACTTTTTAGAACATGGAGAGGATTTTTCTTGCGCGAATATAAGAAAATGATGTACAAATTTCCATCATTGGAAAATTGCTGTGAACATGTCTTCACTCTGGTCCCTGATCAACTGGTTGATCGAGTTGACTAGTGGGATTCAACGCTTGTACAACAACAACTATTTAAACCCGGGCTAAAATGTAGTCAACTGCATTGCGAATGGTCATTTTATTCATATTTTCATTTAGCTAATCTTGCGATGCGGCGCTCAGATCGCCCTAGCCAACTTGATTGCATTAAAACATGTTACGATACTTTCTAGAGGCAGATGGTAAATATAAGCCAGTATTTATAGCTCTCTACCATTCTTAGCCAAATATAAAAAATAATATATAATTTGAGAGTTACCTCAAATCAGTTAATCAATTACTTACTATTGACAGATGTAAAATGCAAATCACAATAGTGTGTTTACCAGACGAGAGTGTCATGTTACAAAGTAAATGAAACATATTATAAAATAACAGCGGCCACAACATTTACACCTTTAAATAAAATTACACTCGGGTTTCCTTGAGCAAGTTTAATAATGTGGGTACAGTCGCAGACACTATATCGTTTTCTCGGTAGAATGGTATATTACCGGCAAATGCCAGCATTAAATATTTAATGTTCCATGTCTTTCTTCTAATTATCTAGTTAAGGGGTATGACAGATGTCAATTGAAACTATTGTGTAAACCCATCGATTTTTATTAAGTTTTTAAGACTAAATGAGCATAACACCGGTCACACAAACTTGCGTATTTTGTATAGAATCACACAATGTTTTCACACAAACAAATGTCATCCTGAGTTAGTAACAAAAACAAAAACATCTATATCAGATTATTACTTCTTCAGATATACCTTCCGAAGTAACCACGAACTCGTACACCCAACTGATGTTGGAAACATGTGTGTCCATCTGACTAGGAGAACCCCATTGTTTCTCTACATTAAAGTCCTCCACACTAAATTATAAGTTGAACCATTCTATTAAAATGTGCAGATCTCCATATATGTGATCACGCAACAGCTCTCCGTAGCTCGTTGAGTAAGGCTGAGGATATTTATGAGGTTCATAGATAACGACGCGTGTCTGTGCCGTATGTCATATGTAACACATCATTATTGTGATGATGCGCTGTACATAATAACAGTGATAATATGGTATATGGCACATAGATGTATGTATGTCAACCTAATGTAAGCCATAATGATATATGAATAGATAAATAAAATTGGAGTAATTGTTTGTCATTCCACATTAAAAGCATTTCACTAAATGTATATGAAATTATATACGGTGGGTACTAACAAAAATAAAATGATTTTTTTTCGATTTAACACTGATACGGCTGGACTGAATTTAATGGGTCTTTCATAGGCAGGTAGCTGATAATTTTGGAAGGATTATTAAATTTAGTTATTTTTTTTATTAATAATGGGTTCCGCGTAATAGGGCAACCCTTAATTAATTAAATCTACGCGGGTTAAACCGCGGGATACAGCTAGTTATAAATAATAATGAGGTATTGTCTACACCGCAGTTATATTGTTAGCATATTATTGTAATACTATCAAGAAAGTAAAGATTTGTGCGTTTGTGTGCGCGTCAGTCCATTCCGGTTATGTGGCTGGTGTATGGATGTCGGGCATTTTAGTGCCTCGTACCCGTTGCATATAAATAAAATATCTAGTTCATAGTAAATAAATATCTTCATAATGTTACAATGTTGTTCGTCGGCCGTTGCTTCTGTATTTGGTTAATATTCCTACAGTTTAACTTTAATTAGTCAATTTATATTCAAGTTGCAATGAAGAGAGCCGCTTTATTATTTATTGTGCGAATTAAAACCGTCGGTTGTTTTGTTTTGTTATTATTGTTGCTGTATATTAAATTTAAATTGTTGAACAGTTGTTCAAATTAAGATTGTAGCGTGCCTATTACCGTTTTTATTTTACGCTGTGCAACTAGGTACCACTTTGTCGGTAAAAATAGGCTAGCAAAATAAAATTGCATCCTGAGTTTTGCGTACATAAGTTGTGTCTGGCACATGAAACTATACTCATTTTCACCAATGTATTTTATGAAACAGATACTCGTAGATAACATGAAAGACCTTGCATTGAACCTTGAAATTTTGGTAACTAACTATCTTCGTTGAAAACTGCTTATTCCTCCCGAAACCCCCCAGGGAAAGCGAGAAGAGCTTTATTTCAAGGTTGTGCTTATAGGATGCAAGGCTGTTTTTATATCTTTTAAAGCTTCTATTATTATATTCTATCGATGAGAAAGTGTATTTCTAATCAGAAAAGGAATTTAGAATTTTAACATCTTTTCTTTAAATAAAAAAGGAAACTTCGCATTTCAATATCTAGACTTCAAACAAATAAATAAATTTAGATTTTAATATATTAACGTCAAATAAAGAAAAGTCGTCAATTGAACTTATCTTAATTTAAAGTCTGTGTTTCTGCGTCTATGTAAAGTCTCGTGTTCGATTCCCGCGCTAAAGCAAACATTTTATATGATTAACCTTTGTATTCGTCTGGGTATTTCGAATATATTAATAGTCACAAAATATATTATAAAAGTACACAATTTTATACTCGTTGTCTACGCACACCCTGTGTGATAGTGTTCTCATAATAATTTAAGTATTTTACATCTATACAGATAAATAAAACTGAAGTGATGTTTCAAGGAGTAACTTAGGCTACTTTAATTTATTAAAAATATTAGGGTTCCGCGACAATAAGGAAGAAACTAAATCTACGCAGGTGAAACCGCGGGGCACAGCTAGTTTATAATAAAGTATAGTATGAGTTAAGAATTGCAAATCGGGTGGGTACAGGTGCATCAATTAAATGTGTCTATTTAAGTCTTAACATTATGTAGCCCTTAAGTATTGACGTATGTTATGATCAATTTCTTGAATGAGAAGTTTATCGACCGTCTCTGGATGTGTGTGTATTTATAAAAGTTAAATGTGAGTGTATGTCATTGCACTCATACCTACATATTAAATTCTATTTGGGCTCGTACATTGCACCTTAGCATCCGATATTACTTATATGTAATTTTATTATTAAATTTATTCACTTGCGAAGGGAAAATTATTGTGGGTTATTCAGGTTCGCCACTTGTTTAATGAGCTTCAATCCTTTTTGACGCAGTGATAATTTATATCAAAAGTGCCACTACTGTCATTGAAATACTTATTGACGGATAAAACTTTATCAACTCATCAATTGATAAAAAATATTCATTAAATTATATATAAATATTCTACAAATTATTAAAATATGACATAGAGCTCATTATGTCTGTATGTAGTGACAATGCGTTAAGATTAACGCATTGTTACTATATACAGGCTCATATATATATATAAAAAAAAATATATTGTCGCTTTTCATTCTTCTATATATGGCTCTGTCATTTCAGAGTCATGAGTATCATTCAGTAATTCCCAAAGTGATCTGTAGAAGTTTCCACGTCGATGCCGGTCCCTATACATACATGTTAATTAAAATAAAAAAAACATACAGAAATCAGGGTCTGCACTATTGCCCAAAAGAGAGACCACGTTAAGACGTCCACGGGACAAAAAGTTTGGGAGCCTTCGTTATTTAAATCAAGAACTTACATTTAGAATGTTAATATACATAGCACTTATGAATAGTAGGTACTCAGAAAAATAAATTTTAAGAAATACTTCTCCTTAAAACAATCATGTTTTATCTACGTGTTTCATAAAGTGAGTGCAACAATTTAGGTTTTTGTTAGAATATCAATACGATATAGAAGTGTAAAAAATACTATCTTGAACCAGTACTCATTACGATTTAATTTGAGTTATGCTGAAGAATACAAAAATAATGTTGTTATGCTGCATGAGATAAACTTACTGTGTTCAATCATGCAACACTAGACTAACCGTTGTAAATTATAATAATTTTAATGAAGTTAAAATGACGTATAGGTTTATGTGGACAATTTTCCTTTAACATATTACAATACATAAAGTATAATTTAATATACAAATGTCCAAATTTAATGTACAAAGTCGAACGTCCAGATGAACGACAGACTTAAAATAATATATTTCTAGTACTATGCAGTCGAAGGTTGTTTGATTGTTTAAACTAAAATTGCTTCTTTATATTTGTGAAAACTTGAAGTCGCCTCGAGAAGCTCGCAGGCAGAGAGAGGGTTTGAGAAAGGAAGTATACGTCACCACAGCGTGAAAATGAAAACGAAAATGATTTACTCTGCTGAGGCCCTGGTAAGGCACTTATGAATGTGAAATAATTTACCACCGGTTCGGAAACTAACTTTTGAGAAGAACCGTGCGAGATTATGTCGGTACCACAGTGTTTGGCCGTAAAATAAGAGATATTTTGATAGTATTAATTTTTTTTAATATGTATTTGGGCGCAGAGTTCTATATGACGAGCATTCCAAGGTTGATTGACTCCCCGCTTCCACGTCGAATTGGCATAATTTCTAATACAATATTATTACTAGATGCATTCTATGTGCGCATGCGCCGTGAAGAATAATGTTAATAAATAATGTTTTTGTCAATAGTAAAAGTAGACAAGCACGCCACCTTTCGCACAGGATAGAGTAACCGCTTTTGCTATTCTGAATAGCTGCTTTTTCTTTCATTGGTACTTTGTGTACCATGCATTTTTAAATGTTGGAAAATAGCTTAGTTATAAAATAAGTTAGCATAGTCCTTAAAAAAGGTAAATTCGGACAAATAGTCATGTTTCTAATTAATGTGCTAATAATTTAAAAGAAAAATGTTTTTTCCAGCAAATACGTAATGTGTACAAATATAAGATAAAAGTACCTAATACCAGTAAATCAAATTGTATATGTGCAAATCAAATAAAATGTTTTACAGCCTATAATTTTCACAATAATACATTACACGGGGTTTCTCTACCATGTGGTAATGAAAGTTAAATAAAACGAATGGCTTCATATCCTACAGTAATTTAAACTGATGGGATTCTTAAGTATCGATTACCGGATTGTTTGACTGGTGTCCCCAAACTTCAATCAAAATGCCTGATAGATTTTGTTATTTACTGTGCCGTTTATATCATATTCATAATAATATATTTATTGCGGTACGTCAGTTAAATAATAGGTACAATATAAATTTAATTATAATTGTTTAACTACTTATACTTCATACGTTCACACCATCCCAGAAGGGTCTGCGAAGGGGTATGCAGAGGTGTTGTAACAACAACACCCACATTTCACCGTGACACAGGCTGAGTCCATACACGCCTCTAGTCACTACACATAGACTTATAGTCTTTGAAGGATAAATTTCAGTCCCATGTGTAAGTAGGTATTCATTTAATGATCTGAAGACAGCGCAGTGGGTAAAATAGTTAATTGTTATTAATTGCATCCGGTCTGCACGTACTTCATGCAATATAAGGCTTTAGTATCATACATGTGCACTGTAGCGCAACGTTCTTTAATATAATGTTATGAAAATGTCGCTTACCTACTCATTACTTGCGTGTGCAACTATCAGGCTCTCTCGATCAAAAGCAACAAACAATCAAATATCGTCGAACGATTAAAGTCATTCGATCGAAATTCTCTCCCATTGTTATTCATGTGATCCGAAATCGTACTTCGATAGGACTTCAACTCGATATCGCGACTATGTCTAAGTTATTCGGTTATTTGATATAATTAATACATTTAAATTAATTAATATATCTATACATATCGGTAAACTATAATTGTGCTATCGAAAATTATAAACTAATATTATAATTATATGAATTGTAAAAAGCTACTTTTAAAAATATTTGTTATACTGTTTATATATTTCAGTATGCCTTATGTACAAACTACTCTATGAAGGTTTATGTAAGCCAGTCATGCTTGTACCAAAATACATCCCTATTTAAGTATTTATAATAGCAGTTGATTTTATTCTTCAATATCAGGGACTCAATTATATTGGCACGCATCGAATACTTTAATTAAAGGGACAATTAGTCTGCTCTAGCGTTTAAATGAACCGAAGTTGTCCCTTGCAATTAATACAAAATATTTCCGATGCTATATTGCAGTAATAATTACTATTTTACAGGTGCCTTCACGCATTATGACCGCTCATTGATAATAGTTGGCGCATGATTTTTATTCGCAGAGAGCTATACATACAGACAGATACAGAGTCATAATTACATACATAATACAAGAGTAGTAATTCAAGGTTAGCGCTCATAACATGTGACGGCAGTGGGCTTACATTAAGCACGACGACACCATACAATTAATAGTTAGTTTTTTATACTTCTACACTGATCGCAATTTCGATTCTAGATTCTAGCGTCAGGATAAACAATTTATGAATACGATCTTTTTTTTTGCGTTGTGTCGTGTTTGATTTGTATTAAAAAAAGTATAGAAGCATTACATCCGCCGTCTAGTATCCACAATGGGACTAGATGGCGCTGTGTAACAGTGTTCTAATATTACTGATTTATTTGCATCGCTTAGCTAGATGTCACACACGAGTTTTTTAACCTGAGTTTCAAATGATTTTCCAATAAATCGGCAATCAGCAATCCTTTATTAGCAAATCTGATCAGATGGCCAACTTTACATATTGCTTCATTATCGCGGCCTTAAACAATGTAATAAGACCAGTGCAATTTGTAGGTTTTCACTGTAGCAGTCACATCCATTAACTGCTCTTGTCTAAAAAAGTACGTACATTGTGATGACAGGACGTGTCATCGGTATCATGGTACAATAAAATATTATACTAAGCAGACGGGATAACTCCGATCATTATGTGGCGAAGGTCGATTTCATTTGTGATCCCTGTATAGCACATGTGGCACAGGTTCCCAAAATGTACGAATTTATGGCAGTGAAATTAAATAAATTGTTCATTTATTTTTGTAATGCATGAAGCCGATATTAAATATGTAAAATAATATACAATTGCATAAGCATCCTCCTCTTTTTTGTAATTGGTTGAAAAGAATGAGCAATAAAACAAAACCATTCAAATTAATCAATATTTGGCGTAAGTTAAGAAAGTTGAAATTTTTATTTCGTGGATGTCGATCAATCTTGAAGTTAAAAAATAAATTAGTCAATTTATTTACCTAGGTAAATATAATGACGTAACGTGTCGCTGTGTACTTTTCTAAAATGGAAGCTTTTGCTTGGCCATTAAAATCTTCTAGATGTCTGTCTCTAAACAATAAAATTGTAAAACTTCTACCAAAATACGAGCTTCCTTAAAAATATAATAGGGAAGTGATTTGCACATGCAAGGGGCAAAGTGCTACAACTTGGAGAAACGCTGTGTTATATTAATGTGGCACACAGATGCAAGGGCAGACGGGTGTGGACTGTAGTGTGCGAGCCATTAGACGTTTGAGCTGAGGTCGACGACTTGCTTCATTGTAATTTAAAATTTATTTTAATGTAACGATTTGATAGATGATTGTAAGATTCTGCAGTACACGCATACATACATAATATTATTAGAATCGCAACAATACACAACATTGTCTCCGTAAAATGTATGTATGTACCTACATTACGTAAGCAACGCAGATACACACACATTGATATGTGAACACAATTCTTTTATTGACTTTTTTTTGTTATTATATAATTACTACAGTTTTAATGTTACACCATTGTATTCACTTTATTGTTCCAACAATATTGTTGGTATGTAATAATTTCTTGTAACTTAATTATATTAATAATTACAGTTCCTGTTTCTTAGTTTTTTGTGTTATTCAGCAAGCCCATTGTCTTAATGTCTTCTTAGTTTCTTTTATAACTTGCAGAACTGCTCAGAAATATATAATAATTATGTATAATGTGCATTGTTATGAACAACTGTACTAACTATATATTTACCTCTGTATGAGTCAGTAAGGTACTTTAGATTTTTAATAATATGCAAAAGATTACAACAACCTTGATAGTTCTCTGATTCGCGTTTGAAATAATATGTCTAATGATTAATCATTTATTGAACACTTTAGAGACAAGCATACCTTTCTTCTTTTGATTAAGATCATTGCCTGGTCTTATCAATTATATTGTTGGGGACAGCACTAGATCAAATCAGATACGATCTGACTGGTCACCAGATTCGGTTTCCGGTAATTTGAGATAAACCAGCTTTTACACTTTCGTAGACTTCGATACCCCAAAAATAGGTATTACAAACCTTGAACATTTTCAATAGTCTTCGGTTGACCTTGCGTTTTGGCGTGGCTCAAAATGTGTTGATCCGCCATCTTAAGCATTTAAGTACAACCATCCTCCAGAAAAGTATCAACACATTTTGACGCTAAAACGGAGGCGACGACCGACGTTCGAACGTGGAATTAGTGCTTTAGAGAGTATGGAGGGGCGATGGTCCATCAAACCTCAGGGTTGGATTCGTGTTGCATAGCGTTGCTGATCAAATGATATGCTCAATAACCCCTGAGACTCGACACGTCGCACTTGTGATGAAATACTTAAATACTGTGTACTTAAGAAATATATTTATTTTCCAAATGCAGCTTTTCAGTTAGGTTGAGTAGACAATATTTTCCATCTTAATACTTTACTTTTAGAATTCGGATCATACCATAATTTTAAAAATTAGTATTAAGACGAATCAAAATAATTTCAAAATATTATTATATTATCGAGAATAAATTCCAACAATAGCATATTATTATATTGTACATAATAAATATAAATTTGGCTTTCCTCTTTGCCGCCAAACAAATCGTGCGATGTTCTTAAAATGTTAAGTGGGCGGATGTAACCGCCAATGAATCATCCGATGATAAATTGGACTTTTGCCCGCGATCCTGACCTCATTTAAAACTACATTACAGGTTTTGTACTGTTTTAATATCTTAATTATCAAAAATATTTTCTTATCCGTGGAATTTTCGGCGAGCCGTGGTGGCCTTGAGGTTTGAACAGTCGCCTGGTACACAAACGACGCAAGTTTGAATCCCAGCGGGGTCTGTACCACTGAGCTCTTCTCATCACTTATGTGCAGTGATTTCACACCACGTAATTTACTATGAAGGAAAGTATAGTGAGGAAACCTGCATATGTCTGAGGATTAGTTCAAAGATGTATTTATAGTGCTTGAGACAGCGATAGACTCACCATCTGTCACGTTAGCACTTAATCATCTTCGGTGAAATGTGGGTGTTGGTGTTACAACACCTCCGCCTAACCCTTCCGGGAAAACAGGCGTGAGCATAGATATGTATGTATGCATATTTTATTGAAACTGAAACTGTTAATGATAACTCTTTAACCTAAGATTTTATTATCTCTACAACCACTCCAGCTTTTTTTAAAGTTGGATACCCATTCTTTCGTGTTCATTTCCCACCAATTAAATATTTTGTGCAGAATAATGAGTACAGAACTCAGTCTTTTTATTATGGATGAGTGTTAAAAGGACTCCTATTTTTACGAACAAACACATACACTAATATGACAGTTTTATTTGTCTCTTTACTAGTTCTTAAGTGCGACGTCGTAGACATAAGGATTGTTTAAATACCTTACGGCCGTTTTTGTGCTTAAAGCTATCTACCTCTATTTCATTTTTAGAAAAAATAATATGTTTCCTTTAATCTCTAAAATTATGTCCGTATCTGACATATACATAGCTAATTTTGATCTCTAATACTGAAGTATTTAAGTACCTATTTATATGTACACATACTTAATTATAATAAAATAACAAATCCATTTATTCTTAAATATAGGGCGCACTTTGACAACAACAAAATAATTCGGTTAGGAATTGTTCAGCAACGAAAAAAATGTCTTACTTCTTAACGTGATTGTACACGGACTATCGCTTGTTTCCGATTTAGTTCAAAATATGCAATGTGTATCTCACCCTACCGGCATTGCAATACGAGTCATTTCAGGTTTCCGCGTTCACTTTCACTTGCGTTTCAGATAATGGCCAATGGGTTATTGCTACTTTTGCCTGTATTTACGATTGATTATAGATTGTATTATACGATTTACGTAATTCGACCTTGTGTGAACCGACCAAATGCGGTGGTACGGGGCATTATGATAATAGAGGCCTTGGGACGTTATGCATATTTTATTTCATTTATTTGATCGATTTATAAATAAGTGTATCATTACAGGAATACCTACTATTAACTGGATTGCACGAATCAGTACAATTCTTCATGTCCTTACTGTACGTAAGGACATGAAGAATTGTACCCATATTTTTTTAAGTCTGGCTTAAATATGTTTAGTATAATAAAATAACCAAACCGTCGTTAATGTGTAGAATTCTTTCGGACTTTTCTTACTACAAAATATTATTCGCTCTTGATTAGTATTAAGAATAGGTACTCGATACGATATCAATTTTTTTTGGTAGATTTTGGGGACGTCATTATAATATTAATTTAGTCGATGCACGCACCGTTGAGTTCAGACAGAAAAGTGTAACGAACAGGGAACGAGCAGTGTTCCTTGAGCGTATGTACAGTTGGCGTTGATATTAATTTATTTGATGTAATGTGCGGTGGTCGACGCGCATGCGCCGCCCGCCGCACCGCGAACATTCCCGACGCCAGTTTTTATGTGTTTGTATATTCTAATTTTATTGTTTTCTTTATTTGCGTCCCACTTTTGTTTGGTTCGGAGCCCGGCATTGTTCCCTATCGTAAACGGCGATTTAGATGATAAAATAAAATGTTGTATAAAATTTGTTGTATGGAATTTTTATTTGCTACGTGTAATTTCTTTGACTGTCCGTCATGTTTGTGTTACTGTTTCTATTTCTCATTTAGTTTTATTGTAGTTAGGTATGTCATTAACGCTGTTGCGTAGTCTGGGAGCAGATGTTGCTTTAGTTTTTAATTTGTAAACAGTATTTTCTTGAATTGCAAGAAGTGCCTATAAATAATGCCCAGGAACTGCGGGCCTACCATCATGGGTTCAAGCAGGGCGTATTAAGAACTTCTGAGCTTTGACTTTCCATTTCGTGATACAAAAAATAAACGTCAAAGCTAAGAATTTAGTAGGACGTCACTGCTATAATGATACATGAATGTTTGAAGGTGCAAGGAGAAGAGCCATTTCACTTCATACTGAAGTCAGATGAAATAATTTCATTTGGGATACTAACCTTCTTATATTCGTTATATTTGGTTAGACAACATTCCGAGTAAGTGATTCTATAATTAAATTTAAAATATGATACGGGTGTTGCGCTTGCGCTCCAAGCGGTGCAACGAGAGCTGGGGTATCGGAGTTCGAGACCAAACCAGTTTTATTGCGAATTAATATTAATAATGAATACTTGAAACGGGCGCGATTGTGAGTTGTATAGTTGTAATTAAGTGCGATTATAGCGGCACCAGTAATTACTGACAATGTCTGCGGCCTGCACCGACATTATGTTGCCTCTCGGAGGCCGGCAGCGCTCGGGAGCGATCGGATAGCTTCGGCGCCCCTTCGGTCACCTCTAAGGTTGCCATGTTATTTTATTTATTTTTATGCAAATAAAAAAAGAATCACATTATTGAGGTAGTATTGATAAAATAGTTTCCAAACATATATTTTTTTAAAAGAATGTAATTTGATTATCCTTTTTTTATTCTGGATTACAATTCAGTATAAAACTGTTGGGGACCATATTTTGATAGCCCTACACTTTGTAAGCAAATATACATTAATAAAGTGTTGTCACAAGGGGAGGGTTCTTTCTGATCTAAGGACTAAGGGAGCTTCGTTTTTAAGTTTTTAGAAGATACAATTTGACTTCAAGGACGAACATGAAGTTCTTAAATAGACGAATGAAGCCGCGAGAATGAGCAAGTAGGTATTCAATAAAAACCACATCAAATATTGGGTGGATTCTCTCAAAAAACTCCATAAAGTCTCCGCTTATTCTTCAAAGTTCCTTAAGACTACTTAGTTAACAATGTTCCGGTTACAATTATTGGAAGCAATATATATCCTTATTAAATATAGACTATACGAACGATATACTTAAGTAATTTGTACTTAGACATAGTATGCTGAACTTACCTTACCTTGGTAATATCTATCGAAGTTTCAAATATCTGACTGCCTATCACTGCGAAGTGAGACCTAATTTGTTTCTCACAATAAAATATTAAAGTTTTAATAAAATATAAAATACAATTATCGGGACGAATATGGTGTTTTCTTGAATTCTATCGATATCATACTCGATCGCATATATTATTTACGGAGCTCTACCAACTGGGCCTGCTCCGAGAGGGAATATGTAATAACTTTTGTAAAGAACTCTTTAGTTTTTTTTAATTCAAATTATCATCAGCTATCTTTCAGTGAAAGTCTCGTTAAAATTGGTCCTGCCGCTTCAGAAATTACTCGGAATAAACAGACAGTTTTTCTTTAAAAAAAATTTTTATATCAGCATATACTTTCATGTGCATTCAATGAAAAGTTGTTAATTGGGAATTGCAACCAGACACTTCAATTTTATTTATTAGTATAGATATAGATGTGTAGATATTTAGGTATGTGCGCAACATTTGTATCCACTAACTGTTAAATACAGAGCTAGGGATTACCCTATCGCACATTAGTGGGGGATGAAAGTGGCGAGTGCATTTTGGACGATCGTCTAATTCAATTGGCTGGCTCCGCCGCTGCATTGGTCAGCGGGACGAAGCCTACGGTTACACTTCGTACGGATCGATCCGAACAACATTTTACGTTCTATTTCCGAAGAAACGCGAAACCGACACGACCATCAGCTGTAATAAATTTCTTGTCTTATAAAAATAAAACTTTTCTTTTTGCCGGCGCGGGGCGGTGTGGGTCCAGTGCGGGTTGAAACAGTACACTAACTTACTCACTTCCGGTTTAGCCATGTTTCATATTCTTGAGATTCTACTAAGATATACTTGGCTTCGTTGGGCTTTTCTACTAATGATCAACGAATTTATACTTTAACACAACAATTTAGATTGAAGGACATAATTATTTATGCCGACATCATTATCATAAATTTAAGAGTCTGACTTGTCGGTGTAACTGATGCATTATTCTACTCATCTCTATCCAGTGCTATCTATTTGACCTCCCTATAAGTAATGACATACACTTTTTCTTAACTTGTCTCGTTTATGCCGTACCTTCATTGACGAGCCTGACAACTTGTTTTATTCGGCAATGTCACCAGATGAACTGTCATATCAACAGTATGATACATGCATTGAACTAACATTGAACTTACTCTTACTTCAAGAAAGCTCAACATCACATTGCTGTCGCGATACGATGATTGATAAGTAAGATAGTTTATATTTGACATTTGTGTTGTGGACATCATAGTATATAGTTACTTTAGATCAATATTGGTTGATTTAGCAATAGGAAGTGGGTGATGTAAGGTTACTGCAACCAAACTGTACTAGGTAGGGGTGCAGCGGAGGCGCGCGGGAGGGCGGCCCCAGCTCTGGTAAACTTGTGAATTGGCCACGCACACAGCCCCGCGGAACATTATCGTGATTCATATCGTTTATAATTTTATATTATGTTAAAGCGGGGAGAAGGAGTGCGGGGCAGAGGTGGGGGGCAAGAGGGGCGATATTAAAAATACAAGAGCTCGGCGTAAGTACTTTTTGCCCGGCACGGTCTGCATGGTAACCAACTTTGTTTGTGCTCAAACTATTGATCCATTTTTAAGTTTGTAGCTGTCCTAATTCAATGACATGATGATGATACATGATTTTCATGATTATCAGAAATCAGTTAGTAAAGGGTAGGAATATAAAGTATCTGTTATGCAATGGTTAGCTAGTAACGATCGCGTTCCGATGAATATTTAGATTTTCCTGACCTTTGAAATAATCAACTGTTAGAAAATGACTCACTTAGTATTTTCATTGTATGCTTATAAATCTTAAGGGGCGTATTTTTAACGCGTTTTAATACCTTGCCGGGCCTGTATTGCGATATGTAAATAAATCTCGGAACTATCTCCGCCACTTTCCTACGATGTATCATCTTGAACGTTGAACCAATGACCTAGAGCTGCACCCACTTGCAAATCTTCAGTGCTACGTCACATTTCCAAATGCAATTTCCTTCTAACCACACGCAATTCAAAGTCACAAAGGTTTCAAAAGGGGTAGGAAAGCGTATTTCTAACATCTCTCAGTCTTTGATGTATCGTTCCTAGATGTTTCTTATATAAATAACTTGCATACGAGAATACATATTCCCGTTCCTTGCGTATACACAACTAACTGAGTAAGCACACGATGCAGATAAGACGCGATGAAAAGCTAATCTCTTGCTTTATATTATATTTTATTTAAATATTTGTCTGTCTACATTCATTTATGTACATTTATTCATAATATGCTACATCTCCATTTCGTAGCGAGTACGTATGCTATATAATAGCCGTGAATAAATTTGGTTAAGTTCACTTCGTAGGAGGAGTTTCCTCCGCTATCCGCGCCACTAGCTTCAGATCGAAAGGTTGTTCTAATCACTCCATTGAAAGTATGATTGAATTTTAGTTTTTCTTAATAATAGTAGCAGAAACTGGAAACTGGCGAGTACTCATATTTAATACTGCTGTGCCCCGCGGTTTCACCCCCGTGAAACAAAATTTCACGGGTGGCCTGCGAAATGCCTGCTTTTTAAATATAAATTAGTTAATCCTTGTAACTTAAGCTGAAAGTCCCGTTGAAATTGGTCCCGCCGTTTCGGAGATTACCCGGAACAATCAGAGAGACGGAAAGACTGACAGTCAGACAAGGATTTTTTTAAATGCTAATAATTTGTAATTACAAACAGACACTTCAATTTATTTGTATAACAAATGTATGTAAAACAAATTGTGTGTGTTGTCTGTTTCTTGGCAGGCACAGTCATCTTGTTAGCCAGTAAAACAATTAGCCTGTAGGAGATGTAAGGTAGGAACAAGGAATAAAGACCTTCATTGTCTGTGCAGCGTATTCGTTAGTCTATAATAGTCTGTATCACCGTGGGGTCAATACGGACACGACCGCTGTCCCACACACGGAAGCGATGCTAATAAATATAAGAGCCACTATTAAACGGTCCGCCGAACCGAAAAACCTGTACAAATGTGTCTATAGTTATATGCAATACAATTTCATTATTAGATACCTATTTGTGTCTCGTTATTCTATTGTCGCTTTTTCTATTTATTATCCGGCACAATGTATGATTATAACGTGGCTTATAACAAATGAGGTTGTGGGAGTAGGCGCGCTCTACACGGGTGGCCGGTCGAGCGCTCGCGAGCCCGTCTCACGCCTCTTGTTGCCCGACTGTGTCGCACTACATTTGACGCTTAGGCTAGCTTTTACTCGCGACTTTGTCAGCGACTTCATGTAGGTACACTATGTAGGTAGTTAAGATCAATTTCTTCACAACATTTTAGCAATATCTGTTCAGAGGATCAGTCATGAAACTAAGCAGATATTTAATCTTTATTATTCTTTAGACTTATTTCTTGGTGGTTCTGCACGTCAGTTAAATCGTACAACTAATGATTACCTACGTTTTCTTAATTCAGTAATTTCTCTCCTGGGAAACTCACTCACTTCATTCAGTCATTTTTCCCATTTATAATTATTAGACCTGAGCGGAAAAATAAAGTCTAATAATATTCCATACATTTTTACGGAAGTGTGTTTGTGAGCGAGTGAGTTTGCTAGTGTGTTGACACAAGTGGAGAAACGGATATCTAGATAAAGGGCCGGAGAGTGACATAGATTTGTTCTGCCGGATAATTAAACGATTCCTGTGGGATAGCGTGCACTCGCATCCAGCAGTAAGTTAGTTTACAATACGTGTATTTTTCGGTAAATTTTGCACTCACCTCAACGTAAAAAAATTGAAGTGCAGGAATTTTCGTCCTGACTTCGGCTACGTTTGGTACTGCTCAGGTTGTTAAAATATAATATATATATATACCTGAAAACTGGAAGGCTGAATATTTAACTTTAAGTTGTTTTGATCACACGACGCGATATTTGAATAAAGGCATTTATGAAACAATTTAAGAAAATTTACGACTAAAAATACCTAAATATTGCCTGGATCCAGTTAGTAAGACGTCGTGAATTATCTAAGTACGTGTCATATACCTTTTTTTGGCCACATAATGCGAAGGGGTAATGAGAGTCTGGAGAAATTGATCGTAGTTGGGAACACAAATGGCAAACGAGCCCGAGGCCAGTCTCCTACCAGATGGACCGATCAAATAAAATACTCCAGGTCCCCGAGGTTTAGCTCCGTCGTCAGGGCTGCGATGGACTGAAGCCGATGGAAACAAATAGTTCACTCCAAGTGTGGACCACTTGTTGATGACCACGATCCTCAGACATGAGGGAACGACTAGAGGGAGAGTCACATACCTATACGGTCTTACCACACATTCATCTTTAAAATATTTTTATCACGTGGACTTTTCTGTATGATGAAAGAAATAATCCAACTGTTCAGAAAAAGTTTAATAGGTAAGGGCTTATTTTGCAATACTGATTTCCAATATATTAATTTATCAGAGCACCTTTATTGAAATAACACCGATGCATGTTGCCTCGACGCACTGTAATTTGAACCTTGCGAACATATAATGTGAGTTCTATCTGGAAGTGGGGATCGAAACCGAACATTGTATTTACATTATGAGCGCCGGTAGTCAGTCAACGGTAACTAAATTAGCTCTGTCTATTAATTTATTATGGGGTGAATTATCAAGTATCAATGTTGGATACACGTGTTAAAGAGCTTTGCATGAATACCTTCTGCAATGTATTTTGTGGTATTATTCCAAATTGCTACGTTTTCCTCGCCATGCGAATACGATACGACCTGTGTGACTCGATCCACTTGTTATCGTTGATGTAGTCACATATTATTAGATCCACTTTGAAACATCTCCACAGCACGAGTATATTTGATTATGTTTCTTAATGCGAGTATTAACAAAGGTGTTTATCGCTCGTTTGCGGTCAATTGGGCTTGCAACTTTAGAATAAGTAACATTTTTATTTGAAAGTCGTAGCGAATTTGAGTTTTACTTCTTTCCTGTAAGATTCATATTGTAATAATAAAGTCGTGAGAATAAATCTCCATTGTCATTTATTACGGTGCATAAGAAACTGTATAGTAATATAAGGGTACGTACACACAATGTGATTAATTTAGCTTGTGTCTGGCGCTCGTTCTCGTTGATTTGAATTCTGAAATAAATACACTAACGTTTTAAGATAAACGACTTTGATTCATTGGTTCGCTCATATTTTGACGGAATCACGAAAACTTAACCTTTTATCAAGATTTTAGTAACAACACCACATATAAATAGGTACGAGTAATGTTCCAAACGGTTGATTTTACTATGTTTTTTTAATATGTTCTTACTGATAATGTAACAATAGATATGTAAAAATACAGGACTTATTTGGTAGGTGAATATGATATTAATTTTTAAATATAGCCATATAATTCGAGTTATTTGCTTGAACTTAACTCTGAGAACTAAGATGTTGACCTGGATTGTCTATTTGCTCTAATAAAGTTTATTCAAATTAGTCTTAGCTTTAGGTACACGCCAGCGCAGCCTGCTCAACTATCCTGTATATTCCTAATTTTCTTATGATATTGTTTTGAGTCCAATAACGCGCTTAGCGCACACGCAGTTTATTTTATATATACGTCCGTAGTAAGTAAATTGCGTGTTCGGAGCAAATTATAAATTCGTCTCCATTAAAATATGTTAAAGGTTCACTTGTCCAACAGCGTACAATTATTTTCTTACATTGTACGTGGTTAGCATATGAGCTGCAACGCGGTTAATTATACCTCGAAGACATTAATATAAAACTGAATGGTCACATGCCCTTATAGCCATAACTTTAAATTCATATTACAATTATTAATAAAAAAGCGAAGAAGCAAGTGTCGTGTCGAGTTTTTTATTCGCCACAAAGTTGCAAGTAGTCAGTCTAGTGTAAGGGCAACAGAGTCCTTTTACACGATACGACTTGCGCCTTAATTGCTTGTGTGACTTTTTTTATTGTACTTTAATTGTATAAGTAATATTCCAGGAACTGTATAAGGGATATGCCATGGAAATGGTTTACGTATAAAAAGAAATGCCAGGCCTTTCCTTCGTGAAACATTGATAATCAAAGTGCCAATATTTATATATAGCTGCGCCTCGCGGTTTCACCCGCGTAGATTTAGTTTTTTCCTTATTGTCGCGGAACCCTAATATGTTTAATAAATAAAAGTAGCCTAAGTTACTACTTTACAGCTACCTACCAGTGAAAGTCCCGCTAAAATCCGTCGAGCCGTTTCAGAGATTACCCGGAACAAACAGACAGACAGACAGAGAAAAAATTTAAAACTTGGTTTTTTAGTGTCAGTATCGTGTATACTTTCATATGCATTTAGTGAAAAGCTGTTATTTTGGAATTACAAACAGACACTTCAATTTTATTTATCTGTATAGATAATTGTATTTGCTGTGCGATACCTATTAGGTATTATCGATTTGTTTGTGCGATCGCATGCGGTGGAAAATATGATATGTTTGAAATAATGTTGTAATGTTTTGTGGCACCCACGATAAGGTTACGTACGGAATACTAATTAGCACGTTTTGTAGACTTTTTGTTAGTTTGTCATGTATTTCATAGATATCTTCCATAACAGATATTATAATTAGTATATGCAAATATAAATAACATGGTATACGTGTCGATGTCGTGACGTAATCGTTTCGTGGTCGTTGCTTTCTAAACGGTCGAGGGTCGACGCCCCGCCGCCGGCCGAATGGCCTGACGACGTCTCTCTAATTAAAGTATATTTTATTGTTCCCCTAACTGTTACTATCGATACTAAACATGGCGGCCGGCCACGAATGCGGGCAAATAATTATAATTACACTTTATTTTTATTCTATTTTATTAATAGCCGCGACCTTCCCGACGTCGCTAACAATGTTGACGGGGCTGTGTGTTCGTTCCCGCTGCTTCTACGATTCATTATGTTTGAACAAATGTTGGTTTGGCGTGACAAACGTGGATTCAAACTTTTAACTACGATATTAGTTTGAACACGTGTTTCATGAACCTCTGAATTTATTTGACAAGGACATTATTGTAGCGCGGGATGGATGGCTTGTTTGTCACTTTTGAGACGATCTATACCAGAGTCGTTCTAAGCATTATTATGTTCAATTGTGCATCAATTTAAGCTCGTCAATAAATATTAGGTAGGCATTGTACGCATTATTTTGATGCACGAGGTCTGCGTAGCGCGTCTAGGCTGGAATCTTGAAACTAATCTTAATCATGATTTGTGGCTTTTGTAAGTTGTTACTAGATTTAATACATCCTTTCATGATCACCTATTATAACATCGAATTCAAATAATTTCAAACAGCGCTCATTAGTACCTACGCCATGGAAATCAATCTCGCAACACCGGGGGTGTCAGTCGCGCGTATCGCGCATGTGACCTATGGTGTTGTAACTTGCAGGCGTTATTAGGCTGCACTGACTGTACATCTTTCTTACCATCACCTGTATTATACACTTGTTTGCCACTTTTGTAGTATAATGAGACTATAAGTTAGCTTTAGTTATTTATTTACTACTAGCTGTGTAACCCTCATTTAGCCACTTCAGTGTGATTGACAGGTCATAAAATATGAAGAAATAATTTAGTAGGCAAATTGTGTGTGGAAAAACGCTCGAAGAAAATTGTAAGCTTTTCGCTTTACGGTGTTTGTTTAAGTTTTTTTATATCCATATAAGTACATAACAAGTACAAACATACACACCTTCGGTTCAATGACTAACTGCCATCTATGTAAGTAAACTACTACTATCAGTTATTTCATGACCATTAATATTGATTTAGCGAGTCAGAAAAACATTAGACCATATACTTATTAATTACCTGCTGACTTACCTGAGTTATATCGTCATCAATATCCAGCTTTTTCTATGATAATTTATAGTCCTTACTCTTCATTATTATTCTCTATATTTAACTAACATACTAACATTATAACACACACAAACACATGTAGGATGCCCTAAGGGCGAAAATTAATGGATGCCAACGAGACATAATGCGGTTAGCCCATATTCCTGTCTCAGCTACTATGGATAGAACTATTTTTACGCGAAATTACGACTTTCCTTCTCATTTTAAACATTTCGGCACATAATAAAAATAATAATAATATTTCGACAGCGCAATTTCTATTCCCAAACTAAGCTTTTTACTGGGCTTTCCGAAACAACGCAAACACAATTGATAATTACATAAAGTTTATACCCTGACACGGGAAACAAGCCCGCTACACCTAGTGAAGTAGTCAACTATAGATACAAATCTCAAACCAAAGGTGTCGTCAAAGAATACAAACAAATGGTAGAACGAAATCCTAACCAACCTCAGAGGAAATACTCCAGTCTCCGACCACGGCTATAGTCAATATCTAAATGAGTTTTGACCTTGGTTTACAAGCTCCTCTATAATAAGCTGTTCGTATTATGAGTTTTGTTACATTGAGTTTCTGACTGATGCCACGTGATTAACGTCGTGACAGACAGACAAAGAGACGATGGCCGGCTGTGTATTAATACAAAATAAATAGTCTGCGGCAATGTTAGGCACTGCACTCACTGGCAACTTTATTGTGGCGCTCCAATCGGTTGCTTGTATTTGATAACAAAATGAAAATCAATCTGCTTTAACTTAATACTTACTTTATTAATATATTGTAATCATTACCGGTCGCGTCTGTCTGTACTATTATCCGAAAATAAATCAGGTTTTATCTAGGGTTTATCTGGTTTCAACACGTCATAATGATAAACTTAGGCCACTATTCTGATCATTAAAACAGTAGTCTCTGATTCCTTCCCTCTTCAACCTTCAATCTCTTCTTCTAGACTTGCGAATATTTGATATTAATCACAGAAGTTTAATGAACTTTCTTGAAATACTGGGATTAATGCATGGAGGCTCGTTTGGTAGTTGCCAATAGTTGCCAGTTGCCGAGTTCGGTTTCGGTCGCCGACGACGCCGCGGTGTGCGGTGCGCCGAAACGCCAGCTGCGGCCTACAAAGTTGAAATAAAACTTTTTGCTGTCCCGCTTCCGCTTCAGGTCGGCGTAAACGTTTTTATGAATACTTAAACTAATAATTAACGCCGCACTTAGTCGCGCTTAGAACTATGTTTACGAGTAAATTTTCTTAGTAGCCAAGTATTGTTTGTTTCCCCATAACATTACAGTTGCGGTCCATTTCACAGTCGCTCATTATGGCGTGTCGAACGCGTGCCACTTCTGCTCACCATATTTTTAAACGACAACATTTTATATCCTGTCTGGTTTTTTAAATTATTATAATTAATTGTTTCGCTGTGTGAGACGTTGCATACGTACGGCCAATGTCACACTGTAGTGTCCGAGCGAGGCGATGCTTATAATTCATTGCGGTTTTATACCTTCAAGTTTCCTGACGTCACACTATGTAATTTTATAGATTATGACACAAATGGTAAAACTATAAGCGTGCATTACCATTTATGATTATTATATATTTGAGCCCTTATTTCGGGCAGCGACCATCACGCCACTTCACGTTACTTAGTTAAGAAATCCATCCGGTAGCAAGTTAATACCTTATATTCAGACACCTTACATGTGTTTTAGCGTTTATAGTGTGCTTTAGGTATATTTAACGAACTCATTGAATTGGTATTTTATTATTATCGATATGTAATAGCTTTAACAACACAACAGGCTTACTCGGCCATGTGTGTTTGTGTGTGTGCAGGCATGCGCCTGTGCGTTCCGGGCAAGCTACATTGTCCTGCCTTATGTGTCATTCTTATAAAAAGGTAAGTGTCTCCTGACAACTGGTAAAAGCTTCTATCCTTATGAGAACATTATATCTTTCTTAATATTTATGTGTTGATATCAGAATCATTATACTTATATTAATATATCAAAACGGATTCCCCATTAGTGAATCTATAGAGGTTACATATCGTGTCTTATGCACGAAACTCTACGTAAGTAATGAAGAATGACTTGATAATTTAATAGAATAATAAATGTTAACATCCGGATTAAGTGTGGTAACAGGGCATCGTATTGTATTGAAGCGGCAACAATGAACTCGGCTATGATAAAAGTCCGTATTATTTTACCGTACACTCGAGTAAAAAAGTCATTGCGGAGGCAGTTTTCACGGAACTCAACGTGTGCCCTCGAGAACGTTTCAAAGTTTCAAAGGCCTTGTGCCGCCACAGAGTGGGGCGGGTCGAAATTTGAATTTTAGTAATGTTCACTAAAATTTTAATGCATTTAATTGAATAAAATGCAAGGTGTCCATTAAGCGTTTTTTCTCCGGCGGTCCTTATACGACAGATTCGTTCCGACGTCGGACAATTAATATTAATTAAGATTTAAATTGGTCTAATTACATAGAGCCGGGCCCATCTTCTGCTGGCAACCAGCGAGCTATTCTCTGGGCGCAAACGAATTATCATGTAAAAAATAAGAACTTAAGTATTCTTTAAGTACATCCAGTTACATTGCTTTATATCTACCTACATCACTAAATAAATAATTATTTTTTTCGGTATCCCTAACGTATTTAGTGTATGTAGTTAAACAATATTCGTTGCCAACTGTCCAATATGTATCGTAGTTAAATATGTGGAAATGTATATAGAGTTATCTTGATTTGACACTGTGTTTCTTTAGACAGTGAGTTCGTGACCCTAGTAGGGGTACCACCATATTTTTTTTTACTGTAGACACTACATTGGTCACGTCCATTTATTTACTTCGGAGAAGCCGCTCGGATTCTTTTCCACTCACGATTAAATGAATTTAATATTTAAATTAATGTACTTATCAATTATTTTCTCTTTTTACAGGTAAGTCTATCAAATATGCTGACGTGACGTCTAGCGGGTAAGTACTGTGAATAAAACTATATCGATGCGTTCCTTTGTTCCTGAATAAGAGACAAGTAATTATAGAAAAAAAACACCTTTATCCAGTACTAGGTACCTAAGTGCACACATTAGTACATGCATACATTAGTAGATCGCGGTTTCACTCGTGCTATGAACACTAAATAAAAAACTTTAAGTCAATTAAAATGAACATACAACAAACTTTGATAGCATTCTCCACAGTAGCTTTTTAGCTCTCTGCATATGTATTTGTGTATGTAACATGTTATTGGTATAACTTTTGTTACTCATATAACTTTACTTGAGTATAAAATATTGTTACTTACAAGTTTGACTAAATTATTTAAATATTGGTTCATAATGCCGTCGCGAGTTCTGAGCGCTCAATGAAAATAGTGTAAATGTATTTGTTCGCGCTAGCCCATACAAGCACCACAATTGCCCACTGCGCGTGAGGGATCTGAATTTATTAAATCCGTTAAAGACGTCACGCGGTTTCACCCACGTAGTTCCTGTTCCCGTGGGAGTACGGGGATAAAATATAGCCTACATTAATCAGTAATAATTAAATACTTTTTAATGTCGGTACAGCACTTTTTAAGCCAATTCGTTATAAACATACATACAAACCTTTTCACTTATAATAGTAGTTAGATGATGTGTACTTTATATTTTTAAGGCTATAAAGGTTTCAATACGTTATTAAAGTGACTTTACATACAGAGCTTTAAATCGCCTGACATTGAAAACGATATTCTACAACGTTTGGATAAACATAATGTTAACATTGGTCGGCGTTGAGGGTTTCTTTTAAAAACTTCACCGCGCCGCCGTTTTGTGCGCGTAGTTCGCAATTACCCCTTTCATATGCTTCGTATGTGAAGGCTTTTATTTTATGCGCCCCAGTCTACACTTTATAATGTATGTATTTATGAGTAGTGACGTACGATGTCTGGGATCACATACTTAATATTTTATTCTATTCTACTTGAGCCTGCGGTTTCTCCCGCGTAGTTTTAATTTTAAGAATCATTTTTTAAATTTTACGTTGTAGCTTAAATTTATCCGTTCCGTTAAAATCGGTTAGACTGTTTCAGACATATCCGGAACAAACAGACAGGTAAAAAAATAATATTTTTTCAATCGTTTTTTATGAATGTACCGTATATACTTTCATGTGCATTTAGTGAGAAGCAGTTAATATGGAACTACTAACAAACACTTCAATTTTTATATTATGTATAGTCAGATGTCAGATAAGGGACGTGAACTATACCAGTACTAGTCATTGATAATCATAATCTGCCATTCAAGTAGGTACTTACGTTACATTAAAGTGTGTGAAATATATGGATGACTTTAAATCCAACGCGAAAAACTAAATTGTTACACAAAAGTAGATAACTAACTCACATTTCACGAGTCTAATAAACTATAATAATGTGTGCAACAAAGGTAATTATGCTGTCCTAACATATTATGTTGCAGACATATTATTTTTTATGACTAACATAACATCTTTCGCTTTGCTAATTCTTCATGCATATTGGAGAAGAAACACTTTTATAGGTGGTTGTAAATAAACATAATGTTTATGTTTATATTTAATATCCGATAAACGTAAGAACATCCCTAGAGCGCGTATTTTAATAACAGCCAACAGAAGCGCCGTCGTGTTGGGTGTAACTGTACTGTAACGTGCTGTTACCACCGCTTAGACGTGCGAATGGTTTTGTACAGTGCATGAGAAGATATTATTGCCTTACATGACAAGGGTTCTGCTTAATATAACTGTTAGGCAATATATTTCTTTTATTCTATTCCACTCGGTTACGGCCATCGGAGATCTTTCCCGAAACGCTATACAAAACTTCTGTACGACACAGACCTCAGAGAATCGGACATCTCCGAATTTACGAATGTCGAGAGATCCATTTATTACCTCTTAGTAGCTAGCTACACTAGTTTTTGTGTAAGAACTTGAAAATGAGTGGTAAGGTATACTCGTATATCTAAATCATTATACGAAATACGTACGTGTAATGAGTAACTAAGGTGCATGATGTGATTTGGTTCATATAAGAAATCCTAAGCCTAAACTCACTCTTAGGTATCATTTAGAAAAATTAATTATGATTTACTTAACTTCCATCTAATCAAATAATAAATATCGTCTTATGGACTCTTTAACGGCTAGGACATAAATATTCCAGGGAGTTAATCACTTTAATTTTTCGCACTGAATTTATAATATTATAAACAGTTTTAGACGAACTTTTATGTTAACGTTTTATAATACCGCAATTTGTGAGTGAGTAACCCTAAATTGCAACACGTTCACCTTATGGAGATGTCACTTGACGTGACGGATTGTCCCTTAATTTTTGCGTCTCGCGCTAGCGTTTGAGCTCCACGATAGTGGATCATTGAGACCGCAAAGCTTTGATTTTGTGCTACGAAAGTGCTACATTTTTGCTTTTAATGGTGCGTTAAAAATGTTTTTAGTCGCGTGACGTTGTAGCTAGAGAGCCTTTGTCGGTGTAAATTGTGCGACAGTCGCCTCTACCTACGTTACGTGTCTATGACGTCTAATGACGCCTACCACCAATTAATCCTTTCATCGTGCTCGAGCTCCGAGACTGATTTAATTTCATTTTATTTTGCCTGAGTAAGTTTTAGTGCGCATTAAGCTGGAAACTGTTTATTTTCTAAAAATACAATCTATAAATAATAAATATCAGATAGTTCTATTTTGAGATAAAGGCAGGCTTGTTACCCGATGTTACCCTCGCACGATTCGGTGCGGCCAACATAATATCCCACGCAACTTAAACACTTATAAAAATATGTCATAAGTTAAAATGATTTCCATGGCTTTAAGTAGGTACCTGCACGAAACCCGGTCTTTGAAAGTATACAAATTACATCGTCGTAAAACTTGCAAACAGCGCATAAACAAACACCTTCAGCATAAAAATCTCAACATGAAGATATCCGGCGTAGTGGCTTAATTATGTCATTTCTATGTTAATTACATTTTAATTCAATGTATAACACGGCGACGGCGCGCGTGGTTCAAAAGCTCCCCTCATTAAATTAGTCCAGCGGTTGAAGCACTATGTGCTTAAGTTTCGCATTGATCGCAATAAGTGTGAAACACTCTCGAGACGTGTATGAATCGTGCTCGTACACGTTAATACTACGTAATAACGTCAATCGACCCGCGGCTGGATACCTTCTAATAGAGGTAATAAACATGCAAAGAATATTGAAGAGGCTAATTTTTATTCACACTGAAGGCGAATGAGATTTTATTTCGAGCTGAGCGCCAGAGTGCTGTGAGGCCTTCCGTACGGCGCGTTACGGTGAATCCGTGCCTTATCTAGTGCTGATGTTTTAGTAGATCTTTATTCATTATAAATTTCCCCGTCCATGAAATTAAAAGTGTCTTTACCTCATTGTTTCCTACCGTAAAACTCATTCACGGCATGCGATACAAATCCGAAGATATTATATAACCTTCGTATAGCAACTTCGTGACTCGGTCAGTCTAATGTTTTCTCAGTAGTGAACTGAAACCTTGATTAATAGGAGTTAAATTTGCAGCTTATGTGTTAATTTTTATATGTTGCGTGTAAACACAAGATATAGTTCTAAAGGTAATCCTACCGAAATCTAAACATTTTGTGTAATTACCAAAGTAATGACTCATTCTGTGTATTTGTTTAAATAGTTAATAATGCCAACGTTGCTACTCTTTCACTGTAACTAATTGTTTTTCCATTTTAGTGAAGGAACGTATAATTTTAACATTTCTTGCCGTATTAATATTTTATAGGTCGTCGGATCAATTAACTGCTTGTTGAATAGTATAAATTATAGGGATAAACTTTTTATGATCTAATTACACTAATTATTTAGGGTAGAAATATTTCAAAACCAATTAGTTTTATCGATTTCATTTAAGGTATATAGAATAATAGAATAGTCACCATTATGTAGTCACGTTATAAGTGGCATCTCGGATGGATTACAAGTGAAACAACTTCAGCAGAAATCTGCATCTTGCATAAGATTATACGAAGTATTTATGCCTCAAATGTACGCATACTAAACATATTTGTAAACAAGTTTTATAATATAATGCAGTTTTCACGTTATTTGCAAGAATGAGTTGAAATTCCCCTATGTTTAAAAAAAAACAAGACTTTGTTTTCCCATCAGATGACCTGTTTTGTAACGGTCGATAGGATATAATAACGTTGGTAGGAAAATAACAATGGTCGGGGGTGCAAATATTAACGTTCGCAGCTGTGGGGTTAGAAGTGTTAGTGTGCGCACGCGGCGAGCTCTACTCTGCTGCGGAAAACAGCTGATCACTGCACAAACTCTACGCGTAGGTATTGATTTCTTGTTTCGTTCGCCCCACATTGTACTGCTTTAGCGTTCGCTTTCATTCCCTGTGGGATTTTTGTGCATACATAATTAGTTTTGTTTGAATATTCTGATGTATTATAATAAATTTCAGTTTTAGTCGTCTGTTACAACGTATGTAGAACAATGAAAAAATGTTTCTGCTTTACTATCAGAAAATGTTTCATAGATACTCAAGTTTACTTGTACCTTAGTACGAATTTATAAGCAGCAAGTATTTGAAAAGTCAATCGTAAGAAAAATTAAATTCCTGATGTGTTTACTTTTGGTTTATTGATAGTTTTGCTTGAAAAAATGTATGGGGTAAAATACTAAACAATTCTTAATTCATTATTAGATAAGTGTACCCAGTACACTGGTTTTGCCACATACATTTTTGGGGTGAAAAATCATAAATATCGGGCATGCCATTTCGGAGGAGTTTTGTTACAAACACATACGAAAATTTTATGTATTGGAAGTTTTTAAAGTTTAATTTTAAATCTGAGTCGGAAATGGACTCAGAATCCATCACGTTGGCACTTGATCCTCTTCGGAGAAAAGTGAGTGTTCCTGATACAACACTTTTCTCGGAACTTTCTGGTATGCGTGAGCAATGAACATTAATAATAGTTAAATTTTCAGCATAATTGGACCGAAGTCAGATTTTATATCGTTTTCGTTGTAACTATAGCTAACGCTTCTCCACCATTACTTCCTTATCAAATTACGACATTAAGTGCCTATTATTACGGCAAGAATACGCAATGAGGTGATACCATTAGCGTTGGTGGTGACTCCTCTGGACTAGAGAAAAAATGAAGACTAATGAATGGTTGTGAATCAACAGTAATGTTTCACTATCACGAGTGTCATATCTACTGTTATTAAAAATCCATAATTAATTATCATGTCAGTACTGAAAATTAGATATGGCCATTACAGAAAATTATTTCAAAGAACTTCAGGAAGACGTCACAACAACCGAGTTTCGTTGAAATACTTGGATGCTGGAAAATCACTTCCATGTAATACGTATTTCTGTCCTCACAGAAATACGGAGGTATTATACCTATTTAATTAATCTTTTGATATAAAAGTTTCTTGGAACCAAGCGGGCAAAAGGTACTTTTCGCAAAAACATTGTTCTAATTGGTATTAATCATTGGCGTTATCGGAATCTTAAAAGTGGATTAAGCAGATGATCCTGAAAAGGGTCGTATTTCTTATCATTTCCAGAAAACTTGTTTTGATAGCCATTAATGGTGAAAATGCATTCCAAGAATCCCTTGAACAGCACCTACAGATTTTATAAAAATAAGAGCAAGTATTTCATATATTACTTTGGTCCTACTTTTTCGGTAAGGATGTGTGTGACCAATATAATCACTGCGATAAGCGAGGTTTGATACATTTAGGGATTACATTGGTTCTTAAAACACATCCCTCGCTGCGCATCCGAGCCTCGCACATCTCTGATGGAAACGCACCCTTAGTGAGGTTTAAGTCGGTTCCAGTGCGGTGCTAGTGGTGAATAATAAAATGGGACTAGGCTGCATCGTCTTCATCGCCACTGTTATTACAAGACCAGTCATTTATGATTTTATCGATGGCAAATTATGTTTTGCTCAATGCATTATCGAAGTCAATTTGGCTTGATTGATTACATACTCGTACCTTATGAAACCTAAGGAAAGTGAATAATAGCTAAGTGAATGAGCCATTAGTAATTTTATTACAGTTGTTTTGATTGGAGACTTTCATTTCCATTTTATTGTCTTTTGTTTACAGCGGTTTAGCTGTGGAAAGGTAGCATGAAGACAGACAGGCAGACACACATTTGTGTATAAATTTAATGTCTATTAAAAATAAATGTTTTTTTTTGTTAATTATTTAACAGAAGGGTGTCTTCGCATCCATCTGTATATTGACGAGGGAACTACTCAAAATGTGTGTTGAAACATTATCGATTAAGCGTTGTATTGTTTTTGTAATCAGCATCCACACATGATCCCGCTAGGCCGCTAGTTAACTACCTTTTGTTTGCATTGACAGGCATAAGCTGGGATTCTGGCCATGACCTAATAGATATTTTGTCAGGCTTAGTTTCCACTCCCATAATGAATCTTCATTAAATGTCAAAATTGCCATGCCAAAATTGATATCACATTATGTTTATGAAGAAGTAGTAGGTCAGCGAAGTTAAGCAATTCCAACCCAAGCCAGTAGTTGGATGGGTCATCGCCCAAGTTCCTTTCGTGCTTCGAGGCATGTGAAGCCGTCGGTCCTTGTTGCCAAGTTAACATCTTTGGCAAACGTTACAGGTCAGTTCGAAGCCTAAGATACTCTGATAACAGATCCCCAGATTTACCCAGATCACCGTTTTCCGGTCAGATGGCAGTCGCTTTGTGTAAAAATCCGGTGATCAGCAGCATTGGGTTGAATCAAGTGTCTACCCCAACAATGTATGGGTTAAGGCCAGGGAGATGATGATATTATGATGTAGGTAAAGTGGGATGCCGGGAAGCGGGTCATCTAGTAAGATTATAATTCTTAGCGAACCATTACGACTTGACTCCTTGTCTCGACTCGACCTTGATAAAGTAGGTTCGGCTCGTTGCTGCGTGAAGCGCATAAAACGTCAATTGCTGTGCTGTTGTCGTGACAGGAACAAGATGCGGATGCTCCCATTAAAGCACTTATTTAATGCTTCAAAATAAAGGTGGCGGAACCTAGCCCACACATAGAGCTGTTTACGTAATAATGTTACTTTTTGCTCGCGCTTCCCGTCTTTACATTGATAATGTCAACGTCGACGGATTCGTCCAATCGTCGGAATCGTTCGCCTCTGACATTTCTGTCGTGCTGATACTGTTTGTCGCTTTACGAGTCTGTTGTCCATTTTACGGTGAAAACATTTCATATAATATTCATTTATTTTTAATTGCAAACGTTATACATTAATACATTAAGTATAACCTTATATCTACCCGTATATATTATTGCTTTAATAATGATGTTACATATTTGCTATCGCTTCATATCTTGAGTAGTATATAGTAGTAATTGCGTTTTAATGTAAACACCAATGACATTAACAGGTATGCATTGGGCTACTTATTTATAGTAATAAAATACGCAACTTAACTTATGGGTGCATTTCCTTTCAATGCAAATGTTTTCATTAGACCTAAAAGAGCCTCGGACGCGCTCAGGAACTGCACGGCAAAAAGCTCTTATGTCCAAATAGTACACCAAGTCCAAACTGGGCTGGCGGCCCGTATTGATTTAATACCACGCAGTCACCCGCCCGGCGAGCAGGGTGGAAACAAAAAATAAAATTAAAAAATATGCATAATAAAAATTTGGTCGATAACGATGGCTCCCTCGCGACTGAGCTGAACAGACGCAGTTAATGTGTAGGGTGGGGCATCGATTATTTTAGAAATTACACCTACGTTCTGAGTTACAAGTGTTCTCTGCGCACGTTCCCCGATCATGTGTTTTACCAGTTTTGAACTTTCTCTATTATTTATTAACAAGACGCTAATTAACAGATTTATTTTAACATTAAAGTTGCGAGTAGAAAGCGAGTGCTAACTTCGTTAGATCATACTTACCTAAAGCATGTTTAACTAACCATTTGTTTTCAAAATAAAAAAAACCTTTACTTAACTAATTATATTCGATAGCCCAATTTAATGTGTGTTCAAAATAATTTACCTCTACCTCTCTATATTCTATCATTACTATCCAATATTTTCGGTAGTTCGTCATACTTGAAACCACAATTAAATAGTTTTAGATAACTTTCTCGTCCGCGCTACATTAATTGAATGTAATGAATTATTAATTAAAATAAGTAAATAATTCATATATACCCGTGTACATTGTTAGCTATAAATTTTTTTGCGTACAATTAAATCTCTTTGATTGTTTAAGTTTTTGTTGTTATTGCATTGGTATCTAGCCTGACCGCTCCGAGTCACGCGATATATTTCAGATTTTAGGTGCTTCAGTTCATTATATTCTTATAGACATAATACTTATTTAACGTCGTAAAACAAGGTGAGATTATAATACAATCGATTTCGAACGAATCCCATACGAAGTCTAGTCTAATACTCTCGTGATACTTGACAGCAACTTGATAGTACTTGGTCTGGCGTGAAGAATCGATAAATAGTGTTTGCCGAGTAGAACACTTCCTATTAACTATGTACAGTCTTATCTTATCAAATAAAAAGAAAGTTACCATGTTGGATCGCCAACTGGGGCCCAACCATGAGCTCTTATTGCAATGTTAATTCAGTTGTGCGACAGTGACAGATACATCTGTCTCATAAATGAGTGAAACTATCATTACAATAAGAGCTCATGGTAAGGCCCCTGATCCTCTGGCCGAACTTAGAACCATTATATTATTTTTATTTCCCAAAATGTTTACAAAATGGTTACCCTTGTTCATTTAAATAAAAGTATCTGGATTGTTTTTGTTATTTGTCTCATTATAATAATTTATATTAATCATCACTCTTCTCCGTCTTAAGTCCAAACACGTCGATTGCCAAATTAGCCCATGACAAGCTGTCCTGATGCTGGGTAATTTCGTCGATCACCGATCGTCCCACAGTCGTTGATATTTTAATTGAATTTCAATCTGTGTGTTTCACGTCAATCGCACCAGTTTTACATTGGATTTAATTCATCATTTTAACTGACATTTTGATGGACCAATGACGGTGTCATTAAATTGGCATATTTCACTCCGTACCTTGTGGTTTTAGTGCAATTATTGAACTGAAATTGTTTACATGAACATACATTAATTACGGCAGTAATATTAAACATATCAGTTTTATCAGGCTGATGTTAAAATGTGGTTGAGTGAGTAATCTGTTGAAGGGCTGTTAGTGTTGTGGCAATCGGTAGACAAGATAAGATTTAGTTGTAACCAGAATATTATTTACGTCTGAACAATAATTTGCGATATTAAATAAAACATTATTGCTTCAAATTACAAGTTACTATTTTTAAAACAACAAAAGGAAAGCTGTGTAAACTCTGTATACACTGCGTGAACAGAACATTACAGAAGAAGTGTGGTTTTTGCTCATGCTATTTGCTTCTCGGAGGCTTAGTAAATCCACATCCTTTCCTAATAAGTACACTTGTAGGAAGTGAGACACACCAACGGTATCATTTGGTTTAGATTCTCTGCAAGGGAAATATATTCCTCTAGCCGGGGAACTCTGATTGTGGCCAAATAGAGACACGAAAATAAACGAGAAGCTCATGCTACGAGGATGGATACCGAGATTCAAACAGCTTGGTGATAAACGGTTACCTTTGGTTAAGAACGCTTGCAGCACCTAGCAACTTTCTAACTTGGCTATCTTATAAAGAATGAAATCGATATACCAACATAAAATAATCAATGGAGCACCCTTACAGAAGAGAAAGCTTACAGACTATAAAATTGCAATTAGATTATCATTTCAAGCCTCTTACAAGGTAGGCAGGACTGAAGGAAATATACAGTCAAGATGTTTTCACACATCAAATTGAGAATTATTTTTTCATCAAGTTATGAAGGTATTTCTGGATATGAGGGATAAGTCAACGTGCTTTATGAACACAATCGCCAAACCATTTCCTGGAAAATAAAATGTTAAAAGTGTTTATAGGGAACAGATAACATAAACGTGGGTGCCTCGAGTGATCGTTCAGTTGAAAACAACATTTTACTCGTCCCGCAAGCGCTCTCAATCGCGTTAACAGGACTACATAATACAAAGTGCACAAATGCGCCCGTAAAAAGCATTTAATTGGCCATACTACCGATGCGGATCATTGACTATCACACAACAGTTGCACACAGTTGCACTACGACCTTAGTGATGGGAATCATGCCACTATAGCTAATTACTATTTAATTTTAATTATTGATCAGCTTTAATATGTTATCATTACTTATCATTATTTTAAGTAGTCTTATGTCGGTTTTTCTCGAAAGACTATTGAATCAATGGAATTAATATTTTTAAATAAAAATATAGCTTATCTGATATTATTATTATTATTGATACTTTGTATTTGAATAGGTACCCATTTACCTAATTTTGTTCTAAGCACTTCACTATTAAGGTCGTAATAAAACTGAACTTTAATTAATGATTTGATTTTAAAACCCACCCACCAATGCACCCAGCTGATCAGCCATTATCCAATTTATGGCAAACTTTACCGATTTAAGGGTAGAGGTTAGCTTAAACTGAACATGGCGATTTCAATTGAATGCATGTATTTTTATCGAAAAGGCAATTGTCCGCTCGTCAATAGGGTGCTTCCAACAGGTGTGTCCATCGCATCACTATCCGCGGGGGACACGTAAAAATAGTGCCAAATCTGGCAACCTGTTAGTCGTGTCCGATGACAGTACGGGCGTGCGGTCGGGGTCCAGCCCGAAGCCCGCCGCAACTTTTACCGCTAAACTTTATACCCGTGCCCCATGCCGCGGCCACCGCTCTCCGGTGCCCGGTGAATTGTTTAAAACTATTTGTCGAGATTGCCTACGCAACTTTTCAATGGCTTTTCAATGCTTGTAAACATTTTGCTGCGTATTTAATCAATGCATGGGATTCAATCAAATGTTTCCAAACTGTATGCGACTTCAATTGGCAAGTATGCTTACTACCTACTGCTTCATTTAAAAAGGGGCGGCAGATGAACTTGTTACTGTGTCCAGTTTAAAGTGAAAGGATTTTGTAAAATTCGTTTTCACAAATACTGAACAGAGCTCGATTGCTAAATTCGGAATTGGAGACTTGCATGTGCCCAATTACTAGAACCATTTTAGTGTAGGCCAGGCTACATAGCACACGTCAGTTTCAACGTTCACAGAGCGTGCTTCGAGAAATTCGATTACGTACGTTGGCCAAGTCAATGACTTGAATTTCAATTAGAACAAATTATCAAGGGATACGGTGCTGCAAACTTGATTTGTTAACACACGCACTATACGAGCCAAGAGTCCGATATACCTATACAAACTATTTCTCACAGGGTTTCGGTCTAACCGCTAGTCTGACCATGATTTATGAGTTGACTTGAGACTTCGTCAAAATCAACTAACCAGCAGGTTATTTTCTGTGCTATTTGTAATTTTTATCAATACTAAATTGACGGAATGATTAAATTTAAGTTGGCTACTGACACACCCCGGACATTTTCAATAAAATTAATGAACAAACCCATGGCTTTCACTAACGCCGTTTGTATATAACCATTGTATATGTATGCGTGAATAAAATGCGCACGTCTTACGGTAGAGCATAATGAAGTGTCTTTTGAAGTCGGCGGGGTGTGATACGTCAGATTGGTTGGACGGGGTGAGGAGTGTTCGGTACTGGTACTATTCATTCTTTGTATTTTTTGTTCTAAAGTATTTCGTTGCAAATATTATAATATATTAATTTAACTAAATATTCGCGTAATATTTTTGACGCAAACCGTACTGAGTATCCCTTTACGGTCAGGGTTGATGGATCAGAAATTAGTCTAAAATACTTGAACTCTTTGTGAAGGGACAAGTTAGATGTAAGTATCTCTTTAAAGTGAACCCTTTCAATAGAAGCTCTGAGATTATATTGCTACTAGAGAAAAGTAATTTTGTTCAGGTATGTCTTTGACAACTTTTCATTACGTTCCTGCTTTTCCTTCAAACTAAAACTTAAAGTAGGATCCTATATTTACTTAGTCACTGGCAAATATATTATTTATTACCCACATAATATACTTTGATTATTATTTATGAAATCGTGATGTAGCGGAGTCAAATTTGTATCCATGAACCAGGGATAACTCTCACTTTTCTAATGTTACTTAATCATAATCAATTAAAAGTATCTTTATTCGATTAGACTTTTATCTTCTTCATTATTCACAGTAAGTGTTAGTATATAAAGCCGAAGCAAAAAGTTTGTTTGCTCTTTGATTTCGCAGTCTTTTCAATCAGCGTTTGTCTACCCGAGTCGATCGCAACGCTCGTTCAAAATGTATATATTCTATTGAGATTTTATTTTATAGCATCAGCAAGTAAAACCTATAGCATTGAATAATGGATCATGGAAGACACACAATTCCGTCGGAACGTGCCCATCCTTCTATTATATACGTGGATAGGAACTACACACGAATCTACAATGCAAAATGCTCTCCATTTTCGCTTGATGTTTGCGTGAATCTGTACAGAATACTTGCGTGTGTACTCTGCTCTTGTGTGCATTGCTAAGATGATATTACATCAGTTGCGTTGATTAGTTCGCTGTTTCCATCAATACTTCATAATACAACCCACCTATCTGCCTACCAACATTATATTCAATTTATTTATAAGCCAACAACGTATTCTTAAATTAGTCGTTTCCTAAGTACTTTTTTTAGAAATGATTATGAACTTTTGGATCAATTGCGCAGAGTATGTTTTCAGATATACCATAAATAAAAAAATATAAAATGTAAGTAGAAGAAAATATCAACCTTACCTTATTCGTATACAAATTTTAACTCAAATTAATCACTGATAAACAATAAGCCTTAATAGAATAAGAAGCCTAGTTTTTATGGATTAGTTACGAAGGTACGCTATGAAGTTGAAGTTAATACAGAATTTGTCGTCTGTGCGATGCAATTTACAGACTGAATACCTCCCAATATTATAAAATTCCTTTTAAACTCAGATCCTTCCTTCCTTCATATTTGATGCAATAGAAATTCTTCTGGATTGATTAAATTTCTGAGACATCAACGGACTTCTTAGAAATGTAATCACTGAACTTAAGCAATACTTTTTAATATTTGCAATGCAATTAATTTTTCAACACAATATTACACAGAATCAAGCTCGGAAGCATCGAGATCGACTCGATTTAATAGTATAAATACACAACCAGGTGTATTAAGTTAGGACTTCATTTGCACTAACGACCTAATGTGTCCAATGCATAATATATGCTTCTATGCCAATAGGAAAATCGCTGCCTCATATCTAATTCTACGATACAAGTAAACATATGAACAGTTCGGATTGATCACGAATAATGTTTGGCAAATATGTTGACCGTTCCTGCATCGGGAACAGACAACTGGATCGTTACAAACAAAAACCTTAACTGAAATGTGCATATAATTCATTTACCTTCTTGTATGTAGAGCAGATGAATTCCAAATATATTACATCATTTCATAGCATATACCTGTGATGATTGCGATTTTTTTTGTACATTGTTCATAAAATACGTACACTGGTTAGCCCGTTTAGTATTATGATCTGTTCGTCGCTCACACTGTAGAAACCGTGAGCCACTTTTTAAGTAGAAAAAACTTTCATAAGACTCGTTATTCGGGCGCTATCGGAAGAATTCAATAACATCTATGTTGATTCGGCGTTTAAAACAATCTGTCGGAATGCTTTTTGATGCGAAGAGACTTAAACGGTATAATAATATCAATCTCAGTCTTTCTTTTAGTCGGTTTTATGCGGTTCTCGTACACTGCGAACGGATCATAATATTGTTTGTTCTGTTTTATCATTCCAATCGCTCTTGCCAGCAGTATAGGTATGTTAACACATTTGTGTTAACACACACAACACCTATAATGGGTGAATCATTGAACCGTATAAAAATATCGAGCAGATTATTCGTGATGAAACTAGTATTTATAACATCAAATGTGGTATGCATTTCAGTAAAATAAAACGTTAACGCAGCGCTGCTCTTCCCTCTTCCCGTTGCGTCCTGTCAATTCAACCCCACATCGACTTTAGACATCATACGATCACTGCCTCAAAGCTCACAATAGAAGAGATTCCAATTTGGAATCAGTGAAACCTTTAAACTCACGCAATAGCAATAGATGGCGTGTCACAATGGTTACGTCATCGGAGTGGACACCAAAGCTGGTGGCTGGTCGCTGTTGCATTGTTGTCGTCGGTCGCGTTTATGCGAAGTTTCCATTGTAACCGTGCGTAAAGTTTGAGCTATCGACAAGCCGATAGCGAGTGACAGCCGCATTTGTTCAAAGGACCTCTGTGATGACGAATGAATTGATCGGACTAATGCTCTGGGCATTGTTTAAAGAGATTATACCCATATCTTGTGTAAGCCTCTATTCATACTCAGATAATGAATACGAAACCTAATGTTTATCTTTTTAAGCCTGGTCGTATTTATAGTAACCGCAACCTATGATGCATTTTATTCTTAGTTGTAATATTGACACAAGGTTTATAATATACCTACTTCTAGCAAAGCAATTCACTCATTAAAGGTAGGAAGCGCGTGAAGTCACCTTTAGTGTTAAAAGCATTCAAAAGCTACCAAACAGCCTCTTATCAGGTAGAATGCTTGTTTTTCTGGTGAATTGTATTCTTTAATCGTTTAAAGAAAAACAAATGATGTGTTTTTATCGAGCAGACTGCTCAATAACTTATTTTAGTTGGCAATCCTTTTTTCATTTCATTTGACTGAAATCAATTTCCATCATAAAACTAGTTGTATATTTAGTGTAATTAAAACCAATTTCACGGTAACTTTAAACATAATGAAGGAAAAAGCAATTAAATTAATATTACTTTTCAAACTCGATACTTTAACGGGAATGTAGCGAGTCAAACAGGTGTTCAAATGCGCGGGAATATTCATCGGAAAGCATATAAATACAAAGGGTAAAGCTGACGATTGTATACCATATACATACGACGAACTACCAGTATTACTTCATTCATACATAAATATTTACAATAAACTGACGCTCACTTTTACCGTTTATTTCGCCTATATTTACTCTTATTTATATAAAGGTGGTAACAAACGTACCCTGGGCAGCCAATAAATATATTTTTATAGTTATAGCAAATTCGCATTACTTTGCAAGCAATTGAGGATTCGGACTACAATTTCAGACTTTCATTGTAAGTATATTCAATAGAAATCGGATATCATATAAGTATCTGATTAATAAATTTGAATTCTAGTTACCTACGTGAGGTTATGGCTAGAACGTTATACGTATCACGTTACACGTATCATATTGCGAATACTTCTTTGCAAGAATCACGTAGCACGTACCAAGAAGCACGAAACAAGCACCACGAATCATGTACCACGTAACGTATACTACGTAGCATGTACCACGTAACACGTATCACGTAGTATAACCCACGTACCACGTAGCAAATACCACGTACCATGAACCAAGTACCAGGTTGCGCGTCGCCCACTCACACTCACCCTTACACACTTTACGCAACTACTAAGAGCCATTCAATATAAATAGAAGCAGTGCTTTATTGCAACTCCCTTTAGATTAGTCGAATGCGAGCGCCCGTGATGTAACTTATGTATGGAGGTTTGTCTGTCCGTTCCTCCCTGACATCCTCGTTATTCATTAATGAAAATTGCAATACATATAACGTATCTGTTTAAATATTAAGCGGTGTAGTTTTCCTCGTCGAGATCGAGCGAGCCGTAATGGCGGCTGTGAATTATTTATACGTATTTTATGTCTCTTCTACGCGCCCCTCTACCTAAATAATACTTTTGATTTCTTGCGCAGCCTCTTCGTGTATGCTACTGTGTTGTGAGGTTATAAGGTTACAGGTATTAATATCACTAACGGTTTCACACACAAAGGCTTAGGACTCAAGGGATCTTAGCATTCGCCCAATCACAAGTGTGATATCAAAATATATATGATTAAGTGAAATATGAAGTCGGGGTGTATTTTTAGGGCACAAATATATGTGTCCATTTCTTGAAGCTCCCCAATTAATCGACTGTCCCTGTTTTAATACTACACTCAGCCCGTGGAGCTTAGCCTAACTGACCTACTAACCGAAAGCCGTGGCTCGTGGAGTGCTCTCGTTACGACAACTTGATAAAAATTATTGGTACGACTAATTGACTTTAAAAGAACTTCCTGCTTTTTGAACTTGGTTACAAAGGTTCTGAAATTGTCCATACTTCTTTTCAATATACCTAGATTATTAATCTATCTCCGCTACTTTATTAAAAAGGTTGTTTGTTTTATTTAAGAACCACGGATTCTGTTTTTATTTGTAAGTAACACGAATACGCTGTATATTTCTGGCATATTATATAGTTATGTTATTGGATTTTTTTTACGAGTATTCACCAATAGAAACGATAAAATATGATGAATTAAAGATAAGTAAAATACTAACGCTACTGTTAATGAATATTTTATGAAACGACGATGTAACAAATAAATGATCGATAGCGTTATAAATGTATGTACTGAAAATATGATACATGTCATATTGATGACCGCGTAACAGATATCTATGTTGTTAATTATCAGAATTCCTGGGAACGTCGCGGAGGGGGTTAGAGGGGGCGGTCGTGGGCAGACAGGCCCGTTTGTCGAACAAATGCGCTTGATTAGCCTCGCTTTGTCGTATGCTTCCCGCCACGCTAGTTTCGACTGATTCTATATAAAGTACCCGATAGGCACTACATTGTTTCTGTATAATCCTTTGTCAATTAAGTTTCGCATTTTGAACCTTCTTTTCATGCAGTTTATTGGGTAAGCGAGAGAGGAAATTCGTTAACAATTTGAAAGAATAACTCTATGGCCCTGCGAGCTAGAGGTTGTTAATTTCTACTACTGGTAGATATAAGTGTTTGTCTTTATGATTGACGCTAATGAAAATAAATGTCTATTTATAGGTTTTATTTTTTAAGTAAATCAATAACAACTTAACAATTAATAACATAAAACACTAAACGTTTCATAGTTAATATAAAACAAAATATCGGAAATATTAACTTATCATAAAATATGAGTTTGATAAAGTTAGGGGCGAGTGTCGTAGCCGCGCCAGGCCCACCTGACTCACTCCTAATTCACTTTTAGGCTGCACTTGAATCACACACACAGCGACGCGGCAATCAACCCGGGGGGAGGGGGGAGGGTGGGGGGCACTGTGAACCGATAACATCGGCTCATCCTACTCGCTTTAGTTGTTTTGGTCTTGGGATCTTTGTTATCCGCAAATAATGACGTTATTTAACGATGACTTCTGATGCTAACTGAGCATTGTATCAGACGATTTTACCTGTTTACCCTTATTGAAATAATACAAAGGGTTATTTTTTTTAAGTTTTTGCAGATTTTGAATGCTAAATATTTTCCATGAATATAAAAATATTTACGTATCTTCTATTTGGTTTTTACCAATTATTGTTCTTAATCAGAACACATGACATGACCTCATAGGTATAGTACAGTGTAGGCTTTCCTGCTGAGATTAAAGTTATTTGCCGATGCACTCAAAATACATCCATTAGCAAATATTTCAATCAACTTCGTTGAAAACCTTGTTGAGTCTGGAAAATATCCGGACGAGTTCCAGTAAATATAATTTACTCGCCCAATAGTTCCGATGCTTCACCGTTATTAAATTACTAGTTATTAAATCTGTTTTTTATTACGATCTGATTCCAACTGGAAACCAATTAACATTCATAAAGTTTACAAATTACAGAATGAATAAGGCTTATTCATTATTTATACGCATGTAATGGCTACGAGAAGTGTAGCACCGTGTTTTGGTTGAAGTTAATCTTTGCATGCAATAAGAGGTGCTACGTGCTACGACGTAGCGCTACAGCTCGTAGCCAGCCAGTTTCAATCATGTTTCTGTTATGTTAGCACGCCGGGTCACTAGATTGCGCCTTTGTGTTCTCTTCATATATCGATTGATACTACAATTAATATTCTTTCAGACCGTGTTTCATTAATACGAAATATGCCTTAACAAAAAAAAGCCACATTGTTTTGAAGATCACCGATTGAAGGTTGACCCTGCAACTAATTTACTTTCAGTAATATTTAAAATTATTTCATTTTGGAGCGTCATAATAGTATATAAATGAGCGGTAAATTTTAAGTGAAATTAAAGTTTCAAGGAATTATATTTTCTCCCACTTGACTTCCGTTGTCTTCATAAATCGATGCACAAATCGGTTGATAAATTTTCACTTTAAAACCGGTTTACAAAGATCACAAAATGTTCCGATTTGTAAAAAAATGTTTGGAAATTTTAAGTCTTGCACTTATGAAAAGGCAACTTAAAACGCAGCTCGTCTTAGACTAAGCCTACGACGCAATTTATAATTGATTAACGACAGGTAGTTACCAGTTTATTGGGAGTTGAGCAATAGTGACGTGGACTAGTTCATATGAATAGGCAGGCGCATCTGAGATATTAACGTGGATCGATTATATCCTGTGTGTAATTGGGACACATCCGGGACGCGCTCCTGTGCAATTGTATTTATTAGCGAATTGCTTTTCAATTGCTTGATCTTGCTATTCAAAGCTTCAAGGAGTTCATTTAAGAAATGCGCTCCCTCGCGGCCATACACTTAGAGTGGTCGTGGTCGTGCGAAGGTCTTTGTATGTTTTGTGCGCAACTTGCCACACTTCCACTAAGGCATCAGTCTCTCTACTAAGTCTTCTTTCCTTGAGAAGTATACGACAAAGTAAAGTAAGTAATTAAAGTATTCTAGTATTTAAAAACTTAACTATATAGATAAATGACAGTGCAATATAATGACGTCACAAGCAAGTAATTCACTTAGTTCTGATAATATTGGCAGATGCACCCAATACTGTCCTGCAAAATACATTCACTCCCTCGTGTCCAATCAATGACTCTGAAGCCCTTCACGATAGTTAACGTTGTTCAAATTAGGCTTATGCTGTTGTTTGCTTCAGATTAAACGGAATAATCTTGTTATAAAGAAATAGTTTAGGTGTAGATATCACCTACATATGTCACACCATTTAGTATACGCAAAAGAGACTCTCAAGTTACTTATAAATATTCGCAAACTACCCTCAATTGAATTTTATGAAGAAAAAAGTAGATTGAATTCTGTCTACTTTAATTTAATTGTTTACAGCACGTCAGTGGCCAGCCTACCCTCCCCTTCCCTCCCTCTATAGAGCTCTGGTGACCTAACTCACCACAATTCTTGTGGTGAGTTAGGTCACAACTCCAAGGTTGATTTTTTCTGCAAAGTAGAAGTTCTGTGAATAAAATCCTTTTTGAAAAATTATGAAGTTAGCCCACCAGCTAGCGTAAACTTGTTAAATGGGGACCTCTTTTGCTTAGTTTATAACTTAACAGCTATGATACCTTATAAAAGTTAGGAAGGGTATGGAAAATCCTCTTTTGGTGTGACGTTAATTATATTTATGTTAGTCAAAAAGTAAGAAACATGTTGCAGTAGTCCATGCAATATATGCAGTAAATAGTAGTAGTTAGGTACCGTAATTCGGTTCAATCAGGATCATTTATGCGGCGATAAACAATTAACCAGGCGATAGACGCGCGTTTTATCTAACGAAACTGCATACACGCGTAAACCGTCGTTCTAATCACGCCCATACTCATGAATTTAGATTCGCCGCCCTCCTGTCCTCCACCCGCCTATAGGGCTGATACACATTAAAAATACTTCACATTCTTACAAATTCTATTGCAAACGTGAATGTCCACAATACAAGAGATATTTTACGGAGTTATGTGCCTACCCCTTCAGGGCACTTCTACAAATTTTACGAAGCTATCTGTTTAAGAAGGCAGATAGCCAATAAAAAAAACAATGTGTCGCTTACGTAACAGGCTAGTACTAAACCTCTCTGTTACCACTCTGGTTTATGTATTCTTTATTCATTTGAGAATAATACTGATCCAAATTGCCAACCCTGCTTCAGCTGTCTATTTGCCGTGTTTGTCCGTGACAAAATGGATAGTTGGAATATTATTAATTTATTGGAGTGGGATAATTTCCTGTATCCATATTATGTTACTATAGCGTTTTAAATGTAGCTTCATTAGATAATAGCTGATCCCGATAAACATATATTGAAAAACTAATATTCACTGCACCAGAAAAATATAATCTTAAAAGCTAAAAAAGTTAAAGTTAAAAATATAAAGGAATATTGGGAGCTTTTACTCCCTATTTAAGGAACGAAAGTCTTCATGCTAAATTTTACATTGATCTCTTCAAAAATGAAAGCAGTGGGGTAGTAGCCCTTTAGATATAGAATTTCAAAAAATCCTTTCTTAGTGCGTCTCTTCACCACAGCCTCCAAAATTCAATTCTATATGACCAGCGGTTTTGGCTGTGCGTGCATGTATCAGTCACTCAGTCGGGACAAGTTATTACTCATATAATTCTATGTATGGATTTCTTCAATTCAAGATTCAAATTAATAAAATTATTTTGTTTCCACTCAAAATTTTTGGTTACGCCAATAAGCAGACCTTTTTAGAATTGTGGCACGGATTGTTTTTCAGTTGCAGCAAGAAACCAAACGATACTCGAGTCTAGTTTAAATGTAAAATTTGGCATTTAATAATAATTCACCGCTAGTGAAAATAAATATTAATTATTTTTTGGACATGAACTTAATCTTACCTGTAGTCCTTACTATCAATTTTTGTTGTGACATTATTTCAACACAGTAAGAGACAGATGTATTCGACGTCTATACATCTATCGCTATCACTCAGTCGCATATAATCTGTGTTAGGATACATCGTTTTAGTATGAGTTTTAAATCTTTACTACACGATGCTAAAGAAGGATGTGGGTCGTCACGCGATTTTAACTTTATATTATTATAGCAATTATTCGTAATTAAAAACAACAATGAAACTAATAAACACCACTAATAAATCCGCTGTCATTGATTGCTATCTTTAAATTACACATTATTATTAAACATAAATTATAATGAAACTAAGAGAAAATTTGCGGCAGAACACTTTGAAATTCTGCTAGTTACACCTTTTGTATGTGTTTTACCTACTTGTGTTTCACCTTTATTTTTGACAATTTTTCATTTACATTAGATATCACGTGTGAAAACAATAGTAATATTTTTTAAAGAATGCCCTATTAAAAAATACCCTCATAGTTTAAATGGTTATGAAACAATTTACTATAAAGTATTTAATAAGGGTATATATGTGCAAGGCAGAGGTGAACTTACTGTACACCCACATTTCGCGTGTTATTTTTAACTCCCATGTAATAGGAGGCAAGCCTATTTCAGTCTCTGGGAAATAAAGATGATAGAAAAACCCAATAACACTATGCCAGATCCAGGAATCGAACCCTCGTGTTCCGCAGTACCATTAGACCAACGAGGCGGTCTACATGCAGTATATATCTTTTATGGATAGTTCATCCCGACATGATCTTTACCACGCGGACCCCTCCGGCCCAGAGGGAGCCCTTCAACCCACGCCGGTTCGGTTGCCAATTGAATTTGGCAATCGCCAAAGGCTTGTCAAAAGTAATGCTTGCAGCTAAATGCGTTGCAAAAGGGTTGCAAGGTCAAACAGAGGTCACTTCGAGAATCTTGACTATAAAGCCTGGTTATTAGACCGATTAAGTAACGTGCACTAAAGTCTAAATTTTTATACAAAATGTGTTTATCCACTCGAATGGGTATCTAGCTTGAAAAGCCGTCGTGCCCGGCTGAGGTCAAAATGTATGTGCCCAAATTAAATTTCGCTCCGACCGCCGCCGCCGCGCCCTGGCCACGGAAATTGTAAACCTTTGGAGGCCACAATCCGAAGCACGCGAAATGCTATGGAAGCCTTATTGGTTTGTCTGACTGACGACGCATTCAATCGCTCGTCACGTAACAATTTAATTAATAACTTACATAATAAGGTAGAATACTTTTAAATGCCTTGGTCGAGGGTAAGGTTCTTCCTTACCCTCGGCCAAGGCATTTAAAAGTATTTCTATTTATGTTTAGTATAGTAAAGTTATATTAATGTTTTGTCAATCGAACAGTTCTATAACATAGTTCGATGCCACCCATGATGCATGGTTAATGGTATTTCATATAATATTACCAGCTTAGTAACGTGTCGGGGATGTGATACCTGCGACCTGCATGTAATCTGACCTCTTCTACTAATCACATATATATACAGGCACACTAACCAAATAGCAACACAATTACATAACTTTCGCAATAGCAAACTAAATATTGCACAATATACGGAATGTTATCTACTGCTGAATGAATACCTAAATGACATCTAGTATTCATGTCGGCATCAATTCGGACCAATCTCGGTCGAAATATTCAACCACAGATAATTTTCGTAATCTGCGAATGCATATATACAGGAATATCAAAAACACGTTTCTATTATAATCCACTTGTCCGACTCGTTATCTATTATTCTATTTCTAATTGTAAGTGCAGTAAGTAGTGATTTACTAAAAAATTGTAAGGATGTTTGATTACTAATCTTTGATGACATCTATGAACGATGATGTTAATTATCGTTTAGATAGCGTATTATACAATTCTCTCCCTTATTTAAAGAAATTATGATTGGTTTTCAAAAATAGTTAGTGAAATGTTAGATTATTTAATAATTTGCCTGAATGATAACAACAGTAGTTTCCAGTAGCGAATGTTGTGAGAGATAAAAACGTTTACACTCAACTAACAAACATACAAACGTACAAACACAATGAATAAATAATATTACTTAAACCTGTAAACAACCACGCTCTTGTTACACTTAGAACAATGACAGTTTACATTTTAACAGAAAACTGCATTACATTATGCGCTGGAGTTTTGAAATCTTAACAAACAAATTCATAACAGTACAGTTACAGTGAAGTCTAAACGGTTTTCAAAATAACATTGTTGTGGTAAATAACATTCATTTAAACAATTACTAGTTCTTTATTGGAAAGTGCTACACCCACAGCATGCGACTTTACACCATTATGAAGATAGCATCTAGTTCAGAATAACACTACCATTCTCTATTTTATTTTAACGCATACAAAGTAATTCATGTTAAATTTTATATATAGGTACCAATTATTTTTGTGATTCGTGTGTGCTTTTGTAAGGATTATGTTTGTTGTTCAGAATATTATGCTAGAACGTATTATTATATTATGTATTCCTTAATCATGCGTACTATAATACGTGTATTCTCAAGTCATAACGATTGAGTAAATATCATAATTTACATAGAAAAAGCAGCAGTTATATAATGTATATCGACAAACTCAAATATAATTAAATTGGAATACGGCTGTCAACATGACTGTACTCATTGCGCTTGACGCGTAATTTTCCATAGTTGCAATATTTCTTTAAAGTGGCCACATGATAATTTCCATTAATATATTATAGTACAAGTGGCGGTAGAGGTGTTTAGGTGGATTTCGATACATAGCGTAGAACATTATTTATTTACAGGATAGAGCGCGGCGTGTAGGCAACGTTAGCACAAATAACATTAATATAAACTAGAATCGAACGTTGTGCGCTATCGATTAGGAGCCGGCGTTCACAACAATTAATGACCTGCATGTCCCAAGCCCGACAAAGCTATGGCAAAACAAATAGACGCCCTCCGCGCCTCCCCGATACACAGGCTGATGCTGGAACCTCACTAAATTCTACTCGAACTATCTCCAGCAACTATCGCTTTCGTGTTTGTTTATATTTTTATTTGAACCCGAGGCTATTGCCGCTACAAATTGATGAAGTTGACTGTCTCAGAATAAGTTATGGCTAATATTTAGAAAGTGGTTTATTTTTCAGTAAATCGAATTAAAAAACATGTTCGTAACTCAATATCTAACGTAAATTAACACGTTTTTTTTTCCTCTATACAGTTAAACATTTTGCTATTCCCTTTAATTTTTATATAAGTAGCGGAAATGTTGAAAAAATATTTTAGAATAGAATGTGGCTTGAACAAGTATTTGGAAGTGGGGCACACTGTATAGCGGTGTATGGGGTGCAAGCGGCGCTGGTGTGCGTAAGTGCGCGTCTGTGTGCACGCACAGGTTTAGGCAACAGGGGGTGCTTAGACAATTTTAGTATTACGCGACGCGAAATAATGCATGCCGTCCATATCGTATGCATGGCCTCTGTCATAGCCATGGGTTGTTTATAGCTTGTGGTGAGCCTTTACAGAATGTCTTTTAGTTACCTTTTCAGAGGCGAAATCTCATTTTGTTGCTGTCATCTTTGAGCCGCGCTTTGGTTGCAACGTATTATTTACCTAGTAAACTTTACTTGAGTTGCGGTGACGCTGCATGCATTTTATATCACTAATGACTTTATAAAATACTTGTGGTGATTCTTTTAAAATGAGAGGATTATTTTAAACTAACTACTAATAATTACGCCCAAAAATTTTGTAGATGGTCTGACAGAAGAACTTTTCATATCGATCTATGTCACGTTTTTCTAGGAATCGAGCATTTCCTTATAAATAAAAATAATAACTTCATTCACGTTATTCGCTTCGTGATAAAATCAGGTGACCAGTGGCATGGGGTTGGATCGGGTGCGGACCCCAACAATGTTTGAGATAAAGCCAAAGTAATGAATGAAAAATATTAGATATATGCACGGATTCGTATCTCATAGGAAATATTATTAAGCGTCAGTGAACCCCACTGTGGGCTCTGCCAGGGTGATCGATTGATTTTGCTTTAAAAGCTGTCGACTATTTTAATACTTTGTTAAAAAATGGTTTTCATAAAATGGTAAATTGGTTTGTTAGGTATTACGATCAGAATAATAAAGTCCACATCGAAATCTAAACGCTTAAATTGGGTGGCACACTCACAGACATCAATACGTGCCAAAAGTGACAAATTTAGCTATTGACAGTCTATTTCACCTCGCTTCGGCAATCTGAAAACCTTCCGAGCATTTGTTCGATGTCTCCCATCAATGAAGCTATGGAGATTGGTTGCTTTAGCCTTGCAGCTGCGTGAAGATTCTGACAGCGTCATTTCCGTGGCCCGTGTTCGCACAGCCCAACAACGTCAGTTATACTGTAAGGAAATCAGGGTTTTATTGTCAGAATATAAAAGCCGCTGTCGCCTTTTGTTCTCTGTCGTGGACGGCGCAAGATTGCGTTTTTACCGTTCAAATAAAACCGCGATATTAGGTCTCAATAAACTCTACTATTTTATTTGATAAATGAATCAAACATATTATCACTGGTTTAAATTTCACATACCTATCTGAACTTACTAAAAGATACAAAATACAAATATTTCGTTTGATTAATATTTAAATAAAAGTACGTATATAAAAATTATACTTATAAAAAACTAGCGAACGTCACGCGGTTTCACCCGCGTAATTCCCGTTTCTGTGGGGATACGGGGATAATATATTAGCCTATGTTAGTCGCTGATGATGTAGCTATCCATTGCTGAAAGAAATTTCAAGATCGGTCAAGTAGTTTCGGCGCCTAGTCGATTTAAAAAAAAAACAATCAAATCTTTCCTCTTTATAATATTATTGTAGATAGAAAATATTAAATTATATACTTATTTTCTTCTTCTACTGCTCCTATTCTCCACGCCACTCACATATGCATTTCGGGTGCATATTTATTTTTTATTCCGTACTGATTTGAATTTGCAATCCGCTAGTGCGCAGGCGGCGTGATATTCAACGTAATTAAACATTTATATTAAAAATACTGGCGCGGGCGCGAACAATCACGCAACAAACTTATTGTTGCCGGTCTGTTAGTTCCACTTACAACTATTCTGGTTATCGTTTAATTTACTTTTCCTAATTAACTGTAACCGCTTGCTACATACTCTCAAGTAACTGTAGCGCATAAATTACGATATTATAAATGTTCAACGTCATAATAATTGCAGTGATCGTTTATGTTAAATTAGACGGTTTGCGACGTTCTAGCATTGCATTAATACTTAGAACTTAGTAAATAATAAATAATAGTGCTACGGTAGTAAGTAGTCCAGCGTTATTTGTGCATATTTGATGCAAGTTGTATAGAACTAAAGCGCTCGTACCGCTGCTTAGTCGGAAATAATTAAAGTAAGTAAGTAATGCTAAAACTAACTTGATGCCAGCATAAAATAATAATGATGCATTTCCTAGTTTTCAGTTTCAATTGTTTAATTGCAATAAAGCTGCCAAAGAAGCGTAAATTTTAATTGCAATAAAGCTGCCAAAGAAGCGTAAATTTCTGCAGTCTATAATAGGCTTTGCACCAAACTGACCTCACTGTAACTATATAGTACCTTATCAAATGTAGTTACCATGCCAACATATGTGGAAAAAATCCAACTAAGTAGCCTTAGTTGCACAGCTCCTCCATTTGTCCTCCCTCCGGGGACTTTACGCAAATCACGTCACTATTGTAAGGTAGATTTTACTGCGGTCTCCTGTGCGGCACTGTCTTAGTAGATCTGACAAACCTTTCTGTGCACGGTAATACAGATACCAAGCATTGCTTATACGTTGCTGCCCATACGAAAATGTATATTCACACTACTACGTCGGGTCATTAATACGTACCTACTCTTAGTTACAAGTAAATCTAAATCAACAATTCACGCAATTTATTACCTAAGTAAGCGCCTAGTGAAATTCTCGTTGTAAATGTAATTATCTTCTCCTGATTAAATTGCACATTACGATTAATCATAAATCCGTGTCTTTGTATGATGAAATGCACTTTAAATCTACTAAACTCATAATCACTATAGAGGGATCTTAATTTTCCGTATCCCGAGCGTAGGTGTTATGTGCAAACAATATTTTGATATCGAGCTCATTATCAAATTTAATTAAATTTTGCAGTAATGTGATAATATAATCCTGTCATATATTTAAGTTACCGTAAAGCAAGCCACGTGGAATTATAGTGCATTTAAGTGTACTTTGTAAGAAAATGAGCGAATTAAAACGAAGAATACTTAATTCTGATGCTCTGGATAATAGGAGCAATTAAATTACGTAAATTAAGGGTAATTGGAAATAAATGCATGTCTGATACACATGAAGTAAGCGTATTAGCAACCCAAGTTCTGTTAATGAAGGTATCGCATTAGCAGCGGGGTGGAATGCTCTCGTACAATCGTTGCTGTTGCAAATTCAAATTTCGAACGTCCGATAGATTCTTAACTAGGCCTCGAGCGGTACGAGAGCTGAAAATTTGGAAAATCTCGCCGCAGATCGCACGAGAATCGAAATATGCGATAAGGTATTCAGCAAAATAGGGGTAAGCGCGGCTTCTGGTCTGCACCTTCTGAACTTATGACATTCCTCTCCCACAACAAGCTCCAATGAGATGTGGAACCGGCATCAACGCTATTACATCGAACTGAGATGAGCTTTATTGACGATGATACTCAATTAGTAGTTTGGACTGCACAAAAATTCATCAGATTTTGCTTGTATGATTAAGCAATTTAACAACCCGGGTTACTTTCCTATATTTAAGAAACGAACAAATTCCTATATATCTAAAGATAAATAAGCTCACGCTGGTGTTCAAAAAGGTTAGGCAGAGTCTCCTGTATAAGTGAATGACATAAGCACAACATATTTCTCTAAGCACAAAATGTTTTTTCTGCGTACTACATATTTGTGTGTGCCTTGACGATGGGACGAATGTGGTTGGGATCGCAAGCCTGTTGCACTAATTATGCATCTTTTACAAAAGAGGTGTTTTATGGCAAGCTTATTTTGAGATTCACAACGCTATCTCTAAGTCAAGTTGGTCTACACACTCTGGTTTAATTTCCTTTCGATCTTTTTTTTAATGTATCAAGGCTTGAGAACTCAAAGTGCCAGCAAGCTATGTACCTTTCAAAGATTTTCCGAACGTCCCCATCTGATTCACAGGTCTGGAGAAAGCCTAAGTAGCTTCAACTAAATTCATTAAACATCATGAAAAGATGAAAAGAAATAATTTGAGCGTGTAGGCACATAATCACAATGCAACAGTGGAAGTGTTATTGAAACCAATCTTGAGCGGAGTTTATGTAATGACTTTAATTCAAAATGCTTTTTCTCTTTTCAGGTAAGTGGCGCACAATAAACTCGGAATTGTTTAGAATTCCAAGCGTAATTCTGTGGCATTAAAACAATGAAGGTAAGTTTAGTACGTGAAGTGTAAGGAGACTGTATGTTTGTGTGCTCGGGTGGACACACAATGAATGTTGCCCGTTGCCTTATTGATGGCACGCTCCATTCAAATCCTAACATTTTAGGTAGGTTTGTACGCCAGTTCCGTCGTGATTACCTCTTTGTATTCTTATTCATCAGAAAATGAAGTTCGTAGAGATAGATATAAGGTATATATAAATATACGTATTGAGAAATGAAAAAAATCCTCGATTGACCCAAAGGTGCTTGATTAGCACTTGTTACGAATGAATCGGAGAGAGAAATGGTTCAAGATGGTAGTTATGACTGGAGAGAATAAAAAAACTAGGGCCCTACCATCATGGGTATAGCACTCAAACCCATTTAATTTTACGGTACTAAAATGAAATGTCAAAGCTCTTAAACTCTCAAAAGTTCTTAATATGCACTGCTTAAACGATCATAGTTAGCCCCCTATAAACACTCAGTATGGTGATCTAATAGAGTGACCCACCCTTGATCAGTGATTAACCCGTGGAAAAATAATTGTAATATTACTATTTTGCTATTACCTACATTATTTTTTTGGTGAGCAGGATTTTCTCCTCAATTAGTAAAAAATTACTTATCTCTCTATAAGATAAACATTTTTAGAGTGATACGTATTTTTTTATATTTTATACAAGTAATTTTTAATATAATTTATACAGCCTTCTTTTAGCTTCCCAGCTAACTACTATAGGCTTGCCGAAGTATAATACAATAAAAATAAGGCTTTTATAATTATAACACATCATGTCATTCGCAAATTTTCATATTTAAAAATGAGACGACGATGCGTCTGGATGCATGTAAAAAATCCATCAATATTGCACCATAGCATATGCGTCAGAAATTTGCGCCTTAAACCCAGTGGGGAGAAGAAGGGAGAGAGAGGGGGTACCTATTAGTACATTACTCACACCAACGACAGTGACAAACGACCAAAACAAAACACAACCAGGATTTCGCGTCGAAAAAACTTTAAAAAGAGAACAACGACATCCAAATCGGACGAAGTTCGGCGCGAAAGTTAGCCGCTGGCTTCAAGGGTGGCCGGCGTTGCCAGTTTCAAAATTTTGATTTAAATTGCCTTCACAAAAATATTTTTAAGTTATTAATTACCCAACACTTTTAATTTGCAGTCCACTTTAATTACAAATATTGTTTTCTCCAACTGGTAAAAGGTTAACAGTCTAGAAACTACCTAATACTTATAATACTGAGAAGTGACTTAATATTAACAACATTCGATTACTGCTACGAATCAAAACTGTCCACTAAATGTCCTTGAATTTTCATATTCTATTTATTATCATAAAACCTAAAACAAAAAGGAAATCCTGAGTGTTTCATAGTCTTCCCCGGGTAGGACAGTTCTTACTAACGTCACGTTGATTAATCATTAATATGCATTATCCATTCAAATACCCATTAAACTCTGTTTTTTGGTGCCAATGTACTTAATATTGGATTTTTTGAGGGTAACCATAGAATAATAATAAAGTAAATTTCCAGAGAGATCATTGTTATGGTATCCACATACCATCATTGACGGTTCTCATCCTTGATTGCCACGCTTCCGATATTCCATTATTATGAACTATCAAGAATTAGTTGTATAATAATTATTATATTAGGTGTTGTTACAAACTAGTTAATTAATGTCCATGAGAAGCGTAAAACGCTTGGCACGTGTACTTAATTATCTGAAACATTCCTACAAATAATACTCGAGGCGATGTTAATACGATGAGAAACTTTTTAAAACTCATGCATTCGTTCGTAGCTATTCAAATTATTATTTCAGAGATCCGCGTAGTTTCGCGCAAGTATATTGTATAATATTAGGTTCAAGTACGTTATATATTTCATATGCACTGCATTTTAGTTCCTATAAACATTAATTCTTAGACCGGCATAACATCTTTTT